>CM063191.1:63512995-64112995 GCA_031835075.1 Saguinus oedipus | reverse complement strand
GTTTCCAACCATCTCTAATAACCAAAAGTATTTTCTGTTTATCTGGGGTACTTTATTAAAGTTAGATCTTACCAAAGGATTTAGGTTCCAAAGATCTAAGAGTAAAATCAGAAATTATTTGAGCCAGCAGAATAAACCTAAATCACATAAGTAGATACATTTATCTAACTTATTCTTTAACATTTTCAAAGATGACACTTTTTTTCAAAAGTTTTATTTTAAGTTCTGGGGTACATGTGAAGATCTTGCAGGTTTGTTCCATAGGTAAACACATGCCAAGATGGTTTGCTGCATCTGCCCCCCGTCACCAGCATTAGGTATTTCTCCTAATGTAATCCTTCCCCAATCATTCCACCCCCTGCTATCCCTCCCCTAGCCTCCCACCATCCAAGAGACCCCAGTGTGTGATGTCCCCCTCCCTGTGTCCATGCGTTCTCATTGTTCAACACACACTTATGAGTGAGAACATGCAATGTTTGGTTTTCTGTTCTTGTGTCAATTTGCTGAGAATTACGTTTTCCAGCTTCATCCATGTCCCTGCAAAGGACATGAACTCATCCTATTTATGCTGCATATTATTCCATGGTGTATATGTGTCACATTTTCTTTATCCATTTTATCACTGATGGGCATTTGGGTTGATTCCAGGTCTTTGCTATTGTAACCAGTGCTGCAATGAACATTTGTGTGCATGTGTATTTATAATAGAATGATTTATAATCCTTTGGCTATATAACCAGTAAAGGGATTGCTGGGTCAAATGGTATTCCTATTTCTAGATTTTTGAGGAATTTCACACTGTCTTCCATAATGGTTGAACTAATTTATACTCCCACCAACAGTATAAAAGAGTTTCTATTTCTCCACATCCTCTCCAGCATCTGTTGTCTCTAAATTTTTTAATGATTGCCATTCTAACAGGCATGAGATGATATCTCAATGTGGTTTTGATTTGCCTTTCTCAACTGACCATTGATGGTGGGCATTCTTTCATATGTTTGTTGGCCACATAAATGTCTTCTTTTGAAAAGTGTCTATTCATATTCTTCACCCACTTTTTGATGAGATTGTTTTATTCTTGTAAATTTGTTTTAGTTGTTTGTAGATTCTGGATATTAGCCCTTTGTCAGATGGGTAGCTGGCAATTTTTTTTCCCATTTTGTTGGTTGCTGATTCACTCTAATGATTGTTTCTTTTGCTGTGCAGAAGCTCTTAAGTTTAATTAGATCTCATTAGTCAATTTTGGCTTTTGTTGCCATTGCTTTTGGTGTTTTAGTCATGAAATCCTTGCCTATGCCTATGTCCTGAATGGTATTGCCTAGGTTTTCTTCTAGGGCTTTTATGGTATTAGATCTTGTGTTTAAATCTTTAATTCATCTGGAGTTAATTTTAGTGTAAAGTGTCAGAAAATGGTCCAGTTTCAGCTTTCTGGGCATGGCCAGCCAGTTTTCTGAGCACCATTTATTAAACAGGGAATCCTTTCCCCATTGCTTGTTTTTGTCAGGTTTGTCAAAGAGCAGATGGTTGTAGATGTGTGACATTATTTCCTAGGCCTCTGTTCTGTTCCATTGGTCTATACCTCTTCTTGGTACCAGTACCATGTTGTTTTGATTACTATAGCCTTGTAATATAGTTTGAAGTCAAGTAGCGTGACGTCTCTAGCTTTGTTCATTTTGCTTAGTATTGTCTTGGCTATGCAGGCTCTTTTTTGGTTCCATATGAAGTTTAAGGTGTTTTTTTCCAGTTCTTTGAAGAAAGTCGATGGTACTTCGATGGTGATACCATTGAATCTATAAATTACTTTGGGCAATGTGTCCATTTTCACAATATTGATTTTTTCTAACCATGAGCATGGAATGTTTTTCTATCTGTTTGTGTCCTCTCCTATTTTCTTGAGCAGTGGTGTGTAGTTCTCCTTGAAGAGGTGCTTCATGTCCTTTGTTAGTTGTATTCCTAGATATTTTATTCTCTTTGTAGCAATTGTGCATGGGCATTCTCTCATGATTTGGCTCTCTGTCTGTTATTTATTTTTATTTTTATTTTTTAATTTTTATTGCATTATAGGTTTTGGGGTACATGTGCAGAACGTGCAAGATAGTTGCATAGGTACACACATGGCAGTGTGTTTTGCTGTCTTCCTCCCCTTCACCCACACTTGGCATTCATCCCCAGGCTATCCCTCCCCAGCCCCCCCCTCGCTGTCACTCCCCCATTCCCCCCAATAGACCCAAGTGTGTAGCAGACCCCCTCCCTGTGTCCATGTGTTCTCATTTTTCTCACCCACCTATGAGTGAGTATAGGCGGTATTTCTTTTTCTGTTCTTGTGTCAGTTTGCTGAGAATGATGTTCTCCAGATTCATCCATGTCCTTACAAAGGACAAAAACTCATCATTTTTGATTGCTGCATAATATTCCATGGTGTATATGTGCCACATTTTCCCAGTCCAGTCTATCATCATTGGGCATTTGGGTTGGTTCCAGTTCTTTGCTATTGTAAACAGCGCTGCAATGAACATTCATGTGCATGTGTCCTTATAGTAGAACGATTTATATTCCTTTGGATATATACCCAGTAATGGGATTGCTGGGTCAAATGGAATTTCTATTTCTAGGTCCTTGAGTAATCGCCACACTGTCTTCCACAATGGTTGAACTAATTTACACTCCCACCAACAGTGCAAGAGTGTTCCTATTTCTCCACATCCTCTCCAGCATCTGCTGTCTCCAGATTTTTTAATGATCGCCATTCTAACCGGCGTGAGATGGTATCTCAATGTGGTTTTGATTTGCATCTCTCTAATGACCAGTGATGATGAGCATTTTTTCATATGTTTGTTGGCCTCATGTATGTCTTCTTTTGTAAAGTGTCTGTTCATATCCTTTGCCCATTTTTGAATGGGCTTGTTTGTTTTTTTCCTGTAAATCTCTTTGAGTTCTTTGTAAATTCTGGATATCAGCCCTTTGTCAGATGTGTAAACTGCAAAGATTTTTTCCCATTCTGATGGTTGCCGATTCACTCTAGTGATTGTTTCTTTTGCTGTGCAGAAGTTGTGGAGTTTGATTAGGTCCCATTTGTCTATTTTGGCTTTTGTTGCCAATGCTTTTGGTGTTTTGGTCATGAAGTCCTTGCCTACTCCTATGTCCTGAATGGTTTTGCCTAGATTTTCTTCTAGGGTTTTTATGGTGCCAGGTCTTATGTTTAAGTCTTTAATCCATCTGGAGTTAATTTTAGTGTAAGGTGTCAGGAAGGGGTCCAGTTTCTGCTTTCTGCACATAGCTAGCCAGTTTTCTCAACACCATTTATTAAATAGGGAATCCTTTCCCCATTGCTTGTTTTTGTCTGGTTTGTCAAAGATAATATGGTTGTAGATATGTTGTGTTGCCTCTGATGCTTCTGTTCTGTTCCATTGGGCTATATCTCTGTTTTGGTACCAGTACCATGCTGTTTTGATTACTGTAGCCTTGTAGTATAGTTTGGCTCTCTGTCTGTTATTGATGTATAGGAATGTTTGTGAGTTTTGCATGTTGACTTTGAATCCTGAAACTTTTCTGAAGTTGCTTATTATCTTAAGAAGAATTTTGGTTGAGAAAGTAGGGCGTTCTAAATATACAATCATATCATCTACAAATAGAGATAATTTAAGTCCCTCTTTTCCTAATTGAATACACTTTACTTCTCTTTCTTGCCTGATTGCTGTGGCAGAACTTCCAATACTATGTTGGATAGGAATGATGAGAGAGGGCACCCTGGTGTAGTGCCAGTTTTCAAAGGGAATCCTTCCCATTTTTTGCCCATTCAGTATGATATTGGCTGTTGGTTTGTCGTAAATAACTTTTATTATTTTGAAGTATGTTCCGCCTAGTTTATCAAGAGTTTTTAACATAAATGGCTGTTGAATTTTGTGAAGGCATTCCCTGAATCTATTGAGATAATCATCTTGGTTTTATCTTTGGTTCTGTTTATGTGATGGATTATGTTTTTGGATTTGCATATGTTGAACCAGCCTTGCATTTTGGGATAAAGTGTACTTGATCATGATGGATAAACTTTTTGATATGCTGTTGCATTTGGTTTGCCAGTATTTTATTGAAGGCTTCTGCATTAATGTTCATCATGGATATAGGCCTAAAATTTTCTTCTTTAGTTGTATCTATGCCATGGTTTGTATCAGGATAATGTTGGTCTCATAAAATGAGTTAGGGAGGATTCCCTCTATTTGTATTGTTTGGAATAATTTCAAAAGGAATGGTACCAGGTTTTCTTTGTATGTCTGGTAAAATTTGACTGTGAACCTGTCTCAACCTGGACGTTTTTTTTTTTTTTTTTTTTTTGGTAGGCTATGAATTGATTCCTCAACTTCAGACCTTGTTATTGATCTATTCGGGGATTCAACTTCTTTCTGGTTTAGTCTTGGGAGAGTGTAAGTTTTCAGAAATTTATCAATTTCTTCTGGAGTTACTGGATTATGTGCATGGAGTTGTTTGTCGTAATCTCTGACATTAGTTTGTGTTTCTGTGGAATTGGTGGTGATATCCTCTATCATTCTTTACTGCATCTATTTGATTCTTCTCTCTTTTCTTTTTTATTAGTCTGGCAAGTGGTCAAAAAATCAACAAATCTGGGAGGTGTTTTTTTGGGATGACCCTTTTTTACTTATCTTGACAGATTATTCTTGCATTTCCTCTTTCTTGTGCTCTGGTGCCTAGTAGTAGAGTTCTTGACTTATCATAGATGGTCAGTATTTCTTGAGTATGTTTTTGGAGGGGTACTTATCTCCTTGTCATTTTTTTAATTCACAAATTCTGCATGTATTTATCACTGGAATAGTACAAAAACTATTTGAAATTGGATGAAAGGAGAAAAATATGTATATTCACTCAGAGTTTTCCTATTGTAACATTAATGGTGTTGAGATTTTGGTGTATTTTTATCCAGATTTTCAAAACATATTTATATGTGTACATTACTTAAAATGCAAATAAACATTTTCATATATCTTCTTATCCTGTTTTCTCATTTTTAACTTACTTTATAGATATTTTCTAGTATTATATACTCTTTTACAACCACTATTCTTATGGCTGCATCATACTATTAATGTCCTTATTCGTGGGCATTGCTGTGAAATCCTCATGTCCTGTGTTTTCTTGCATCTTTTTCTTCAATATTACAAACAAGCACTAATTGATACCAGGCTACCTGAACTTTATGACCAGCACAATCCCTCCCTTCCAAACATTTTTTTGACTATATTCATAAGGTATCATATTCAGTGAAACCTATTTCTCCTTATTCTTAAAGACTTATTTACATAAGCAAAGGGAGTTCTCACTGTTGTTCTACAAAGACTATTATATAGGTTAAATTTCTGTCCTTAGAGTTTAAGTAAAATTAATAGAAACCCTGAAGTAAGAGATACATAGGTGAATTCAAACATGAATAAAATTCATAAATAGGAAGGTCTTTAAATCATAAAAATATAAAAGAAGATCTTGAGGGTGGTGGTATATGTGTGTTGTGACAGCACTGTATAATGAGTGGAGGACTGAGAAGAAAAGCTAATTGTGGTTCACTTCCAGGCAGAGCAAGATGAAGAGAAATGGTCAGGTCTTCTCCGGTCAATTTGGGAATGTTTTCTGGAAACATTACCACTGTCCACCATCATATACTATTTTTGGCTTCAGACATGTAAACATTTGGTTCTCTATGGGACTGAGTAATAGGGCGTGTGTGAGGATGAGTTTTTCTTATATTAGATATGGTTTGGCAATATGATAAGGTAACTGAAAGAGGTCAATGTTATTTCCAGGAGTGTTCTGAGAGACACTGTGTCATGGAACAACGTGACTTTGATGAGATAGCACCTAGGATGTCTGAGTCAGTGTGGGGCCATCAGGGGATACAAATGATGAAGACACAGGGAGACAAGTCAGAGAGGAGGTGTAGACTTACTTGATTGATGAAGTGGGAAGACATAATTGACAGTGAAAGATTAAAGAAGCTATGCTACTCACTTAATGAGGAGGCATAGATGATAGGCCACATATTCCTCTATGTATATCTGAAAGACATTAAGACTATTAGAGGAAAATGTTTTTCTTCTGGAGTGGAGTAAGGATGGGATAGCTAAGATTCGTAGGTGAGAGTAAAGGAAGATATTTAAAAGAACCGGTGTCCCCTGAGGCTGCTAAAAGTGATTTTTAAATGTTGGCAACATATATAGCAAGGACAATACTAAATGACAAGGGACACTGCCCCATGGTTCTGGTTCAAGATTTTTAAGGTTTGCTTCTGTTCCAGGCAATACTTGCTGTTGGGGAAACCTGTGAGGGGTACTGGGAAAGCCATGGCAATGAAGGATAAACATGTTAATTAGCATGAGGTAGCTAATTAACAACTAGTAAAAAATTGTTTTAATGTTTTAAAAAAATTAAAGAGAGGCCATACAACAGACATTCTCAACTCAGGTTTTGCTCTCTGGGTTATATTTAGAAATATCTGCAGTTTCCCTAATTTTATTTTTTTTAAATTTTTCTGGGTACATCTTAAGTGAATATATTTGTGGGGTACACAAAATGTTTTTAAACAGGCATGCAATGCATAATAACCACATCATGGAGAATGGGTAATCCATTTCCTAAGCGTTTATATTTTAAATTTAAAGCAACCCAATTACACTTTTAGTTATTTTTAAATGTACAATTAAATTATTATTGATATGACAGGATCACTTTTTATCATGGCTGAACAGTACTCCATTGTGTAAAAGTACCACATTTTCGTTATTCATCAATTTGTTGGAGGTATTGCTGTTGATGGACACTAAGATTGCTGCTAAATTTTAGCTATTGTGAACAGTACTGCAACAAACATAGAAGTTCAGATATGTCTTTAGGATTCTGATTTTCTTTCTTTGGGTATACACCTATCAGTGGAATTCCTGGATCATATAATAGAATAATTTTTAGGTTTTTTTTTTTTAAACCTTTAAACTGTTCTCCATAGTGGTTGTACTAATTTACATAAATTTATATGCCCATCAACTGTGTACGAGTGTTCCCTTCATTTGACAACCTCACAAGCATTTGTTATTGGCCATAATTTAGATAAAAACCATTTTAACTGATGTGAGATGATATCTCATTTTAGTTTTGATTTACATTTCTCTGATGATCAGTGATGTTGATCACCTTTTCATATGCCTGTTTACCATCAGTATGACTTCTCTTGAAAAATATCTCCGAAAATCTTGTACCCATCTTTTGAACAGATTATAAGATGTTTTTCGTATACAGTTGTTTGAGCTCCTAATATATTCTAGTTATTAATCGCTTGTCAGATGGGTAGTTCGGAAATCTTTTCTCCCATTACATAGGCTGCCTCTTTACTTTGTCGATTGTTACTTTTATTGTGCAAGAGGTTTTTAATTTAATGTAATCCCATTTGTCCATTTTGTTGCTTTGGTTGCCTGTGCTTGTGGTTTATTGCTCAAGAAATTTTTGCCCAGAAAAATGCCCTGAAGTTTTTCCCCAATATTTTCATGTAGTACTTTCATAATTTGAGGTTTTAGATTCAAATATTTTATAAATATTTTTATATGCTGAGACAGAGGGATCTATTTTCATTCTTCTACCTATGGATATTTAGTTTCCTCAGCACCATTTGTTTTTTGAGGAGATTCTTTTTTTCCAGCATATGTTCTCAGCGCCTTTGTCATAAAGGAGTTCACTATAGGTATGGATTTTTTTTTCTGGGTTCTGTATTTTTTCTTTTTAATATGTCATCTCACTCTGCTGCCCAGGCTGGAGTGTAGTGGCACCATCTCAGCTCACTGCAACCTCCACCTCCCAGGTTCAAGTGATTCTCCTGTCTTAGCTTCCTAAGTACCTGGGATTAAAGATGTGCACCACCATGCCTGGCTAATTTTTGTATTTTTAGTAAAGACATAATTTCACCTTTTTGGCCAGGTTGGTCTCAAATTCCTGACCTCAAGTAATCTGCCTGGCTTAGCCTCCCAATGTGCTTGCATGAGCCACCACACTAGCCCTGGGTTTTGTATTCTATTCCATTCCTCCAAGTCTCTATTTTTATGCTAGTACTATACTGTTTTATATAGTATGGTTCTGTAGTATAATTTCAAATCAGGTAATGTGATTTCTCCAGTTTTGTTATTTCTGTTCAGGTTAGCTTTGGCAACTCTGTGCTTTTTCTTTATTCCATGTTAATTTTCTGTTTTTGTGAAAAATTTCATTGCTATTTTGATAGAAAATGCACTCAATTTATAGATTGCTTTGAGTAATATGGACATTTTAACATTACTGATTCTCCAAAATTATGAACATGGATTTGTTTTTCATTTTCTGGGTCTTCTTCCCCCAAATTCCTTTAATTAGTGTTTTGTAGTTTTCATTATAGAGATCTTTTGCTTCTTTTATTGAGTAAATTTCTAGATACTTATTTTTATTTATGCCTATTGTAAATGAAATAACTTGTTTGACTTCTTTTTCAGATTGTTCATTGTTGGCAGGTAGAAATGTAACCAATTTTTATATGTCAGTAAGGTATCCCACAACTTTACTGAGTTTGTTCATCAGTTCTAAAAGTTTCATGGTGGTGTCTTTAGGTTTTACCAAATATAAGGTTATACTATCTGCAAACAAAAATAATGTGAATTCTTCCGTTTCAATTTTGATTCCTTTAATTTTGTTTTCTTGTCTGATGGCTGCAGCTAAGATTTCAAGTAATATATTGAATAACAATATTCATAGTAGGCATTTATGTCATGTTCCAGATTTTACAAAAACAGCTTTCTGTTATTCCCCATTCAATATGGTACTAGTAGTGGGCCTGTCATACAGGGCTTGTATTATGTTGTGTCATGTTCCTTCTCTTCCTAGTTTTTCTAGGGTTTTATCATGAAGAGATGTTGAATGTTATCACATGCTTTTTCAGGATTAATTACAATGATAATATGGTTTTTATTTATCATTCTGTTGATATGAGGTATCACATTGATTGCTTTTCATATACTGAATGATCCTGGCATCCAAGGATAAATCCCAATTGGTCATAATGAATAATTTTTTAAATTAATTTTTATTTAAACAGTTTTGGGGAAACAGGTGGTAGATGGTTGCTTAAAACTGGTCTTTAATAGTTATTTCTTAGATTTTGGTACACTAATCACTTGAGCAGTGTACCCTGTGACCAGTGTGTATTTTTTCATCCCTTACCACCCTCCCAACCTTCCCCTTGAGTCCCCAAAGTCATTTTATTATTCTTATGCCATGAAATCATCATAGCTTAGCTTCCACTTGTAAGTGAGAACTTGCAATATTTGGTTTTCCCTTCCTAAATTGCTTTATTTATAATAATGGCCTATAACTCCATCCACGTTGCTGCAAATGCCATTACTTTATTTCTTTATATGGCTGAGTAGTATTCCATGGTCTGTTTATCTATCTGTCCTACATTTTTATTATTCACTCATTGACTGATGGGCATTTAGTCTGGTTTCATATTTTTTGCAATTGCGAATTATGCTGCTATAAGCATGCATATGCAAGTGTCTTTTTTCACATAATGACTTCTTTTTCTCTGGGTACATATCCAGTAGTCGAATTTCAAGATCAAACTGTAGTTCTACTTTTAGTTCTTTAAAGAATCTCCATACTGTTTTTCATAGTGGTTTTACTGATTTATATTCCCAACAGCAGTGTAAAAGTGTTCCCTTTTCACCACATCCATGCAAACAGTTGCTATTTTTTTTATTTGTAAATTATGGACATTCTTGCAGGAGTAAGGAGGTATCTCGTTGTAGTTTTGATTTGCATTTTCCTGATCATTAGTAATGTTGAGCATTTTCTCATGTGTTGGTTGGCCATTTGTATATCTTCTTTTGAGAATTGTCTATTTACGTTCTTTGCCCAGTTTTTGATGCAATTATTTTTGTTATTGTTGTTGTCGATGATTTGTTTAGTTTATTTTAGATTCTGGATATTAGTCCTTTGTCAGATGCATAGTTTGTGAACATTTTCTCCAAGTCCGTGGGTTGTCTGTTTATTCTGCTGATTATTTGTTTTGCTGTGCAGAAGTATTTTTACTTAATTAGGTCCCATCTATGTATCTTTGTTTTTGTTGGATTTGCTTTGGGTTTTTGGTCATGAAGTCTTTGCTTAAGCCAATGTGTAGGAGAGTTTTTTTGATGTTATCTTCTACAATTTTTGTGTTTTCAGGTCTTATACTTAAGTCTTTGATTTATCTTGAGTTGATTTTTGGTTCTGAGGCTTGAATTTTTTTTTTTTTTTTTTTTTTTTTTTTGCCAATCATTGAGAGCTTGTAAGGTTGTTGAGGTTGGTTGGCCTTGAACTCTTGGCCTCGCCTTCGCAAGCACCACGACATCCGGCCGGAGCCACTTAGGGCCCCTGAATTTTTTTTTATTTCATTAGGTGTTTGGGGGACAGGTGGTGTTTGGTTAAATTAATAAGTTCTTTAGTTGTGATTTCTAAGATTTTGATTGATTTTTATATAAGGAAAGACATGATAATACAGCTTCATTCTTCCACGTGTGGCTTGCCAGTCATTCTAGCACCATTTATTGAAAAGGGTGTTCTTTTCCCACTTTGTGTTTTTGTTTGCTTTGTCGAAGAACAGTTGACTATAAGTATTTGGCTTTATTTTTTGGTTCTCTGTTCTGTTCCGTTGGTCTATGTATACCAGTACCATGTTCTGTAGGTAACTTTAGCTTTGCGTAGTTTGAAATCAGACAGTGTGAAAACTCCAGATTTCTTTTTGTTTAGTCTTGCTATGACTATTTAGGCTCTTTTTTTGATTCCCTCTGAACTTTAGAATTTTTCTAGTTCTGTGAAGAATGATAATGGTATGTTTATGGGAATTTCATTGAAATTTTTTATTGCTTCTGGTGGTATGGTCATTATTACAATATTGATTCTACCCACACATGAGAATGGGATGTGTTTCCATTTGTTTCTGTCATCTAGGATTTCTTTCAGCAGTGTTTTGTAATTTCCTTTTAGAGATCTTTTACCTCCTTAATTAAGTATATTAAATATTTTACTTTATTTTATTTTTTTTTTGCAGCTGTTCCAAAATTGGTTGAGTTTTGTATTTGATTCTCAGCTTGGTGGATGTTGGTGTGTGGAAGTTCTACTGATCTGTTTACATTGATTTTGCATCCTGAAAATTTACCTAATGACTTCATCAGACCTATGAGCTTTTTGGATGTGTCTTGTGGATTTTCTAGGTATACAATCATATCATCAGTGAACAGCAATATTTTGACTTCCTCTTTATTGACTTGGATGACCTTTATTTCTTTCTCTTGCATACTTGCTCTGGCTAAGATTTCCAGTATTGTGTTGAATAGAAGTAGTAAAAGTGGGCATCGTTGCATTGTTCGACTTCTCAAGGGGAATGCTTTTAATTTGTCCCTGTTCAGTATAATGTTGGCTGTCGGTTTGTTATCAATGGAATTTATTAACTTGAGGTATGTCCCATCTTTGCTGATTTTTCTAAGGGTTCTAATCATAAAGGAATGCTGGATTTTGTCAAATGCTTTTTCAGCATCTGCTGAGATAACCATATAATTTATGTTTTTAATTCTGTTTATCTGATGTATCATTTTTATTGAGTTGCATATGTTAAATCACCCCTGCATCCCTGGTATGAAACTGACCTGATTGTGGTGTATTATCTTTTTAATATGCTGTTGGATTTGTTGAGCTATCATTTTGTTGAGGATTTTTTGCATCTATGTTCATCAAGGATATTAATCTACAGGTTTTTTTGTTGTTGTTTTTGGTAATATCCTTTCCTGTTTTTTACATTAGAATGATACTGACTTCATGGAGTGATTTAGGGAAGATTGCTTCTTTCTGTATCTTTTGGAGTACTTTCATTAAGATTGGTACCAATTTTTTCTTGAATGTCTGATAGAATTCAGCTGTAAATCCATCTGGTTCTAAATTTTTTTGGCAATTATTTATTACTGTTTTAATCTCACTAGTTTTTATTGATCTGTTCAGTGTTCTAATTTATTTTTGATTTAATCTAGGTAGGTTGTATATTTCCAGAAATTTATCCATCTCCTCTGTATTTTCTAGTTTGTTTGCATAAAGGTGTTCAGAGCAGCCTTGAATAATCTTTTGTATTTCTGTAGTGTCAGTTGTAATATCTCCTATTTTGTTTCTAATTGAGCTTATTTGGGTCTTCTCTCTTCTTTTTGTGGTTAATATCGCTAATGGTCTATCAATAGTGTTTATATTTTCTAAGAACCAGCTTTTCTTAATCTTTGGTAGATTTTTGCTTTCATTTTTCTTAGCTCTGCTCTGATCTTTTCACCTTCTCCTTCTCCTTCTCCTTCTCCTTCTCCTTCTCCTTCTCCTTCTCCTTCTCCTTCTCCTTTTCCTTTTCCTTCTCCTTCTCTGTCTCCTTCTCCTTCTTCTTCTTCTTCCTCTTCTGTTGAGTGTGAGTTTGGTTTGTGGGTTCTTTTTGCTCTAGTTCCTTGATGTATGATCTTATATTATCCGTTTTTCCTCCTTCAGACTTTTTGATGTAGGCAGTTAGTGCTATAAACTTTCCTCCTAGCAATGCGTTTGCTTTGTCCCAGAGGTTTTGATACGTTTTGTCATTACTATTGTTCAGTTCATAGAATATTTTAATTTCCATCATGCTTTCACTGTTGACACAAAGATAATTCAGGAGAAGATTAATTAAATTTCATTTACTTCTATAGTTTTGAGGGTTTTTATAGAGTTAATTTCCAATTTTTCTATACTTTGATCTGAGAGGTACTTTCTATAATTTTGATTTTCTTCAGTCTATTGAGACTTGTTTTCTTGCTTATAAAATGATCTATCTTGAAGAGTGTTCTATGTGCTGATGAAATAAATGTATACTCAGCAGTTGTTGGGTAGAATATTCTGAGTATTTTGTTCTAGGTTATAGATTAAGGCTGTTGCTTCATTTTGATTTCTGTTCTGATAACTTGTCAAGTGCTACCTGTGGAGTAATGAATTCCCCCACTATATCATATTGTCATCTATCTCACTTCTTAAGTCTAGTAATAATTTTTTCTCTTATACTTTAAGTTCTGGAATACATGTACAGAACTTGCAGGTTTGTTACATAGATACATACATGCCACAGTGGTTTGCTGCACCCATCAACCCATCATCTCTATTAGATTTTTCTTCTAATGATGTCCCTCCCCTAGATCCCCTCCCCACAACAGACCCCAGTATGTGATGTTTTCCTCCCTGTGTCCATGGGTTCTCATTGTTCAACTCCCACTTATGAATGAGAATATGAGTTATTTGGTATTCTGTTCCTGTGTTACTTTGCTGAGAATGATGGTTTCCAGCTTCATCCATGTCCCTGCAAAGGACATAAACTCATCCTTTTTTTATGTCTGCATAGTATTCCATGGTGTATATGTGCCACATTTTCTTTATCCAGTCAATTATGGAGGGGAATTTAGGTTGATTTCAAGTCTCTGTTATTGTGAGCAGTGCTGCAATAAACATACATGTGCATGTGTCTTTGTAATAGAATGACTTATAATTTTGGGGGTAGATACCTAGTAATGATATTGCTGTGTCAAATGGTATTTCTGGTTATAGACCCTTGAGAAATTATCAAACCATCTTTCACAATGGTTGAACTAATTTACACTCCCACCCACTGTGTCAAAGTGTTCCTATTTCTCCACATTCTCTTCAGCATGTGTTGTTTCCTGACTTTTGAATGATTGCCATTCTAATTGGCATGAGATTGTATCTCATTGTTGTTTTGATTTGCATTTCTCTAACCACCAATGATGATAAGCTCGTTTTTACATGCTTGTTGGCTGCAAAAATGTCATCTTTTGAGAAGTTTCTACTCATATCCTTTGCCCATTTATTGATGGGGTTGTTTTTTCTTGTAAGTTTGTTTTAGTTCTTTGTATATTCTGGACATTAGCCCTTGTCAGATAAATAAATTGCAAAATTTTTCTCACATTCTATAGGTTGCCTGCTAACTCTGATGATAATTTCTTTTGCTATGCAGAAGCTCTTTAGTTTAAATAGATCCCATTTGACAATTTTAGATTTTGTCATCATTGCTTTTGGTGTTTTAGTCATGAAGTCTTTGCCCATGGCTATGTCCTGAATGGTATTGCCTAGGTTTTCTATTTTTTTTTTTTTAGGGTTTTAGTTCTTAGGTTTAAATCTGTAAACCAGCTTGCACATTGATTTTGTATCCTGAGACTTTGCAGAAGTTGATTATTAGCTTAAGGAGATTTTGGGCTGAGATGATGGGGTTTTAAAAAATATACAGTCATGTAATCTGCAAACAGAGACAATTTGACTTCCTCTCTTTCTATTTGAATAAGCTTTATTTCTTTCTGTTGTCTGATTGCCCTGGCCAGAAAGTCCAATACTATGTTGAATAGGAATTATGAGAGAGGACATCCTTGTCTTGTGCTGGGTTTCAAAGGGAATGCTTTCAGCTTTTGCCCATTCAGTATGATACTGGCTATGGGCTTGTCATAAATAGCTCTTATTATTTTGATATATGTTCTATCAATACCTAGTTTATTGAGAGTTTTTAGCATGAAGGAGAGTTAAATTTTATAAAGGACTTTTCTGCAGCTATTGAGATAATCGTGGTTTTTTCATTGGTTCTTTTTATGTGATGAATTGCATTTATTGATTTCTGTATGTTGAAACAGCCTTGCATCCCAGGGATAAAGCTGACTTAATTATGGGGGATAAGTTTCTTGATGTGCTACAGGATTTGGTTTGCCAATATTTTCTTGAGAATTTTTGTATTGATATTCATCAGAGACATTGGCCTCAAATTTTCTTTTTTTGTTGTATCTCTGCCAAGATAGTATCAGGATGGTGCTGGCATCATAAAATGAGTTTTTCTGTGGTTTGGAATCATTTCAGAAGAAATGGTACCAGCTCCTCATTATACCTCTGATAGAATTCAGCTGTGAATCTGTCTGGTCCTAGACTTTTTTTTTTTTTTTGGTTGGTAGGCTATTAATTACTGCCTTAATTTCTTTTTTCTTTTGACTTATCTGCAGTTTAATACTTAGGATGCAATTTTTTTAAAAGGGAAAGATATTTGTTAGTGCAATGGAGTCATATTTGCAGGTAGCACAGAAAAATTTTAGGTAGAGTGAAGGTGATACAATAAAATTATATATACCATGACAACAAATCATTCAAACAAATGAACAAATTTCATTACACATGAACACCAAGATCACACACTCCAAATATTCCAGAGTAATTCCATTCATGACTAAAAATTTTATTCTGTCATATTTAAAATAATCTCTGAGTCTAAGCCCAGATGAAGTCAACTGATGCATGTAAATTTGTCTGTTTAGACAACACTTGGAATATGGAATTCATAAGCAATTTTTGTCTTTGTTTTTTTAATACAATTACACTTTAATTTCTGGGGTACATGTGCAGGTCATACAGGATTGTTTCATAGGTATACACATGCCAAGATGGTTTGCTGCCTCTATCTCCCTGTCACCTATGTTAGGTATTTCTCCTAATGTTATCCCTCCCCAATCTTTTACCCACTGCTCTCCTCCCCAGTCCCCTATCCCCCAACAGACCCCAGTGTCTGATGTTCCCCCATGTGTCCATGAGTTCTCATTGTTCAACACACACTTATAAGCGAGAACATGCAATGATTGGTTTTCTGTTCTTTTAGTTTTCTGAGAATGATGGTTTCCAGCTTTATCCATGTCCCTGCAAAGGACATGAACTCAATCTTTTTGTGGCTGCATAGTATTCCATGGTGTATATGTGCCACATTTTCTTTATCCAGTCTATCATTGATGGGCATTTGTTTTGGTTCCAAGACTTTGCTATTGTAAACAGTGCCACAATGAACATACATGTGCATGTGTCTTTATAATAGAATGATTTATAATCCTTTGGCTATATAACCAGTAAAGGGATTACTGGGTCAAATGGTACTCCTATTTCTAGATCCTTCAGGAATTCCCACACTGTCTTCCATAATGGTTGAATTAATTTACACTCCCACCAAGAGTATAACAGAGTTCCTATTACTCCACATCCTCTCCAGCATCTGTTGTCTCCACATTTTTTAATGATTGCCATTTTAACAGGCTTGAGATGATATCTCAATGTGGTTTTGATTTGCTTTTTTCCAATGACCAGTGATGATAGACATTTTTTCAAATGTTTGTTGGCCGCATAAATGTCTTCTTTTGAAAAATGTCTGTTTATATTCTTCATCCACTTTTTGATAAGGTTGTTTTTTTTTATTTTTTTTTTAAATTTTCATTGCATTTTAGGTTTTGGGGTACATGTGCAGAACGTGCAAGATAGTTGCATAGGTACACACATGGCAGTGTGTTTTGCTGTCTTCCTCCCCTTCACCCACATTTGGCATTTCTCCCCAGGCTATCCCTCCCAAGCTCCCCCCCCTGCTGTCTCTCCCCTATTCCCCCCAATAGACCCCAGTGTGTAGTACTCCCATTCCTATGTCCATGTGTTCTCATTTTTCTCATGCGCCTATGAGTGAGAATATGTGGTATTTCATTTTCTGTTCTCGTGTCAGTTTGCTGAGAATGATGTTCTCCAGATTCATCCATGTCCTTACAAAGGACAAAAACTCATCATTTTTGATTGCTGCATAATAATCCATGGTGTATATGTGCCATATTTTCCCAGTCCACTCTATCATCGATGGGCATTTGGGTTGGTTCCAGGTCTTTGCTCTTTTAAACAGTGCTGCAATGAACATTCGTGTGCATGTGTCCTTATAGTAGAATGATTTATCGTCCTTTGGATATATACCCAGTAATGGGATTGCTGGGTCACATGGAATTCCTATTTCTAGGTCCTTGAGGAATCGCCACAGTGTCTTCCAGAATGGTTGAACTAATTCACACTCCCACCAACAGTGTAAGAGTGTTCCTATTTCTCCACATCCTCTCCAGCATCTGGTGTCTCCAGATTTTTTAATGATCACCATTCTAACTGGCATGAGATGGTATCTCAATGTGGTTTTGATTTGCATCTCTCTAATGACCAGTGATGATGAGCATTTTTTCATGTGTTTTTTGGTCTCATGTATGTCTTCTTTTGTAAAGTGTCTGTTCATATCCTTTGCCCATTTTTGAATGGGCTTGTTTGTTTCTTCTTTTAAGTCTGTTTGAGTTCTTTGTAAATTCTGGATATCAGCCCTTTGTCAGATGGGTAAACTGCAAAGATTTTTACCCATTCTGTTGGTTGCCAATTCACTCTAGTGACTGTTTCTTTTGCCCTGCAAAAGCTGTGGAGTTTGATTGGGTCCCATTTGTCTATTTTGGCTTTTGTTGCCAATGCTTTTGGTGTTTTGGTCATGAAGTCCTTGCCTACTCCTATGTCCTGACTGGTTTTGCCTAGATTTTCTTCTAGGGTTTTTATGGTGCCAGGTCTTTTGTTTAAGTCTTTAATTCATCTGGAGTTAATTTTAGTGTAAGGTGTCAGGAAGGGGTCCAGTTTCTGCTTTCTGCACATGGCTAGCCAGTTTTTTTTAACACCATTTGTTAAACCGGAAATCATTTCCCTATTGCTTGTTCTTTTTCAGGTTTGTCAAAGATCAGATGGTTGCAGATGTGTGGCATTACTTACGAGGCTTCTGTTCTATTCCATTGGTCTATATATTTGTTTTGGTACCAGTATCCTGGTGTTTTCATTACTGCAGCCTTGTAGTATAGTTCGAAGTCATGTAGTATGATGCCTCCAGCTTTGTTCTTTTTACTTAGGATTGTCTTGGCTATGTGGGATCTTTTCTGCTTCCATATAAAGTTTAAGGTGTTTTTTTCCAGTTCTGTGAAGATGGTCAATGGTAGTTTGATGGGGATGGTATGGCCATTTTCATGATATTGATTATTCCTAAATATGCATGGAATATTCTTCCATCTGTTGTGTCTTCTCTTATTTCCTTGAGCAGTGGTTTGTAGTTCTTCTTGAGGAGGTCCTTTACATACTTTTTTAGTTGTATTCCTAGGTATTTTGTTTTCTTTGTAGCAATTGTTCTTGGAAGTCCACTCATGATTTGGCTCTCTGTTTGCCTGTTTTTTGTGTATAGAAATCCTTGTGATTTTTGTACATTGATTTTGTACCCTAGAGTTTGCTGAAGTTGCTTATCATCTTAAGGACATTTTTAACTGAAACGATGTAGTCTGCCAAATATACAAACATGTTGTCTACAAATAGAGACAATTTGACTTGCTTTTTTTCTAATTGAATATGCTTTATTTCTTTTTCTTACCTGATTGCTCTGGCTAGAACTTCCAATACCATGATGAAAAGAAATTGTAAGAGGGGTCACCCTTGTCTAGTGTAAATTTTCTTAAGGATTGCTTCCGTTTTTCCCCATTCAGTATTATATTGATTGTGGGTTTGTCATAATAGCTTTTATCATTTTACTTCTTGTCTTCTGCTAGCTTTTGAATTTATTTGATCTTGCTCCTCTAGCTCTTTTGATTTTGACGATATGGTGTTAATTTTAGATCTTTTCTCACTTCTAATGTGGACATTTAGTGCTATAAATTTGCCTCTAGACACTGCTTTAAATGTGTCCCAGTGATGGTACATTGTGTCTTCATTCTCATTGGTTTGGAAGAATATCTTTATTTTTGCCTTCATTATACTATTAATCCAGTAGTCATTCAGGAACATGTTGTTCAGTTTCCATGTAGTTGTGCAGTTTTGTTTGAGTTTCTTAATCTTGAGTTCTAATTTGATTAAACTGTGGTCTGAGAGAGCTGTTTGTTATGATTTCTGTTCTTTTGCCTTTGCTGAGGAGCAATTTACTTCCAATTATGTGGTCAATTTTTTGTTATGATTTCTGTTCTGTTGCATTGGTTGAGGAGTGATTTACTTCCAAGTTTGTGGTCAATTTAGAAGTGTGATGTGGTGCTTAGAAGAATGTATATTCTCTGGATTTGGGGTGAAGTGTTCCGTAGATGTCTATTAGGTCTGCTTGGTTCCAATCTGCATTCAAGTCCTTTGTATCCTTGCTAATTTTCTGTCTTGTTGATCTGTCTAATATTTACAGTGGAGTGTTAAGAATCTGCCACTATTATTGTGTGGAAGTCTACATTTCTTTGTAGGTCATTTAAAAACTTGCTTTATATATCTGGGTGCTCTTGTATTGGGTGCATATATATTTAAAATAGTTAGCTCTTCTTGTTGCATTGATCCCTTTACCATTATGTAATGCCCTTCTTTGTCTCTTTTGATGTTTGTTGGTTTAAAGTCCATTTTATGAGAGACTAGAATTGCAACCCCTGCTTTTTTTAGCTCTCCATTTGCTTGTTACATCTTCCTCCATTTCTTTATATTGAGCATATGTGTGTCTTTTCACATGAGATGGGTCTCCTGAATACAGCACACCAATGGGTCTTGACTTTTCATCCAATTTGTCAGTCTGTGTCTTTTGATTGGGGCATTTAGCCTGTTTATGTTTAAGGTTAATATTGTTATGTGTGAATTTGATTCTGCCATTTTGATACTAGGTGGTTATTTTGTCTGCTAGTTAATGCAGTTTCTTCATTGTGTCCATGGTCTTTATCATTTGGCACATTTTTGCAGTGGCTGGTACTGGTTGTTCCTTTCCATGTTTAGTGCTTTCCTCAGGAGCTCTTGTAAGGCAGGCCTGGTGATGACAAAATCTCTCAGCAATTGCTTGTCCATAAAAAATTTTATTCCTCCTTCACTTGTGAAGCTTAGTTTGGCTGGATATAGAATTCTAGGCTGAAAGTTCTTCTTTAAGAATATTGAATATTGGCCCCCATTCCCTTCTTGCTTAGAGGTTTTCTGCCAAGAGATCCGTTGTGAGTCTGATGGGCTTCCCTTTGGGGTAACCCTACCTTTCTCTCTGGCTGCCCTCAGCATTTTTTCTTCATTTCAACTCTGGTGAATCTGACAACTTTGTGCCTTGGGGTTGTTCTTCTTGAGGAATATCTCTGTGGTGTTCTCTGTATATTCTGAATTTAAATGTTGGCCTGCCTTGCTGGGTTGGGAAAGTTTTCCTGGATAGTATCCTGAAGAGTGTTTCCCAGCTTGGATTCATTTTCTCCATCACTTTCAGGTACACCAATCAAATGTAGATTAGTTCTTTTCACATAATCCCATATTTCTTGGAGGCTTTGTTCATTTCGTTTTACTTTTTTTCTCTAATTTTGCCTTCTCAGTTTATTTCATTGAGTTAATCTTCAATCTCTGATATCATTTATTCTGCTTGATCAATTTGGCTGTTGAAACTTTTGCATGCTTCACGAAGTTCTCATGCTGTGTTTTTCAGCTCCATCAAACATTGATGTCCTTCTCTAAACTTGTTATTTTAGTTAGCATTTTGTCTAACCTTGTTTCAAGGTTCTTAGTTTCTTTGCATTGGTTTAGAACATGCTTTTTTAGCTCAGAGAAGTTTAAAGTTTGTTATTATCCTTCTTCTGAAGCCTGGTTCTGTCAACTCATCAAACTCATTCTCCACCCAGTTTTGTTCCCTTGCTGGTAAGTAGTTGTGATACTTTGGAGGATAAGACTCATTCCGGTTTTGAGAATATTCAGCCTTTTTTACACTGTTTTTTTTTCTTATCTTCATGGATTTACCTACCTTTCGCCTTTCTTGTTGGTGAACTTTGAGTGGGGTTTCTGTGTGGACCTCCTTTTAGTTAAAGTTGATGCTATTTTTTTCTGTTAGTTTTCCTTCTAACAATAAGGCCCCTTTGCTGCAGGTCTGCTAGAGTTTGCTGGAGGTGCACTCCAGACCCTGTTTGTCTGGGTATCATCTGCAGAGGCAGCAGAACAGCAAAGTATGCTGCCTGTTTCTTTCTCTGGAAGCTTCATTTCAGAGGGACACCCACCAGATGCCAGCCAGAGCTTTTCTATATGAGGTGTCTGTTGACCCCTGTTGGGAGGTGTCCCCCAGTTAAGGGAATCGGGGTCAGGGACCCACTTGAGGATGCAGTATGTTCCTTAGCAGAGCTCCAGCACTGTTATGGGAGATCCACTCCTCTCTTCAGAGATAACAGGTGAGAATGTTTAAGTCTGTGGAAGCTGCACCCATGGCCACCCCAGGTGCTCTATTCTAGGGATATGGGAGTTTTATCTATAAGCTCCTTACTGTTTTTTTTTTTCTTTCTTTCAGCGATGCCCTGCCCAGAGAGGAGGAATCTAGAGAGCCACTTTGACTACAGCAGCTTTGTTGCACTGTGTTGGACTCAGCCCAGTTCAGACTTTCCAGAAGATTTGTTTATACTGTAAGAAAAAATCCTCCTATTCAAGCCTTAGTAATGGTGATGCCCCTCCCCTTACTAAGCTCCAGCATCTCAGTTCTACTTCTGAGTGCAGTGCTGGCAGCGATAATTTTAAGCAAGTGGATCTTAGCTTGCCAGGCTTAATGACAGTGGGATCTGCTGGCTGAGCTAGACCACTTGGCTCCCTGAATTCAGTCTCCTTTCCAGGGAAGTGAACAGCTCTCTCATTGTCATTCCAGGTGTAACTGGGGTGTAAAAAAATACTCCTGTAGCAAGCTTGATATCTGCCTAATTGGCTGCCTAGTTTTGTGCTTGAAACCCAGGGCCCTGGTGGCATAAGCAACTAAGGGAATCTCCTGGCCTGTGGGCTCCATAGAGGATGTGAAAAGCATAGTATCTGGGATAGAGTGCACTGTTTCTCATGGCACAGTCCCTCCGGGCTTCCCTTAGCTAGTGGAGGGAGTTCCCCCACCCCCTGCACTTCCCAGGTGTGGAAACACCTCATCCTGTTTGGCTTACCCTGCATAGGTTGCTCCCACTGTCTAACCAGTCCCAATGAGATGAACAGGGTACCTCAGTTGAAAAGGCAGAAATCACCCATCTTCTGCATTGATCTCACTTGGAGACGCAGACCAGAGCTATTCCAATTAGGTCACCTTGCCAGCCACTGATTGTAATAATTGTTTTATAAATTTGGGAGCTTCTAAGATAGGTGCATATATATTTAGAATCATGATATTTTTATCCTGGACTGACTTTTCTTTTTCTAAAATATATATTTTATTGTGTTTCAGGTTTGGGGGTACATGTGAAGAACATGCAAGATTGTTGCATATGTACATACACGGCAATGTGGCTTGCTGCCTTCCTCCCCATCACCTATATCTGATATTTCTCCAGTTGTTATCCCTCTCAAACTCCCCACCTCCCACCATCCCTCCCCTAGTTCCTCCAGACAGACCCCAGTGTGTGATGCTCCCCTCCCTGTGTCCATGTGTTCTCATTGTTCAACACCTCCCTATGAGTGAGAACATGCTGTGTTTGATTTTCTTTTCTTGTGTCATTTTGCTGACAATGATGGTTTCCAGGTTCATCCATATTTCTACAAAGGACACGAATTCATCATTTTTGATGGCTGCATAGTATTCCAATGTGCATATGTGCCACGTTTTTCCTGTCCAGTCTATCATCGATGGGCATTTGAGTTGGTTGCAAGTGTTTGCTATTGTAAACAGTGCTGCAATGAACATTCATGTGCATGTGTCCTTATAATAGAACAATTTATAATCCTCTGGATATATAATTAGTAATGGAATTACTGGGTCAAATGGAATTTCTATTTCTAGGTCCTTGAGGAATCGCCACGCTGTCTTCCACAATGGTTGAACTAATTTACACTCCCACCCACAGTGTAAAAGTGATCCTATTTCTCCACATCCTCTCCATTACCTGTCGTCTCCAGATTTTTTAATGATCACCATTCTAACTGGCATGAGATGGTATCTCAATGTGGTTTTGATTTGCATTTCTCTAATAACCAGTGATAATGAGCACCTTTTTTCATATGTTTGTTGGTTTTATATATTTCTTCTTTTGTAAAGTGTCTGTTCATATCCTTTGCCCACTTTTGAATGGGCTTGTTTGTTTTTTTCTTGTAAATCTGTTTTAATTCTTTGTAGACTCTGGATATTAGCCCTTTGTCAGATGGGTAGATTGCAAAAATTTTTTTCCATTCTGTTGGTTGCAGATTCACTGTAATGACTGTTTTTTTTTTTTTTTTTGGTGTGAAGAAGCTCTGGAGTTTAATTAGATGCCATTTGTCTATTTTGGCTTTTGTTGCCAATGCTTTTAGTGTTTTAATCATGAAGTTCTTGCATATGCCTGTGTCTTGGATGGTTTTACCTAGGTTTTCTTCCAGGATTTTCATGGTGTTAGGTCTTATGTTTAAGTATTTAATCTATCTGGAGTTAGTTTTAGTGTAAGTTGTCAGGAAGGGGTTCAGTTTCTGCTTTCTGTACATGGCTAACCAGTTTCCTCAACACCATTTATTAAACAGGGAATCTTTTCCCCATTGCTTGTTTTGTGACATTTGTCAAAGATTAGATGGTTGTAGATGTGTGGTGTTGCCTCTGAGACCTCTGTTCTGTTCCATTGGTCTGTATCTCTGTTTTGGTACCAGTACCATGCTGTTTTGATTACTGTAGCCTTGAAGTATAGTTTGAAGCCAGGTAGTGTGATGCCTCCTGCTTTGTTCTTTTTGCTTAGAATTGACTTTGCTACGTGGGCTCTCTATTAGTTCCATATAAAGTTTATGGTAGTTTTTTCCAGTTCTGTGAAGAAGGTCATTGGTAGCTTTATGGGGATAGCATTGAATATATAAATTACTTTGGGCAGTATGATCATTTCCATGATATTGATTCTTCCTAACAATGAGCATAAAATGTTTCCCCATCTGTTGTGTCCTCTTATTTCATTGAGTAGTGTGTTGTAGTTCTCCTTGAAGAGATCCTTTACATTTTTTTAGTTGTATTCCTAGGTATTTTATTCTTTTTGTAGCAATTGAGAATGACAGTTCATTTTTGATTTGGCTCTCTTTAAGTCTGTTACTGGTGTATAGGAATGCTTGTGATTTTTGCATGTTCATTTTGTATCCTGAGACTTTGCTGAAGTCGCTTATCAGTTTCAAGAGATTTTGGGCTGAAAGGATGGGGTCTTCTAAATACAGAATCATGTCATCTGCAAATAGAGACAATTTGACTTACTCCTTTCCTAATTAAATACCCTTTATTTCTTTTTTCTTGCCTGATTGCTCTGGCTAGAGCTTCCAATACTATATTGAATAGGTGTGATGAAACTTTTTTCATTCTATAATGGCTCTCTTTGACTTTTCAAACTCTTTTCCTTTAACATTTATTTTGTCTAATAGAAGAATAGATATTCCTGCTTGCTTTTGTTTTTTATTTGCATGGAATGTCTTTTTCCACTCCTTTACCACAAGTTTATGTGACCCCTATTACTTGAGTCTCATAAAGAGAGCAAGACACTTGTTTGTTGGATTTTAATTCAATGAACCATTTTGTATCTATTAAGCGAAGCATTTGGGACATTTGAATTCAACGTTATTATTGAGATGTGAGATACTTTTTTAAAAATTTTTATTGCATTTTAGGTTTTGGGGTACATGTGCAGAATGTGCAAGATAGTTGCATAGGTACACACATGGCAGTGTGTTTTGCTGCCTTCCTCCCCTTCACCCACATTTGGCTTTTCTCCCCAGGCTATCCCTCCCCAGCTCCCCCCCGCTGTCCCTCCCCTATTCCCCCCAATAGGCCCCAGTGTGTAGAACCCCCCTCCCTGTGTTTATTTGTTCTCATTTTACTCACCCGCCTATGAATGATAATATGTGGTATTTTGTTTTCTGCTCTCATTTCAGTTTGCTGAGAATGATGTTCTCCAGATCCATCCATGTCCTTACAAAGGACAAAAACTCATCATTTTTGATTGCTGCATAATATTCCATGGTGTATACATGCCACATTTTCCCAGTCCAGTCTATCAATGATGGGGATTTGGGTTGGTTCCAGGTCTTTGCTATTGTAAACAGTGCTGCAATGAACATTCGTGTGCATGTGTCCTTATAGTAGAACGATTTATAATCCTTTGGATATATACCCAGTAATGGGATTGCTGGGTCAAATGGAATTTCTATTTCTAGGTCCTTGAGGAGTCGCCACACTGTCTTCCATAATGGTGGAACTAATTTACACTCCCACCAACAGTGTAAGAGTGTTTCTATTTCTCTGCATCTTCTCCAGCACCTGTTGTCTCCAGATTTTTAAATGATTGCCATTCTGACTGGCGTGAGATGGTATCCCAATTTGGTTTTGATTTGCATCTCTCTAATGACCAGTGATGATGAGCATTTTTCCATGTGTTTGTTGACCTCATGTATGTCTTCTTTTGTAAAGTGTCTGTTCATATCCTTTGCCCATTTTTGAATGGGCTTGTTTGGTTTTTTTCTTGTAAATCTGTTTGAGTTCTTTGTAAATTCTGGATATCAGCCCTTTGTCAGATGTGTAAACTGCAAAGATTTTTTCCCATTCTGATGGTTGCTGATTCACTCTAGTGACTGTTTCTTTTGCCATGCAGAAGCTGTGGAGTTTGATTAGGTCTCATTTGTCTTTATTGGCTTTTGTTGCCAATGCTTTTGGTGTTTTGTTCATAAAGTCCTTGCCTACTCCTATGTCCTGAATGGTTTTGCCTAGATTTTCTTCTAGGGTTTTTATGGTGTCAGGTCTTATGTTTAAGTCTTTAATCCATCTGGAGTTAATTTTAGTGTAAGGTGTCAGGAAGGGGTCCAGTTTCTGCTTTCTGCACATGGCTAGCCAGTTTTCCCAACACCATTTATTAAACAGGGAATCTTTCCCCATTGCTTATTTTTGTTTGGTTTATCAAAGATTATATGGTTGTAGATATGTTGTGTTGCCTCCAATGCTTCTGTTCTGTTCCATTGGTCTACATCTCTGTTTTGGTACCAGTACCATGCTGTTTTGATTACTGGAGCCTTGTAGTATAGTTTGAAGTCTGGTAGTGTGATGCCTCCTGCTGTGTTCTTTTTGCTTATAATAGACTTGGCTATGCGGGCTCTCTTTTGGTTCCATATGAAGTTCATGGTGGTCTTTTCCAGTTCTGTGAGGAAATTCAATGGTAGCTTGATGGGGATTGCGTTGATTCTGTAAATTACTTTGGGCAGTATAGCCATTTTCATGATATTGATTCTTCTTAACCATGAACATGGAATGTTTCTCCATCTATTTGTGTCCTCTCTTATTTCGTTGGGCAGTGGTTTGTTGTTTTCCTTAAAGAGGTCCCTTACATTCCTTGTGAGTTGTATTCCTAGGTTTTTATTTTCTTTGTAGCAATTGTGAATGGCAGTTCGTTCTTGATTTGGTTCTCTTTAAGTCTGTTATTGGTGTATAGGAATGCTTGTGATTTTTGCACATTGATTTTATATCCTGAGATTTTGCTGAAGTTGCTTATCAGTTTCAGGAGTTTTTGGGCTGAGGTGATGGGGTCTTCTAGGTATACTATCATGTTGTCTTCACATAGAGACAATTTGGCTTCCACCTTTCATATTTAAATACCCTTTATTTCTTTTTCTTGCCTTGTTGCTCTGGCTAGAATTTCCAGTATTATGTTGAATAGGAGTCGTGTGAGAGGGCATCCTTGTCTAGTGCCGGATTTCAAAGGGAATGCTTCCAGTTTTTGCCCATTAAGTATGATATTTGCTGTTGGTTTGTTGTAAACAGCTTTTATTACTTTGAGATATGTTCCATCAATACCACGTTTATTGAGGGTTTTTACCATAAAAGGCTGTTGAATTTTGTCAAATGCCTTCTCTGTGTCAATTGAGATAATAATATGTTTTTTTATTCTGTTTAAGTGGTGAATTACGTTTATAGATTGCGTTTGTTGAACCAGCCTTGCATCCCCGGGATGAATCCTACTTGATCATGATGGATAAGTTTTTTAATGTGCTGTTGCAATTGGTTTGCCAGTATTTTATTGAAGATTTTTGCATCTATGTTCATCATGGATATTGGCCTGAAGTTTTCTTTTCTTGTTGAGTCTCTGCCATGTTTTGGTATCAGGATTATGTTGGCCTCATAAAATGATTTGGGAAGGGTTCCCTCTTTGTAAATTATTTGAAATAGTTTCAGAAGGAATGGTACCAGCTTCTCTTTGTCTGTCTGGTAGAATTCGGCTGTGAAGCCATTTGGACCTGGGCTTTTTTTTGTGTGGTAGGCTCTTAATTGCTGCCTCAACTTCAGACCTTGTTATTGGTCTATTCATAGTTTCGACTTCCTTCTAGTTTACGCTTGGGAGGACACAGGTGTCCAGTTATTTATCCATTTCTTCCTGGTTTCCTAGTTTGTGTGCATAGAGTTTTTTGTAGTATTCTCTGATGATGGTTTGAATTTCTGTGGAATCTGTGGTGATTTCCCCTTTATCGTTTTTTATTGCATCTATTTGGTTGTTCTCTCTTTTCTTTTTTATCAGTCTGGCTAGTGGTCTGTCTATTTTGTTGATCTTTTTGAAAAACCAGCTCTTGGATTTATTGATTTTTGAAGTGTTTTTAGTGTCTCTATCTCCTTCAGTTCTGCTCTGATCTTAGTTATTTCTTGTCTTCTGTTAGGTTTTCAGTTTTTTTGATCTTGCTCCTCTAGCTTTTTCCATGTTGACAATAGGATGTCAATTTTGGATATCTCCACTCTTCTCATGTGGGCACTTATTGCTATATATTTTCCTCTACAGACTGCTTTAAATGTTTCCCAGAGACTCTCGTATGTTGTGTCTTCATTCTCGTTTGTTTCGAAGAACTTCTTTATTTCTGCCTTCATTTCATTTTTTTATCCAATCAACATTCAAGAGCCAGTTCAGTTTCCATGAAGCTGTGCGGTTCTGAGTTACTTTCTGAATTCTGAGTTCCAACTTGATTGCACTAAGGTCTGAGAGACTGTTTGTTATGATTTCAGTTGTTTTGCATTTGCTGAGGAGTGCTTTACTTCCAATTATGTGGTCAGTTTTGGAGTAGGCGTGATGTGGTGCTGAGAAGAATGTATATTCTGTAGATTTGGGGTGGAGAATTCTGTAAATGTCTATCAGGCTTGCTTGTTCCAGATCTGAGTTCAAGCCCTGGATATCCTTGTTAATTTTCTCTCTGGTTGATCTGTCTAATATTGACAGTGGAGTGTTAAAATCTCCCATTATTATTGTGTGGGGGTCTAAGTCTCTTTGTAAGTCGTTAAGAACTTGCCTTATATATCTGGGTGCTCCTGTATTGGGTCCATATATATTTAGAATCGTTAGCTCTTCTTGTTGTATCGATCATTTTACCATTATGTTATGTTTTTCTTTGTCTCACTTGATCATTGTTGCTTTAAAGTCTATTTTATCAGAGACAAGAATTGCAACTCCTGCTTTTTTTTGTTCTCCATTTGCTTGGTAAATCTTCCTCCATCCCTTTATTTTGAGCCTTTGTGTATTCTTGCATGTGAGATGGGTTTCCTGGATACAGCACATCGATGGGTTTTGATTTTTTATCCAATTTGCTAGTCTGTGTCTTTTGATTAGTACATTTAGCCCATTTAAATTTAGGGTTAATATTGTTATGTGTGAATTTGATACTGCCATTTTGATGCTAGCTGGCTGTTTTGCCTGTTAGTTGATGCAGATTCTTCATTTTCTTGATGCTCTTTAGCATTTGGTATGTTTTTAGATTGGCTGGTACTGGTTGTTCCTTTCTATGTGTAGTCCCTCTTTCAGGAGCTCTTGTAAAGCAGGCCTGGTGGTGACAAAATCTCTTAGTACTTGCTTTTTGGCAAATGATTTTATTCTTTCTTCACTTATGAAGCTCAGTTTGGCTGGATATGAATTTCTGGGTTGAAAGTTCTTTTCTTTAAGGATGTTGAATATTGGCCCCCGCTCTTTTCTGGCTTGTAGAGTTTCTGCCAAGAGATTTCCTGTGAGTCTGATAGGCTTCCCTTTGTGGGTGACCCGACCCTTCTCTCTGGCTGTTCTTAGTATTTTCTCCTTCATTTCAACCCTGGCGAATCTGATGATTATGTGCCTTGGGGTTGCTCTTTTTGCAGAATATCTTTATGGTGTTCTCTGTATTTCCCAGAGTTGAATATTGACCTGCCTTGCTAGGTTGGGGAAAGTTTCCTGGATAATATCCTGAAGAGTGTCTTCCCCTTGCATTCATTCTCTTCATTACATACTGGTACACCTATCAAAAGTAGGTTTGGTCTCTTCACATAGTCCCACATTTATCGGAGATTTTGTTCATTCCTTTTTTGCGTTTTTTCTCTAGTCTTGGTTTCTCATTTTATTTCATTGAGTTGATCTTCAACTTCTGATATTCTTTCTTCTGCTTGGTCAATTTGGCTGTTGAAACTTGTGCATGCTTTGTGAAGTTCTTGTGTTGTGTTTTTCAGCTCCTTCAAATTATTCATATTTCTCTCTAAGTTGTCCATTCTTGTTATCATTTCCTCGAATCATTTCTCATATCTTTTTTCAAGATTCGTAGTTTCTTTGCACTGATTTAGAACATGTTCTTTTAGCTCATTGAAGTTTCTCATTATCCACCTTCTGAAGTTTGATTCCGTCATTTCATCACACTCATTCTCCATCCAGCTTTGTTCCCTTGGTGGTGAGGAGTTTTCATCCTTTGTAAGAGGTGAGGTGTTTTGGTTTTGGGTGTTTTCCTCCTTTTTCACTTGTTTCTTCCCATTTTTGTGGATTTATCCACCCGTCGTCTTAGTAGTTGCTGACTTTTTGATTGGGTCTCTGAGTGGATGCCCAGATTGTTGATGATGAAGTATTTCTGTTACTTAGTTTTCCTTCTAACCGTCTAGCCCCTCTACTATATGACTGCTGAGGTCCACTCCGGACCCTGCTTGTCTGGGTTACACCTGTAGCAGCTGCAGAGCAGTGAGGGATGCTACCAGTTTCTTCTGTTATCTTTGTCCCAGAATGATGCTCGCCAAATGTCAGTCTGATTAGTCCTTTTGTGGGGTGACTCTTTGGATATACAGGGGTCAGGTAGCTGCTTGAGGAGACTGTCTGTACTTTATAGGAACACCAGGGCTGAGCTGTGAGCTCCGTTTTTCATTCAGTGTTGTTGGGCAGGTGTGTTTAGGTCGCTGCAGCAGAACTTATAGAACCATCCCTTCTTTTTTCCCTCAGATGCTATGTCTCAGGGAGTTGGGGCTTTCTTTGTGTGTATTAGTTGCACTGTCTTGCCCAGCTAGGAGGCAGTCTAGTCACTTTTGCCTGCCAAGGCTCTGCTCGGCTGCTGCGGGGCACTGGTCTAGTGCAGCAGGGCTCCACCCTACTGTGTTGGGCTCTGCCTGTTGGTGGGTCTCTCTGTTATGGTGGGTTGCCTCGGCAACAGCAGGCTGCTTCTGCAATGGGTGTGTACCTCAGTAGGGGTGGTATGCGTCCATAGTGGTGGACGTCCCTCCCCCACCAAGCTGCACCATCCTGGATTCAGCTGAGCCTGCAGTAAAACTCTCAACCCCAAGCATTTCAAATTGCCATTTTGTTTGTCCCTGTGGGAGTGGGACCTGCCGAACCTGATCACCCGGCTCCCTGCCTTAGAGTCCCTTCTCTCTCTCTCTTTTCCTTTTTTTTTTTTAATTTTTATTGCATTATAGGTTTGGGGGTACATGTGCAGAACGTAGAAGATATTTGCATAGGTACACACATGGCAGTGTGTTTTGCAGCCTTCCTCCCCTTCACCCACACTTGGCATTCATCCCCAGGCTATCCCTCCCCAGCCCCCCTGGCTTTCCCTCCCCCATTCCCCCCAATAGACCCCAGTGTATAGTAGACCCTCTCTCTGTGTCCATGTGTTCTCATTTTTCTCATCCAACTATGAGTGAGTACATGCGGTATTTCTTTTTCTGTTCTTGTGTCAGTTTTCAGAGAATGAGTTTCTCCAGATTCATTCATGTCCTTACATAGGACACAAACTCATCATTTTTAATTGATGCATAATATTCCGTGGTGTATATGTGCCACATTTTCCCAGTCCAGTCTATCATGGTTGGGCATTTGGGTTGGTTCCCGGTCTTTGCTATTGTAAACAGTGCTGCAATGAACATTCGTGTGCATGTGTCCTTATAGTAGAACGATTTATAGTCCTTTGGATATATTCCCAGTAATGGGATTGCTGGGTCAAATGGAATTTCTATTTCTAGGTCTCTGAGGAATCGCCCCACTGTCTTCCACAAGGGTTGAACTAATTTACATTCCCACCAACAGTGTAAGAGTGTTCCTATTTCTCCACATCCTCTCCAGCATCTGCTATCTCCAGATATTTTAATAATCGCCATTCTAACTGGCGTGAGATGGTATCTCAATGTGGTTTTGATTTGCATCTCTCTAATGACCAGTGATGATGAGCATTTTTTCATATGTTTGTTGGCCTCATGTATGTCTTCTTTTGTAAAGTGTCTGTTCATATCCTTTGCCCATTTTTCAATGGGCTTGTTTGTTTTATTTCCTGTAAATCTGTTTGAGTTCTGGATATCAGCCCTTTATCAGATGTGTAAACTGTAAAGATTTTTTTCCCATTCTGATGGTTGCCGATTCACTCTAGTGACTGTTTCTTTTGCCATGCAGAAGCTGTGGAGTTTGATTAGGTCCCATTTGTCTATTTTGGCTTTTCCTGCCAATGCTTTTGGTGTTTTATTCATGAAGTCCTTGCCTACTCCTATGTCCTGAATGGTTTTGCCTAGATTTTCTTCTAGGGTTTTTATGGTGTCAGGTCTTACGTTTAAGTCTTTAATCCATCTGGAGTTAATTTTAGTGTAAGGTGTCAGGAAGGGGTCCAGTTTCTGCTTTCTGCACATGGCTAGCCAGTTTTCCCAACACCATTTATTAAATAGGGAATCCTTTCCCCATTGCTTGTTTTTGTCTGGTTTGTCAAAGATAATATGGTTGTAGATATGTTGTGTTGCCTCTGATGCTTCTGTTCTGTTCCATTGGGCTATATCTCTGTTTTGGTACCAGTACCATGCTGTTTTGATTATTGTAGCCTTGTAGTATAGTTTGAAGTCTGGTAGTGTGATGCCTCCCGCTGTGTTCTTTTTGCTTAGAATTAACTTGGCTATGCGGGCCCTTTTTTGGTTCCATATGAAATTCCTGGTGTTTTTTTCCAGTTTTGTGAAGAAATTCAATGGTAGTTTGATGGGGATAGCATTGATTGTGTAAATTACTTTGGGCAGTATAGCCATTTTCATGATATTGATTCTTCCCAACCACGAACATGGAATGTTTCTCCATCTGTTTGTGTCCTCTCTTATTTCGTTGAGCAGTGGTTTGTAGTTTTCCTTAAAGAGGTCCCTTACGTTTTTTGTGAGTTCTATTCCTAGGTATTTTATTTTTTTGTAGCAATTGTGAATGGCAGTTCGTTCTTGATTTGGTTCTCTTTAAGTCTGTTATTGGTGTATAGGAATGCTTGTGATTTTTGAACATTGATTTTATATCCTGAGACTTGCTGAAGTTGCTTATCAGTTGCAGGAGCTTTTGGGCTGAGGTGATGGGGTCTTCTAGGTATACTATCATGTCGTCTGCAAATAGAGACAATTTGGCTTCCACCTTTCCTATTTGAATACACTTTATTTCTTTTTCTTGCCTGATTGCTCTGGCTAGATCTTCCAGTACTATGTTGAATAGGAGTGGTGAGAGAGGGCATTTTTCTCCAGTGCCAGATTTCAAAGGGAATGCTTCCAGTTTTTGCCCATTAAGTATGATATTGGCTGTTGGTTTGTCGTAAATAGCTTTTATTACTTTGAGATCTGTTCCATCAATACCAAGTTTATTGAGGGTTTTTAGCATAAAAGGCTGTTGAATTTTGTCAAATGCCTTCTCTGTGTCAATTGAGATAATCATGTGGTTTTTGTTTTTGCTTCTGTTTATGTGGTGAATTACATTTATAGACTTGCATATGTTGAACCAGCCTTGCATCCCCGGGATGAATCCTACTGGATCATGATGGATAAGTTTTTTAATGTGCTGTTGCCATTTGTTTGCCAGTATTTTATTGAAGATTTTTGCATCTATGTTCATCATGGATATTGGCCTGAAGTTTTCTTTTCTTGTTGAGTCTCTGCCATGTTTTGGTATCAGGATGATGTTGGTCTCATAAAATGATTTGGGACGGTTTCCCTCTTTTTGGATTATTTGGAATAGTTTCAGAAAGAATGGTACCAGATCCTCTTTGTGTGTCTGGTAGAATTCAGCTGTGAACCCATCTGGACCTGGGCTTTTTTGTGTGGTAGGCTCTTAATTGCTGCCTCAACTTCAGACCTTGTTATTGGTCTATTCATAGTTTTGGCTTCTTCCTGGTTTAGGCTTGGGAGGACACAGGCGTCCAGGAATTTATCCATTTCTTCCTGATTTACTAGTTTATGTGCATAGAGTTGTTTGTAGTATTCTCTGATGATGGTTTAAATTTCTGTGGAATCTGTGGTGATTTCCCCATTATCGTTTTTTATTGCATCTATTTGGTTGTTCTCTCTTTTCTTTTTTATCAGTCTGGCTAGTGGTCTGTCTATTTTGTTCATCTTTTCAAAAAACCACCTCTTAGATTTATTGATTTTTTGAAGGGTTTTTCTTGTCTCTATCTCCTTCAGTTCTGCTCTGATCTTAGTTATTTCTTGTCTTCGGCTAGGTTTTGAGCTTTTCTGATCTTGCTCCTCTAGCTCTTTCAATTTTGACAATAGAGTGTCAATTTTGGATCTCTCCACTCTTCTCATGTGGGCACTTATTGCTATATATTTTCCTCTACAGACTGCTTTAAATGTGTCCCAGAGATTCTGATACGTTGTGTCTTCATTTTCTTTTCCTTTTTAAGTTGAAAGGTTGACTCTCTCACAGATTCCTCAGTCGCCTGCTGACAGGGCACCAGGATCTGCATGATTTCCCATGCTGTGGCCCACTTCACTGGCTCAAATCACGCTTCCCAGGAATCTCCTGGTCTGGCTCACTGTCCAAGTCCCACTCAATCAGATGGATATGTTAATCTGCCCTCCCAAATCTCAGACTGCCGGTTTAACAGGGCACCCAGACCACTGAGCTTTGTGCAGGCTGCCGCTGTGCTGCGGCTCTGGCAGAAACAACCACGCAAGCCCGCAAGCCAAAAGGGCTGTGCTGGTGTCCCGCATCTCTCCTGCACCTGAGAATTTCCCCGTTCTGTGGGCAACAAAGGTCTGTCTGAAAATGCGGCTAGGACTCAGCCTCTGCTCCTTCACTGAGAGCTGCAATACCGAGTTGTTCCTACCGTGCTATCTTGAAAATCTCCAGTGAGATACTATTTTATTCTTCATGCTACTTATTGTTTGACTATCGTGCGTGTGTGTGTGTGTGTGTGTGTGTGTTTCTATGTGTGTGTGTTTCATTTGGTTATTGTTAAAAAAAATTCCTCAGGGACCTAGAAATGGAAATTCCGTTTGACCCAGCAATCCCATTACTGGGTATCTATCCAAAAGACTATAAATCGTTCTACTCTAAGGACACATGCACACGAATCTTCATTGCTACACTGTTTACAATAGCAAAGACCTGGAACCAACCCAAATGCCCATCGATGATAGACTGGACTGGGAAAATGTGGCACATATACACCATGGAATATTATGCAGCAATCAAAAATGATGAGTTTGTGTCCTTTGTAAGGACATGGATGAATCTGGAGAACATCATTCTCAGCAAACTGACACAAGAACAGAAAAAGAAATACTGCATATACTCACTCATAGGTGGGTGAGAAAAATGAGAACACATGGACACAGAGAGGCGGTCTACTATACACTGGGGACTGTTGGGGGAAATAGGGGAGGGACAGTGGGGGGGGCTGGGGTGGATAGCCTGGGGATGAATACCAAGTGTGGGTGAAGGGGAGGAAGGCAGCAAAACACACTGCCATGTGTGTACCTATGCAACTATCTTGCACGTTCTGCACATGTACCCCAAAACCTATAATGAAATAAAAATTAAAAATAAATAAATAAATAAATAAATAAATAAATAAAAAATAAAAAGGCCCCATAAAATTCATGCTTTAAGGAAGTTATATTTTGGTGTAAATTGACATTTTGTTTCAAGATTTAGAACTCTTAGCATTTTTTTTGTAGTGCTGTCATGTTAGTGGTGAATTCTCTCAGCCAGAAAGTCTTTATCACTCCTTCATTTATGAATCTTAGTTTTGCTGGATACAAAATTCTTTTCTGGCAATTATTTTGTTTAAGGAGGCTAAAGATAGAACCTCAGTCTTTTTTGGGTTGTAAGATTTCTCCTGAGAAATCTGCTGTTAATATGATGTGTTTTTCTTTATAGGGTACCTGGTATTTTTTGCCTCATAACTGTTAAGATTTATACCTTTCCCTTTACTTTAGATAACCCAATGATTGTATGCTTAGGTGATAATGTTTTTGTGAAGAATTTCCCAGGTGTTCCTTGAGCTTCTTGTATTTGAATGTCTAGATCTCTAGTGAGGCCCAAGACATTTTCCTCAAGTTTTACCTCAAATGTGGTTTCCAAACTTTTAGATTACTCTTCCTCCTCAGGAATGCCATTTATTCTTAGTTTTTTTCTGGTTAATGTAATTCCAGATTTTTTTGTGATACTTTCTTGTTTGTTTTTGCCTGATGGGTTAATTTAAAAGCCTTGTTTTTGAGCTCTGAAGTTCTTTTTTTCACTTGTTTAATTTTATTGTTGAAACTTTCCAGTGCATTTTGTATTTCTCTAAGTGTGTCTCTCATTTATGGAAGTTGTGATTGTGTTTTCTTTATGATATCTAATTCTCTGGAGCATTTTTGATACATATTCTGTTTTTCTTTATATTTCTTTAAGTTGATTTTCACCTCTCTCTGGTATCTCCTTTAGTAACATTATAATCAACCTTCTGAATTCTTTATCTGGAAATTCAGATTTCTTCTTGGTTTGAGTCCATTGCTGTAGAACTAGTGTGGTTTTTGTGGGGTGTTATACAATCTTGTTATGTCATATTACCAGAATTACTTTTCTAATTTTTCTCATTTGGGTAGACTATTTTAGTTGAAAAATCTGGAACTCAAGGCCTGTTATTTAGATATTTTTGTTCCAGAATGTGATCACTTGATGTGGTGCACTCTGCCTTCCCCTAGGGGTGGGATTTCCTGATAACCAGAATGCAGTGATTGTTATTATTCTTCTACATCTAATCACCCAGCAGGGCTACCAGGCTCTGGGCTTGTGCTGGGGAATGTCTGCAAATAGTCCTGTGACTTGATCTATCTTCAGGTCTCCCAGGTGTGCATACCAGCTCCTGCTCTGGTAAAGATGGCAGGGGACTGAAGTAGATTCTGTGAGTCTTTGGTTGTAGATATGTTTAGTGTGCTGGCTTTCTTGAATGCTGGTTATGCTAGCAGTGATTTGTCATGTGGACAGACTCAGGACCATTGGTTAGTCACGATGTTGCAAGCAGTAAATTAGCTGTTGTTTTCTCCTTCTTGGGAGCAAGGTATTTTGTCCTGAGTTGCTGTAATATCTTGAGCTGGTTGGCCTTCAGCCAGAGGTAGCACTTTCAAAGGAGCAGAAGGTGTGATAATAGAAGATGGATATAAGTTTGCTCTACATTGTTCAGGATAAGTATTTGGGTTTCTCAGGCAATGGGGGGTCATAAAGCACCCAAGAGTTTATGTCTTTTGTGATTGGCTTCTGGAGTAGGTAAAGAAATACCATCAGCTGAGGGCAGTGTTAGGTGGGTCTAAGCTCAGACTCTTCTTGAACCCATCCCACTTACTACAGCCACTGTGTGGGATGGTGGGTGGTTCTCAGATCAATGAGGTTATGTTCCAGAGGGAATCATAGCTGCCTATGTCTCCAGGGACGTTGGTAAAAGCTGATAGCTATAGGCCCCACCCAGCTACCACCCAGTTTACCTGGCAAATTTCACTCTTTCTCTGCCCTGCCAACAGCACCAAATTTATCTCCAGTCACCCTGTGAGTGGAACTTAGACCTAACTTCAGGCCATAAGTTTTCTTACTGAGAAAGCAAGCACTGTTTCAGGCCATGCCCCTCTCCATCTGGCCACACTGTCAACTGTGACTCCTGCTCTCCTTTCTGAAGCAGTTTCCATTTGCCTCTGCGTTCTACTCAGCAGAGATTTTCCCAGTCAAAATTGTTACAAAGCTTAGTTGGAAACATATTTCACCCTGTGACTCCCTCCTCAATTCTGTCATTTGCTTTCCCTGAGGGCCCCTGTGAGATATAGTCAGGGGTGGCTACTCTGTGCTTGAGCTGGAGAATGGGAGTGCCTACGAGGCTCCATCCATTGCTTCTTCGTTATAGTTCATGCTAAATCTGTTTCAGCACTATGTAATATTAAATCTTTCCCCCGTAATCTGTATATTCAGGTCTCCCAGTGGGGACATGTTTTCAGAAGCAGGTTTTTCCCCTTCGTTCTATGGAAACTCACAATGTTTCTTTCTCCTGTCTTATGGAATTTGCAGTGGCCTGCTGCTTCTTTCAAAGGACCTGTGATTTATTTTGCTTTTTCGTCTCCTATTTCCCATCTTTTCTCAATCATGACGAATAATTTTTCTAACATATTGTTGTATATAGCTTGCTAGAATTTTATTGAAAAATTTTGCCAAAGTATTAATCAGAGATACTGGCCTTTTGCCTGGGGATGAATACCAAGTGTGGGTGAAGGGGAGGAAAGCAGCAAAGCACATTGCCATGTGTGTACCTATGCAACTATCTTGCTCCTTCTGCACATGTACCCCCAACCTATAATGCAATAAAAATTAAAAAAAAAAATAAAATTTACAAGAAAAAAAAAATTTATTGTTGTGTCCTTTTCTGGTTTAGTATCAGAGTAATAGTGGCCTTTTGGAATGAATTTGGAAGTGTTTCCTCCTTTTCTATTTCTTGCAATAGTTTCAGTAAGATTGATATCAGTTCTTTTAATGTTTCATAGACTTCAGCAGTGAAGCCATCAGGTCCTGGGCTTTTCTTCACTGGGAGAATTTCTATTAAGGTTTCAATTTCATTACTGGCTATTGGTTTTTGAGTTTTTGAATTTCATTCTGTTTTGATCTTGGGAGTTTTTAAGTGTCTAATAATGTGTCTATTTCATCTATATTTTTAGATTTATTGGCATATATCTTCTCACAGTATCCTTTAATTCACTTTTGAACATATGTAGTATTGGCTGTAATGTCTCCTTTTTTATTTCTGATATTATTTGTGTCTCTCTTCTTGTCTTACTTAGACAAAAAATTTGTTAATTTTGTTTAACTTTTCAGAAAATCAGGTTATCATTTATTGATCTTTTGTATTGTTTTCTTTATTTCAATTCCATTGATTTCTGCAATGGGCACTTATTATTTCTTTTATTCTACTAATTTTGAGTTGTATTTGCTTTTGCTTTTCTATTTCTTTAAGATGCATCATTAAGTTGTTTATTTAAAGCTTTCTTCCCTTTTTGATATAGGCATTTATAGCTATAAAATTCCCTCCTAGTACTGTCTCTGTTGTATTCCAGATTCTTTAATCATTTGTCTCAAAAAAATTTCAAATTCTTTCTTGATTTCCTCATTTATCCAGTAGTCATTCAGGACCACATCATTTAATTTTCATATGTTCATGTAATTTCTACTTTTACTTCATTTTGGTCAAATAAGATGCATTATGCTATTTCCATTTTTTTAGTGTTTTAAGATTTGTTTCAGACCCAACATATGGTCTATCTTTGAGAATAATTTATGTGCTGGAAAAAAAAATAATGTGCATTCTGCAGCTATTGCATAAAATGTTCTTGTAAATATTAGATCCATTTGGTCTATAGCGTACACTATTATTATTATTTTGAGATAGAGTCTCACTCTGTCACCTTGGCTAGAGTGCTGAGGTGTGATCTTGACTCACTGTAACCTCCACCACCTGGGCTTAAGCAATTCTTTTGCTTCAGCCTCCTGATTAGCTGGTACTACAGGTGTCTTCCATCTTGCCTGGCTAATTTTTTGTATTTTAGTAAAAATGATGTCTCATCATGTTGCCCACGCTGATCTCAAACTTCTAAGTTCGGGCAATCCACCCTCCTCAACCTCCCAAAATACTAAGATTACAAGCATCACCACTGTACTTAGTTAAGTGCAGATTTTTTTTATATATATTGAGGTGGAGTTTCACTCTTGTTTCCCAGGTTGGAGTGCAATGGCATGATCTTGGCTCACCGCAATCTCAGCCTCCTGGGTTCAGGCAATTCTCCTGCCTCAGCCTCCTGAGTAGCTGGGATTACAGGCACACACCACCATGCCCAGCTAATTTTTTGTATTTTTAGTAGAGACGGGGTTTCACCATGTTGACCAGGATGGTCTCAATCTCTTGACCTAGTGATCCATCCACCTCAGCCTCCCAAAGTGCTGGGATTACAGGTAGTGCAGATTAATATTAATTTTTCTTTGTTAATTTTATGCTATAGATTCTGCTCAATTTTTAATATAAGGGTTTGAAACCTCCAGCTATTTTTTATTGGAACCTATCTCTCTTTTTAGTTCTAATAATAATTGCTTTATGTATCTGGGTACTGCAATGTTGGTTAATGTATGTTTAAAACTGTTATATCTTTTTGCTGAATTGACCTGTTTATTATTTAATGACATTTTAGTTAGTATCACAATTTTTATCTTGAAATCTATTATGTCAGACATGAGTGGAGATACTCTGGCACTTCCTTGGCTTCTGGTAACATGGAATATTTTTTTCCATTACTTTGTTGTTAGTGTATGTGTCTCTTTATAAGTAAAGTGTGTTTCTTGTAGGCAACAGATCAATGGGTCTTGTTGCTTTCATTCAGTCATCCAATCTATGTATTTGAAGAGTTTAACCTACTTACATTCCATATTATTATTAAAAGTGAAGACTTAATCCTGTCATTTTGTGATTAGATTTTTTCTAGTTGTTTTGTGGTCTTCTCATTTTTCTTTTATTCCTATTATCTTTTAATGAAGATGACTTTCTCTGGTGATAGGATTTAGTTTCTTGCTTTTTATTTCTTTTATTTTTGTTTTCTTATTGTACTTTAGGTCCTGGGACACATGTGCAGATCATGCAGGATTGCTTCATGAGTACATACAGGGCAAGGTGGTTTGCTGCCTCCATCCCCCCATCAGCTATATCTCTCATTTCTCCCCATGTTTTCTCTCCCCTATCTTTCCAACTCCTGCTGTCCCTCCACTAGACCCTTCAACAAATCCCAGAGTGTTATGCTCTCCTCCCTGTGTCCATGTGTTCTCATTATTCAACACCCAACTATGAGTGAGAACATGCAGTGTTTGATGTTCTGTTCTTGTGTCAGTTTGCTGAGAATGATGGTTTCCAGATTCATCCATGTCCCAATAAAAAACACAAACTCATCATTTTTTAGGTATTCCATGGTGCATATGTGCCACATTTCCCTAGTCCAATTTAACATCAATGGGCATTTGGGTTGGTTCCATGTCTATGCTATTGTGAACAGTGCCTCAATGAACATACATGTGCATGTGTTTTTATAATAGAATGATCTGTAATCCTTTGTGTATATACCCAATAATGGAATTGCTGTGTCAAATGGAATTTGTATTTCTAAAACTTTGAGGAATTGCCACTCTGTCTTTCATAATAATTGAACTTACACTCTGACCAACACTGTAAAAGTGTTCCTATTTCTCCACATCCTCTCTAGAATCTAATGTCTCCAGTTATTTTAATGATTGTCAATCTAACTGGTATGAGATGGTATCTCAATGTGGTTTTAATTTGCATTTCTCTAATGACCAGTGATGATGAGCATTCTTTCATATGTTTGTTAGCCTCATATGTATTCTTTTGAATAGTGTCTGTTCATAGAACAGAGGCCTTGGAGGCAACACCACACATCTACAACTATCTGATCTCTGAGAAACTTGACAAAAACAAGCAGTGGGGTAAGTATTCCCTGTTTAATAAATGGCATTGGGAATACTGGCTAACAGTGTGCAGAAAGCAGAAACTGGACCCCTTCCTGAAACCTTACACTAAAATTAACTCCAGATGGATTAAAGACTTAAACATAAGACCTAACACCATAAAAACCCTAGAAGAAAACCTAGGCAAAACCATTCAGGACATAGGCACAGGCAAGGACTTCATGACTAAAACACCAAAAGCATTAGCAACAAAAGCCAAAATAGACAAATGGGACCTAATTAAACTCCAGAGCTTCTGTACAGCAAAAGAAACAATCATTAGAGTTAACTGGCAACCAACAGAAGGAAAAAAAGTTTTGCAATCTACCCATCTGACAAAGGGCTAATATCCGGAATCTACAAAGAATTGAAACAGATTTACAAGAAAAAAAAAAGCCATTCAAAAGTAGGTGAAGGATATAAACAGGCACTTTTCAACAGACGACATACATGAGGCCAACAAACATGTGAAAAGAAGCTAATCTTCACTGATTATTAGACCAATGCAAATCAAAATCACATTGAGATATTACCTCATGCCAGTTAGAATGGTGATCATTAAAAAATCTGAAGACAACAGATGCTGGAGAGGATGTGGAGAAATAACATCACTTTTACACTGTTGGTGGGAGTGTAAACTAGTTCATCCATTGTGGAAGACAGTGTGGTGCTTCCTCTAGGGCCTAGAAATACAAATTCCATTTGACCCAGCAATCTCATTACTGGACATATACCTAAAAGATTATAAATTATTTTATTATAAACATGCATGCACACATATGTTCATAGTGGCACCATTTACAATAGCCAAGACCTGCAACCAACCCAAATAGACTGCACAAGGAAAATGTGGCACATATACACCAGGAAATACTATGCAGCCATAAAATATGATGAGTTTGTATCCTTTGTAGGAACATGGATAAATCTGGAAACCATCATTCTCAGCAAACAGACACAAGAACAGAAAATCAAACACTGCACGTTCTCACTCATAGGTGGGTGTTGAGCAATGAGAACACAGGGACATGGGGAGGGGAGCATGACACACTGGGTTCTGTTGGTGGTGGCCAAGGGAGGGACAGCAGGGATGTGGGGAGGTCAGGGAAGAAGAACATGGGGAGAAATGCCAGATGTAGTTGATGGAGGATGGAGGCAGCAAACCACATTGTCATGTGTGTACCTATGCAACAGTCCTGCATGATCTGCACATGTACCCCAGGACCTAAAGTACAATTTTTTTTAAAAAAAGAAAACTGTTCATAATCTTCACCCACTTTTGAATGGGTTTGTTTGTTTCCTTTCTTGTAAGTCTGTTGTAATTCTTTGTAGACTCTGGACATTAGCCCTTTGTCAGATGGATAGATTGCAAAAAATTTTACCCATTCTGTTGGTTGCTGGTTCACTCTAATGATTGTTTTTTTTTTTTTTTTTTTTTTTTTTGCTGTGCAGAAGCTCTGGAGTTAAATTAGATCCCATTTGTCTATTTTGGCTTTTGTTGCCAATGCTTTTGGTGTTTCAGCAATGAAGTCCTTACCTATGCCTATGTCCTGAATGGCTTTGCCTAGGTTTTCTTCTAGGGTTTTTATGGTGTTAAGTCTTATGTTTAAGTCTTTAATATATCTGGAGTTAATTTTAGTATAAGTTGTCAGGAAGGGGCCCAGTTTCTGCTTTCTGCACATGGCTAGCCAGTTTTCCCAATACCCTGTATTAAACAGGAAATACTTTCCCCATTGCTTGTTTTGGTCAGGTTTGTCAAAGATCAGATATCTGTAAATGTGTGGCATTGCCTCCAAGGACTCTTTTATATTACATTGATCTGTATATTTGTTTTGGTACCAATACCATGTTGTTTTGATTACTGTATTCTTGTAATATAGTTTGGAGTCAGGTAGCATGATGCCTCCAGCTTTGTTGCTTTTGTTTAGGTTCATCTTGGCTATGCAGTATGTCTTTTGGTTTAATATGAATTTAAGGTGTTTTTTGTCAGTTCTGTGAAGAAGGTCATTGGTAGCTTGATGTGGATAACATTGAATCTGTCAATTACTTTGGGCAGTATGGCTATTTTCACGATATTGATTCTTCCTAACCATGAGCATGGAATAATTTTCCATCTGTTTGTGTCCTCTCTTATTTTGTTGAGCAGTGATTTGTAGTTCTCCTTGAAGAGGTCCTTTATATTCTTTGTTAGTTGTGGTCCTAAGTATTTTACTCTCTTTGTAACAATTGTGAATGGGAGTTAGCTCTTGATTTGGCTCTCTGTATCTTGCTTTCTGTTTTTGTGTATTTATTGTGTGTGTGTGTGTGTGTGTGTGTGTGTGTGTGTGTGTGTGTATGTTTTAGGTTACCACAAGGCTTGCAAATACTATTTTATATAATTATTTTATGAAGTAAAGACTGACACTTTTTACGTAAACAAGCAAACAAGCTAAATAAAATTAATAAAAATTCTATGCATTAACTCTGTCCTCCTGCTTTTTATTATTCTTTTGTTTCTATTTATATATTTTTGTACTATCTATGTATCAAAAAATTTATACCTGCTATTTTTGAGTGGTTTCTTGTTTGTTCTTTTTATATAAGATAAGAATAGTTTACTCACCACAGTTACAGTAATATAGTATTCTGGGTTTTTATGTGTACTTACTATTACTAGTGGTTATTTTGCCTTCAGGTGATTACTCATTGCTCATTAATGCCCTTTTATTTCTGACTGAAATAATTCCTTTAGCATTTCTTGTTAAATAGGTTAATGTTTATGAAAGTCCTCAGCTTTCATTTGTATGAAAAATTACTTGTTTTTTTATGTTTGATAGATATTTTGCCAGATACACTATTCTAGGATAAACATTTTTTTTCCTTCAACACTTTAAATATGTCATGTCACTATCTCCTTGCCTGTAAGGTTTTCACTTAACAGTTTGCTGCCAGCAATTAATAGCCTACCAACTAAAAAAAGCCCAGGTCCAGACAGGTTTACAGATAAATTCTACCAGACATACAAAGAGGAGCTGGTACCATTCCTTCTGAAAGTTTTCCAAACAGTACAAAAAAAAAGGAATCCTCCTCAACTCATTTTATGAGACCAACATCATGCTAATACCAAAACCGGGCAGAGAAGTGACTAGAAAAGAAAACTTCAAGCAAATATCCATGATGAACATCGATGTAAAAATCGTCAATGAAATGCTGGCAAACAGAATGCTACAGCAAATCAAAAAGCTTATTTATCATGATCTAGTAGGATTCATTCCTGGGACACAAAGCTGGTTCAACATACACAAGCCTATAAATGTAATCCATCACATAAACAGAACCAAAGACAAAAATCACATGATTATCTCAATAAATGCAGAAAAGGCCTTTGACAAAATTCCACAGCGCTTTATGCTAAAAACCCTCAATAAACTAGTTATCATTGGTATGTATCGTAAAATAGTAAAAGCTATTTATGGCAAACCCACAGCCAATATCATACTGAATAGGCAAAAACTGGAAGCAGTCCCTTTGAAATCCTGCACAAGACAGGGATACCCTCTCTCACTACTCCTATTCAATATAGTATTGGAAGTTCTAGCCAGAGCAATCAGGCAAGAAAAAGAAATAAAGAATATTCAATTAGAAAACGAGGAAGTCAAATTGTCTCTATTTGCAGATGACCTGATTGTATGTTTAGAAGACCACATAGTCTCAGCCGCAAATCTCCTGAAACTGATGAGCAACTTCAGCAAAGTCTCAGGATACAAAATCAATGTGCAGAAATCACAAGCATTTCTATACACGAACAACACACAAACAGAGAACGAAATCAGAAGTGAACTCTCATTCAGAATCGCTACAAAGAGAATAAAATACCTAGGAATAAAACTAACAAAGAATGTAAAGGACCTCTTCAAGGAGGACTGCAAACCACTGCCCAACAAAATAAGACAGGACAAAAACAGATGGAAAAACATTTCATCCTCGTGGTTGGGAAGAATCAACATTGTGAAAATGGCCATACTGCCCAAATTAATTTATGGATTTAACACCACCCTCATCAAGTTACCAATAACCTTCTTCACAAAACTGAAAAAAATCACTTTAAACTTCATATGGAACCAAAAGGGAGCCCAAATTATCCTCAGCCAGAACAATCCTAAGCAAAAAGAACAAAGCTGAAGTTATCACACTGCCTGCTTTCAAACTATACTACAAGGCCAAGGGAATCAAAACAGCATGGTACTGGTACCAAAACAGAGAAATATACCAATGGAACAGAACAGAGGCCTCAAAAGCAACCCCACACATCTACAATCATCTGATTTTTGACAAACCTGAGAAAAACAAGCAATGGGGAAAGGATTTCCTGTTTAATAAATGGTGTTTGGAAAACTGGTTAGCCAGAAAGCAGAAACTAGATCTCTTCCTGACAGCTTACACTAAAATTAACTCCAGATAGATTAAAGATCTAAACATAAGACCTAACACCATAAAAGCCCTAGAAGAAAACTTAGGCAAAATCATTCAGGACATAGTCATAGGCAAGGCCTTTATGACTAAAACACCAAAAGAAATGGCAACAAGAGCCAAAATAGATAAATGGGATCTAATTAAACTGCAGAGCTTCTGCACAACAAAGGAACAATCATTAGGGGGACTGGCAACCAACAGAAGAGGAAAAAATTTTGCACTCTACCCATCTGAAAAAGGGCTAATATCCAGAATCTACGAATAAATAAAACAGATTTACAAGCAAAAAACAAACCCATTCAAAAGTGGTTGACAGACAGGAACAGACACTTTACAAAAGAGGACACTGATGAGACCAACAAAAAGATGAAAAAAATGCTCATTATCACTGATTATTAGAGAAATGAAAATAAAAACCACATTGAGATAGCATCTCACTCCAGTTAGAATGGCGATCATTAAAATATATGGAGACAACAGATGCTGGAGAGGACATGGAGAAACAGGAACACTTTTACACTGTTGGGAGTGTTAATTAGTTCAACATTGTGAAAGACAGTGTGACAATTCCTCCAGGATCTGTAAATAGAAATTTCATTCACTCAGCAATCCCATTACTGGGTTTACCCCCAAAGAATTATAAATTGTTCTATAATAAAGACGCATGCACACATATGTTCATAGTGTCACTGTTTACAATAACAAAGACCTGGAACCAACCCAAATGTCCATCAACAATAGAATGGAAAAAGAAAATGTGGCACATATACACCATGGAAAACTACACAGCCATAAAAAACGATGAGTTCATGTCCTTCATATGGACATGGATGAATCTGGAAACCATCATTCTCAGCAAACTGACACAAGAACAGAAAACCGAACACCATATATTATAACTCATAGATGGGTGTTAAGCAATTAGAACACGTGGACACAGGGGGCAGTATCACACACTGCAGTCAGTTGGGAGGGGCTAGGAGAAGACAGTGGGGGTGGGGATGGTGGGGAGGAAAAATGAGAGGAGAAATACCAGATATAGGTGATGGGGAGCTGAAGGCAGCAAACCACTTTGCCATTTATGTACCTATGCAACAATCCTGTATGATCTGCAAATGTACCCCAAACCTAAAGTACAATTTAAGAAAAAGAAAGTTTGCTGCCAGATGGATTGGAGCTCAACTGCATTCTCTGTCTTTTACCTTACTGATTTTAGAATCCTTTCTTTATCTTTCACCTTTGGAGATTTGATCATTAAATGCCTGAGGGAGTCCTGTGTGTTAAATCTATTTTTTTAATAATCTTATTTTATTTGGATATTTTTGCCTTTTTCTAGGTTTGAGACATTCTCTATTATTATTAATTAGTATAAACTATCTAGCACTGTCTTTCTCTATCTCCTCTTTAGGCCAATTGCTCTTAGATTTGGCCTTTTGAGGCTACTTTTCTAGACCCTGTATGCATGCATCATTCTTGTTTATTCTTTTTTGTTGTTGTTGCATCCTCTTGCTGTGTACTTTTTTAAATTGCATTTTAGGTTTTGGGGTACATGTGAATAACATGCAAGATTGTGGCATAGGTACACTCATGGCAGTGTAATTTGCTGCCTTCCTCCGCATCATCTATATCTGGCATTTCTCCCCATGCTATCTCTCCCCAACTCCCCACCCCGCACTGCCCCTCCCTTATTTCCTTCCAACAGACCCCAGTGTGTGATGCTCCCCTCCCTGTTTCCATGTGTTTGCATTGTTCAACACCCACCTATGCATGAGAACATGCAGTTTTTGACTTTCGGTTCTTGTGTCAGTTTGGTGAGACGGATGGTTTCCAGGTTCATCCAAGTCCCTACAAAGGACACGAACTCATTATTTTTATGGCTGCATAATATTCCATGGTGTATATGTGCCATATTTTCTCTGTTCAGTATATCATTGATGGGCATTTGGGTTGGTTCTAGGTCTTTGCTATCATAAACTGTGTTGCAATGAACATTTGTATCCATATATTAGAATGATTTATAAACCTTTCAATATATACCCAGTAATGGGATTGCTGGGTCAAATGGAATTTCTATGTCTAGGTCCTTGAGGAATCACCACACTGTCTTCCACAATGGTTGAACTAATTAACACTCCTAGCAACAGTGTATAAGTGTTCCAATTTCTCCACATCCTCTGCAGCATTTGTTGTCTCCAGATTTTTTAATGACTGCCATTCTAACTGGCGTGAGATTGTATCTCAATGTAGTTTTCATTTGCATTTCTCTAACAACCAGTGATTATGAGGGTTTTTTTAAGTTTGTTGGACTCATGTATATCTTCTTTTGTAAAGTGTCTGTTCATATCCTTCACCCACTTTGGAATGAGCTTGTTTGTTTTTTTCTTGTAAATCAGTTCTGGTTCTTTGTAGATTCTGGATATCAGCCCTTTGTCAGATGGGTAGACAGCAATTTTTTTTCCCTATTCTGTTGGTTGCTGATTCACTCTAATGACTGTTTCTTTTGCTGTGCAGAAGCTGTGGAGTTTGATTAGGTCCCATTTGTCTATTTTGACTTTTGCTGCCAATGCTTTTGGTGTTTTGGTCATGAAGTCCTTGCCTATGCCTATGTCCTGAATGGTTTTGCCTACATATTCTTCCAGGGTTTTTATGGCGTTAGGTCTTATGTTTAAGTCTTTAATCTATCTCGAGTTAATTGTAGTGTAAGGTGTCAGGAAGGGGTCCAGTTTCTGCTTTCTGCACACTGCTAGCCAGTTTTCCCAACACCATTTATTAAACAGGGAACCCTTTGCCTATTGCTTGTTTTTGTCAGGTTTGTCAAAGATTGGATGGTTGTAGAAGTGTTGTGCTGCCTCCGAGGTCTCTGTTTTGTTCCATTTGTCTATATCTCTGCTTTTGTAGCAGTATCACACTGTTTTGGTTATGCAGCCTCCAGCAGTGTTCTTTTTACTTAGAACTGACTTGGCTATGTGGGCTTTCTTTTGGTTCTGTATGAAGTTTACTGTTTTTTTTTTTTCAGTTCTGTGAAGAGATCATTGATAGCTTGGTGGGGATAGCATTGAATCTGTAAATTACTTTGGACAATATGGCCATTTTCATGATGTTGATTCTTCTTAACCATAAACATAGAATGTTTCTCCATCTGTTTGTGTCCTCTCTTATTTCAGTCTGCTATTGGTGTATAGGAATGCTTGTGATTTTTGCATGTTAATTTTGCATCCTGAGATTTTGCTGAAGTTGCTTATCCGTTTCAGGAGATTTTGGGATGAGACAATGGGGTCTTCTAGATATATAATTATGTCATCTGCAAATAGAGACACTTTGGCTTCCTCATTTCCTATTTGAATATGCTTTATTTTTTTTTCTTGCATGATTGCTCCGTCTAGAATTTCCAGTACTATATTGAATAGGATTGGTGAGAGAGGGCATCCTTGTGTAGTGCCAGATTTCAAAGGGAATGCTTTCATTTTTTGCCTATTCAGTATGATATTGGCTGTTGGTTTGTCATGAAAAGCTTTTATTATTTTGAGATACGTTCCATCAATACCTAGTTTATTGAGGGTTTTTAGCATCAAGCGCTGTTGAATTTTGTCAATGGCCTCTGCATTGATGGACATAAACATCTGGTTTTTGTCTTTGGTTCTGTTTATTTTGTGAATTTTGTTTATAGACTTGCATATGTTGAACCAGCCTTGCATCCATGGGATGAATCCTACTTGATCATGGTGGATAAGCTTTTTGATGTGCTGTTGCAATCTTCTTGAGAGTATTTTATTGAAGACTTTTGCATCTATGTTCATCATAGATATTGGCCTGAAGTTTTCTTTTCTTGCTGAGTCTCTGCCAGGTTTTGGTATCAGGATGATGTTGGTCTCATAAAATAATTTGCGAAGGATTCCCTCTTTTGGATTTTTTGGAATAGTTTCAGAAGGAATGGTACCAGCTTGTCTTTGTATGTCTGGTAGAATTCAGCTGTGAACCCATCTGGACCTGGGCTTTTTTGGGTTGTAGGCTCTTAATTGCTGCCTCAACTTCAGAACTTGTTACTGGTCTATTCAGGGTTTTGACATTGTCCTGGTTTAGGCTTGGGAGGAAGCAAGTGTCCAGAAATTTATCCATTTCTTCCAGGTTTACTAGTTTATGTGCATAGAGTTGTTTGTAATAGTCCTTAATGATGGTTTGAATTTCCATGGAATCTGTGGTGATATTTCCTTTATTGTTTTTTTATTGCATCTATTTGATTATTCTCTCTTTTCTTTTTTATTAATCTGGCTGGTGGTCTATTTTGTTGATCTTTTCAAAAAACCATCTCCTGGATTTATTGATTTTTTGAAGGGTTTTTTTGTGTCTCTATCTCCTTCAGTTCTGCTCTGATCTTAGTTATTTCTTGTCTTCTGCTAGGTTTTGAGTTTTTTTGATCTTGCTCCTATATCTCTTTCAATTTTGATGATGGAGTGTCGATTTTAGATCTCTCCTTGCTTCTCATGTGGGCATTTATTGCTATATATTTTTCTCTAGAGATGGCTTTAAATGTGTCCCAGACGTTCTGGTATGTTGTGTCTTCATTCGTGTTGGTTTCAAAAAAAATCTTTATTTCTGCCTTCATTTCATTGTTTATCCAGTCAACATTCAAGAGCCAGTTGTTCAATTTCCGTGAAGCTGTGCGGTTCTGAGTTAGTTTCTGCACTGTGATCTGAGAGAGTGTTCATTATGATTTTCGTTCTTTTCCATTTGCTGAGGAGTAATTTACTTCCAATTATGTGGTCAATTTTAGAGTAGGCGTGATGTGCTGAGAAGAATGTATATTCTGTGGATTTGGGGTGGAGCGTTCTGTAAATGTTTGTTAGGTTTGCTTGTTCCAGGTCTGAGTTCAAGTCCTAGATATCCTTGTTAATTTTCTGCCTCATTGATTTGTCTAATATTGAAAATGAGTTATTAAAATCTCCCACTATTATTGTGTAGGAATCTAAATCTCTTTGTAAGTCATTAAGAACTTGTCTTATGTATCTGGGTGCTCCTGTATTGGGTTCATATATATTTAGGATCATTAGCTCTTCTTGTTGCATTGATCCTTTTACCATTATGTAATGTCCTTCTTTGTCTCTTTTGATCTTTGTTGCTTTAAAGTGCATTTTATCAGAGATGAGAATTGCAGCTCCTGCTTTTTTTTTGCTCTCCATTTGCTTGGCAAATCTTCCTGCATCCCTTTATTTTGAGCTTTTGTGTATCCTTGCATGTGAGATGGGTTTCCTGGATATAGCACACTGATGGGTTTTGGCTTTTTATTCAATTTGCCAGTCTGTGTCTTTTGACATTTAGCCCATTTACATTTAGGGTTAATATTGTTATGTGTGAATTTGATTCTGCCATTTTGATGCTAGCTGGCTGGTTTTCTCATTAATTGATGCAGTATCTTCATTGTGTTGATGTTTTCTACCATTTGGTATGTTATTGGAGGGTCTGGTACTGGTTCTTTCTTTATATGTTTAGTGCCTCTTTCAGAAGCTCTTGTAAAGCAGGCCTGGTGCCGATGAAATCTCTTTGAGTACTTGCTTGTTCACAAAAGACTTTATTTTTCCTTCAATTATGAAGCTTAGTTTGGCTGGATATGAAATTCTGGGTTGAAAGTTCTTTTCTTTAAGGATGTTGAATATTGGCCCCCACTCTCTTCTGGCTGTAGGTTTTCTGCTGAGAGATCTGCTGTGAGTCTGATGGGCTTCCCTTCATGGGTAACCCGACCTTTTTCTCTGGCTGCCCTTAGCATTTTCTCCTTCATTTCAACCCTGGTGAATCTGATGATAATGTGCCTTGGGGTTGCTCTTCTTGAGGAATATCTTTGTGGTGTTCTCTGTATTTCCTGGACTTGAATATTGGCCTGCCTTGCTAGGTTGAGGAAGTTTTCCTGGATAATATCCAGAAGAGCGTTTTCCATCTGGGATGCATGCTCTTTGTCACATTTAGGTACACCTATAAAATGTATATTAGGTCTTTTCACATCGTCCCATATTTCTTGGAGACATTTTTCATTCCTTTTTACTTTTTTTTCTTTAATATTTCCTTCTCATTTTATTTCATTTAATTGATCTTTGACCTCTGATATCCTTTCCTCTGCTTGGTCAATTTGGCTGTTGAAACTTGTGTATGCTTCATGAAGTTTTCATATTGTGTTTTTCAGCTCCATCAATTCACTTATATTCCTAAGTTGTTTATTCTCGTTAGCATTTTGTCAAATAACTTTTTTCAAGTCTTAGTTTCTCTGCATTGGGTTAGAACATGTTCTTTTAGCTCATGGATTTTTTTTATTACCCACCTTCTGAAGCCTGATTCTGTCAATTCATTACACTCATTCTCCATCCAGCATTGTTCCCTTGCTGGTGAGAAGTTGTGATCCCTTGTAGGAGGAGAGATGCACTGGTTTTGGGTGTTTTCATCCTTCTTGTACTGGTTTCTTCCCATCTTTGTGGATTTATCCACCTGTTGTCTTTGTAGTTTTTAACTTTCAGATTGGGTGTCTGAGTGGATGTCCAGTTTGTTGATGATGAAGTTATTTCTTTCTGTTTCTTAGTTTTTCTTTTAACAGTCTGGCCCTTCTGCTATAGGACTGTTGAGGTCCACTCCAGGCCCTGCTTGCCTGGAGATCAGCTGTAGCAGCTGCAGAACAGTAAATGTTGCTGCCAGTTTCATCTGCTATCTTTGACCCAGAAGGATACCTGCCAGATGTCAGTCTGAGCTCTCCTTTATGAAGTGACTCTTTGGATATATGGGGGTAGGGAGCTGCTTGAGGAGACAGTCTGTCCTTTATAGGAGCTCGAGTACTGAGCTGTGAGCTCCATTGTTCATTCAGAGCTGCTGGGCAGTTACATTTAAGTCTGCTGCAGCAGAGCTCATAAACCTCCCTTCCTCCCCACCAGGTGCTCTGTCCCAGATTTAGGGCTTTATTTATGATTTTCTGTTGTGCTGCTGCCTTTTTTTTACAGCCATCCTGCCCAGCAAGGAGGCAGCCTAGTCACTGTCTGCCTTCAGAGGCTTTGCTGAACTGCTGTGGGCTTTGACCAGCTGCCTTGTAAACTTCCCTGCAGTCCTGTTTATACAGGTGTAGTTTGAACTGCCTCAGCAATGGCAGCCCACCTCTGTAATGGCAGACTCTCTTTGTAATGGTGGGCTGCCTCTGCAATGGTGGGCTGCCTCAGCAATGGCAATCTACCTCCATAGTGGTAGACTGCCTCGGTAATGGTGGATGCCCCTCAACCACAGAGCTGTACTGTTCCAGGTTCAGCTGTGCTTGCTGTGAAGCTGTCAATCCAGAGCCTTTCTGATTGCTGTTCTTTTGTGGGGTTAGAACCAGCCAAGCCTGATCACCTGGCTCCCTGCCTCAGAGCCTTTTTTGTTGTTGTTGTTGAACGGTTGACTGTCTTGCAGGTATTCTAGTCACCTGTTGAAAAGATGCTGGGATCTGGGTGATTTCCCATGCAGTGACCCACTGCACTGGCTGAAACAGTGGCACTGAGATTCATGGTGCCTTTTTTGTCTGGGAATCTCCTGGCCTGGCTCCCTGTTTCAGTCCCCTTTTTAATCAAATGAATGGGTGACTTTGCTTTCCCAGAGCTCAAATTCCCAGCTAAAACGGTGCCTGGACCCATGTATTTTGTAATGAGAACTGCTACACTGGGGAGCTAGCACAGCAGCTGCACCAGCCAAAAAACAGCCATGCTGGTGAAAACAGCCATGCCATCCAAAAGAGCCACGCCAGCCAAACCAACCATGCTGGCAACCCATGGGGCTCCACTGCCTGGGAATCTCCTGGTCTGTGGGCAATAATAATCCATCTAGAAATGCAGTGTCCACTCATCCTCCATGCTTTTGCTGGGAGCTGTAATCCTGAGCTGCTCCTAATAGACCACCTTGGATCCCTCCCTTGCTGTGTATTTTCAAATAGGCTGTTTCCATGCTCACTAATACTTCTGCTTGATCAATTCTGCTATTAAAATTTGTATTAGTTTGTTTTCACACTAATGATAAAGACATACCTGAGACTTGGTAGTTTGTAAAGAAAAAGTGGTTTAATGGATTCACAGTTTCATGTGGCTGGGGAGGCCTCATAATCATGGTGGAAGGCACAAGGAGGCCATCTTACATGACAGCAGACAAGAGAGAATGAGAGATACAAGTAAAAAGGGAAACCGCTTACAAAATTATTGGATCTCATGAGACTTATTTACTACCATGAGAACAGTATGGGGAAAACTGCTCCATGATTCTATTGTCTTCTGCCAGATTTATCCTACAATACATGAGAATTTTGGCTGCTAAAGTTGAAGATGCAATTTGGGTGGGGACACAGCCAAACTATCCCACCCTGGCCCCTCCCAAATCTCATGTTCTCACACTTAAAACCAGTCATATGTTCCCAACAGATTCCCCAATGTCTTACCTCATTTCAGCTTAACTCCAAAGTCCCCAGTCAAAAGTTTAATCAGACAAAAATTTTATCCTCTTAGTGCCTTCTGCTTATGAGCCTGAAAGTTTCAAAACGATCTCCTTTGACTCTAGGTCTCACATCCAGGTCATGCTGATGCACGTAGTGGGTCCCCATGGTCTTGGAAAGCTCCACCCCTGTGGCTTTACATGGTACAACCTCTCTCTCAGCTTCTTTCACAGGTTGGTGTTGAGTGTCTATTGTTTGTCCAGGTGCATGGTGTAAGTTATTGGTGTATCTACCATTCTGGAGTCAGAGGATGGTGGTCTTTCTTATTAGCTCTGCTAGGCAGTGCCCCAGTGGGGACTCTGTGTGTGGGGTTCAACCCCAGATTTCCCTTCTGCATTGTCCTAGCAGAGGTTCTCCATGAGGGCATTGACCCTGAAGCAAAATTCTGCCTGGACACCCAGGTATTTTCATACACCCTTTGAAATTTAGGCAGAGGTTCCAAAACCTCAATTCTTTCTTCCATGCACCCACAGGTTCAATACTACATGGAAGCTGCCAAGGCTTTGGGCTTGCACCCTCTGAATCTATGGCCTGAGCTGTACCTTGGCCACTTTTAGCCATGACTGGAGTGGTTGGGACACAGGGCATCAAGTTCCTAGGCTGCACACAGAAGGGGGACCCTGGGCCCAGCCTATAAAATCATTTTTTTCCTCCTAGGCCTTTGGACCTGCGATGGGAGGGGCTGCCACAAAGGTCTCTGACATGTCCTGGAAACATTTTCCTGATTGTTTTGGCAATTAACATTTGGCTCCTTGTTAGTTATACAAGTATATGCAGCCTGCTTGAATTTATTCTTATAAATTGGGTTTTTCTTATCTAGCACACCGTCAGGTTGCAAAGTTTTCAAACTTTTATGCTCTATTTCCTTTTAGAACTAAATGCTTTTAACAGCACCCAAGGCACCTCTGGAATGCTTTGCTGCTTAGAGGTTTCTTCTTCTAGATACTCTAAATCATCTTCCTCAAGTTCAAAGTTCCACAAATCTCTAGGACAGGGACAAAATGCCACCAGTCTGTATGCTAAAACATAGCAAGAGTCACCTTTGCTCCAGTTCCAAACAGATTCCTCATCTTCATTTGAGAAAATCTCAGTCTGCATTTCATTGTCTATATCATTATCAGCATTTTGGTCAAAGGCATTCAACAAATCCCTAATGTTTCCTACAATTTTTTGTCTTCTGATCCCTCCAAACTGTTCCAACCTTTGCCTGCTACCCAATTCTACAGTCACTTCCACATTTTCAGGTATCTCTACAACAGCACACCACTTCTGGTACCAATTTGCTGTATTAGTCTGTTTTCACAGTGTTGAAAAAAACATAGCCAAGACTGAGTAATTTATAAATGAAAAGAGGTTTAATGGACTCACATTTCCACATGATTGGAGAAGCCTCACAATCATGGTGGAAGACAAAAGGCACATCTTATATGGCAGCAGACAAGACAGCATGAGAGAGCCAAGTAAAAAGGGAAAACCCTTATAAAATTATTAGACCTTTTGAGACTTATTCACTACCATGGGAACAGTATGGGGGTACTGCCCCCATGATTTGTCTCCAACCAGCTTTCTCTCACAACACATGGGAATTATGAGAGCTACAAATGAAAACAAAATTTGCATGGGGACACAAACAAACTATATCAAAAGGCTCTAATACATTCTTCAGTATATCAGTTGCATTTTTTTTAGCTCCACAATTTCTGCTTAGCTATTTAATTATTTCAATCTCTTTATAAATTCATCTAATATAATTGTGAATTTCTTATGTGTTCTATCTTGAATTTCTTTGAGTTTTCTCAACACATTTATTTTGAAAAGTCACATATATCTGCTTCTCCAGAATTGTCTCCTGGTACCTTATTTAGCACATTTGCTGAGGTCATGTTATCCTGGAAATTGTTGATGTAGATGTTCTTTCGTGTCTGGGCATTAAAGAGTTATACAAATATTGTAGTCTTTACTGTCTGGGTTTATTAGTATCTGTTCATTTGGGGACAGTTTTCTTGATATTTGAAAAGACTTGAGTGTTGTAATCTAAGCTGTGTCTGCTTTAGAGGGCACCCCAAGCCTAGCTACACATTAGTTCCTGGAGACTCATAGAGGTACCACCTTAATTGTCTTAGACAAGATGCAGGAGAATTCTCTGGTTTATCAGAGACTCTTGTTCTTTTTTCTTTCTTTCTCCCAAACAAATGGAATCTTTCTCTCTATGTTCTTAGCACCTAAATCTGGAAGTACAGTGACACAATCACCCCTATGGCCACCATCACTATGACTGCGCTGGGTCAGAACTGAAGACAGCACAGCTTAGGGTCTTATCCAAGGCCTGGTGTCACCACTCCCTGGCTACTGTTTATGATTGCTCAAGACCCTAGGGCTCTATAATCAATAGGTTGTGAAGCTATCTCATTCTATTTCCTTCCCTTCAGAGTGGTGAGTTTCCCCAGTATCCAGGTAGGTCCAGAGTTACCATCTGAGAGTCAGGAAGTAGTCAAAAATCTGCAAGTCTGCTTGGTATTTTATTGCATTGTGGCTGACTTGGAACTCAAATCACAAGATGCAGTCCTTCTCACTCTTCCCTCCCCTTTCCAAAGTCAAAGGATTCTCACCTCATAGCCCCTGACATCATAGGCCACACGGAATAATGGTAGTCTATCATCTAACTTCCCAGGAGTCTTTGGTCATTTTGTGAATGCTGCCTGGCCTGGGACTCACCCCTCCGTGTCTTGGCTTCCCCTATTGCCCAGGACAGCTCTAGAAATGCTGTCTAATAGTCATGTTTTGAAATTGGAAACCCCAAGTGTCTGCTTGGGATATTCTATCCTCCTGTGCAAAGCTGCTACCTAAGGAGCAAGAGAAAGTCCCCATTTTTATTCTTTCTGCTTCTCTCAAGCAGGAGTTTCACCTCATGGCAACCACAACTAGTGATGTGCTGATTCTCACCTGAAGCCAGAAAGTCTTTGTGGTTCACCAAAGCCCCTTGATGTATTACCTGGATGTTGCTGCTGGTTTTTCATAACCCAAGGGCTCTTAAGTTAATAGGTGATACATTCTGCCAGGTCTGGTTCTCCCCTTCAAGGTGGTGAGATCCCTTCTAACCTGTGATTTGTGTAGAAATGTTGTTTGGGAGCTAGGGCATGGAATGGGGACCTCATGGCTCTGTCTGGTGTTGCTTACTGCTGTGGCTGATCTGGTGTTTTAGATGCAAGATAAAGTTCTCCCTGCTTACCCTTCTCCTCTCATCAAGTGGAAGGAAGGCATCTCCTTTTGAGTTATGAACTGTGCAGACTTGGGTTAGGGGAGGTGTAATAACAGCACTTTCATAGCTGTCCTAGTTGGTGTCTCAATAGGTCACATTCTTCACCCCAAATCACGGTAAGCAAAGTACAGACTAACCTGAGATAAGGTGTGTTTGTATGTGTGTGTTTGTGTGTGGCAATTAACTTTATTTTTATTTTTCTCATTTCTATTTCAAATGATCAGATACTCTTCAAAAAGAAGGCAATTCATACATATACACACATATACATCATATTCAGGTTTTCTCTTTCTGTGCCTTACAATTTGACTGCTAAGAGTGAAGGAGGTAGAGAATTTCTTGGTTTCTCAACTTTCAGGACTTTAACTTGAATGCTGACAAGTATTCCTCCAAACCCACAGCAAGATATTTAAAAAATGTGATTACAAAGAAGATTATATTTTCTGAAAAGGCCCTAGCATGGTCTGACATTTTTAGGGCATGGTACATATATCTATCTATAGCTCCTGCCCGCCTACCTGAGTGGTATTTACATGAAAAATGATAAGCGATGAGAAGGGGATATCTGCCACATGCAACTACAACATCCAGCCAGCCCCCTATCCCTAGACCTTCTCCCCAGCTGAGCACATGCTACTAATAGTCAAGCATCTCTTCTTTTTCTGTTCTTGTGTCAGTTTGCTGAGAATGATGTTCTCCAGATTCATCCATGTCCTTATAAAGGACACAAACTCATCATTTTTGATTGCTGCATAATATTCCATGCTGTATATGTGCCACATTTTCCCAGTCCAGTCTATTATGGTTGGGCATTTGGGTTGGTTCCAGGTCTTTGCTATTGTAAACAGTGCTGCAATGAACATTCGTGTGCATGTGTCCTTATAGTAGAATGATTTATAGTCCTTTGGATATATACCCAGTAATGGGATTGCTGGGTCAAATGGAATTTCTATTTCTAGGTCCTTGAGGAATTGCCACACTGTCTTCCACAATGGTTGAACTAATTTACACTCCCACCAACAGTGTAATAATTTTTAAAAATCAACTGGCCTTATATATAATGGCTTATTTTTGAACTCTACTATTTTCTATTTTATATGTGCCTATTCTTTCATCAGTACCACTCTGTCAATTTTATTAATCTTTTTCAATAACTAGGTTTGATTATATTGGTTTCTCTATCTTCAAGTGAACAGATTGTCTTCTCATCTCCATTCTTCAATTGATCCCGTCCAGAATTTTTTTTCAATTTGATTATTGTGTTGTTTAGCTAAATTTCCATTGAGTTTTTCTTTGCATTTTTTGTTTATTTACTGAAACTTTACACCATTATACATTTCTACTGACTGTGTTTACACTTACTTCTTGGAGCATTGTTGTGTTAATTCATTTAAAGATGTTTTTCTCTGATAATTTCAGTATCTGTGTCATCTGAGTTGGAATTTGTGAATTATCTTGTTTTTCCTTATGAAAAGTTTAGATTTTCCTATTTATTTTTCTCTGATTTTGCATGGCAAGTAATTTTAGATTGTATCCTAGACATTTTTTTTAATGCAGAAAAACATTTATTACAATTCAACATTAACACATTATAAAACGTTTTTAACAAACCAAGAATGGAAGGAATTTTTCTAACCTGAAATCTAAAACAAACATTAAACTTACTGAGAATATCCCCACCAAATACCCTCAATAAAGCCCCCAAAAAGACACTGATATTTCTAGCCAATGCAATAAGATAAGAAAAAGAGAAAGTAAAGGTATACCTTATTCATGGATAAACAAGCACAATGTTATGTCAATTTGTTTTGAATTAATTTATAAATTCAGTATCCTAGACATTTTGAATCCTATGTCATGAAAATATGACTCTTTTAAATTCTAAGGGAAGGTTTTTTTTTTTGTAATTTTTCTACTAGGTAAATCACTATGTTAAGTGTAGGCCACAAATTTCTTACACATTCTGTGTGTTACGGTTCAAATATTAGATCAATTTTCAAATTTTCTGAAATTGTATTTTAAACCATTATCAAGGTTTCCTGATGGGACCTTAGTGATGATGTAATCTGTACCTTAGGTATCTGTAAGTTGTTATGAGTAAATACATATATTCAAAGTTGGGAGCTGAGCCCAATAATTCAGACACAAATTTATGGCATTGCTCTTTTCATCTCTTTCTTCTCTGTGATTAATCTTTTCAGCTTTTTGCCCTAACCCCACTTCATATTCTTCCTGGGACTGTTTCACATTCAGAGCTGGGCAACAGTGGGAGAAAGAGGAGAAAGAGAAGAAGGAGGACGATGGAGAGACATTGCTTGTTGTGTGGCTTTATTCAAAGGAGACTAGGGTGAAGAAAACGTGATTTTAAAAAAAAGACCTGGGCATTCCCCTACTGTCTCTAGTCCTTAGCAGTCTCTTTCTTCATCTTGCTCAGAATAGTAAGAAATAACTTTTCTTGGAGCTCTTCCTGTCTGTACCTGATAGACACCTCTAGATTTTTTTACTGTAATTGAATCCAGGTCTGTCTGGCAAATGTCAGATTAAAAAATAAGTAAATTTCATGTACCCCAAAACCTATAATGCAATAAAAATTAAAAAAAAAATAAAAAATAAAAATAAAAAATAAAAAATAAGTAAATTTACCACTAATTCAGTGTGACTTACAGTGTTTTTCTCAAATACGTCTGCTACTATTTATATTATTATGTCCTCAGATTGCTGCTTTATGCATTCTCTTCTGCATTTATACTGACATTCAGTGAGACAGGCTACATTTCCTGGACCACAGTCCCATTTGACTCTTATGGTGTCCATCTCTCTGCTGAAATTCCCCATCTGTTTGCACATGTAGTCTGTATTCTCCACTAGATCTTTTAATATATTAAATGTCTAAAAATGGACATGTCTTTTCCTTTGTTAGCTTGTTAAGGTGAAGTTTTGGATCAGTTAACTCAGGATTTGAGCCAGATTTGGATTTTGTTGTTGAGGCCAAAGCTTTCAGACTTCAAATTTTTGCAGAAGTGGGATCTTATTTTCTTTTCCTTGAAGAGGGGCCTTAGTGCCATGGGTTTTTCTCAGTTCTAGCTCACCTTACATCCTTTAATTATTCCTGTATGTCTGAGCCACAGAGATGTCTCTCTCCATGCTCTTGCCCCTTGCCTAGTGGTAGAGTGCTATTGCTTATTACTAGCTACTAGGCTTGCATTGAAGACAGAAAAAACATTCTTTTATCCTGGTGCAGTGTTAGCCTAGGTCAGGCTGATGTACCTGGGAGAATGGGCTGGATAGTTATCATTTCTGCCTTTGACTTTGTGATAGTTAAACTATGGTTTGTATCTCTGGTTGTTCTTAGGTTGGAGTTTCTTGCTTCTCTCTAAATAGTAGCTTTGTATTAGTGTAGGATTCTGGGCCCAAGGCAGTTTTCTTCTCTTCTAGTAGTATAAAGTTTCTTTTAACTCCTCCCAACCAAAATGAATCATTTTCTTTGTCCTTTGAGAAAAAGTATTTCCTACTCACCCCAAGAGGCAGAAAGGGTATTGCTTCTAGTTCCTCTGAAGTGGAAATAAATCTTTCCCTCTCTTCTGAGAACACCACCATTAACTCTCCCCTAGTGGTTTAAGGTTTTTGGTTTGCAGGACTGAAGGATCTAGGTAAGCTAGTGAAGTTCTGTACTTGTTCCCTGAGGAACACACCTTCTGCATGTCCATATCATTGAGGCAGTCTTTCTTTGATCTCCTGACCTTCCCTCAATCTTCGTCCTGATCACCTGATGGAGATACATGTAAAACACACTCAAAATTTATCTTGTGTCTTGACCTATGGTTATTCTAGACTGATATGTCCAGACTTATAAGCTAACCCACATTTGGCCTTTAATGATTTTTACAGTTTTAGCTGATTTTTTCTTCCCTGCTTATATTATGAATACCTCTTTCTCTTATGTATTAAGTATTAAGGTTATGTTAGTTTCATAAAATGAGCTGGATAGTGTGTCTTTCTTCCTATTTTCTGGAAAGAACTTGAATAAAATTGGAATTATTCATCCCTGTAAAGCTTGATAGAAAGATCCTTAAACAATTAGCTCCTGATATTTTTTAAATTACCATTCTTTGTTGCTTATTTGGTTGAATTTTTTTAACAATTGGTTCAATTATTTTAATGATTGTAGGTTCAATCTGGCTTCATTTCTTCTTATTTTTGGAAGTTATAATTTCCTAGTAAATTGGCAATTTTGACAGATGTGATAGATATGCCAGACAAATTTCAAGCAAATATAATGAGAGATAAACCAAATGAGAGAGGGTAACACATCTTTGAAGTTGTTTATGGTATTCTCTTATTTTAAAAATCTTCACATCATATGTAGTTATAAACACTTTTTATTTCTTAGTATTGTTTATTTTGTTATTAATTTATTTTTTCTTTCTTGATAAACCTGCCAGATGTTTGTCATTCAAAGGCTTACTGTTTATTTCTGTTGATCTATGAGATTTTTTCTATTCAACATTTTTATTTTGTATTTATATTTGTTATAATTGTTTATAATTGTTATATTTGTATTTATATTTCTTATAATTGTTATAATTATATATATAATTGTTTACCTTCCACATTACTTAGGATTATTTTGCTGTTCTTATAATTTTTCTTTAAATTAAATAATTAACTCAGTACTTAGGTTCTCTTCTTTTGTAATATAAAAATTTATGGCTGTACATTTTCCTGAATATTTTTTTCTCACTATTTCATAAGTTTTGTTATCTATGTTTACTAAAATTCAATTTGAATTATCTTCCTATTTCCATTATAATTTCTGCTTTGAACAGTGAAATATAAAATGTGCACTTGAATTCCTAAATATACTGTTAATAATTTTGGGTGTTTACTATTCATTTGTAAATTGTATTGTACTCAGATACTATATCATATGTGATGCATATGTTTTGAAAGTTCTTGATCCTTGCTTTAGCACCTAACATGTAGTTAATTCTGTAAATGTTCTATATGTAATTAATATGAGAGCCACCATATGTTCTCAGTATATCTCATGTCAAATTTATTCTTTGTGATATTCATCTCTCTTATAATCTTACCAATATTTGAATACTTAAACTGTCAGTTTTTAAGAAAGATATGTTACCTTCTCCCATTCAGTTTATCTCTCATTATATTTGTTTGAAATTTGTCTGGCACAAAAACAAGCAATGGGGAAAGGATTCCCTATTTAATAAATGGTGTTGGAAAAACTGGCTAGCCATGTGCAGAAAGCAGACACTGGACCCCTTCCTGACACCTTACACTAAAATTAACTCCAGATGGATTAAAGACTTAAACATAAGACCTGACACCATAAATACCCTAGAAAAAAATCTAGACAAAACGATTCAGGACATAGGAGTAGGCAAGGACTTCATGACCAAAACACCAAAAGCATTGGCAACAAAAGCCAAAATAGACAAATGGGACCTAATCAAACTCCACAGCTTCTGCATGGCAAAAGAAACAGTCACTAGAGTGAATCGGCAATCATCAGAATGGGAAAAAATCTTTGCAGTTTACACATCTGACAAAGGGCTGATATCCAGAATTTACAAAGAACTCAAACAGATTTACAGGAAAAAAACAAACAAGCCCATTCAAAAATGGGCAAAGGATATGAACAGACACTTTACAAAAGAAGACATACATGAGGCCAACAAACATATGAAAAAATGCTCATCATCACTGGTCATTAGAGAGAGAGCTGCAAATGAAAACCACATTGAGATACTATCTCACACCAGGTAGAATGGCGATCATTAAAAAATCTCTAGACAGGGTCCTCGCAAGATGGCATTGTAGAAGTGACTCAGGATTGCAGCTCTCAGTGAAGGCGCAGAGAGTGAGTCCTAGCTGCATTCTCGGATGGACCTTTTTTGCCCACAGAGCGTTGAAAGTCCCAGGTGTGGGAGAGACACGGGACACTAGTAAAGCCAGCTAATGCAGCTGGCTCATGCGGCCGCTTAGGCCGGCGCTGCAGCAGGAGCCGGCACAGAACTCACTGGTCTGGGTGCCCTGTTAAACCGGCAATCTGAGATTTGGAAGGGCAGATTGCCATGTCCATCTGATTGAACAGGACTTGGACAGTGAGCCAGATCAGGAGTTCCCTGGGAAGTGTGATCTGAGCCAGTGCAGTGAGCAGTGACACAGGAGATCTCATGGATCCCAGTGCCCTATCGGCAGGCTACTGGAGCGCCAGTGAGAGAGTCGACCTTTCAGCTTGCGGAGAGGGAGAGAGATAGAGGATGGACTCTGAGGCAGGAAGCTGGGTGATCAGGCTCGGCGGCTCAAACCCTCAAGGGGACTAACAGGGCGGTGACTGGAGGCACTTGGGGCTGAGATTTTTGCTGCTGGCATCTAGGATGGTGAAGCCAGGTGAGGGAGGGGTGTCCGCCATCACTGACAAAATCTGCCCCTACTGAAGTACCGCCCAGGATTGATGCAGCCTGCCATTGCCGAGGCAACCTGCCATAACAGAGAGACTATGCCAGGAGGGGGGAGTGCTCCACAGCGGAAGGGAGCCCAGCAGCAACAGGGCAGACCCACGCTAACAGGTCAGAGCCCCGGCAGGCAAATAGTGAATACACTGCCTCCTAGTGGGGCAGGACAGTGCAACAGATACTCATAAAAAAAGCCCCAACTCCCTGAGACAGAGCATCTAAGGAGGGAAAAAAAAGGGTGGTGTTTTATGAGTTCTATTACAGCAGACATAAACAACCTCCCAACAACCCTGAATGAACAACAAAGCTCACAGCTCAGCACTGGAGCTCCTATAAAGCACAGACCATCTCCTTAAGCAGCTCCCTGACCCCTGTATACCCAGAGTCACCCCAAAAAATGACTAATCAGACTGACATTTGGCGGGCATTATTCTGGAACAAAGACAGCAGAAGAAGAAACTGATATCATCCCTCACTGTTCCACAGCTGCTACAGGTATATTCCAGAAAAGCAGGGCCTGGAGTGGACCTCAGCACTCACACAGCAGAGGGGCTGGACCATTAGAGGGAAAACTAAGTAACAGAAATACCTCATCATCAACAATCTGAGCATCCACACAGAGACGCAATGGAAAAATAAGCAACTACTAAGATGACAGGCAGATAAATTCATAAAGATGGGAAGAAACCAGTGCAAAAAGGAGGAAAACACCCAAAACTAAAACACCTCACCTCCTACAAAGGACCACAACTCCTCACCAGCAAGGGAACAAAGCTGGACAGAGAATGAGTGTGACAAAATGACAGAATCAGACTTCAGAAAGTGGATAATGAGAAACTTCATTGAGCTACAAGAACATGTTCTAAATCAGTGCAAAGAAATTAAGAACCTTGAAAAAAGATTTGAAAAAAGATTCGAGGAATTGAATAACAAGAATGGACAACTTAGAGAGGAATATGAATGAATTGAAGGAGCTGAAAAACACAACACGAGAACTTCGTGAAGCATGCACAAGTTTCAACAGCTGAATTGACCAAGCAGAAGAAAGAATATCAGAAGTTGAAGATCAACTCAATGAAATAAAATGTGAAAACAAGATTAAAGAAAAAAGCACAAAAAAGAATGAACAAAATCTCCAAGAAACGTGGGACTATGTGAAGAGACCCAACTTACGTTTGATAGGTGTACAAGAATGTGATGAAGAGAATGAATCCAAGCTGGAAAACACTCTTCAGGATATTATCCAGGAAAATTTCCCCAACATAGCAAGACAGGTCAATACTCAACTCCAGGAAATACAGAGAAAACCAAAAAGATACTCTGCAAGAAGAGCAACCCCAAGGCACATAATCGTCAGATTCACCAGGGTTGAAATGAAGAAGAAAATACTAAGGGCAGCCAGAGAGAAAGGTCAGGTCACCCACAAAAAGAAGCCCATCAGACTCATAGCAGATCTCTCGGAAGAGACTCTACAAGCCAGAAGAGAGTGGGGGCCAATATTCAACATCCTTAGAGAAAAGAACTTTCAACCCAGAATTTTATATCCAGCCAAACTGAGCTTCATAAGTGAAGGAAAAATAAAATCCTTCACGAACAAGCAAGTACTCAGATTTTGTCACCACTAGGCCTGCTTTACAAGAGCTCCGGAAAGAGGCACTACACATAGAAAGAAACCACCAGTACCAGCCATCCTAAAAGCATACCAAATGATAAAGAGCATCAACAAAATGAAGAATCTACATGAACCAACAGGCAAAACAGCCAGCTAGCATCAAAATGGCAGTATCAAATTCACACATAACAATATTAACCCTAAATGTAAATGGGCTAAATGCACCAATCAAAAGACACAGACTGGCAAATTGGATAAAAAACCAAAACCCATCGGTGTGCTGTATCCAGAAAACACACCTCACATGCCAAGATACAGAAAGGCTCAAAATAAAAGGATGGAGGAAGATTTACCAAGCAAATGGAGAGCAAAAAAAAAAGCAGGAGTTGCAATTCTCATCTCTGATAAAATAGACTTTAAAGCAACAAAGATGAAAAGGGACAAAGAAGGTAATTACATAATGGTAAAAGGATTTATACAACAAGAAGAGCTAACGATTTTAAATATATATGGACCCAATGTAGGAGCACCCAGATATATAAGGCAAGTTCTTAATGACATACAAAGAGACTTAGACTCCCACACAATAATAGTGGGAGACTTTAACACTCCACTGTCAATAGCAGACAGATCAACAAGACAGAAAATTCATAAGGATATACAGGACTTGAACTCAGACCTGGAACAAGCAAACCTGATAGACATTTACAGAACACTCCATCCCAAATCCACAGAATATACATTCTTCTCAGCACCACATCACACCTACTCCAAAACTGACCACATAATTGGAAGTAAAGCACTCCTCAGCAAATGAAAAACAACAGAAATCATAACAAACAGTCTCTCAGACCATAGTGCAATCAAGTTGGAACTCAGAATTCAGAAAATAACTCAGAACCGCACAGCTTCATGGAAACTGAACAACTGGCTCTTGACATGAGAAGAGTGGAGAGATCCAAAATTGACACCCTATCATCAAAATTGAAAGAGCTAGAGGAGCAAGATCAAAAAAGCTCAAAACATAGCCGAAGACAAGAAATAAATAAGATCAGAGCAGAACTGAAGGACATAGAGACAAGAAAATCCCTTCAAAAAATCAATAAATTTAAGAGCTGGTTTTTCGAAATGATGAACAAAATAGACAGACCACTAGCCAGACTGATAAAAAAGAAAAGAGAGAACAACCAAATAGATGCAATAAAAAACGACAAAGGGGGAATAACCACAGATACCACAGAAATTCAAACCATCATCAGAGAATACTACAAACAACTCTATGCACATCAACTAGTAAATCAGGAAGAAATGGATAAATTCCTGGACGCCTGTGTCCTCCCAAGCCTAAACCAGGAGGAAACCAAAACTATGAATAAACCAATAACAAGGTCTGAAGTTGAGGCAGCAATTAAGAGCCTACCATACAAAAAAAGCCCAGGTCCAGATGGGTTCACAGCTGAATTCTACCAGACACACAAAGAGGATCTGGTACCATTCTTTCTGAAATTATTCCAAAGAATCCAAAAAGAAGGAACCCTTCCCAAATCATTTTATGAGACCAATATCATACTGATACCAAAACCCAACAGAGACTCAACAAGAAAAGAAAACTTCAGGCCAATATCCATGATGAACTTAGATGCAAAAATCTTCAATAAAATACTTGCAAACAAATGGCAACAGCACATTAAAAAACTTATCCATCATGATCAAGTAGTATTCATCCCGGGAATGCAAGGCTGGTTCAACATATGCATGTCTATAAATGTAATTCACCACATAAACAGAAGAAAAAAAAAAAACACATGATTATCTCAATTGATGCAGAGAAGGCATTTGACAAAATTCAACAGCCTTTTATGCTAAAAACCCTCAATAAACTTGGTATTGATGGAACGTATCTCAAAGTAATAAAAGCTATTTATGACAAACCAACAGCCAATATCATACTGCATGGGCAAAAACTGGAAGCATTCCCTTTGAAATCTGGCACTAGACAAGGATGCCCTCTATCTCCACTCCTATTCAACATAGTACTGGAAGTTCTAGCCAGAGCAATCAGGCAAGAAAAAGAAATAAAGGGTATTCCAACAGGAAAGGTGGAAGCCAAATTGTCTCTATTTGCAGACGACATGACAGTATACCTAGAAGACCCCATCACCTCAGCCCAAAAGCTTCTGAAACTGATAAGCAACTTCAGCAAAGTCTCAGGATATAAAATCAATGTGCAAAATTCACAAGCATTCCTATACACCAATAACAGACTTAAAGAGAACCAAATCAAGAACGAACTGCCATTCACAATTGCTACAAACAAAATAAAATACCTAGGAATACAACTCACAAGGAATGTAAGGGACTTCTTTAAGGAAAACTACAAACCACTGCTCAACGAACGAAGAGAGGACACAAACAGATGGAAAAACATTTCATGTTCGTGGATAGGAAGAATCAATATCATGAAAATGGCTATACTGCCCAAAGTAATTTACACAATCAATGTTATCCCCATCAAACTACTATTGAATTTCTTCACAGAACTGGAAAAATCCACCATGAATTTTATATGGAACCAAAAAAGAGCCCGCATAGCCAAGTCAATTCTAAGCAAAAAGAACACAGCGGGAGGCATCACACTACCAGGCTACAGTAATCAAAACAGCATGGTACTGGTACCAAAACAGAGATATAGACCAATGGAACAGAACAGAAGCATCGGAGGCAACACAAAGTATCTACAACCATATAATCTTTGATAAACCACACAAAAACAAGCAATGGGGAAAGGATTCCCTATTTAATAAATGGTTTTGGGAAAACTGGCTAGCCATGTGCAGAAAGCAGAAACTGGACACCTTCCTGACACCTTACGCTAAAATTAACTCCAGATGGATTAAAGACTTAAACGTAAGACCTGACACCATAAAAACCCTAGAAGAAAATCTAGGCAAAACCATTCAGGACATAGGAGTAGGCAAGGACTTCATGACCAAAACACCAAAAGCATTGGCAACAAAAGCCAAAAAAGACAAATGGGACCTAATCAAACTCCACAGCTTCTGCACTGCAAAAGAAACAGTCACTAGAGTGAATCAGTAACCATCAGAATGGAAAAAAATCTTTGCAGTTTACACATCTGACAACAGGCTGATATCCAGAATTTACAAAGAACTCAAACAGATTTACAGGAAAAAACCAAACAAGCCCATTCAAAAATGGGCAAAGGATATGAACAGACACTTTACAAAAGAAGACATACATGAGGCCAACAAACATATGAAAAAATGCTCATCATCATTGGTCATTAGAAACATGCAAATCAAAACCACATTGAGATACCATCTCATGCCAGCTAGAATGTCGATCATTAAAAAATCTGGAGAGAGCAGGTGCTGGAGAGGATGTGGAGAAATAGGAACACTCTTACACTGTTGGTGGTAGTGTAAGTTAGTTCAACCATTCTGGAAGACAGTGTGGCGATTCCTCAAGGACCTAGAAATAGAAGTTCCATTTGACCCAGCAATCCCATTACTGGGTATATATCCAAAGGACTATAAATCGTTCTACTAAAAGTACACATGCACACGAATGTTCATTACAGCACTGTTTACAATAGCAAAGAACTGGAACCAACCCAAATGCCCAGGGATGATAGACTGGACTGGGAAAATGTGGCACATATACACCATGGAATATTATGCAGCAATCAAAAATGATGAGTTTTTGTCCTTTGTAAGGACATGGATGAATCTGGAGAACATCATTCTCAGCAAACTGTCACAAGAACATAAAAAGAAATACCGCATATACTCACTCATATGTGGGTGAGAAAAATGAGAACACATGGACACAGAGAGGCAGTCTACTCTACACTGGAGTCTATTGGGGGGAATGGAGGAGGAACAGTGCGGGTAGCTGGGGAGGGATAGCTTGGGAATAAATGCCAAGTGTGGGTGAAGGGGAGGAAGGCAGCAAAACACACTGCCATGTGTGTACCTATGCTACTATCTTGCACGTTCTTCACATGTACCCCAAAACGTATAATGCAATAAAAATTAAAAGATAAATAAATAAATAAATAAAAATCAAATTTTATACATAAAAAAATATCTGGAGACAGCAGATTCTGGAGAGGATGTGGAGAAATAGAAACACTTACACTGTTGGTGGGAGTGTAAATTAGTTCAACCATTGTGGAAGACAGTGTGGCGATTCCTCAAGGACCTAGAAATAGAAATTCCATTTGACCCAGCAATCCCATTACTGGGTATATATCCAAAGGACTGTAAATCGTTCTACTATAAGGGCACATGCACACGAATGTTCATTGCAGCACTGTTTACAATAGCAAGGAACTGGGACCAACCCAAATGCCCAACGATGATAGACTGGACTGGGAAAATGTGGCACATATACACCATGGAATATTATGCAGCAATCAAAAATGATGAGTTTGTGTCCTTTGTAAGGACATGGATGAATCTGGAGAACGTCATTCTCAGCAAACTGACACAAGAACAGAAAAAGAAATACCATATATATTCACTCATAGGTGGGTGAGAAAAATGAGAACGCATGGACACAGAGAGGGTTTCTACTACACACTGGGGTCTATTGGGGGGAATGGGGGAGAGACAGTAGTGGGGGCTGGGGAGGGATAGCCTGTGGATGAATGCCAAGTGTGGGTGAAGGGGAGGAAGGCAGCAAAACACACTGCCATGTGTGTACCTATGCAACTCTCTTGCACGTTCTGCACATGTACCCCAAAACCTATAATGCAATAAAAATTAAAAAAAAAAAAAAATAAAAAAAAATAATAAAAAAAAGAAATTTGTCTGGCATATGTATTTTCAACTTTTTTTATAGTCCAGCTTTCTGCATCTTATAGGTAAGTTGTGAGTTTTATGACTGTCATCAATATCATTTAAAAATCTCATTTTGATAATCTGTCCAACTTATGAGTTTAATCCATTTGATTTTCATGTTTACTGATAGTTTTTGGATTTATTTCTGCCATCTAATTTTGTGCTTCCTCTATTCTCCTTTTTTAAAATATTACTTTTTTATCTCATTTCTGGCTTTCTTTTGGATTTATAGCATATTTTATTTCCATTTTTCTCTTGCTTCTACTGGTTTGTAAATTGTGTAGTTTATTGTTGCCTTTTTAAGCAATCCTATGTAAATTATTATCATTTTTATTTACCTTAGCAAACTCTAAAATTAATAAATGGCTCTGTCTTCCTCCATAGTAATATGGGATGAAGTATAACATATTGTTTATAATTATAGGCTCTGGAGCCAAACTGTTAAGTTTGAAACCATGTGATTTCTGATTTTTCTTTTTAACAAGGTTCTTTTGCCATTCTAAACCTCAGTTTCCTCATTGGTACATTGAGGATAAGAATGACTCATACCTCATAAGATTGCCATGAGGAAAATAAAAAGAAGGTAATGTAGAGAAAGTATATGATATATAAATGCTTAGTAAATGTTAAAATTTATTAGGTCATTTACCGTATTCATTGCTCTTAGAATGTAAGAAATTTTTCTAATTGCTTCTTCCATCTCTTGATTTTTTATATTATTTTCAAAATTCTTTCCATCACTATGATCATTTGAATTGCCTTTATGGACATCTACTCTAACTGGGATTTTTGTTTTTTGAAACACAGAAGCTAGTTTCATGTTTAATTTTGTGTTAACAATATTAAATTCATGTTAATTTTGTATTAACAGCCTTGTATGCAGAAAAAATACATTTTTTATTGCTCATTTTGTGTTCAGAGTGCCTCACTGAGCCAATCTTTCAAGGAGTGTTCCAAAGTGATTTTTAAATCCCTTTCTTGAGTTGTAGTTGGAAGCTCAGAACACACACTCTAATAGGCACGAATTGGTTTAAATTTATATGTCAGTGGATTTTACCTGCCATGCCAGAGGCTCTTGTTACACACATGCCACCCAGATTTAAGTTTGTGTTACATTTATATTTGCTACAACTGATACTATCAGGAGAAATGTTGAAGAGAAGGGGTCTTTTGGTGGGGTCAAGAGTGGAGTTACAACTGGCTGTGAGTAAGCAGGAGAGGCATTCTTCCAAGTGGGTGCCGGAGAAAGATTGTGGATTTTATTGGAATGGTTAAGAGCTTTGTCTTCCAAATATATTCAAGAGCATAACCACTAATAATAGTAGCTAACATTTATGGCCTGCTTGCTATGTGCCAGGCATAAATGTTATTAACATATAAATCCTATTATCTATTATTATTTCATATACAGATGAGAAAACTGTGCCACTTTCAGATTAAGTAACTTGTTTTGTATGGTAGATCTGGAGTTTGAATCTAGACAAAATGACTCTAGATTTGGTGTACATAATTTTTGTATTGTTGCCAAATAAATGATGAATTAGCTGAAGTAGTTTTTACAGCCACTCTAAATCATCTGGCTTAGTAGTGACTGTGGTATAATTTTTGCTGACTTTTAAAAATTAAAGAGAATTTTATTACATCTAGCAAATTCCATGGTTGTGGAACAAAATTTCCCTTCTTTTTAAAACATTTGTTTTATTGTGGTAACCAAACTTAACATGAGAGCCACCCTCTTAACAAAGGTTTAGTGTAGAGTGTAGTATTGTTAATTATAGGCACAATGTTTTAGAGCAGGTATCTAGAACTTACCCATTAAATAACAATTCTCCATTTTCCCCTCCCCAGTTATTGATAACTGTCATTCTGTTCTCTGCTTCTATGAGTTTTAGTATTTTAAATGTTTTAGATACCTCATGTAAGTGGAGTCATGCAGTGCTTGTCTTTATGTGACTCGCTTATTTACTTAGCATAATGTCTTCAGGGTTCATCCATGAGATAATTTGTGTCAGATTTTCTTTCTTTTTAAACCTTAATAATATTACATTGCATATATACCATATTTTATGTATCCATTCATCTGTTGATAGTCATTTAGGTTGTTTCCATATCTTGGTTATTGGGAATAGTAATTCAACAAACATAGGAGTGTTAATATCTCTTTAAGATTCTGATTTAATTCTTCTGGATAAATACCCTGAAGCAAGATTGCTGGATAATATGTTATTTCTATTTAATTTTTATTTTAATTGACAAAGAAAATAATATATATTTATAATACAACATGATGTTTTGACATATTTATATATTGTGAAATGGCTAAAGTGAGCTAATTGTTGTATATATAATCTTTCACATGATTATTTTTGAGTGTTGAGAAAACTCAAATCTACTCTACAAGTAATTTTCAAGTATACAATACATTAGTATTAACTATAGTCACAATGCTGTACAATAGATCTCTTGAACTTACCTCTACTGTGTAAGTGATGTTTGGATCTTTTGACCAATATATCCCCAAACCCCCCACCCCAGCTCCAGTAGCCACTGTTGTTCTCTCAGCTTTTATAAACTCAACTTTTTAAATATTCTACATATAAGTGAGATCATGTGGAATTTATCTACCTGTGGTTGGCCTATTTCACATAACATAATGTCCTCCAGTTTCATCCATGTTGTTGCAAATGACAGGATTTTCTTATTTTTGATGGCTGAAGAGTATTCCATTGTGTTTTTACACCACATTTTCTTTATGCACTTAACCAGTGATAGACATGTAGGTTGATTTCATATCTTGGCTACTGTGAATAACAGAGCAATGAACATGAGAGTGCAGATACCTTTTCAAGATCCTGATTTCAATTCCTTTGGGTATATACCCAAAAGTTCCTGGATCATAAGGTATTTTTATTTGTAATTTTTTGAGAAACTATCATATGATTTTCTACAGTTTCTGTACATATTTATATTCCCACCAATAATGTACAAGTGGTTTTTTTTCTCCACACTCACACCAACACTTGTTATCTCTTGTCCTTTTAGTAGCCATTGCAGTAGGTGTGATATCTCACTGTGATTTTGATTTGCATATCTCTGATGATTAGTGATATTAAACACCTTTCCATATGACTGTTTACTATTTACCTGAATATCTTCTTTGGAAAATTTTCTATCAAATCCTGTGCCGATTTTTAATTGGTTTATTAAGGAATATTTGTTATGGACTTATATGTATTCCTTAAATAATTTGAATATTAGCCCCTTTTTGGATATATAGTTTGCAAATATTTTCTCCCTTTCTGTAGGTTGTTTCTTCACTGTGTTAAATATTTCCTTTGCTGTGAAGAAGCATTTTAGTTTGATGTAGTACCACTTATTTGTTTTTGCTTTTGTTGTTTCTGCTTTTGGTGTCACATCCAGAAAAATCACTGGAAAGGCAACTGTCAGATTTTTTTCTCTGTTGTCTTCTAGGAGTTCCATAATTTCAAGTCTTATATTTAAGCCCTTAATCTGTGCTGAGCTAATTTTTATAAGTAGTGTAATATGAAACTCAAGTTTCATTCTCTTCCATGTCAATATTCAGTTTTCCCTACACCATTTGTTGAAGGGAATATCCTTTCCCCATTGTGTACTCTCATCACCCTTGTCAGCAATTAATTGACTGTATATGTGTGTATTTATTTCTGGGATTTCAATTATGTTCCATTGGTATAACTGTTTTTATACCAGGATCATATTTTTTTGATTGCTATAACTCTTTAATATAGTTTAAGTGTGATGCCTCTAGCTTTGTGCTACATTCTCAACATTGCTGTGGCTACTTGAGGTCTTTTGTGTTTCTATAAGAATATTTGAATTGTTTTACTACTTGTGCACAAAATGGCATTGGAATTTTCATAGTGATTTTACTAAATCTGTAGATCACTTTAGGTTGAATGTATATTTTAATGATATTAATACCTCTAATCCACAAATACAAACTGTCTTCCCATTTCTCTCTGTCTTCTTTAATTTCTCTTATACAACTTGTAAAATGTCTAGTCTATAACTTTTTGTTTTTACTTCTTCAGATAAATTTATTTCTAAGTATTTTACTCCTTAGATTACAAGTGAGATGTCTTTCTTAATTTCATTTTGGTATATTTTGCTGTTAATGTATAGAAACTCCACTAATTGACTATGTTGATTTTGCATTCTGCAACTTTACTGAATACACTTGTTCTAACAGTTATTTTGTTGAGATTTTAAGGTTTTGTAAATATATCATCTGCAAACAGATAATTTTACTTTTCCTTTCAAATTTGGATGCCTTTTATTACTTTTTTTTTCCTTTTGCTAACTGGTCTGGAAAGAAAGTCCAGTCCCATGTTGAATACAAGTGACAAGAGTCAGCATCCTTGCCTTGTACTTGATCTTAGAGAAAAAGTTTTCAGTTTTTTTTTCACATCGATTATTATGTTACTTGTAGGCTTTTTGTACATGGATTTTATTTTGTTGAGGTAAGCTTTTTCTATACGTATTTTGTTGAGAATGATTTCATCATAAATGAATGTTGATTTTTTTTGAAGTGATTTTTCTGCGTCTATTGACACAATTATGTGGTTTTTACCTTTCATTCTATGATTGTGGTGTATCACATAGATTGATTATCGTGTGTTAAACATTCTTGCATCACAGGGATATATCCCATTTATTCATAGAATGTGATGCTTTTAATGTGATGTTGAATTCGCTTTTTAAGTAATCTATCAGTGATTTTTGCATTTGTGCTAATCAGGAATAATGACATGAAGTTTCCTTTTTGTGTGGTGCCTTTCTGGAATACTTCTATCATAATGTCACATTTTTAATTTCTGATTTAATTTGAGTATTTTCTCTTTTCTTCAATGTTTAACTATTGTTTCATCATTAATTTTCTTTGTCTTTTCAAAAACCCAGGTCAGATTTTGTTTATTTTTTCTATTATTTCTAGTCTCTATTTTATGTATTACTGCCTTAATTTTATTTTTAATTTTTAAATGTAGAATTATTTTATTTTGTTTTTCAAATCTCTTGAGGCAAAAGTAATGTTGTTTATTTCACATATTTTTAATTTTTTAATGTAGGCTTTTATTACTCTAAACTTCTTAGTACTGCTTTTACTGCATCTTCTAAGTTTCCTTATATGTTGTGTTTTGTTTTTCTCAAGATATTTTAAATGTTTTCTTTGATCCATTTTTAGATACATTGGTTATCTCATAGTATGTTGTTTAATTTCCAGGTTTTTAAAATTTTTTTTCAGTTTTCTTCAGCTTTTTTTCTTCTTTTTTTTTTTTATTTTTTAAAATTATACTTTAAGTTCCGGGATATATCTGCAGAACGTTCAGCTTTGCTACATAGGTATACATGTGCCAAAAATGGCATCGATATTAGGTATTTATCCTAATGCTATCCCTCTCCTAACCCCTTATACCCCAACACATCCTGGTGTGTGATGTCCCCCTCTCTGTATCCATGTGCTCTCATTGTTCAACTCCCTTTTATGAGTGAGAACAAGTGGTGTTTGGTTTCCTGTTTCTCTATTAGTTTATTGAGAATGATGTTTTCCAGCTTCATCCATGTCCCTGTAAAGGACATGAACTTTTCTTTTTTATGGCTGCATAGTATTTCTTGGTATATATGTGTCATATTTTCTTTATCCAATCTATCATTGATGGACATTTGGGTTGGTTGCGAGTCTTTGCTATTGTGAGCAGTGTCACAATAAACATATGTGTGCATGTTTCTTTATAGTAAATGATATAATTATAATCCTTTGGGTATATACCCAGTAATGGGGTTGAAGGGTCAAATGGTATTTCTGGTTCTAGATCCTTGAGAAATTGCCACATTGTCTTCTATAATGATTTAACTAATTTACACTCCCATGAACAGTGTAAAAGCATTTCTATTTCTCCACACCTTCTCCAGCATCTATTGTTTTTCCTGACTTTTTAATGACCGCCATTCTAACTGGCATGAGATGGTATCTCATTGTGGTTTTGATTTGCATTTCTGTAATGATCAGTGATAATGAGCTTTTTAAAATATGTTTGTTGGCCGCATAAATGTCTTCTTTTGAGAAGTGTCTGTTCATATCCTTCACCCACTTTTTGATGGGGTTATTTGTGTTTTTTTCTTGCAAAATTGTTTAAGTTCCTTTTAGATTCTGGTTATTAGCCCTTTGTCAGATGAAAAGATTGAAAAAAACTTTTTCCCTATTCTGTAGGTAGCTTGTTCACTCTGATAATAGTTTTTTATTTTCTGTGCAGAAGGGCTTCAGTTTAGTTAGATCCCATTTATCAATTTTTGCTTTTGTTAACATTGCTTTTGGTGTTTTAGTCATTGAGTCTTTGCCCATGCCTATGTCCTAAATGGCAATGCCTAGGTTTTCTTCTAGGTTTCTGTGGTTTTAGGTCTTACATTTAAATCTTTAATTTATCTTTGATAATTTTTGTATAAAGTTAAAGAAAGGGGTCCAGTTTTAGTTTTCTGCATATGGCTAGTCAGTTTTCCCAATACAATTATTAAATAGGAAATTATTTTCCCATTGCTTGGTTTTGTCAGTTTTCTCAAAGATCAGATGTTTGTAGATGTATGGCGCTATTTTTAAGGCCTCTGTTCTGTTCTATTGGTCTATATATCTGTTTTGGTACCAGTACCATGCTCATTTTGTTACTGTAGCTTTGTAGTATAGTTTGAAGTCAGGTAGCATGATGTCTCCACTTTTGTTCTTTTTGCTTAGTATTGTCTTGGTTATATGGGCTCTTTTTTGGTTCCATATGAAATTTAAAGTAGTTTTTATTTTTAATTCTCTGATGAAAGTCAATGGTAGCTTGATGGGATTAGCATTGATTCTATAAATTACTTTTTGCAGTGTGACCATCTTCACAATGTTGATTCTTTCTATCCATAAGCATAGAATGTTTCTTCATTTGTTTGTGTTCTCTCTTATTTCTTTGAGCAGTGGTTTGTAGCTCTCCTTGAAGAGGTCCTTCACATTTCTTGTAAGTTGATGCTGACAGAAGAAAGCAGGAAAGATCTAAAATCAAACTCCTAACATCACAATTAAAATAAGTGGAAAACAGTGAGCAAAAATATTCAAAAACTAGCAGAAGACAAGCGGTAACTAAGATCAGAACAGAACTGAAGGAGATAAATACATAAGGAACCCCTTCAAAAATCAATGAATCCAGGAGCCAGTTTTTTAAAAATATTAACAAAATAGATAGACTGCTAGCCAGACTAACAAAGAGGAAACCAAAGAAGTATCAAATAGATACAATAAAAAATAATAAAGAGGATGCTACTGCTGATCCCACAGAAATAGAAACTATCATCAAAGAATACTGTAAACACCTCGAGGATTCAGAGCCATATTTTCCCAGAGGTACAAACAGGAGCTGTACCAATCCTTCTGAAATTATTCCAAGCAATAGAAAAAAACTCATTTTATGAGGCCAGCATCTTCCTGATACAAAACTCATGGAAGAGAAAAAAAAAAAGAAAATTTCAGGTCAACATACCTGATGAACATTGATGTACAAATTTTAAATAAAATATTGGCAAACTGAATCCAGCAGCACATGGAAAAACTTAGACACTGTGATCAAGTTGGCTTCCTCCCTGGGATGCCAGCCTGGTTCAACATACACAAATCAATAAAAATAATCCATCACATAAGCAGAACCAATGACAAAAACCACATGATTATCTCGATAGATGCAGAAGAGGCCTTTGATAAAATGCAACACTCCTTCATGCTAAAAACTCACAATAAACTACATACTGATGAAATGTATCTCAAAATAATAACAGTTATTTATGACAAACCCACAGCCAATATCATACTGAATGGGCAAAAGCTGGAAGCTTTCCCTTTGAAAACCAGCAGAAGACAAGGATGTCCTCTCTCACCACTGCTATTTAATATAGTATTGGAAGTTTTGGCCAGGACAATCAGGCAAGAGAAAGAAAGAAAGGGTATTCAAACAGAAAGAGAGAAAGTCAAATTGTCTCTGTTTGCAGATGACATTATGGTATATTTAGAAAGCCCCATTGTCTTAGCTCTAAATCTTTTTAAACTGATAAGCAACTTCAGCAAATTTTCAAGATACAAAATCAGTGTGCAAAACTCACAAGCATTCCTATGCACCAATAGTAGACAAACAGAGAACCAAATCATTAGTGTACTCCCACTCACAATTGCCACAAAGAGAATAAAATATCTAGGAATACAAATTTTTCTGCTTTTGTTTTCTATTTTTATAACATTAGTGTCAGAAGAGATATCTGGTATGATTTCAAATTTCATCAATTTTTAAGACTGGTTTTGTAACTTAACACATCATTTGTCATAAAGAATTTTTCATGTGTGCTTGAGAAGAATATATATTCTGCTGTTTAGGGTGGAATGTTCTTTGTCTGTCTGTCAGAGCCATTGGCCTGTAATATTGTTGAAGTCAATTTTCTTTATTGGCTGTATCTGGTTGTTTAATACATTATAGGAAGGGGGTCTATTGAAGTCTCCTACTGTTATATTATTTTATCCATTTTCCCTTCAGTTCCATCAATGTTTGCTTTCTATGTTTACATGTTTCTATATTATTTTAACATATATTTACAATTAATATATTTTTCTTGTAACTTGACCCTTTAAATTATATAATGTTTTTCTTTGTCATTTGTGACAGTTTTTTACTCTAAGCCTATATTTTCTTATGTAAATATAGCCACCCATTTTCTATTTCGCCTATCACTTGCATAAATACCTTTTCCTATATTTTCACTTCCAGCCTGTGTGTGTCCTTAAATCTAGTGAATTTCTTACATTATATAGTTGGATAATGCTTTTAAAATCTATTCAGTCACTTTGTCTTTTGCATAGATAATTTAATACATTTACATTTAAAGTAATTTTTTAGAGGAAGTAATTTACTGTTGCCATTTTGATAATTCTATTTGTCTCTTATTCCTTTGGTTCCTCTTTTTCTCTCTTACAGTCTTTGTGGTATTTTCTTGGGTTTTTTTTTCTGATATGCTCTGATTCCCTTCATTTTACCTTTATATAATATCTTTAAGTATTGCTTTTTGATTGCCATAATAATATGTTTTGAAATGATAACAAGTTAACTTAAATCAAGTATGAAACTCTACACTTTTACATCTTTCACCGTATATCATTAATGTCATAATTTGCATCTATTTCTTTTATTTTTCCATGAACATATTTTCATTACTACTTTCAATATTTTTGATGTTAAACATTTTTATCAGAATTAAAATGACTTACCCACCATCATTATTATAATGTTGTTTCTGTATTTTTTTCTATATGTTTATCTTTACCAATGGACTTTATACTTTCTCATGCTATCATGTTGTGGGTAGAGCATTTTTATTTCAAGTCAAGGAACTCCATTTCACACTTACTGTAAGTTAGGGCTCATGAAAATTAACCTCTTCAGTTTCCATTTGTTTGAGAAATTCTTTATATTGTCTTCATTTCTGAAAAACAGTATTGTTTGGTATAGTATTGATGGTTGAAGGGCTTTTTCTTTTCTTTCTTTTAGCATTTTGAATACGTGATTCCACTCAATTCTGGCCCGTGATGTTTTTGCTGAAAAGTCCACTGGTGGTCTTGTACAGTTTCTTTGCATGTGACAAATCACTTTTATCTTTCTGTTTTTAAAAGTATCTCTTTTTACTTTTGACAATTTAATTATGTCTTCATAAGAATTTATTTTGGTTCATCTTATTTTAGGTCTTTTGAGCTTCCTGGATTTGGAGGTTCATTTTTTTTTCCTCCAGATTTGAGAAATTTTGAGCCATTCTTTAATAAGCTTTCTGATGCATTCTCCTTCTCTCTCTCTCTCTCTCTCTCTCTCTCTCTCTCTCTCTTCTGAGAAATTCTTAATGCCTATATTCTTCCACTTGATAGTGTCCTACAAGTTTTTTACATTTGTTTCATGGTTCTTTTTTCTTGTTTTTATTCCTTTAAGCTCCTCTGACAGGATAATTTTAAATGACCTCTCTTCAAGTTTGCTGAATTTTTCATTGTACTTAATCTAGTTTTCTGATGAACACTTCTTCTGAGTTTTCTAATTTATTTATTATACTTTTTACCTCCAAGATCTCTATTTAGTTCATTAAAATTGTTCCCATGTCTTTGTTGAAGTTCTGACTTTGTTCATGCATTATTCTCTTGAGATCCTTGAACCTTTGATTGTTACTTTGAATTATCTGTGAGGTAATTCATCTATCTCTGTTTTATTCATCTATCTCAGTTTTTGGAGTTTTATCTTGTTCCCTTTTGAGGGTTGTGTTTCCATATTTCTTTATTTTACTTGAGGATGTTAATGTCTATGTGTTAGTAAAAACAACCACATTTTTCAGTCTTCATGGATTGGGCTTGTATAGGAGAAAATTTTCACCAATCAACTTGTCCAGAAATTTTGTGGAGCTCTTAAACCTTTATGGTAGTTCAAACTGTTGTTCTAGTAGTGTCCTAAGGCTTCTAAAATATACTATATTCTGTCAGCACTCAGAGACAGATGAGTCAGAAGCCAGCTTCTGATGTAACTCATGGAAAAGTTAAAACTTTTAACACATGGTCCAATTATTTCTCTCCCCAGGGAGAAGCTTGAAGCTGGGTTTTTCACTCACTCATTCTGTGATGAACCAGTAGGGTAATCCCTGACAACTACTCATGTGCTAATTCAAACTACTGTTTGTTCTCTGTATCCCCCAGGTATCTAGTATATGTTGGGTCCCATCTGCACTCCAGTAAAGGCAATATATAAGACAGTCCCTCAGGCAGCAATGTAAAAGTTGAGATTTTGGATGTGTAGTTTGATGTTTTTTCACCTCAGGGAGAAGCTTTTTGGAGTAAGAACTTTATCCATGGAGAAAATCCCACCTCCCCTTTTCAGTTGTGTGGAATTAAGTCAACCTAATCCTTACGCTGAGACAAAACAAGGGTTACATAAAGAGGAATTGCATTGGCTAGAATATGTTGGAAAAGACAGCATTACAAGAGAAAGTTGGGGTCTATTATTCCTTATGGACACAATCTATGTACCAGACTTGATTTTAAGAATTCTCCTACCATGATCAACTAGGATTCATCCCGGGGATGCAAGGCTGGTTCAACATACACAAGTCTATAAATGTAATTCACCATATAAACAGAAGCAAAGACAAAAACCACATGATTATCTCAATTGATGCAGAGAAAGCCTTTGACAAATTCAATAGCCCTTAATGCTAAAAACTCTCCATAAACTAAGTATTGATGGAATGTATCTCAAAATAATAAAAGTTATTCACAACAAACCAACAGCCAATATCATACTGAATGGGCAAAAACTGGAAGCATTCTTTTTGAAATCTGGCACTAAACAAGAATGCCCTCTCTCACCATTCCTATTCAATACAGTATCAGAAGTTCTAGCCAGAGCAATCAGGCAAGAAAAAGAAATAAAGGATATTCAAATAGGAAAGGAGGAAGCCAAATTGTCTCCATTTGCAGATGACCTGATTGTATATCTACAAGACCCCATTGTCTCAGCCAAAAATCTCCTGAAACTGATAAGCAACTTCAGCAGTCTTAGGATACAAAATCAATGTGCAAAAATTACAAGCATTCCTATACACCAATAACAGACTTAAAGAGAGCCAAATCAAGAATGAACTGCCATTCACAATTGCTACAAAGAGAATAAAATACCTAGGAATACAACTTACAAGGAACATAAAGGACCTCTTCGAGGAGAACTACAAACCGCTGCTCAACGAAATAAGAGAGGACACAAACAGATGGAGAAATATTCCATGTTCATGGTTAGTTAGAATCAATATCATGAAAATGGCCATACTGCCCAAAGTAATTTACAGATTCAATGTTATTCCCATCAAGCTACCAATGACCCTTTTCACAGAACAGTAAAAAAACCACCTTACACTTCATATGAAACCAAAAAAGAGCCCACATAGACAAGTCAATTCTAAGCTAAAAGACCAAAGCTTGAGGCATCACACTACCGGACTTCAAACTATACTACAAGGCTACAATAATCAAAACAGCATGGTACTGGTACCAAAGCAGAGATATAGACCAATGGAACAGAACAGAGGCCTCAGAGGCAATGCTACACTTCTACAACCATCCGATCTTTGACAAACCTGACAAAAACAGGCAATGGGGAAATGATTCCCTGTTTAATAAATGATGTTGGGAAAACTGGCTAGCCATGTGAAGAAAGCAGAAACTGGACCCCTTCCTGACACCTTACACTTAAATTAACTCCAGATGGATTAAAGACTTAAACATAAGGCCTAACACCATAAAAACCCTAGAAGAAAATCTAGGCAAAACCATTCAGGACATAGGCATAGGAAGGACTTCATGACCAAAACACCAAAAGCATTGTCAACAAAAGCCAAAATAGACAAATGGGACCTAATCAAACTCCACAACTTCTGCACGGCAAAAAGAAACAGTCATTAGAGTGAATCTGCAACCAACAGAATGGGAAAATATTTTTGCAGTTCACCCATCAGACAAAGGGCTGATATCCAGAATTTACAAAGAACTAAAACAGATTTACAAGAATAAAACAAACAAGCCCATTCAAAAGTGGGCAAAGGATATGAACAGACACTTTACAAAAGAAGACATACATGAGGCCAACAAACACATGAAAAAATGCTCATCATCACTGATCATTAGAGAAATGAAAATCAAAACTACACTGAGATACCATCTCACGTCAGTTAGAATGGTAATCATTAAAAAAATCTGGAGACAACAGATGCTGGAGAGAATGTGGAAAAATAGGTACAGTTTTACACTGTTGGTGGGAGTGTAAACTGGTTCAACCATTGTGGAAGACAGTGTGGTGATTCCTCAAGGACCTAGAAATAGAAATTCCATTTGACCCAGCAATCCCATTACTGGATATATATTCAAAGGATTATAAATCTTTCTACTATAAGGACACATGCACACAAATGTTCATTGCAGCACAGTTTACAATAACAAAGACCTGTAACCAACTCAAATGCCCCCTGATGATAGACTGGACAGGGAAAATGTGGCACATATACACCATGGAATACTATGCAGCCATCAAAAATGATGAGTTCGTGTCCTTTGTAGGGACATGGATGAACCTGGAAACCATCATTCTCAGCAAACCGACACAAGAACAGAAAATCAAACAGTGCATGTTCTCACTCAAAGGCAGGTGTTGAACAATGGAAACACATGGACACAGGGAGGGGAGCACTACATACTGGGGTCTGTTGGGGGGAAATAGGGGAGGGTCAGCAGGGTGTGGTGAGTTGGGGAAAGATAGCATTGGGAGAAATGCCAGATATAGGTGAAGGGGAGGAAAACAGCAAATCACACTGCCATGCGTGTATCTATGCAACAATCTTCCATGTTCTTCACATGTACCCCAAATCCTAAAATTCAAATAAATAAATAAATAAATAAATAAGAATTCTTAAGGGGTTTTTGAGTAGTGGGTTACTACTTGAAAGCTCCTGAGTCTGTGGTGCTAAGAGGGAGTAAAGAAGTCTCATGCAGATCTTTTATTACTTAGAAGCTCTAACTGGACCACTCAAAATACTTTATTTTTATAGTTTCAAGTTTTATTATAGAGTCATGTGTTACATATGCAAGTTCATTACATAAGTATATTGTGTGATGCTGATGTTTAGAGTACCAATTACCTTGTCATCCACCTAGTGAGTATAGTACTACACAAGTAGGTTTTCAACCCTTTCTCCCTTCCTTCCTAGCCCCTCTAGTAGTCCTTGGTGTCATTGTTGTTGCCATCTTTATGTCCGTGATTATCCAATATTTAGCTACTATTTAGAAGTGAGAATATATGGTGTTGTTGAATCTAAGTATTCTAACACTAATACTTGAATCTAAGTATTGCTTCTGTCCTACCAGACAACCTCCAGCCAATTTTTATTTTTATTTTTTTACATAGATGAAACATGTCACATATTATCCTACTTCTAAGTCAGTGAGATTATAAATATTGTTCACAATAGAAGGCCTTATTGGAGAAAAACTCTTTTCCTAGGAAAGTACCTATCCTGATTTTTCCCAGAAAACCAGCTCTGCATTTCATTACTGTTGTGTGTGTGTGTGTGTGTGTGTGTGTGTGTGTGTATCTTCTTTCTATTTTAGGCACTATTCTTATTATCAACCAGGATTTTTAGGGCTTTGTCCAGTTTCAATGCATTGATTAATGACTCAGAGGCTCTTAGGAAACTGAATGGCCCAGTAACATGTCAACAGTTCTTCAGGAGACATTACATATTTTTTTTTAATTTTTTAAGTGTGAGCAGCCATTTAGAGAGCACTGAGTTTGGTGGTATCCAACAGAATTGTCTGGGAAGTTTATTTAAAAATCAGCTTTCAGAGCTATACCCCAGTGTGCTATATCAGAATCAACATGGCTGATGACTAGACATGTATTTTTAACTAACTTCTTCAGTAATTTTAATGTGTCACAAAATTTGAGAACTGTTGATTTAATCTACCCTTCTTCTTTATATAAAGGAAGAATAAGACCTAAAAAGGGAATATAACTTCCTCAAGTTTACAAAAATATAGCCAAAGGAATGTTCAAAGGAGAAGTGAAGACAGCAATGTAACATCTAAAAATTATTTATTTTTAAAACTACTATGCAACATAAAAAGGTGGGACTTGATTTACAATATGTAGTTTTATTATGTAGGTCTTCTGTGGCTCTAAGCTTCAAATAAATCAGATCTTATCATAATGAAATTAAGCTTTGCTCATGCGTGTGTTTTAATAACATGGAAATGAGGATCTTGGGGTTTGACTTTTAAAGTTCAAGCTCTAAACTACTTTAGCATTGACGAAAGATAGGGCTGTCAGACTGAGGAGCCCAAAAGCCTTGGAGGTTTTCTCTAGGTAAGCCCTGAAGCTATGAGCCAGTTAATGGTTCTGGGGGTTAATAGAGCTAAAAATAAAACATAAATTATGCCTGAGGTGCTTTTTCTCCCTCTCTACACAAAATTTGATTAAGAGATGTGTTTCATGAAGGATGAGATTAGATGTACGTGGGATTAAATAAAAACAAGAATTGTATTTTCCTTGCAGCAATCTAGCTGCCACTGCAAAAGACATCCTCCAGGGTTAGGGCCTTGAACTCATGTTCTTTGGGAAGTTTGAGGGGGCTCAGATATTTTTGAGATGGGCCCTTTCATCCGTATCAGAAGAACAGCTTGGTTCTTTGATTTCTCTCCAAGTTAAGGACAGGTTCTATGAGGCCATTTTAATTTTCTCATTCTAAAACTTTCATCAGTGGTTTTGGAGAAATATTCTTCAGTAAATGGGTAGACACACACACACCCTCTATAGTTAAGATAAAATTTCTGACAGGGTTGCACCCCAAATTTTAATGATTTGTTAATGGCTGTGATTTGCTAACAATGGCAGCATAATTGAATGAGCTTCTGGGAATTGAGAGACTAACAGAGGAAAAGGAATGAACAGAGAGAGAGCATACCCAGGGAGCTGAAACAGAAAGCAAGTGAGGCAATGAGCAAAGATGATTCCTGAAACTTAAAAAGTGATTCAGTCACAGACAAGGAAGCTTTCTTCATTTTTCAAATTGACATTTATTTAAAAAGCCATCAAGGTAAAATGCAGCCTTAGAATAAAAAGGAGACAATGTTCCCATTTGATGTCTTATTAAAGTTGACATCAATTCTGCCCATTTTCCCAAGTCTGTGTCTCATTTCCTTGGGAATTCCCGACTCTGCTAAATCTGAGGAGTGTTCAAGGTAGTCAGGCAGTAAGGAACCCAGTGTTCTGATTGTATATTATTCGGAGAAAAAACTGGAGAGGTGGTGCTGACCCATACCATTCCAAACCTTTTAAAGAATGAAAGGTTAAGATTACTGATTAGATACTTTGAAGAGACTTGGGAGTGAAAACAATCTTATACATCCTGATATTTAGTATGAATCCTTGTGTATTACTGTCCCTGAAGTAGGCAAGACTATGGACCTTGAATTTTGTTGGAAAGTGCACTGACTAAAAAGATAGGATGCCAAGTTCCAACTTTTCCTCTTCCATGGACCCATTATAGGACATGTGACATTTAAAAACTTGCAGGACCTTACTATGGTCCACATAGGCCTTTTTTACAGGACATTTGAATGCTACACTATCATGGCACATAAATAGTCTGGTATTTCCATCCTGCTACCAATTAGACTCTTCCAAACAATTGAATGTTTTCTGCTGAATTATCTGGCCCCAACAAAACCTGTTTACTCATTCCTTAAACATGCATTTGGCATTCTCTTTCTCCATACCTCACATTGTGATTCTAGTTTGGAAGCCCTACTGAATTTCTGTCATCCCACGCAAATCTTCTTCAATGTCCAATGACAGTCCCGCTTCAAAAAATAAAATAAAATAAAATAAAAACCTTCCCTTGTGTCCTTCCAGGCCTCTTTCTTTCTCCTCTACTATCATTGCTCATATCACTCATTTGGAACTTTTCATCTGTATGTTTATGTCTGATTTCCCCATCTGGACTGTAAGATTTTTCCAGTGTAAAGATGGTATCCTACTCAATGAATTTAGTTAATAGATGAGAACGCTCTTTACAAATTGCCAAATATGATCATTATTTTATGTCAGTTATTTTAAAAGGCATCTATCATATAGCAAAGAGACTATGATGTAGACGGATCTGGGTGTTGGTGTTTGCTACTTTACTTATTAGCTGTATGACTTTGGGTATACTATGTAATCACTTCAAACTTAGTTTGCTTATCTGTAAAATGGAGAAGACATGTATCATCCTCAATAAATTGCTGTGAGAATGAAATGTCACTAATGGGCATATAAGTACTTTATAAATGTTTATGAGTTGTATAAATGTAACCAATTATAAGTATACCATTACCCAAGTATAAATATTCCCCATTTTTAACAGACACACACTGCAGGTCAAAATAAATGTTTCTTTTGTACTATGATGACAAAAATGATGATGAATACCACCATTTACTCTTTCCTAGACCAAAGTAGGAAACAGTTATAGTGTAAGTAACCAAAACTGGCTCCTTTATGAAGACTAGTTCTGCCTGTTTTAGTTCAGGTTTTTCACAGAGTATTAGTAGAAGAGAACTTAAAGGAAAATCCAGTTGAAATTTTCTATGTTACTTAGATGAACAATGATGTCCAGAAAGAAAAAGGGGTTGCTCCAGGTTACACAGCAGATCAGACATGGGGTAAGAAGTGATGTGAATTCTGCTACCGATACATATGAGAGGTTTTTCTTCAAAGATCTGTGGACTTGTGAAGATTTCCACTTTAACATTCTAGCCTAATTACTAAGGTTTAGCAAATGTCCATGATCACACAGCCAGGAAGTAAAGGAGCCAGGAATTCAGTCATGTTCTGTTTGCCTCTCAAGTTCCTGCATTTCTTCCTTTGCCAAATCATGGCTTGTTCATGTATTCCCATTTTCTTTCTATCCATCACTCACCAAGGAAGTCAGGCTCAAGTCTTCCCCACCCAACCAGTACTGTTCTCCTAGAGTCGATTGATGATATACAAATTTCTGAGGTACAGTTGAAATTAAGTACAAATTGGCCCATACCAATGCAATGTGGTCCAGATACAGGTCAGGGGATAAGCAAAAGGGAGAAGCCTTAGGCCTAGCAGCTCTTTTTCTTCAACATGTATTATTTATTAGAAAAATTATTTAAGTGTTCTGCACATAATTAAAAAAATATGTGATATCTTCAATCCTTAAGTTCTTTATCTGTAGGATGAGGATAATAATAGTATCTATCTCATGAAGTAGTTGTAAGGCTATAAATAAAATAATGTATGTAAAACACTTAGAATAGTAGCTGACAGATAGTGAGCACTCAATTAATGTTAGCTATTTTTATTGTTACTATACAACCATGAAGTCATAAGAATAGTAAAAAAAGTACAAATGAATTAGAAGGTCTAGGCAAAGATTCTCAGATTGGGTTTAAAATGGAAACCTTCTACAAAAAAGCCTTCTTGAAATATAAATACATATGTATTGAAATGAAGACATTATTAAATGACACACCTTGCAATCACTAATCCTAAATACAATTTAGAGAAGCAGTTGAGAGGTGGAAAAATCCTACAGAAAGTGATGGACAGGGGAAGAAATTATGATGAACCTCATGAATGATGACATTTTATATGGTCTTTGAAGGAAAGATATAAGATTTAGACAGTCAGAGACAGGAGAGGGGGCCAAAATTGAAGCACAAGGCTTGTTCTGGGAGAAGTCAGTATTGCAGTTTGACAAGAGCAGTGCTACCATGCAGAAAGGTAGGGGGAGATGCAGCTGGGTGGATAGGTCATCATCAGATTTTAGAGAACCTTTGGATGGCTGGATAAAAAGTTTCTTCTTTCTCTTAAACTCAAATTTGTCTCCCTGTAGATTCTACAAATTTATTTTGCTTTGGTAACCACAGGGATGAAGTGAATTTTATTTATCCTCTACATAGAAGTTCTTCAGATAGTTGAAAGAAGCCATAATATTTTAATTCATCAATATCTTCAGACAACTTGAGCAGGTTTCTCCATCCAAGACCTTGTGGCAGAGTATTCAGGGCTTCAGATATTGGAAGCAGTCTCTTCTTCTATAAAAGTACATGAACATTCATTTTAACAAATGCTTGCTGTCCATTTCCTTGGGGAGACAGAGATGAACAACAAACTGCCTCTAAGGGGTTCCCTGTCTAATAGAAAAAATAGACATTATTTTAATAAAATATAATATAAACCAATAACCATGCAGATAGGGACAGGTTTAAGACTCATAAACAACTTTGGAGAAAGTAAATACATCTATGGTGAGAGAAAGAAGCATTATGTAAGAAAAATATTTTCAGATGAGGTGAGATATAGACTAAATTTTGAAGGACTAAAGAAAGACTGGTTGGCAGGTAGGCAATGTGAGTAAAGAACACTATAATGAGAGTACAGAATTTACTCAGCTTCAGAGAAATAAAATAATCAATGATAACAAGTATTTCTAGATAGGGTGTCTTCATGTATAGTTATGTTATTAACTAAGAAGGGGAACAGGCTTGATGTATGTAAATTGGAGATAAGTGATAATGAGTTTCCTTTCAATCATTTTAAGCCCAAATGGCAAACATACAAAAAGAAAAGGATAGTTGTACATGAAAGACATAACGAACTTGTGTGTTTGTGTGTGTGTGTGTGTGTGTTCACATATGCATGTGTGTGTGTTTAAATGACTACTGTTTAAGCCCACATGATTATCTTCAGGCATGGGCACACAAAACCCTCATTATCTAGATCTTGAAACCATACTTCCCAAAATGTGATCAGGGGATAAACTGAATCAGAATCATCAGATCACTTTTTAAAAGTAGAGAGTCCTGGGTACCAACAATTACTCAGATAATGTTGAGAACCATTGCCTTAAGAGGTAGGGATTGTTATCATCTTTGACAGGACATTGCCACCCTTAGACATTTCAACGCTTCTTGGTTGCCTAAAAAATAAAGTCACAGAATGTCAGAGGTCGGGGATGAGTCTAGTTTAATCATTTCTTATTCAGCTCAGGAAACTGAGATGCAGACAGGGGAGTAACTCTCCCATGATTATCTGAACAGGCAATGAAATAGACTAGATGAGGGTTTGGGTCTCCTAGGTCTCCTAGACCCTAGACCAATGCTTGAAAACTTTGAGTACAAGCATCTACTGTGATTGCTGATTTAAAAAAAAAAAAAAAAACTTGGTCCAAAACAAAAATTTGGCCCAGGGAATAAATCTGGAATAATCCATCTTGTGTTGATGATCTCTCTGGTTAGTCAGTTTCTAGCCTATTTGTTCTCTGAGCTACCTGGGAAGTAACAGACTTATAATACATCCTTGAGGCTTCCTGACTATGGATCCTCTCAGTACTCCATTAAAAATCGCCATCCAACCTAAAAACCATACAGTATCAAATATATATATAATACACATGAGTATATACATATATACATACATATATATATATATATATATATATATATATATATATATATTCCACATACATAACAAAATAAATTATGATGGAGTATAAAGGTAAATTCATACATAAAGTGAAATCCATTATGCTTCATTTTTTCCCTACAAATTTTCATTTTTATCTACAGGCTTTACTCCTTATTATCATGAGAAATCTGTCTTATGCGCTGCTTATTGTTTTATTGTTTATGCTTTTTTTTTTTAACATCAGGCAATTAACACTGTAGCTTCTCAGTTTACAAGCACATACTGCCTTGCATTGCACAAAAACCATGAGACCAAACTTCTTTAATTAACTAAATTTGTGCCACGCACCTCCCTGCATAGACATTAGTTCAAATTAAAGATGAGATTTTTGTACATTTGGTTGTTCCAAGTACTGAGTATTTGAAAAGCTGATTAGAGTAACTCCAAGTTATATCCCAACTACATTGGTATATATGTCAAAAAAGAAACCTGAGAAGTTTCAAGTTAGATACATATTTTCTTCTTCTTTTTTACCTGACCCAGTACCATATTTTACTGTGAGTCCATTTTCAGTTCTGTGAGGTTTGAGCAGCAGATTCCTTCTAAGTTTTCACATCCCTCACTTCTCTCCAAGAGTCATTTGTGTAAGAAAAGAGACAATTAAAAACACCAAGAGGTTAAATTTAGCAAAATAAAAATAACTGCCCTCCCTTGAGTGGTCCAGGACCTCCCAAAGTGCTGGGATTTGACCCAGCAATTTGACCTTGCCCTCCACTGGGTGTTCCAAGGCCTCCCAAAGTGCTGGGATTACAGGCATGAGCCACTGTGCCTGGCCTAGACCTAAAACTTGTAGACAGTGATCATTATCCTACAACCAGATACCACAGAAAAAACTACAGTCACAATACTAGCAGAAGCTGAGTGAGGAGCATAGAGTTTTACCCTCTCCAGGCTATAATAAGGCACTCAACACTTTCTCCCATGGAGGTATCAGAGAACCCTGAGTGGAAAACCAGGATTTCATCACCATTTGTCAGCATTTAGCACTCCTTTTCAGGTGTGAGGGAAAATATTGCAGAAATCCTGAACTTCTGTTCTTATTTGGCAGTAACAAAGTGCTCTTCCCTCTTTCTAAAATGTTATCAAAGAAGGCTTTGTGTAGAGTCAGGACATTCACCACTGCCCAGCAGTACTGAGACCAGATCCCCTGCAGTACCAGGGGAGGCCATGTAAGGAACAGTAACAAGGCATTCTACCTCTTGCAACCCAGAAGATATCAGAGGTGGTGTAGTGGGAAGTCAGAACTTCCCTTTAGTGGGGATCAAAACTCCAAGCAATAACAAATTGAAAAAGTCAACACCAAACAAATGTCATAAAGAAGAGTCAGATATATATATAGAAGTTCTAGCAATAAAAATACAACCACCTAAAATAAGAAATGCAATGAATGGATTCAATAGCAGAATGGAGGGTACAGAGGAAAGACTAAATTAAGTGGAGGCTAGACTGATAGAAATTACAACTGAAAAACAATGAGAAATTTACTGAAAATAAAAAAGAGCAGAGTTTCTGAGATCTATGGGACTGTAAAAAGAGGTCTAACATTCATGTCATCAAAGTCCCAAAAGAAAGACAAAATAAGATAGAGCAAAAGAAATGGAAAAAATAATTGCTAAAACTTTCTAAATTTGGCAAAAACATACTGCTATAAATTTTAAAAGTTGATAAAACCACAAATAGGATAAATTCAAAGAAAATCACACTAAGAATCAGAGTCACAACTCTTAAAATAAAAGACAAAAAAATATCTTGAAACAGTGAAATAGAAATTACAATTCAACCATAGGTAAAAAAACAACAAATGACATGTTTCTTATTAGAAATTATGAATGCCAGGGGGGATTTTCAAGATGGCGTGGTAGGAACAACTCGGGATTGCAGCTTGCAGTGAAGGTGCAGAGGGTGAGTCCTAGCCGCATTTTCAGATGGACCTTTGTTGCCCACAGAATGGGGAAATTCCCAGGTGTAGGAGAGACATGGGAAACCAGCGCAGCCCTTTCGGCTTGTGCGGTCATTTCAGCCAGTGCCACGGCACAGCGGCACCCTGCACAAAACTCACTGGTCCGGGTGCCTGTTATACTGGCAATCTGAGATTTGGGAGGGCAGATTAACACATCCATCTGATTAAACAGGACTTGGACAGTGAGCCAGAACAGAAGATTCCTGGGAAGCGTGATCTGAGCCGGTGCAGTGGGTCATGGCATGAGAAACCACACAGATCCCAGTGCCCTATCAGCAGGCGACTGAAACACCTGTGAGAGAGTCAACCATTCAACTTAAAAAAAAGGGAGAGAGAGAGAAAGGACTATGAGGCAGGGAGCCAGGTGATCAGGCTCGACGGGCACCACCCCCACAGGAAAAAACAAAACTGTGATTTGAAATGCTCGGGGTTGAGAGTCTTACTGCAGGCTCAGCTGAATCCAGGATGGTGCAGCTCGGTGGGGAAGGGGCGTCTGCCACTACAGATGCACCCAACCCTACTGAGAAACACTGCCATTCTTGAAGCAGCCAGCCATTGCCAAGGCAACCCGCCAAAACAGAGAGACTCAGCCAATAAGGAGGAGCCCACCACAGTAGGGCAGAGCCCCATGGCAGCAGGGCAGATCCATGATAGGAGGGTGGAGCCTCGGCAGGCAAATAGTGACTAGACTGTCTCCTAGCTGGGCAGGACAGTGCAATGAATACTCATAAAGAAAGACCCAACTCCCTGACACAGAGCATCTGAGGAGAAAAAAAAAGGGTTTTATAAGTTCTGCTGCAGCAGACCTAAACACAGCCACCCAATAACCCTGAATGAACAACGGAGCTCACAGCTCAGCACTGGAGCTCCTATAAAGTACAGACCATCTCCTCAAGCAGATCCCTGACCTCTGTATATCCAAAGAGTCACCTCAAAAAAGGACTAATCAGACTGATATTTGGTGGGCATCATTCTGGGACAAACATAGCAGAAGAAGAAACTGGTAGCATCCCTCACTGTTCCACAGCTGCTACAGGTGTACCCCAGACAAGCAGGGCCTGGAGTGGACCTCAGCAGTCATACAGCAGAGGGGCTAGACTGATAGAAGGAAAACTAAGTAACAGACATACTTCATCATCAGCAATCTGGGCGTCCACTCAGAGACCCAATCGAAAAGTCAGCAACTATTAAGACGACAGGTGGATAAATCCACAAAGATGGAAAGAAACCAGCCCAAAAAGGAGAAAAACACCCGAAATCAAAACACTTCACCTCCTACAAAGGACCAAAACTCCTCACCAGCAAGGGAACAGAGCTGGACAGAAAATGAGTGTGACAAAATGATGGAATCAGACTTCAGAAGGTGGATAATGAGAAACTTCAGTGAGCGAAAAGAACATGTTCTAAATCAATGCAAAGAATCTAAGAACCTTAAAAAAAGATTAGAAAACAGATTCAAGGTAATGATAACAAGAATGGACAACTTAGAGAAGAATATGAATGAATTGAAGGAGCTGAAAAACACAAAATGAGAACTTCGCAAAGCATGCACAAGTTTCAACAGCCGAATTGACCAAGCAGAATAAAGAATATCAGAAGTTGAAGATCAACTCAATAAAATAAAACAAGAAACCAAGACTAGAGAAAAAAAGCACAAAAAGGAATGAACATAATCTCCCAGAAATGTGAGACTATATGAAGAGACCTAACTTACTTTTGATAGGTGTACCAGAATGTGATGAAGAGAATGAATCCAAGCTGGAAAATACTCTTCAGGATATTATCCAGAAAAATTTCCACAATCTAGCAAGGCAGGCCAATACTCAAGTCCAGGAAATACAGAGAACACCACAAAATATTCCACAAGAAGAGCAAACCCCAGGCACATAGTCATCAGATTCACCAGGGTTGAAATGAATGAGAAAATACAAAGGGCAGCCAGACAGAAAGGTTGGGTCATCCACAAAGGGAAGCCCATCAGACTCACAGCAGATCTCTCAGCAGAAACTCTACAAGCCAGAAGAGAGTGACAGCCAATATTCAACATCCTTAAAGAAAAAACTTTCAAACCAGAATTTTATATCCAGCCAAACTGAGCTTCATAAGTAAAGGAAGAATAAAATCTTTCACCAACAAACAAGTACTCGGAGATTTTGTCACCACTAGGCCTGCTTTACAAGAGCTCCTGAAAAAGACACTACACATAGAAAGGAACAACCAGTACCAGCCATTCTAAAAATATACCAAATGGTAAAAAGCATCAACAAAATGAAGAATCTGCATCAACTAATGGGCAAAACAGCCAGCTAGCATCAAAATGGCAGTATCAAATTCACACATAACAATAATAACCATAAATGTAAATGGGCTAAAGGCACCAATCAAAAGACACAGATTGGAAAATTGGATAAAAAACTAAAACCCATTGGTGTGCTATATCCAGGAAACCCATCTCACATGCAAGGACACAAAAAGGCTCAAAATAAAGGGATGGAGGAAGATTTACCAAGCAAATGGAGAGAAAAAAGAAGCAGGAGTTGCAATTCTCATCTCTGATAAAATAGATTTTAAAGCAACAAAGATCAAAAGGGACAAAGAAGGTCATTACATAATAGGAAAAAGATTGATACAACAAGAAGAGTTAATGATCCTAAATATATATGGACCCAATACAGGAGCACCCAGATATATAAGGCAAGTTCTTAACGACTTGCAAAGAGGCTTAGACTCCCACACAATAATAGTGGGAGACTTTAACACTCCACTGTCAATATTAGACAGATCAACCAGACAGAAAATTAACAAGGATATCCAGAGCTTGAACTCAGACCTGGAAAAGGCAAACCTGATAGAAATTTACAGAACTCTCTACCCCAAACCCACAGAATATACATTTTTCTCAGCACCACATCACACCTACTCCAAAATTGACCACATAACTGGAAGTAAAGCCCTCCTCAGCAAATGCAAAACAACTGAAATCATAACAAATAGTCTCTCAGACCATAGTGCAAACAAGTTAGAACTCAGAATTCAGAAACTAACTCAGAACTGCACAGCTTCATGGAAACTGAATAATTGGCTCTTGAATGTCGATTGGATAAACAATGAAATGAGGCAGAAATAAAGAAGTTCTTTGAATCCAATGAGAACAAAGACACAACATACCAGAATCTCTAAGACACATTTAAAGCAGTTTGTAGAGGAAAATATAAAGCAATAAGTGCCCACATGAGAAGAGTGGAGAGATCCAAAATTGACACCCTATTATCAAAATTGAAAGAGCTAGAGAAGCAAGATCAAAAAACCCAAAACCTAGAAGAAGAAAAGAAATAACTAAGATCAGAGCAGAACTGAAGGAGATAGAGACATGAAAAACCCTTCAAAAAATCAATAAATCCAAGAGGTGGTTTTTCAAAAAGATCAACAAAATAGACAGACCACTAGCCAGACTCATAAAAAAGAAAAGAGAGAACAACCAAATAGATGCAATAAAATGCAATAAAGGGGAAATCACCACAGATTCCATAGAAATTCAAACCATCATCAGAGAATACTACAAACAACTCTATGCACATAAACTAGTAAACCAGGAAGAAATGGATAAATTTCTGGATGGCTGTTTCCTCCCAAGCCTAAACCAGGAGGAACCTGAAACTATGAATAGACAAATAACAATGTCTGAAGTTGAGGCAGCAATTAAGAGCCTACCAAATAAAAAGAGCCCAGGTCCAGATGGGTTCACAGCTGAATTCTACCAGACACACATAGAGGAGCTGGTACAATTTCCTCAGAAATTATTCAAAATAATTCAAAAAGAAGGAACCCTTCCCAAATCATTTTATGAGACCAACATCATCCTGATACCAAAACATGGCAGAGACTCAACAAGAAAAGAAAACTTCAGGCCAATATCCATCTTGAACATAGATGCAATAATTTTCAATAAAATACTGGCAAACAAATGGCAACAGCACATTAAAAAACTTATCCATCATGATCAAGTAGGATTCATCCCGGAAATGCAAGACTGGTTAAACATACGCAAGTCTATAAACGTAATTCACTACAAAAACAGAACCAAAAACAAAAACCACATGATAATCTCAATTGACACAGAGAAGGCATTTGACAAAATTCAACAGCCTTTTATGCTAAAAACCCTCAATAAACTTGGTATTGATGGAACATATCTCAAAGTAATAAAAGCTGTTTACGAAAAACAAACAACCAATATCATACTTAATGGGCTAAAACTGGAAGCATTCCTTTTGAAATCAGGCACTAGAAAAAGATGCCCTCTCTCACCACTCCTATTTAACATACTACTGGAAGTTATAGCCAGAGCAATCAGGCAAGAAAAAGAAATAAGAGGTATTCAAATAGGAAAGTAGGAAGCCTAATTGTCTCAATTTGCAGACGACATGATAGTATACCTAGAAGACCCCATCACCTCAGTCCAAAAACTCCTGAAACTGATAAGCAACTTCAGCAAAGTCTCAGGATATAAAATCAATGTGAAAAAATCACAAGCATTTCTATATACCAATAACAGACTTAAAGAGAACCAAATCAAGAGCAAACTGCCATTCACAATTGCTACAAAGAGAATAAAATACCTAGGAATACAACTCACAAGGAATGTAAGGGACCTCTTCAAGGAAAACTACAAACCACTGCTCAACGAAATAAGAGAGGAAACAAACAGATGGAGAAACATTCCATGTTCATGGTTAGGAAGAATCAATATTTTGAAAATGGTTATACTGCCCAAAGTAATTTACAGAATCAACGCTATCCCCATCAAGCTACCATTGAGTTTCTTCACAGAAGTGGAAAAAACCACCATGAACTTCATATGGATCCAAAAGGGAGCCCGCATAGCCAAGTCAATTCTAAGCAAAAAGAACACAGCGGGAGGCATCACACTACCAGACTTCAAACTATACTACAAGGATAAAGTAATCAAAACAGCATGGTACTGGTACCAAAACAGAGATATAGACATATGGAACAAAAGAGAGGCATTGCAGGCAACACAACATATCTACAACCATATAATCTTTGATAAACCAGACCAAAAAAAGCAATAGGGAAAGGATTCCCTGTTTAATAAATGGTGTTGGGAAAACTGGCTAGCCATGTGCAGAAAGCAGAAACTGGACCCCTTCCTGACACCTTACACTAAAATTAACTCCAGATGGTTTAAAGCCTTAAACCTATGACCTGGCACCATAAAAACCCTAGAAGAAAATCTAGGCAAAAAAATTCAGGACATAGGATTAGGCAAGGACTTCATGACCAAAACACCAAAATCATTGGCAACAAAAGCCAAAATAGACAAATGGGACCTAATCAAACTCCACAGCTTTTGCATGGCAAAAGAAACAGTCACTAGAGTGAATCGGCAACCAAAAGAATGGGAAAAAATCTTTGCAGTTTACCCATCTGACAAAGGGCTGATATCCAGAATTTACAAAGGACTCAAACAAATTTACAGGAAAAAAACAAACAAGCCTATTCAAAAATGGGCAAAGGATATGAACAGACACTTTACAAAAGAAGACATACATGAGGCCATCAAACCCATGAAAAAATGCTCATCATCATTAATCATTAGAGAGATGCAAATCAAAACTACATTGAGATACCATCTCATGCCAGTTAGAATGACGATCATTAAAAAATCTGGAGACAACAGATGCTGGAGAGGATGTGGAGAAATAGGAACACTCTTACACTGTTGGTGGGAGTGTAAATTAGTTCAACCATTCTGGAAGACAGTGTGGTGATTCCTCAAGGACCTAGAAATAGAAATTCCATTTGACCCAGCAATCCCATTACTGGGTATATATCCAAAGGACTATAAATCGTTCTACTATAAGGACACATGCACATGAATGTTCATTGCAGCACTGTTTACAATATCAAAGACCTGGAGCCAACCCTAATGCCCATCGATGATAGACTGAACAGGGAAAATGTGGCACATATACACCATGGAATATTATGCAGCAATAAAAAATGATGAGTTTGTGTCCTTTGTAAGGACATGGATGAATCTGGAGAACATCATTCTCAGCAAACTGACACAAGAACAGAAAATGAAATACCGCATACTCTCACTCATAGGCGGGTGAAGAAAAATGAGAACAGATGGACACAGGGAAGGGGTTACTACACACTGGGGTCTATTGGGGGGAATAGGGGAGGGACAGTTTGGGGGAGATGGGGAGGGATAGCCTGGGGAGAAATTCCAAATGTGGGTGAAGGGGAGGAAGGCAGCAAAACACACTGCCATGTGTGTACCTGTGCAACTATCTTGCATGTTCTGCACATGTACCCCAAAACCTATAAAGCAATATAAAAAAAGATTCACCAGAGTTTCAACTCTTAAAAAAAATATGAATGCTAGAAAAAATGTGGCAAAACAGTTTTCAAGTGCTAAAGAAAAAACTCATGTCAACCCAGAATTCTGTACTCAGTTAAAGTTTACTTCAGTAATAGAGGGGAAATCAAGACATTATAAGATGAAGGGTAACTGAGAGAATTTTAAACAAGTCCAACTTTAAAAAAGTGGTTAAAAGAAGTCATCTGAACAGAAAATAAACTACTAAAGAAGGAATCTTGACTATCAGAAAGAAGAAAAAAATAGCAATCAAAAATAAAAGTAAATAAAATAGACAATTCTCTTCATAGCTTAAAATTACATTTGATAATTTAAACAAAAATTATTACACTGTTTGATACGGTTCTAATGTGGGAACTCCTGGGAGTCCTGATGTGGTTCTTAATGTGTGTACAACAGAAATTTCAAGGCAAATGTATTTTAAATGGGGACAAAAACCTAGTATCATGATAACACCAGTAAAATTTTATATATATATAAAAGTCTATATATAGATACACATACAAATATAATAGCTTATATATATTACATATACTATATTTATATGTAGCATAGGTTTGTGATATACTTATATAATTATTTATATAAGTATATCACAAACTACTGAGCTGTAAAAATATGTGATGCAAAAATTAATGGAACTGAAAGGAGAAATAGAAAAATCAACATTATAGTTGGGAGTTTACTCCTCTCTTATTAATTGATGGTACAAATAGAAAATCAAGAATATAGAATTTATATATATTTATATATGATATAATTATATACTATGTATAATATACAATAACCTAGAATATCACCAAAAATGCTATACAAAGAGATACACTCAACCATCCTATGTATAATCCAATATTGCATTCTAAAATATGTTCATGTAATCTAAAAAGCAGGAAAGTAGAAACAGAGAAACAAAAACAGAAAGAACAAAGTGAAAAATAAAAATGAAGCTGCAAATTTAAACCCTAATGTATTAATAAATTCATTAAATTTAAGTGGTCAAAATATACCACATAAATTTAAAAGACACAGGTTGAGAGGGTGGAATAAACAAACATAATACAACTCTTCACTCTATAAGAAACTCACTTGAAATATAATGATAAAATCATCATAAAAATCACATAAAATATATATTATGAATATATTTATGAAAAGGAAACTAGAGTAACTATATTAATATCAGATAAAGCAGACAAAAAGTTATAGACACATAAAATTATATATAATGATAAAAACGTTAGTCCACAAAGGCTATAATCTTAAATAAGTATATCACAAAGAACCAAGCTATAAAAATATGTGATGCAAAAATTAATGGAACTGAAAGGAGAAATAGAAAAATCAAAATTTTAGTTGATGATTTACACCTCTCTTATTAATTGACAGTGCAAGTAGACAGAAAATCAACAAAGATATGGAATTCAACAAAAACATCAGCCAACATGTTAATCTAATAAACATTAGAAATGTATATCAAGACAGACCATATTCTGGGTCCAAAGCAATCTAAACAAATATTAAAATAATTTAAACTATATAGAATATGTTCCTTAACCAAATGAAATCAAAGTATAAATCAGTAATAGAAATATAACAGAAAAATCTGCAAATATTTGCATACAAAGCCACACACTAGTAAATAATACATGAGTTAAAAAAGAACCCTCAAGATAATTTAAATAAAACATTCCACTGGGTGAAAATTAAAATATGCAAGATCAAAATTTGTAGTACATAAAAACTCTTAGAACTAGTAAGTAAGTTCATCATGGTCTGAAGATACAAGACCAACATAAAAATGCCGATTACATTTTTATATACTAGCAAATGAACACGTGGATATTGAGATTAAAAGTATAATGCAGTCACTCAAAATTTGTAATACTTAGATATAAAGCTAACAAAACATGTGCTAAAAGCTAAAAAATTTGGAAGACAGAAATCAAAGATGATTTAATTAAATGCAAATACATTTCATGTTTATATATTGGATGATCCACCATAGTGAAGATATGAATTCTCACCAAATTCATCTGTAGGTTTATTGGAATTCCTATCAAAATTTCAGCAAGATTTTTGTAGATGTATACAAAATAATTTTGAAATTTATTTAAAAAGGCAAAGGAAGTAGAATTGCTAAAATGATTTTGAAAAAAGAGAATACAGTGAGAGGAATGAGTTTGCCTATCTTCAGAATATGTGGTTACAATAATCAAGGCTATGTGATATTGACAGAGGGACAGAAACGTAGATCAATAAGATAGAACAGAAAACCTAGATTTTTTGACACAATTTCAAAAGCAATTCAATGAGGAAAGTATAGTCTTTTCAACACACAGTGTGTGGAAAATTGGGCATTAGTAGGCGTAAAAGAATAACCTTGACTAAAACCTCACTCCTCATACCAAAGTAATTCAAAATGGATCACAGACTTAAACATAAAACTACAATACTTTTAGAAGACAACAGGAAAAAAAATCTCTGGGACCTAGAAATGATTCAAGAATTAGACATGATATCAAATCATATTTCACAAAAAAATTAATATGTTAGACTTCATCAAAATTAAACAAACAACAAAAAGTTTGATGTGCTCAGGATTCCTGTTAAGTGTATGAAAAGCCAAACTACATACTGGGAGAAAATATTTGTAAACCACGTATTTGACAAAAATCTCTGCTATTGACGGGCTGTTTATGCCCTTACCCCTGCCGAATTCATATGTTAATGTCTTAACCCTCATTGTGATGGTAATTAGAAGTGGGTCCTTAGGGTGGCAGTTAGGTCACAAGGGTGTAGTAGCCCTTATGATGGAATGATGAGAAAATAGAAGTCTTTTATGACTGTCTAATAATTGTGAATATTAATAGTTGTGAACATTACAAAGTCTTTTAAAATCCAAATTCTCCTTAACTACATTCCTAGCCTCACTTTCTATCACTTCCTCCCCATCTTCTTTCCCCTTCTTATCTCATTAAATGTCCAGAGCAGCCGGAAATTTTACATAAAACCTAAGATACTTTTAGAGGCATTATTTAGCACCTTTATGCAAATTAAAAATGCCCCTGCCTCAAATAGAGGGAGACATATATTGGCGATCATAGCTAACTGGACAGAGATGGACTGTATTTCCATCATCCATCGTTACTTAAGCTTTTATTGATCCTCACCTGGTCCATGGAGATATCTAACTAACCAGTCTCAAGCCCTCACAATTCTGTCTCCTGACTCTTGATTCTATATTACCGCTCTTGATTGAGATCCCTTCTCCCAACAACTAGTTATAATTGTCTATTTTTCTGACAGGCTTCCCTACTAGATTAGAAATTGCTAGCAAGCAGTTAATGTCTCAGTTTTATGTCTCTCCAGGGCTCACCATAGAGCCTGACACAGAGGAGGTACTCAAGAAGTGTTTGCTGAACTTAATCAAATTTGCTGACCCACTCAACTAAGTCCTTTTCCTATCCACAACCTCCTCTGGCTCTCAGAAACTGAATGATTGAAGTGAGTTTATGGATCTAGGTGGGTGGAAAACAGAAATTTGTTCAAACCATAAAAGTGCTTGGATGATTGTACTGTAGCCAAGTCGGCAGCTTCTTAAGGTGCCCTGGATTTAAGGCCAAAATGTGCATGAGAAAAACTATTACCAAGGGCTTTGGACATGAGAAATTGAGATAGAGCCATCTGTGCATGAGGCCCTCCCTCTGAGTTGGCAACCGTAATAGGCTGGCTAATTTTCGGCTTTGAATTTTTATTTCTATTTCTTTATCTGAGGATCTTTTTACTGCTCAGCCCTTTTTTTTTTTATTACTTAGTTCTTTAATTTATTTTTTGGAAACCTGTCCTCTGCCTTAAAAGCTTAAGAGAAGAAATCCAATGAAGTAGATCATTAATTAAAGACAAAATAATGGACAGAAGTCATAATCAAAAGAAAAAGTGGGGCAAAAAGAGCTGTCTCATCTATTGCACCTTTTTTTCCCAACAAGATCAAAATTGGTCACATGATTTCTTGACATACAGACTCCTATTAAGCTCCTCCTGTTTGCAGATTTCTTGAGGGGCTTTTTATATATTCAATAAAAATGAATGCAGGCACATTGGAAGGATAAACAACAACCAGTGGCATATCATTTGTGGTCTTTAATGAGCTGCACAGTCTGGCTACAAGAATACAATCATTTCCCTACTTTCTGGCAATGACAGTGAAATATGGCCCTCAGCAGTCTCCAGTAGGGATTTCCTCAGTTAAAGGGAGCTGCCTTGCTCAAGGTCATGTCCTTCTGCAGGGAAAGGGAAAAGACATGTGCCTCTATAGAGTAATAAATACAAAGTAATAAAGACCTGGCCACCTTACCACAACTCAGAAAAACTTTGAAGAATCATTCTAGTTTCAGACACACCTGAGTTATCTGCCAAATCCTGCTTTCTTCCCTTATATTCACAGGTATTGATCTCAAAAGTATTCCTAATAAACCTCCTGCACACTAATCTCCGACTTTGCTTTGCAGGAACTCCAACCTGTGACATCTTTCTTCAGGAGTCCCAGAATAGATTTTGAACAACTGGACTTCTCTGTTAGGCTGTGAGTTTCTGATGGCTAATCGCTTTGGGGGCCTATCCATACCTAGCCCATTGCCTGGTAGGGCATTTAGTGCTAAAAATTTACCCTTTAACACTTCTTTTTTTTATTTTTTTTTATTTTTATTGCATTTTAGGTTTTGGGGTACATGTGCAGAATGTGCAAGAGAGTTGCATAGGTACACACATGGCAGTGTGTTTTGCTGCCTTCCTCCCCTTCACCCACATTTGGCATTTCTCCCCAGGCTATCCCACCCCATCTCCCCCCCCACTGTCCCACCCCTATTCCCCCCAATAGACCCCAGTGTGTAGTACCCCCTTCCCTGTGTCCATGCGTTCTCATATTTCCTCAACCGCCTGTGAGTGAGAATATGTAGTATGACATTTTCTGTTCTTGTGGCAGTTTGCTGAGAATGATACTCCCCAGATTTATCCATGTCCTTACAAAGGACACAAACTCATCATTTTTGATTGCTGCATAATATTCCATGGTGTATATGTGCCACGTTTTCCGAGTCCAGTCTATCATCGATGGACATTTGGGTTGGTTCCAGGTCTTTGATATTGTAAACAGTGTTTCAATGAACATTTGTGTGCATGTGTCTTATAGTAGAATGATTTATAGTCCTTTGGATATATACCCAGTAATGGGATTGCTGGGTCAAATGAAATTTCTATTTCTAGGTCCTTGAGGAATCGCCACACTGTCTTCCACAATAGTTGAACTAATTTACACTCCCACGAACAGCGCAAGAGTGTTCCTATTTCTCCACATCCTCTCCAGCATCTGTTCTCTCCATATTTTTTAATGATGGCCATTCTAACTGGAGTGAGATGGTATCTCAATGTGGTTTTAATTTGCATCACTCTAACGACCAGTGATGATGAGCATTTTTTCATGTGCTTGTTGGCCTCATGTATGTATTCTTTTGTGAAGTGTCTGTTCATATCCTTTGCCCATTTTTGAATGGGCTTGTTTGTTTTTTTCCTGTAAATCTGTTTGAGTTCTTTGTAAATTCTGGATATCAGCCCTTTGTCAGATGGGTAAACTGCAAAGATTTTTCCCCATTCTGTTGGTTGCCGATTCACTCTAGTGACTGTTTCTTTTGCTGTGCAGAAGCTGTGGAGTTTGATTAGGTCCCATTTGTCTATTTTGGCTTTTGTTGCCAATGCTTTTGATGTTTTGGTCATGAAGTCCTTACCTACCCCTATGTTCTGAATGGTTTTGCCTAGATTTTCTTCTAGGGTTTTTATGGTGCCTGGTCTTATGTTTAAATCTTTAATCCACATGGAGTTAATTTTAGTGGAAGGTGTCAGGAAGGGGTCCAGTTTCTGCTTTCTGCACATGGCTAGCCAGTTTTCCCAACACCATTTATTAAACAGGGTATTCATTCCCTATTGCTTGCTTTTGTCTGGTTTATCAAAAATTATATGGTTGTAGATATGTTGTGTTGCCTGCGATGCCTCTGTTCTGTTCCATTGGTCTATATCTCTGTTTTGGTATGAGTGCCATGCTGTTTTGATTACTGTAGCCTTGTAGTATAGTTTGAAGTCTGGTAGTGTGATGCCTCCCGCTGTGTTCTTTTCACTTAGAATTGACTTGGCAAGGCAGGCTCTCTTTTGGATCCATATGAAGTTCATGGTGTTTTTTTCCAGTTCTATGAAGAAAGTCAATGGTAATTTGATGAGGATAGCATTGATTCTGTAAATTACTTTGGGCAGTATAACCATTTTCACAATATTGATTCTTCCTAACCATGAACATGGAATGTTTCTCCATCTGTTGTTGTCCTCCTTTATTTTGTTGAGCAGTGGTTTGTAGTTTTCCTTGAAGTGGTCCCTTACATTCCTTGTGAGTTGTATTCCTGGGTATTTTATTCTCTTTGTAGCAATTGTGAATGGCAGTTTGCTCTTGATTTGGTTCTCTTTAAGTCTGTTATTGGTGTATAGGAATGCTTGTGATTTTTGCACATTGATTTTATATCCTAAGACTTTGCTAAAGTTGTTAATCAGTTTCAGGAGTTTTTGGACTGAGGTGATAGAGTCTTCTACTTATACTATCATGTTATCTGCAAATAAAGACAATTTGGCTTCCACGTTTTCAATTTGAATACCCTTTATTTCTTTTTCTTCCTTGATTGCTCTGGCTAGAACTTCCAGTACTATGTTGAATAGCAGTGATGAGAGAGGGCATCCTTGTCTAGTGCCAGATTTCAAGGGAATGCTTCCAGTTTTTGCCCATTAAGTATGATATTGGCTGTTGGTTTGTGATAAACAGCTTTTATTACTTTGAGATATGTTCCATCAATACCGAGTTTATTGAGGGGTTTTAGCATAAAGTGCTGTTGAATTTTGTTAAATGCCTAATCTGTGTCAATTGAGATAATCATGTAGTTTTTGTTTTTGGTTCTGTTTATGTGGTGAATTACGTTTATAGACTTGCGTATGTTGAACCAGCCTTGCATTTCTGGGATAAATCCTACTTGATCATAATGGGTAAGTTTCTTAATGTGCTACTGCAATTGGTTTGCCAGTATTTTATTGAAGATTTTTGCATCTATGTTCATCATGGATATTGGCCTGAAGTTTTCTTGTTGAGTCTCTGCCGGGTTTTGGTGTCAGGATGATGTTGGTCTCATAAGATGATTTGGAAAAGATTCCCTCTATTTGAATTATATGGAATAGTTTCAGAAGGAATGGTACCAGCTCCTCTTTGTGTGTCTGGTAGAATTTGGCTGTGAACCCATCTGTACCTGGGCTTTAGTTGTGTGGTAGGCTCTTAATTGCTCCCTCAACTTCAGACCTTGTTATTAGTCTATTCATAGTTTCACTTTCCTCGTGGTTTAGGCTTGGGAGGTAACAGGTGTCCAGAAATTTATCCATTTCTTTCTGGCTTACCAGTTTATGTGCATAGAGTTGTTTGTAGTATTCTCTGATGATGGTTTGAATGTCTGTGCAATCTGTGGTGATTTCCCCTTTATTGTTTTTTATTGCATCTATTTCATTCTCTTTCTTTTTTATCACGCTGGCTAGTGGTCTGTCTATTTTGTTGAACGTTTTGAAAAACCAGCTTTTGGATATATTGATTTTTTTGAAGGTTTTTTTCTTGTCTCTATCTCCTTCAGTTCTGCTATGATCTTAGTTATTTCTTGTCTTTGGCTAGGTTTTGAGCTTTTTTGATCTTGCTCCTGTAGCTCTTTCAATTTTGATGATAGGGTGTCAATTTTGGATCTCTCCACTCTTCTGATGTGGGCACTTATTGCTATATATTTTCCTCTACAGACTGCTTTAAATGTGTCCCAGGGATTCTGGTACATTGTGTCTTCATTCTCGTTGGTTTCAAAGAACTTCTTTATTTCTGCCTTCATTTCATTGTTTATCCAATCAACATTGTAGAGCCAGTTGTTCAGTTTCCATGAAGCTGTGCGGTTCTGAGTTATTTTCTGAATTCTGAGTTCCAACTTGATTGCACTATGGTCTGAGAGACTGTTATGATTTCCGTTGTTTTGCATTTGCTGAGGAGTGCTTTACTTCCAATTATGTGGTCTATTTTGGAGTAGGTGTGATGTGGTGCTGAGAAGAATGCATATTCTGTGGCTTTGGGGTGGAGAGTTCTGTAAATGTCTATCAGGTTTGCTTGATCCAGATCTGAGTTCAAGTCCTGGATATCCTTGTTAATTTTCTGTCTGGTTGATCTGTCTGCTATTGACAGTGGAGTGTTAAAGTCTCCCACTATTATTGTGTGGGAGTCTAAGTCTCTTTGTAAGTCATTAAGAACTTGCCTTATATATCTGGGTGCTCCTACATTGGGTCCATATATATTTAGAATCGTTAGCTCTTCTTGTTGTATCGATCCTTTTACCATTATGTAATGACCTTCTTTGTCCCTTTTGATCTTTGTTGCTTTAAAGTCTATTTTATCAGAGATGAGAATTGCAACTCTTCCTTTTTTTTTGCTCTCCATTTGCTTGGTAAATCTTCCTCCATCATTTTATTTTGAGCCTTTGTGTATCTTTCCGTGTGAGGTGGGTTTCCTGGATACAGCACACTGATTTGTTTTGGTTTTTTATCCAATTTGCCACTCTGTGTCTTTTGATTGGTGCATTTAGCCCATTTACATTCAGGGTTAATATTGTTATGCGTGAATTTGATACTGCCATTTTGATGCTAGCTGGCTGTTTTGCCCGTTGGTTCATGTACATTCTTCATTTTGTTGATGGTCTTTAGCATTTGGTATGCTTTTAGGATGGCTGGAACTGGTTGTTTCTTTCTATGTGTAGTGCCTCTTTCAGGAGCTCTTGTAAAGCAGGCCTAGTGGTGACAAAATCTCTGAGTACTTGCTTGTTCGTGAAGGATTTTATTTTTCCTTCACTTATGAAGCTCAGTTTGGCTGGATATTAAATTCTGGGTTGAAAGCTCTTTTCTTTAAGGATGTTGAATATTGGCCCCCACTCTCTTCTTGCTTGTAGAGTCTCTGCCGAGAGATCTGCTGTGAGTCTGATGGGCTTCCCTTTGTGGGTGACCCGACCTTTCTCTCTGGCTGCCCTTAGTATTTTCTCCTTCATTTCAACCCTGGTGAATCTGACGATTATGTGCCTTGGGGTTGCTCTTCTTGCGGAGTATCTTTGTGGTGTTCTCTGTATTTTCTGGAGTTGAATATTGACCTGTCTTGCTAGGTTGGGGAAGTTTTCCTGGATAATATACTGAAGAGTGTTTTCCAGCTTGGATTCATTCTCTTCATCACATTCTGGTACACCTATCAAACGTAGGTTGGGTCTCTTCACATAGTCCCACATTTCTTGGAGATTTTGTTCATTCCTTTTTGTACTTTTTTCTTTAATCTTGGTTTCACATTTTATTTCATTGAGTTGATCTTCAACTTCTGATATTCTTTCTTCTGCTTGGTCAATTCGACTGTTGAAACTTGTGCATGCTTCGCGAAATTCTCTTGTTGTGTTTTTCAGCTCCTTCAATTCATTCATATTCCACTCTAAGTTGTCCATTCTTGTTATCAATTCCTCGAATCTTTTTTCAAATCTTTTTTCAAGGTTCTTAGTTTCTTTGCACTGGTTTAGTACATGTTCCTTTAGCTCACTGAAGTTTCTCATTATCCACTTTCTGAAGTCTGATTCCATCATTTCGTCACATTAGTTCTCCGTCCAGCTTTGTTCCCTTGCTGGTGAGGAGTTTTGGTCCTTTTTTGGAGGTGAGGTGTTTTGGTTTCGGGTGCTTTCCTCCTTTTTGCGCTGGTTTCTTCCCATCTTTTTGGATTTATCTGCCTGTCGTCTTAGAAGTTGCTGATTTTTCAATTGGGTCTCTGTGTGGACGCTGAGATTGTTGATGATGAAGTATTTCTGTTACTTAGTTTTCCCTCTAATGGTCTATCCCCTCTGCTGTATGAGTGCTGAGGTCCACTCCAGGCCCTGCCTGTCTGGGGTATACCTGCAGCAGCTGCAGAACAGTGAGGGATGATACCAGTTTCTTCTACTGCTGTCCTTGTTCCAGAATAATGCCAGCCAAATGTCAGTCTGATTAGTCCTTTTCTGGGGTGACTCCTTGGATATACAGGGGTCAGGGAGCTGCTTGAGGAGACAGTCTGTGCTTTATAGGAGCTCCAGTGCTGAGCTGTGAGCTCTGTTGTTCATTCAGTGTTGTTTGGAGGTTGTTTATGTCTGATGCTATAGAACTCATAAAACACCACCGTTTCCCCCCTCTTAGATGCTCTGCCTCAGGGAGTTAGGGCTTTCTTTATGAGTATCTGTTGCACTGTCCTGCCCCACTAGGCAGCAGTCTCTTCACTATTTGCCTGCCGGGGCTCTGACCTGCTAGCATGGGTCCGCCCTGTTGCTGCTGGGCTCCCTTCTGCTGTGGAGCACAGAGTCTCCCTGTTATGGCAGGTTGCCTCGGCAACGGCAGGCTGCGTCAGTCCTGGGCGGTACTTCAGTGGGGGTGGACTGTGTCAGCAATGGTGGACGCTCCTCCCTCACTGGGCTGCACCGTCCTAGATGCCGGCAGCAAAACTCTCAGCCCCAAGCATCTCCAGTCGCCGCCCTGCTTGTCCCCGTGAGCGTGGGACCCGCTGAGCCCGATCACCCAGCTCCCTGCCTCAGAGTCCGTCCTCTCTCTCTCTCTCTTTCTCTCCCCAAGCTGAAAGGTGGACTCTCTCACTGGTGCCCCAGTAGCCTGCCGATAGGGCACTGGGATCCGTGCGATCTCCTGTGCCGCTGCCCACTACCCCAGCTCAGATCATGCTTCCAAGGAAACTCCTGGTCTGGCTCATTGTCCAAGTCCCGTTCAATCAGATGAACATGCCAATCTGCCCTTCCAAATCTCAGATTGCCGGTTTAACAGGGCACCCATACCAGTGAGTTCTGCGCCGGGTCCCGCTGCGGTACCGGCTGAAGAGGCGGTGGGAGCCAGCTGCATTAGCCGGCTGTGCTAGTGTCCCGTGTCTCTCCCACACCTGGGACTTTCAACACTCTGTGGGCATAAAAGGAACATCCGAGAATGCAGCTAGGACTCACCCTCTGCGCCTTCACTGAGAGCTGCAATCCTGAGTCACCTCTACGACGCCATCTTGCCTCACCAAAATTATTAAAGCACAACTTCAGAAACACAAAGAAAAATAGAAACACAATGGCACAGGACACTAATCTCTAATAATCTTTTACAGATCAAGTGGACAAAAAGAAAATAAAATTATAAATAATTTAAAAACACAGTAAATCATATTTTAACATATATTTATATAAGTCATTGTATAAAAATATATATATATAAAGTTATATATATTAAATATATATGTATATATATAAATGCCTATAGCACATTTACAAGAATTACTCACATTCTAGGCCATAAACAAAGCTCTGTGAATGTCACAATATATTACAGAAAGGAATAAATCTATAGAAAAAGTAGAAAATATGTCTATAGAAAAATAAATCTTTTAGAAAAAGTATATATTGCTGTCAATAGAGTAGACACATTTAGAAATTCCTGGGAAAAAGGAGACAGGAGATTGTATTGAACAGCATGTCTATTTCCATTTCTGCTGTTACCTCAGGCTCACTAAAGTGAAATCAGTCTGTAGACATACTTCCACTTTCTAACACTGAGTCTCTAATCAATATTATTGTTTATTAGATATTTCCATTCACATTAAACAAGATAGTCTTACACTGATAAACATAGATGAACAAGCAAGATAATCCAACATGTAAGGAAAACCAATAACATAAAAGAGAAGGTTTAAAGTAATCAATATTAAAAGACTGATAAAAAGATAGCTATTTTAATAAATAAAAATTATTTAAAATAATTTTTAAATTGTAATTAATATCCTCAGAGATATCAAGAGATTATTGCATTCACAAATAAAAATCAGGTTATTCTATAAAAGAAGAATTTAAAGAAAAAGTATGTCTTGAAATGAAAAATAAAATATTTAATAACAATAATTATTAGAAGGGTTTAACAATACAATGATTATGGATAGAGATTGAATTTATAATCTTACTGTAGTGAAAATGAAGCATATCACAAAGAAAACACAGGTGAAAACTATAAAATAAAAATTGAGATACATGTATCTGTAACCCAGAAGATTCAATGTACATCTAAGAGAAGTTACAAAGATGGAGAAGAGGTTTCCTCTATACTGTTCTTGTGGTAGTGAATAATTCTCAAGAGATCTGAGAGTTATATAAAGGGTTTTCCCTTTTTGCTTGGCCCAATATTTTTTTCTCATTCTCTTTAACCTGCCACCATGTAAGATATGCATTTTCCCTTCTGCCATGATTGTGAAGCCTCCTTAGCCACGTGAAACTGTGAATCCATTAAACCTCTTTTTCTCTCAAAAAAAAAAAAGATGGAGAACAAAGACTTATACAGCAGAGTAAATAATCAAAGAAATAGAAAAAGGCAATTTCCCTATGCTTCCCCTAAAGCATGAAACAAACAAGAATCAAGCAGAATAATGATAATAAAAGTAACCAAAATCTACCCCTAGACACTTCATTAAATTTCAGGACTATAATTTAAAAACTCTAAATGTTTTCATATCAGGAAGAATTAAGACAACTTTTATACAAAAGAAACAAAAATTAACTTGCCATCTAACTTCTCACTAGTAATATTGGGTGCCAGAAGGCAAGAGCATCACATCTTTAAGTTTTTGTGCTAAAATTGTTTTCACTGAGAATCAATCCCCAGCCAAACCAACAATGAACCATGAAAGTAGAAGAGGAATTTTTCAGAAATACAAACCTCAGGAATGTTAAGGCCTTTGAGTGAAATAATTTCTTAAAAACAGCAATCCAAGAAAGAGGAAAAAGTAAATACAAGAAATAACAGTAAACATTACAGCCAATAAAAATTATGATGTATTTCAAAACAATGTTAGCTTATGATAATTCCAAACATTCATCATAGATGATTACATTAAGAGAGAGATGGAGAGAAGAAGAACATGCCAAATTGTTTTAAATTCTGGGCTTCACATAAAATACAAATTTAAATTTGCAATAAATACTTAAGGGTAACTATTCACAAAAAGCTTACTATAAGTTCCAATTAACTAGAAGAAAAAGAACAAAGAAATCTTGATCAATTCAATACAAAGTTCAAAAAAAGTGAATAGAAGTGTTTGTGTTTGCTTGTACACACACTATTATATGAAGGACAAAAAAGAGTAAATAGAAAACAGAAAAAAAGTGATACTAGAATCTTTAAAAAAAGATTTTAAAAGTTAGATAATAAAAAGTGAGAAAATATATACTAGACAAATACTAGAATGAAAAAAATAATTGAGATAAAGTTAAATCAAGTATTTAAGCACTATCATCAGGCAACATTAATATCTCACACACACAACAGAATTCAAGGTGAAAAATGTTTAAACAGAAAAATGAGAATAATTTTATATTCTGAAAGTAACAAGGTTTCAAGAAGCTATAATTGACATAATTATTTACGTAAGAGTATTTTTTAATCTACTAAAAAAGCTGTTAGAAATGCAAGGGACAATGAGCTTATCCAAAATCATCAGGAAGATCATGAAAAAAAGTCTCTTGGAGATATAAAGGGCTACAATATGATAAAATAAAAAATTAATATTAAAGGATAACACATACATATGCATCTGTATAGTTAGAAAATATTTACTTTATAATTATTTTTTCAGCTTCTGTTAAAAACTAAATTATTTTTTAATATTTATTTGTTTCTAATATATTTAAGGCTGAATGATTTCTTCAGTATTTCTTTGTCTACATCACAAAGGTTTTGATATGTTAGTTTTGACATGTAATCTTTTTATTGTCATGACTAAAATATTAAAGAACTAAAGAGAAAAAAACGGAAGATCAGTACAAAGTTATTAATCGTGGTTATTCTAAGAGATTACAGATTGTTTTCTTATATCTAGGTTATTTTTATATTTCCTGAATAAAGTTACAATTATCTTTTTTAAAGTGGTAAATCAAGAGTTTTTGCGAAAATATTCCATAAGGTGTTGTCTTTAACTGATTAAAAAAGAAATTTATATTTATAAAAGTATTTTTATTTCATTTTCCGTTTTTCCATATAGTATATACACTTTTACAAGTAGTTTTTAAAATATAATACAGTTTAATTCAAGAAGTTGAAATAAGAATGTGAAATTCATAGTTATTTCAAATGTTAGCAGTTGATGCCTAGAATATAATGATTCATCGTGGACAATTTTATTTTATATTTTATTTATTTATTTATTTTTTTAAATTTTTATTGCATTATAGGTTTTGGGGTACATGTGCAGAACGTGCAAGACAGTTGCATAGGTACACACATGGCAGTGTGTTTTGCTGCCTTTCTCCCCTTCACCCACACTTGGCATTCATCCCCAGGCCATCCATCCCCAGTCCCCCCAATAGATCCCAGTGTACAGTAGACCACCTCTCTGTGTCCATGTGTTCTCATTTTTCTCACCCACCTATGAGTGAGTATCTGCGGTATTTCTTTTTCTGTTCTTGTGACCACATAATTGGAAGTAAAGCACTCCTCAGCAAATGCAAAACAACTGAAATCATAACAAACAGTCTCCCAGACCATAATGCAATCAACTTGGAACTCAGAATTCAGAAAATAACTCAGAACCGCACAGCTTCATGGAAACTGAACAACTGGCTCTTGAATGTTGATTGGATAAACAATGAAATGAAGGTAGAAATAAAGAAGTTCTTTGAAACCAATAAAAATGAAGACACAACGTACCAGAATCTCTGGGACACATTTAAAGCAGTCTGTAGAGGAAAATATATAGCAATAAGTGCCCACATGAGAAGAGTGGAGAGATCCAAAATTGACACCCTATCATCAAAATTGAAAGAGCTAGAGGAGCAAGATCAAAAAACCTCAAAACCTAGCCAAAGACAAGAAATAACTAAGATCAGAGCAGAACTGAAGGAGATAGAGACAAGAAAAACCCTTCAAAAAATCAATAAATCTAAGAGCTGGTTTTTCAAAAAGATCAACAAAATAGACAGACCACTAGCCAGACTGATAAAAAAGAAAAGAGAGGACAACCAAATAGATGAAATAAAAAATGATAAAGGGGAAAAACCAGATTCCACAGAAATTCAAACCATCATCAGAGAATACTACAAACAACTCTATGCACATAAACTAGTAAATCAGGAAGAAATGGATAAATTCCTGGACGCCTGTGTTCTCCCAAGCCTAAACCAGGAGGAAGCCAAAACTATGAATAGACCAATAACAAGGTCTGAAGTTGAGGCAGCAATTAAGAGCCTACCACACAAAAAAAGCCCAGGTCCAGATGGGTTCACAGCTGAATTCTACCAGACACACAAAGAGGATCTGGTACCATTCCTTCTGAAACTATTCCAAAGAATCCAAAAAGAGGGAACCCTTCCCAAATCATTTTATGAGACCAACATCATCCTGACATCGTGGACAATTTTAACACACATAAGGATGAGGGAAAATAATTAAGTCTTCAAATAGTACATATTGTATAATTTTCTTTATGTACAGTTTAAGACAAGCAAAGCTAATCTATATCAAACAGAAAACTTTTTCTGTAAAGTGTGATGTAGTAAACATTTTAAGCTTTGTGGATCATACAGGGCCTGTTGTAACTACTCAACTCTGAAGTGCATGAAAAACTGTTGACAATACACAAATGAATGTGTATTGCTGTGATCCAACAAAACTCTACAAAAAGCAAGGGGAAGATTGGATAAGGCCCACAAGCCATAGTTTTGGCACATGGTGCTTGTATTGTTTAGGGATGCATATGTATGTGTAACAATATTTTTAAAAGCAAATGCCAAGCTATGATTACCACTAGGTTAAGTATTACAATTGGCCAGGGATACAAAGGGAAAGTCTAAGTGACAGTAATGTTTTATTATTTACTTCAATGGTTATTACATATAGTGGTTTCACTATATGAACATTAATGTACTTAACATATAAATTTTCTGCCCCTTTTTGAATACTATATTTTACATCAAAATTTCAACAAAAAAGAAATATATTAAGAACTACTGAAAAGAAAAATGACCACAGCAATACAAAGATACACAAAATAATTCCTTATGTAGTGTTCTTTGATGTGTTTAAAAGACCACACCAACTGATACCACCTTTCAACTAAGCTCATAATGACATTCTCATTTAAAATTGTTTATAGAAAACATATGTATATATGGGAAACAATTGAGAGACAAAGTCCTGTCTTGGAAAATTTTTTCTTTGCATCCACGTGTAATACAAGATTTGATGCCAGTCAAATCTCAGTCCAAATAGGAACACTGCCACTTATTAACTAGGGGAACTTGGTTGAAGGCACCTAACCTTATTCAGCCTTAGTTATTATTATTATTATTATTATTTGCTGCTGTTGTTGTTGTTTTAATTAATTTATGTTTTTAAATATTTTACTTTAAAGTCTGGGATACCTGTGCAGAACATTTAGGATACTAACATAGGTATTCATGTGCCATGATGGTTTGCTGCAGCCATCAACACATCATCTAGGTTTTAAGACACACATGTGTTAGGTATTTGTTTTAACACTCTCTCTCCCCTTGCCCTCTACCCCTGATAGGCCCAGTGTGTTATGTTCTCCTCCCTGTGTCCATGTGTTCTCATTGTTACACTCCCAATTATTAGTGAAAACATCTGATATCTGGTTTTCTGTTCCTGTGTTAGTTTGCTGAGAATGACGGTTTCCAGCTTCATCCATGTCCCTGCAAAGGACATGAACTCATTCTTTTTATGGCTGCATAGTATTTTATGGTGTATATATGCCATATTTTCTTTATCCAGTCTATTATTGATAGGCATTTGGTTTGGTTCCAAGTGTTTGCTATTGTAAATAGTGCTGTAATAACCATATGTGTACACGTGTCTTTATGGTAGAATATCTTATAATTTTTTAGGGATAGGGGTCCTGCTTCCAAGATGGCAACATAGAGGTGACTCAGGATTTCAGCTCTCAGTGAAGGCACAGAGGGTGAGTCCTAGCTGCATTCTCGGATGGACCTTTTTTGCCCACAGAACTTTGAAAGTCCCAGGTGTGGGAGAGACATGGGACGCCACCCCAGCAGGCTCATGTGGCTGGATCAGCTGGTGCTGCAGCACAGTGGCACCCAGCACAAAACTCACAGGTCGGGGTGCACTGTTAAACTGGCAATCTGAGATTTGGAAGGGCAGATTGGCATGTCCATCTGATAGAATGGGACTTGGACAATGAGTAAGACCAGGAGATTTCTGGGAAACGTGATCTGAGCCGGTGCAGTGGGCAGCGGCATGGGAGATTGCACAGATCCCAGTGCCCTATCGTCAGGCTACTGAGGCGCCAGTGAGAGAGTCAACCATTCAGCTTGGGGAGAGGAAGAGAGAGAGAGAGAGAGGAAGGACTCTGAGGCAGGGAGCTGGGTGATCAGGCTCGGTGGGTCCCACCCTCACGGGGACAAGCAGGGCAGCGATTGGAGGTGTGCAGGGCTGAGAGTTCTGCTGCCAGCACAGTTGAATCTAGGATGGTGCAGCCCAGTGGGGGAGGGGCGTCCACCAATACATATGCAATCCACCCCTACTGAAGTACCACCCAGTGCTGATGCACCCTGCCGTTGCCGAGAAAACCCGCCATAACAGAGAAACTCTGCCACCAGGGCGGAGCCTACCAAAGCAGAACAGAGCCCCATGGAAACAGGGCAGACCTGCGCTAGCAGGGCAAATCCTCGGCAGGCAAATAGTGAATAGACTACCTCCTAGCCGGGCAGGACAGTGCAACAGATACTCATAAAGAAAGCCCCAACTCCCTGAGACAGAGCATCTAAGGGGGAAAAAAAGGAAGGGTTTTATGAGTTCTGTTGCAGCAGACATAAACACATCCTCCCAACAACCCTGAATGAACAACAGAGCTCACAGAACAGCACTGGAGCTCCTATAAAGCACAGACCATCTCCTCAAGGAGCTCCCTGACCACTGTATATTCAAAGAGTCACCCCAAAAAAGGACTAATCAGAATGACATTTGGCGGGCATCATTCTAGAACAAAGATAGCAGAAGAAGAAACTGGTAGCATCCCTCACTGTTCCACAGCTGCTACAGGTGTACCCCAGACAAGCAGGGCCTGGAGTGGACATCAGCACTCATACAGCAGAGGGGCTAGACCACTAGAAGAAAAATTAAGTAACAGAAACACTTCATCATCAACAATCTGGGCATCCACTCAGAGACCCAATTGAAAAATCAGCAACTACTAAGATGACAGGTGGATAAATACATAAAGATGGGAAGAAACCAGTGCAAAAAGTAGGAAAACACCCAAAACCAAAACATCTCACCTCCTACAAAACACCAAAACTCCTCACCAGCAATAGAAGAAAGCTGGACAGAGAACGAGTGTGACAAAATGATGGAATCAGACTTCAGAAAGTGGATAATGAGAAACTTCAGTGAGCTAAAAGAACATGATCGAAATCAGTGCAAAGAAACTAAGAACCTTGAAAAAAGATTTGAGGGCAACATGGCGTCGTAGAGGCGACTCAGGATTGCAGCTCTCAGTGAAGGCGCAGAGGGTGACTCCTAGCTGCATTCTCGGATGTTCCTTTTATGCCCACAGAGCGATGAAAATCCCAGGTGTGGGAGAGACACGGGACGCCAGCGCAGTTGGCTAACGCAGCCGGCTCCTGCCGCATCGTCGGCCGGCACCACAGCGGGACCCGGCGCGGAACTCACTGGTCTGGGTGCCCTGTTAAACCGACAATCTGAGATTTGGAAGGGCAGATTGGCATGTTCATCTGATTGAACGGGACTTGGACAATGAGCCAGACAAGGAGTTTCCTTGGAAGCGTGATCTAAGCCAGGGTAGTGGGCAGCAGCACGGGAGATCACACAGATCTCAGTGCCCTATCAGCAGGCTACTGGGGTGCCAGTGAGAGAGTCGACCTTTCAGCTTGGGGAGAGGAAGAGAGAGAGAGAGAGGATGGACTCTGAGGCAGGGAGCTGGGTGATCAGGCTCGGCAGGTACCAGGCTCACGGGGACAAGCAGGGCGGCGACTGGAGATGCTTGGGGCTGAGAGTTTTGCTGCCAGCATCTAGGACGGTGCAGCCCAGGGAGGGAGGGGCGTCCACCATTGCTGACGCAGTCCACCCCCACTGAAGTACCGCCCAGGACTGATGCAGCCTGCCGTTGCCGAGGCAACCTGCCATAACAGGGAGACTCCGCGCTCCACAGCAGAAGGGAGCCCAGCAGCAACCGGGCGGACCCATGCTAGCAGGTCAGAGCCCCGGCAGGAAAATAGTGAATAGACTGCCACCTATTGGGGCAGGACAGTGCAACAGATACTCATAAAGAAAGCCCTAACTCCCTGAGACAGAGCATCTAAGGGGGGGAAAAAGGGTGGTGTTTAATGAGTTCTATAGCATCAGACATAAACAACCTCCCAACAACACTGAATGAACAACGGAGCTCACAGCTCAGCACTGGAGCTCCTATAAAGCACAGATTGTCTCCTCAAGCAGCTCCCTGACCCCTGTATATCCAAGGAGTCACCCCAGAAAAGGACTAATCAGACTGACATTTGGCTGGCATTATTCTGGAACAAGGACAGCAGAAGAAGAAACTGGTATCATCCCTCACTGTTCCGCAGCTGCTGCAGGTATACCCCAGACAAGCAGTGCCTGGAGTGGACCTCAGCACTATACAGCAGAGGGGATAGACCATTAGAGGGAAAACTAAGTAACAGAAATACTTCATCATCAACAATCTCAGCGTCCACACAGAGACCTAATTGAAAAATCAGCAACTACTAAGAAGACAGGCAGATAAATCCATAAAGATGGGAAGAAACCAGCACAAAAAGGAGGAAAGCACCCGAAACCAAAACACCTCACCTCCAAAAAAGGACCAAAACTCCTCACCAGCAAGGGAACAAAGCTGGACGGAGAATGAATGTGACGAAATGACGGAATCAGACTTCAGAAAGTGGATAATGAGAAACTTCAGTGAGCTAAAGGAACATGTACTAAACCAGTGCAAAGAAACTAAGAACCTTGAAAAAAGATTTGAAAAAAGATTCGAGGAATTGATAACAAGAATGGACAACTTAGAGAGGAATATGAATGAATTGAAGGAGCTGAAAAACACAACACGAGAACTTCGCGAAGCATGCACAAGTTTCAACAGCCGAATTGACCAAGCAGAAGAAAGAATATCAGAAGTTGAAGATCAACTCAATGAAATAAAATGAGAAACCAAGATTAAAGAAAAAAGTACAAAAAGGAATGAACAAAATCTCCAAGAAATGTGGGACTATGTGAAGAGACCCAACCTACGTTTGATAGGTGTACCAGAATGTGATGAAGAGAATGAATCCAAGCTGGAAAACACTCTTCAGGATATTATCCAGGAAAATTTCCCCAACCTAGCAAGACAGGTCAATTCTCAAATCCAAGAAATACAGAGAACACCACAAAGATACTCCGCAAGAAGAGGAACCCCAAGGCACATAATCGTCAGATTCACCAGGATTGAAACCAAGGAGAAAATACTAAGGGCAGCCAGAGAGAAAGGTCGGGTCACCCACAAAGGGAAGCCCATCAGACTCACAGCAGATCTCTCGGCAGAGACTCTACAAGCAAGAAGAGAGTGGGGGCCAATATTCAACATCCTTAAAGAAAAGAGCTTTCAACCCAGAATTTAATATCCAGCCAAACTGAGCTTCATAAGTGAAGGAAAAATAAAATCCTTCACGAACAAGCAAGTACTCAGAGATTTTGTCACCACTAGGCCTGCTTTACAAGAGCTCCTGAAAGAGGCACTACACATAGAAAGAAACAACCAGTTCCAGCCATCCTAAAAGCATACCAAATGCTAAAGACCATCAACAAAATGAAGAATGTACATGAACCAATGGGAAAAACAGCCAGCTAGCATCAAAATGGCAGTATCAAATTCACGCATAACAATATTAACCCTGAATGTAAATGGGCTAAATGCACCAATCAAAAGACACAGACTGGCAAATTGGATAAAAAACCAAAACAAATCAGTGTGCTGTATCCAGGAAACCCACCTCACACGCAAGGATACACAAAGGCTCAAAATAAAAGGATGGAGGGAGATTTACCAAGCAAATGGAGAGCAAAAAAAAGCAGGAGTTGCAATTCTCATCTCTGATAAAATAGACTTTAAAGCAACAAAGATCAAAAGGGACAAAGAAGGTCATTACATAATGGTAAAAGGATCGATACAACAAGAAGAGGTAACGATTCTAAATATATATGGACCCAGTGTAGGAGCACCCAGATATATAAGGCAAGTTCTTAATGACTTACAAAGAGACTTAGACTCCCACACAATAATAGTGGGAGACTTTAACACTCCACTGTCAATAGCAGACAGATCAACGAGTCAGAAAATTAACAAGGATATCCAGGACTTGAACTCAGACCTGGAACAAGCAAACCTGATAGACAATTACAGAACTCTCCACCCCAAATCCACAGAATATACATTCTTCTCAGCACCACATCACACCTACTCCAAAATTGACCACATTACTGGAAGTAAAGCACTGCTCAGCAAATGCAAAACAACGGAAATCATAACAAACAGTCTCTCAGACCATAGTGCAATCAAGTTGGAACTCAGAATTCAGAAAATAACTCAGAACCGCACAGCTTCATGGAAACTGAACAACTGGCTCTTGAATGTTGATTGGATAAACAATGAAATGAAGGCGGAAATAAAGAAGTTCTTTGAAACCAACGAGAATGAAACACAACGTACCAGAATCCCTGGGACACATTTAAAGCAGTCTGTAGAGGAAAATATATAGCAATAAGTGCCCACATGAGAAGAGTGGAGAGATACAAAATTGTCTCCCTATCGTCAAAATTGAAAGAGCTAGAGGAGCAAGATCAAAAAAGCTCAAAACCTAGCCAAAGACAAGAAATAAATAAGATCAGAACAGAACTGAAGGAGATAGAGACAAGAAAAACCCTTAAAAAAATCAATAAATCTAAGAACTGGTTTTTTGAAAAGATCAACAATATAGACAGACCACTAGCCAGACTGATAAAAAAGAAAAGAGAGGACAACCAAATAGATGCAATAAAAAACGATAAAGGGGAAACCACAGATTCCACAGAAATTCAAACCATCATCAGAGAATACTACAAACAACTCTATGCACACAAACTAGTAAATCAGAAATAAATGGATAAATTCCTGGATGCCTGTGTCCCCCCAAGCCTAAACCAGGAGGAAGCCGAAACTATGAATAGACCAATAACAAGGTCAGAAGTTGAGGCAGCAATTAAGAGCCTACCACACAAAAAAGCCCAGGTCCAGATGGGTTCACAGCTGAATTCTACCAAACACACAAATAGGATCTGGTACCATTCCTTCTGAAACTATTCCTAAGAATCAAAAAAAAGGGAACCCTTCCCAAATCATTTTATGAGACCAACATCATCCTGATACCAAAACATGGCAGAGACTCAACAAGAAAAGAAAACTTCAAGCCAATATCCATGATGAACATAGATGCAAAAATCTTCAATAAAATACTGGCAAATCGAATGCAACAGCACATTAAAAAACTTATCCATCACGATCAAGTAGGATTCATCCCGGGGATGCAAGGCTGGTTCAACATATGCATGTCTATAAATGTAATTCACCACATAAACAGAAGCAAAAACAAAAACCACATGATTATCTCAATTGACGCACAGAAGGCATTTGAAAAATTCAACAGCCTTTTATGCTAAAAACCCTCAATAAACTTGGTATTGATGGAACATATCTCAAAGTAATAAAAGCTATTTACGACAAACCAATAGCCAATATCATACTTAATGGGCAAAAACTGGAAGCATTTCCTTTGAAATCCGGCACTAGACAAGGATGCCCTCTCTCACCACTTCTATTCAACATAGTACTGGAAGTTCTAGCCAGAGCAATCAGGCAGGAAAAAGAAATAAAGGGTATTCAAATAGGAAAGTTGGAAGCCAAATTGTCTCTATTTGCAGACGACATGATAGTATACCTAGAAGACCCCATCACCTCAGCCCAAAAGCTCCTGCAACTGATAAGCAACTTCAGCAAAGTCTCAGGATATAAAATCAATGTGCAAAAATCACAAGCATTCCTATACACCAATAACAGACTTAAAGAGAACCAAATTAAGAACGAACTGCCATTCACAATTGCTACAAAGAAAATAAAATACCTAGTAATACAACTCACTAGGAATGTAAGGGACCTCTTTAATAAAAATTACAAACAACTGGTCAACGAATTAAGAGAGGACACAAACAGATGGAGAAAAATTCCATGTTCGTGGTTAGGAAGAATCAATATTGTGAAAATGGCTATACTGCCCAAAGTAATTTACACATTCAATGCTATCCCCATCAAACTACCATTGAATTTCTTCACAGAACTGGAAAAAAACACCATAAGTTTCATATGGAACCAAAAAAGAGCCCGCATAGCCAAGTCAATTCTAAGCAAAAAGAACACAGCGGGAGGCATCACGCTACCAGACTTTAAACTATACTACAAGGCTACAGTAATCAAAACCGCATGGTACTGGTACCAAAACAGAGATATAGACCAATGGAACAGAACAGAAGCATCGGAGGCAACACAACATATCTACAACCATATTATCTTTGAGAAACCAGACAAAAACAGGCAATGGGGAGAGGATTCCTTATTTAATAAATGGTGTTGGGAAAACTGACTAGCCATGTGCAGAAAGCAGAAACTGGACCCCTTTCTGACACCTTACACTAAAATTAACTCCAGATGGATTAAAGACTTAAACATAAGACCTGACACCATAAAAACCCTAGAAGAAAATCTAGGCAACACCGTTCAGGACATAGGAGTAGGCAAGGACTTCATGAACAAAACACCAAAAGCATTGGCAACAAAAGCCAAAATAGACAAATGGGACCTAATCAAACTCCACAGCTTCTGCATGGCAAAAGAAACAATCACTAGAGTGAATTGGCAACCATCAGAATGGGAAAAAATCTTTGCAGTTTACACATCTGACAAAGGGTTGATATTCAGAATTTACAAAGAACTCAAACAGATTTACAGAAAAAAAAACAAACAAGCCCATTCAAAAATGGGCAAAGTATATGAACAGAAACTTTACAAAAGAAGATATACATGAGACCAACAAACATATGAAAAAGTGCTCATCATCATTGGTCATTAGAGAGATGCAAATCAAAACCATATTGAGATATCATCTCACGCCAGTTAGAATGGCGATCTTTAAAAAATCTGGAGACAGCAGATGCTGGAGAGGATGTGGAGAAATAGGAACACTCTTACACTGTTGGTGGGAGTGTAAATTAGTTCAAGTATTGTGGAAGACAGTGTGGCGATTCCTCAGGGACCTAGAAATAGAAATTCCATTTGACCCAGCAATCCCATTACTGGGTATCTATCCAAAAGACTATAAATCATTCTACTATAAGGACACATGCACACGAATGTTCATTGCAGCACTGTTTACAATAGCAAAGACCTGGAACCAACCCAAATGCCCATCGATGATAGACTGGACTGGGAAAATGTGGCACATATACACCATGGAATATTATGCAGCAATCAAAAATGATGAGTTTGTGTCCTTTGTAAGGACATGGATGAATCTGGAGAACATCATTCTCAGCAAACTGACACAAGAACAGAAAAAGAAATACTGCGTATACTCACTCATAGGTGGGTGAGAAAAATGAGAACACATGGACACAGAGAGGCGGTCTACTATACACTGTCGACTGTTGGGGGAAATGGGGGAGGGACAGCGGAGTGGCTGGCGGGGATAGCTTGGGGATGAATTCCAAGTGTGGGTGAAGGGGAGGAAGGCAGCAAAACACACTGCCATGTGTGTACCTATGCAACTATCTTGCACGTTCTGCACATGTACCCCAAATCCTATAATACAATAAAATTTAAAAAAAAATAATAATAATAATTTTGGTGTAGCCACTATATTTTTATTTTTAGTATAAATTTTATTGTCCAGTTTAATGATGTTTGTCTTGCATTATTGTCCCTTATCCTTTTTATTAATTTATAATGTAAATAATCTTTTTTAAATTTAACTAGTAGATACTTCAATATTCTACAAAATCTTTCCTATATGTCAGTGTCAAAAGTGAAATACTGGAGGAGGGAGGCAAGATGGCGTCGTAGAGGTGACTCAGGATTGCAGCTCTCGGTGAAGGCGCAGAGGGTGAGTCCTAGCCGCATTCTCGGATGTTCCTTTTATGCCCACAGAGCGTTGAAAGTCCCAGGTGTGGGAGAGACACGGGATGCTAGCAGCCGGCTAACGCAACCGGCTCCCGCCGCCTCTTCAGCCGGCGCTGCAGCGGGACCCGGCGCGGAACTCACTGGTCTGGGTGCCCTGTTAAACCGGCAATCTGAGATTTGGAAGGGCAGATTGGCATGTCCATCTGATTGAACAGGACTTGGACAATGAGCCAGACCAGGAGTTTCCTGGGAAGCGTGATCTGAGCCGGGGTAGTGGGCAGCGGCACGGGAGATCGCACGGATCCCAGTGCCCTATCGGCAGGCTCCTGGGGCGCCAGTGAGAGAGTCGACCTTTCAGCTTGGGGAGAGGAAGAGAGAGAGAGAGAGAGGACGGACTCTGAGGCAGGGAGCAGGGTGATCGGGCTCGGCGGGTCCCACGCTCACGGGGACAAGCAGGGCGGCGACTGGAGGCGCTTGGGGCTGAGAGTTTTGTTGCCGGCATTTAGGACGGTGCAGCCCGGTCAGGGAGGGGCGTCCACCATTCCTGACAAAGTGCACCCCCACTTAAGTACCGCCCAGGACTGACGCAGCCTGCCGTTGCCGAGGCAACCTGCCATAACAGAGAGAGTCCGCCGGGCCGCAACAGGGCAGACCCGCCTTAGGAGGTCAGAGCCCCGGCAGGCAAATAGTGAATAGACTGCCACCTAGTGGGGCAGGACAGTGCAACAGATACTCATAAAGAAAGCCCCAACTCCCTGAGACAGAGCATCTAAGGGTGAAAAAAAAAAAAAAAAAAAAAAAGAGTGGTGTTTTATGAGTTCTATTGCAGCAGACATAACCTCCCAACAACCCTGAATGAACAACGGAGCTCACAGCTCAGCACTGGAGCTCCTATAAAGCACAGACTGTCTCCTCAAGCAGCTCCCTGACCTCTGTATATCCAAGGAGTCACCCCAGAAAAGGACTAATCAGACTGACATTTGGCTGGCATCATTCTGGAACAAGGGCAGCAGAAAAAGAAACTGATATCATCCCTCACTGTTCTGCAGCTGCTGCAGGTATACCCCAGACAAGCAGGGCCTGGAGTGGACCTCAGCACTCATACAGCAGAGAGGATAGATCATTAGAGGGAAAACTAAGTAACAGAAATACTTCATCATCAACAATCTCAGTGTCCACACAGAGACCCAATTGAAAAATCAGCCACTACTAAGACAACAGGCGGATAAATCCATAAAGATGGGAAGAAACCAGCGCAAAAAGGAGGAAAGCACCCGAAACCAAAACACCTCACCTCCAAAAAAGGACCAAAACTCCTCACCAGCAAGGGAACAAAGCTGGACGGAGAATGAATGTGACGAAATGACGGAATCAGACTTCAGAAAGTGGATAATGAGAAACTTCAGTGAGCTAAAGGAACATGTTCTAAACCAGTGCAAAGAAACTAAGAACCTTGAAAAAAGATTTGAAAAAAGATTCGAGGAATTGATAACGAGAATGGACAACTTAGAGAGGAATATGAATGAATTGAAGGAGCTGAAAAACTCAACACGAGAACTTCGCGAAGCATGCACAAGTATCAACAGCCGAATTGACCAAGCAGAAGAAAGAATATCAGAAGTTGAAGATCAACTCAATGAAATAAAACGAGAAACCAAGATTAAAGAAAAAAGCACAAAAAGGAATGAACAAAATCTCCAAGAAATGTGGGACTATGTGAAGAGACCCAACCTACGTTTGATAGGTGTACCAGAATGTGACGAAGAGAATGAATCCAAGCTGGAAAACACTCTTCAGGATATTATCCAGGAAAATTTCCCCAACCTAGCAAGACAGGTCAATACTCAACTCCAGGAAATACAGAGAACACCACAAAGATACTCTGCAAGAAGAGCAACCCCAAGGCACATAATCGTCAGATTCACCAGGGTTGAAACGAAGGAGAAAATACTAAGGGCAGCCAGAGAGAAAGGTCGGGTCACCCACAAAGGGAAGCCCATCAGACTCACAGCAGATCTCTCAGCAGAGACTCTACAAGCCAGAAGAGAGTGGGGGCCAATATTCAACATCCTTAAAGAAAAGAGCTTTCAACCCAGAATTTCATATCCAGCGAAACTGAGCTTCATAAGTGAAGGAAAAATAAAATCCTTCACGAACAAGCAAGTACTCAGAGATTTTGTCACCACTAGGCCTGCTTTACAAGAGCTCCTGAAAGAGGCACTACACATAGAAAGAAACAACCAGTTCCAGCCATCCTAAAAGCATACCAAATGCTAAAGACCATCAACAAAATGAAGAATGTACATGAACCAACGGGCAAAACAGCCAGCTAGCATCAAAATGGCAGTATCAAATTCACACATAACAATATTAACCCTGAATGTAAATGGGCTAAATGCACCAATCAAAAGACACAGACTGGCAAATTGGATAAAAAACCAAAACCCATCGGTGTGCTGTATCCAGGAAACCCACCTCACATGCAAAGATACACAAAGGCTCAAAATAAAGGGATGGAGGAAGATTTACCAAGCAAATGGAGAGCAAAAAAAAGCAGGAGTTGCAATTCTCATCTCTGATAAAATAGACTTTAAAGTAACAAAGATCAAAAGGGACAAAGAAGGTCATTACATAATGGTAAAAGGATCGATACAACAAGAAGAGGTAACGATTCTAAATATATATGGACCCAATGTAGGAGCACCCAGATATATAAGGCAAGTTCTTAATGACTTACAAAGAGACTTAGACTCCCACACAATAATAGTGGGAGACTTTAACACTCCACTGTCAATAGCAGACAGATCAACCAGACAGAAAATTAACAAGGATATCCAGGACTTGAACTCAGACCTGGCACAAGCAAACCTGATAGACATTTACAGAACTCTCCACCCCAAATCCACAGAATATACATTCTTCTCAGCACCACATCACACCTACTCCAAAATAGACCACATAATTGGAAGTAAAGCACTCCTCAGCAAATGCAAAACAACTGAAATCATAACAAACAGTCTCTCAGACCATAGTGCAATCAAGTTGGAACTCAGAATTCAGAAAATAACTCAGAACCGCACAGCTTCATGGAAACTGAACAATTGGCTCTTGAATGTTGATTGGATAAACAATGAAATGAAGGCAGAAATAAAGAAGTTCTTTGAAACCAATGAGAATGAAGACACAACGTACCAGAATCTCTGGGACACATTTAAAGCAGTCTGTAGAGGAAAATATATAGCAATAAGTGCCCACATGAGAAGAGTGGAGAGATCCAAAATTGACACCCTATCGTCAAAATTGAAAGAGCTAGAGGAGCAAGATCAAAAAAGCTCAAAACCTAGCCGAAGACAAGAAATAACTAAGATCAGAGCAGAACTGAAGGAGATAGAGACAAGAAAAACCCTTCAAAAAATCAATAAATCTAAGAGCTGGTTTTTCGAAAAGATCAACAAAATAGACAGACCACTAGCCAGACTGATAAAAAAGAAGAGAGAGAACAACCAAATAGATGCGATAAAAAACGATAAAGGGGAAATCACCACAGATTCCACAGAAATTCAAACCATCATCAGAGAATACTACAAACAACTCTATGCACATAAACCAGTAAATCAGGAAGAAATGGATAAATTCCTGGATGCCTGTGTCCTCCCAAGCCTAAACCAGGAGGAAGCCGAAACTATGAATAGACCAATAACAAGGTCTGAAGTTGAGGCAGCAATTAAGAGCCTACCACACAAAAAAAGCCCAGGTCCAGATGGGTTCACAGCCGAATTCTACCAGACACACAAAGAGGATCTGGTACCATTCCTTCTGAAACTATTCCAAATAATCCAAAAAGAGGGAACCCTTCCCAAATCATTTTATGAGACCAACATCATCCTGATACCAAAACCTGGCAGAGACTCAACAAGAAAAGAAAACTTCAGGCCAATATCCATGATGAACATAGATGCAAAAATCTTCAATAAAATACTGGCAAACCGATTGCAACAGCACATTAAAAAACTTATCCATCATGATCAAGTAGGATTTATCCCGGGGATGCAAGGCTGGTTCAACATACGCAAGTCTATAAATGTAATTCACCACATAAACAGAAGCAAAAACAAAAACCACATGATTATCTCAATTGATGCAGAGAAGGCATTTGACAAAATTCAACAGCCCTTTATGCTAAAAACCCTCAATAAACTTGGTATTGATGGAACATATCTCAAAGTAATAAAAGCTATTTATGACAAACCAACAGCCAATATCATACTTAATGGGCAAAAACTGGAAGCATTCCCTTTGAAATCTGGCACTAGACAAGGATGCCCTCTCTCACCACTTCTATTCAACATAGTACTGGAAGTTCTAGCCAGAGCAATCAGGCAAGAAAAAGAAATAAAGGGTATTCAAATAGGAAAGGTGGAAGCCAAATTGTCTCTATTTGCAGACGACATGATAGTATACCTAGAAGACCCCATCACCTCAGCCCAAAAGCTCCTGCAACTGATAAGCAACTTCAGCAAAGTCTCAGGATATAAAATCAATGTGCAAAAATCACAAGCATTCCTATACACCAATAACAGACTTAAAGAGAACCAAATCAAGAACGAACTGCCATTCACAATTGCTACAAAGAAAATAAAATACCTAGGAATACAACTCACTAGGAATGTAAGGGACCTCTTTAAGGAAAACTACAAACAACTGCTCAATGAAATAAGAGAGGACACAAACAGATGGAGAAACATTCCATGTTCGTGGTTAGGAAGAATCAATATCGTGAAAATGGCTATACTGCCCAAAGTAATTTTCACAATCAATGCTATCCCCATCAAACTACCATTGAATTTCTTCACAGAACTGGAAAAAACCACCATGAATTTCATATGGAACCAAAAAAGAGCCCGCATAGCCAAGTCAATTCTAAGCAAAAAGAACACAGCGGGAGGCATCACGCTACCAGACTTCAAACTATACTACAAGGCTACAGTAATCAAAACAGCATGGTACTGGTACCAAAACAGAGATATAGACCAATGGAACAGAACAGAGGCATCGGAGGCAACACAACACATCTACAACCATATTATCTTTGATAAACCAGACAAAAACAGGCAATGGGGAAAGGATTCCCTATTTAATAAATGGTGTTGGGAAAACTGGCTAGCCATGTGCAGAAAGCAGAAATTGGACCCCTTCCTGACACCTTACACTAAAATTAACTCCAGATGGATTAAAGACTTAAACGTAAGACCCGACACCATAAAAACCCTAGAAGAAAATCTAGGCAAAACCATTCAGGACATAGGAGTAGGCAAGGACTTCATGAACAAAACTCCCAAAGCATTGGCAACAAAAGCCAAAATAGACAAATGGGACCTAATCAAACTCCACAGCTTCTGCACAGCAAAACAAACAGTCACTAGAGTGAATCGGCAACCATCAGAATGGGAAAAAATCTTTGCAGTTTACGCATCCGACAAAGGGCTGATATCCAGAATTTACAAAGAACTCAAACAGATTTACAGGAAAAAAACAAACAAGCCCATTCAAAAATGGGCAAAGGATATGAACAGAAACTTTACGAAAGCAGACATACATGAGGCCAGCAAACATATGAAAAAGTGCTCATCGTCATTGGTCATTAGAGAGATGCAAATCAAAACCACATTGAGATACCATCTCACACCAGTTAGAATGGCGATCATTAAAAAATCTGGAGACAGCAGATGCTGGAGAGGATGTGGAGAAATAGGAACACTCTTACACTGTTGGTGGGAGTGTAAATTAGTTCAACCATTGTGGAAGACAGTGTGGCGATTCCTCAGGGACCTAGAAATAGAAATTCCATTTGACCCAGCAATCCCATTACTGGGTATCTATCCAAAGGATTATAAATCGTTCTACTATAAGGACACATGCACACGAATGTTCATTGCAGCACTGTTTACAATAGCAAAGACCTGGAACCAACCCAAATGCCCAACGATGATAGACTGGACTGGGAAAATGTGGCACATATACACCATGGAATATTATGCAGCAATCAAAAATGATGAGTTTGTGTCCTTTGTAGGGACATGGATGAATCTGGAGAACATCATTCTCAGCAAACTGACACAAGAACAGAAAAAGAAATACCGCATATACTCGCTCATAGGTGGGTGAGAAAAATGAGAACATGTGGACACAGAGAGGCGGTCTACTATATACTGGGGACTGTTGGGGGGAATGGGGGAGGGACAGCAGGGGGGGGCTGGGGGGGATAGCCTGGGGATGAATACCAAGTGTGGGTGAAGGGGAGGAAAGCAGCAAAGCACACTGCCATGTGTGTACCTATGCAACTATCTTGCTCGTTCTGCACATGTACCCCCAAACCTATAATGCAATAAAAAAAAAAAAATTAAAAAATAAATAAATAAATAAATAAATAAATAAATATTCAAAAAAAAAAAAAAAAAAAAAAAAAAAAAGTGAAATACTATCTTTTTGGTTTTGATCTATGTAACGTCAACAGTTTAAGAGTTTATTCCTCATTTCTACTTCACTTTTAAGTTTATGAATATTATCTGGCAATTTCAATCCAAATTACATTATTATTTTTAGGCAATATACTTTACCTTTCTTCTGTATTTTTCTTGGTTTATAACTAGACTTACTGTAATTATTTGATCACAACTCATTATTTATAATTGGTTCTTTATTCACTTTCAATTTTTTGATGTGACTGCTCATGTATCTTTTGATTCTTAGTAGACTTGATAGCATTTTAGATTTTTTTCAAGAATGTATTAGTAGGTTTTAAAAAATTGGTTCATATATAAAAACACTTTTATATTGTTCTGTAAATAAATATGGGGATAAAATATTTAGGTCAACAAGTTTTCCCCTCAAAACTTTGTAAATGTTGTTCCATGTAGAGAAATGGATCAGTCTGAATTTTATTCTTTTATAAGTAATTAATTTTGTATGCTTATATGCTTTTAGAATATTATCCTTACATGTGCAGTGAAGAAAAATATGTTTCTAGGTATAGAAACAAAAATATAGTTACTTTTTTCAATGCATATATGAAGGGTCCTCAGAAAGTTCATGGAAAATGTACATTATATAAAGTATGCATGGATTGTAACTTTTTGTGCCAAAATAAATTCATACTAATTTGTTGTAACTTGCCTTAACAGGATCTAGTTTGAGGAACTAAGAAAGATAAGGCATCAGTTCAAAAAAGTGCCTCTATCAGAGCAACAGGAATTCTGCTAAAATTTAAGCCAGAACAAAGAAGATATTAGAAAATGTTGAAGATGAACCCTGCAGCAATAAACCAACCACATCAATTTTTGAGAAAAAAAAAAAAAACTTGTTTGTGCTTTGATTGAAAAAGACCAAAAATTAAGAGCAAAATAGCCAGCATTACAGACATTTTAATTGGCTCAGATTACACAATTCCGACTGAAAACTTAAAGTTGAGCAAACTTTTTGCTTGACGAATGCCAAAACCATTGTGTCCAGATTAGCTGCAGACAAGAGGAGTTTTTTCAGAGGAAATTTTTAAAAAGTAAAATCAAGATCCTAAAGCATTTGTTTGAAGAATTGTAACAGGAGCTGAAACATGGCTTTTCTAGTATGATCCTGATGCCAAAGTACAATCAAAGCAAAGACTACCAAGAGTTGGGATTGTTCCAGTCAAAAATGAACTTATGGTAAGGAGGAAACGTTATGGCAACAGTTTTTTTTTTTTTTTTTTTTTTTTTAATGTTCAAAGCATTTTGCTTGTTGACGTTCTGGAAGGCCAAAGAATAATAACGTATGCTTATTATGAGAGTATTTTGAGAAGGTAGACCAAACTTTCAGCAGAAAAGTGCTCAGAAAAGCTTCAACAGAGAGTCTTTCTACATCATGACCACACTACTGTTCATTCCTTTCATCAAATGAGCAATTTTTGAGAGTTTCAATGCAAAATTATTAGACATGTAACTCACAGTTCTTACTTGACTCTTTCTCATTGTCTTTTGTTTCTTAATCTTAAAGAATCTTTAAAGGGCACCCATTTTTCTTCAGTTAATAATGTAAAAACAACTGCATTCACATTTTTTAATTCCCAGCACCTCCGCTTCCTTAGGGATAAATAAAATGACTGGTATCAATGCTTAAAAATGTGTCTTGAAATTTGAACAACAAAAGCTGAAAAACATAGTTTGTATTTTTTATTTTTATATTATAATTTCATTGTCTATGAATTTTTGAAGTTTTACTACATACCTGTGTTCATATTAAAAGCTTAACAATATTGAGGGAGAATCCAACATGGCCAAATAGGAACAGCTCCGGAGTGCAGTTCCCAGTAAGAATAACAAAAAGGGTGAGTGCCCACTGCATTTCCAAACAAATTTTCACTGCCCACAGACCAGGAGATTCCCGGGTTGAAAAGCACCATAAATTTTCATCATGGCAGATTCAACTGGTGCCAGGTCGGTGCACAGAAACTCACACAAATTTGTCTGTGTCCCCTCCCTTTCAGTTGAATGGGCAGCTTTGTCTCCCATGTGTTCCAGGCACCATTTCAACTGGTGCCTGGAATGACTGTGAGACAGAGCCACCCATTTAATTGAAATGGAGGGGGCAGAGACAGGGAGCCAGGTGATCTGGCTCAGCAGGTACCAACCCCATAAAACAGCCAATCTGAAATGCTCTGCATTGAGATTTTTGCAGCAAGCACAGCTCAACCCAGGACAATCCAGCTCAGTGGGAGTAAGGGCAACCACCAGTACTAAGGCAGTCTGCCACTACCAAGGCAGTTCACACAGCAGTGGGACAGAGCCTGTGGCAGCTCAGGAGCACCTCTGCTGGCAGACTGTGACAAGACTACTCCACGTGGGGCAGGGCATCTGGAAAAAAGACAGCAGCATGACAGGAACTTATAAGTAAAGCTGAACTTCCTAGGACAGAACACCTGGGAAAAGAGGTGGTTGAGTTCCACTGAAGTAGACTTAAAAGTACCTACCCAGCAGCTCTGCACAGAACAGTGGAGCTCCCAGCACAGTACTTGAGCTCCTATAAGGGACAGACTGTCTCCTCAAGCAGCTCTCCAACCCCTGTATAACCAAAGAGACACCTCAGATGTCAACTCAGGCTGACATCTGGCAGGTTCCCATCTGGAACAAAGATAACAGAAGAAACTGGAAGCAACCCATGCTGTGCTGCAGCCACCACAGGTGATCCACAGCAAGGAGGTTCTAGAGTGGACCTCCAGCAGTCCTGTAGCAGAGGGGCCTGACTGTTAGAAGGAAAACTAAGAAACAGAAAGAAATAATTTCATCATCCACAAAAAGGGCATCCACTCAGAGACCGCATCTGAAAGTCACCAACTAAAATGAGTAAAGGTAGATAAAGCCACTAAGATGGGAAGAAACCAGTGCAAAAAGGATGAAAACACTATAAACCAGAATGCCACTCCTCCTCCAAAGGATCACAACTCCTCACAAGATAGGGATCAAAGATGAATGGAGAATGAATCTGATGAATTGACAGAAGCAGGCTTCAGAAGGTGGGTAATAACAAACTTTTCAGAGCTAAAAGAACATGTGCTAAACCAGTTAAAAGAAACTAAGAAACTTGAAAAAAAGTTAGATGACATACAAACTAGAATAAACAGCTTAGAGAAGAATATAAAGGATTTGATGGAACTGAAAAACACAGCAAGAGAACTTCATGAAGTATACACAAGTTTCAATAGCCAATTGACCAAGCAGAAGAAAGGATATCAAAGATTGAATATCAACTCCGTGAAATGAAATGAGAAAGCAAGTATAGAGGAAAAAGAGTGAAAAGAAATGAACAAAGCCTCCAAGAAATATGGGATTATGTGAAAAGACCTAATCTACATTTGATAGGTGTAGCCAATGTGGTGGTGAGAATTAATCCAAGCTGGAAAACATTGTTCAGGATATTATCCAGGAGAACTTCTCCAACCTAGTAAGCCATGCCACCATTCAAGTTCAGGAAATACAGAAAACACCACAAAGATATTCCTCAAGAAGAGCAATGCTAAAGCACATAATCTTCAGATGCACCAGGGTTGAAATGTAGAAAAAAATGCTAAGGACAGCCAGAGAAAAAAGGTCAGGTTACCAACAAAGAGAAGCCTAGCATAATCAAGTGGATCTCTCAGCAGAAACCCCACAAGCCAGAAGAGAGTGGGGGCCAATATTCAACATCTTTAAGAAAAAGAACTTTCAACTTAGAATTTTATATTCAGCTAAACTAAGCTTCATAAGGGAAGGAGAAAGAAAATCCTTATGGACAAGCAATAGCTGAGAGATTTAATCGCCATCAGGCCTGCCTTACAAGTGATTCTCAAAGAAGCACTAAATGAAGAAAAGAACAACCAGTACCAGCCACTCCAAAAATGTGCCAAATGGTAAAGATCAACAACACAATGAAAAAAAAAAAAATTTTGTCCATGGACAAAACATGCAGCTAACATCAAAATGAGAGGATTAAACTCACACATAACAATATTAACATTAAATGTAAATGGACTAAATGCTCCAATCAAAAAACACAGACTGGCAAATTGGATACAAAGTCAAGACTCATGGGTGTGCTGTATTCAGGAACCCCATGTCATGTGCAAGGATGGGTACAGGCTCAAAACAAAGGGATGGAGGAAGATTTATCAAGCAAATGGAGAGCAAAAAAGGCAGGAGCTGCAATCCCAGTCTCTGATAAAATGGAACTTTAAACCAACAAAGATCAAAAGAGACAAAGAAGGGTATTACATAATGGTTACACGATTAATGCATCAAGAAGAGCTAACAATCCTAAATATATACGCACCCAATACAGGTGCACCCAAGTCTGCAAAGCAAGTTCTGAAAGACCTACAAAGAGACTAAGAATCCAACACAATAATAGTGGGAGATTTAACACTCCACTGTCAATATTACACAGGTCAAGGAGACAGAAAATTAACAAGGATATCGAGGACTTGAACTCAGATCTGGAACAAGCAGACCTAATGGACATCTACAGAAATCTCCACCCCAAATCAACAAAATATACATTCTTCTCAGTACCACATGGCACCTACTCTAAAATTGACAACACAATTGGAAGTAAATCACTCCCAAACAAATGCAAAGAATGGAAATCATAACAAACAGTCTATCGGACCACAGGGCAATCAAATTAGAACTCACAATTAAAAAAATAACTTAGAGACACACAACTTCATGGAAATTGAACAACTGGCTCCTGAATGTTGACTGGATAAACAATGAAATGAAGGCAGAAATAAAAATGGATGTTCTTCGAAACCAAAGAGAATGAAGACACAACATACCAGAATCTCTGGGACACATGAAAAGCAGTGTCTACATGAAAATTTATAGCAAAAAATGCCCACATGAGAAGCAGGGAAATTTCTAAAATTGACATCCTATCATCAAAATTGAAAGAGCTACAGGAGCAAGATAAAAAAAAAATACTCAAAAGCTAGCAGCAGACAAGAAATAACAAAGATCAGAGCAGAATGGAAGGAGATAGAGACACACACAAAAAAAAAACTTTTCAAAAAATCAATAAATCCAAGAGCTGTTTTTTAAAAGGACTAGCAAAATAGACAAACTGCTACCCAGATTATTAAAAAAGAAAAGGGAGAAGAATCAAATAGATGCAATAAAAAATAATAAAGGAGACCTCACCACTAATCCCACAAAAATACAAACTACAATCAGAGATTACTACAAACAACGCTATGCACTTAAACCAGCAAACCTGGAAGAAATGAATAAATTCCTGGACACTTGCACCCTCCCAAGCCTAAACCAGGAAGAATTTGAAACCTTGAAGAGACCAATAACAGGGGCTCAAGTTGAGGCAGCAATTAATAGCCTACCAACCAAAAAAAGTACAGGTCCAGACAGGTTCACAGTGGAATTCTACCAGATGTACAAAGAGCTGGTACTTCTTTTTTTTCTGGTCATTATGATTTTATTAACTCCTAAGGAGAGCCTTTCATTGCCTAAACAGAAGCTTTAGCACTGCAAATTGAATGCAGCTCTCTGTGGTTGCATAGTGTTTTATGATCAGAGTACATGGATGCTGTCCTTTGCAAACCACTGTCCATTACAGAAACAGCAGGTGTTTCAATTGCTACTTCTTTGATGTGCCCAGTCTGAAGTTTCAAGTATTTTATATTTCAACCCAGAAGGCACTTGTTAATGTCTTCATCCTGAGCATTGCAGAAGGATGAAGAGATAATTCTGGGGACTACTTCATGCCCCACAGGGACTCAAGAACCTCCACAGCATCTTGGATTCTTCAGTCTTTGTTAGGAGGTCTGGCTCCTCTGCAGAGAAGTTCTCCCTGTTGCAGAATCTTCCCTTGTTTCCTTTCTGGGGAGATTCTACAAATACAGATACTGTAATCTCAGCACTTTGGGAGGCCAAGGTGGGAGAATTGCGTGAGTCCAGGAATTCGAGACCAGCCTGGGCAACACAGCATGGTGAAACTATTCCAAGCAATACAAAATGAGGGAATCATTCCCAAATCATTTTATGAGACCAACATCATCCTGATACCAAAAACCTGGCAGAGATTCAACAAAAAAGAAAACTTCAGACCAATATCCACGATAAACATTGATGCAAAAATTTTCAATAAAAAACTGGCAAACCGATTGCAACAGCATATTAAAAAGCTTATCCATCACGATCAAGTAGGCTTCATCCTAGGGATGAAAGCCTGGTTCAACATATGTAAGTCTACGAACGTGATCCACCACATAAACAGAACCAATGACAGAAACCACATGATTGTCTCAATGGATTCAGAGAAGGCCTTTGACAAAATTCAACAGCCCTTTGTGATAAAAACTCTCAATAAGCTAGCTATCAAAGGAACATATCTCAAAACACTAAAAGCTATTTATGGCAAATCTACAGCCAATGTCATACTGGATGGGAAAAAACTGGAAGCATTCCCTTTGAAATCCAGCACTAGACAAGGATACCCTCTCTCACCAATCCTATTAAATACACTATTGGAAATTCTAGCCAGAGCAATTAGGCAAAAAAAAAAAAAAAAAAAGAAAAGAAAGAAAGAAAAGAAAAGGTATTAAACTAGGAAAAGAGGAAGTCAAATTGTCTCTATTTGCAGGCAGCATAATTGTATATTTACAAGACCTTACCATTTTATTCCAAAATCTCCTGAAACTGATAAGCAATTTCAGCAAAGTCTCAGGATACAAACTCCATGTGCAGAAATTACAAGCATTTCTATACATCAATAACAAATTGACAGAGAGCCAAATCATTAGCAAACTCCCATTCACAATTGCTACAAAGAGAATAAAATACCTAGGAATACAACTAACAAAGGATGTAAAGGACCTCTTCAAGGAGAACTACAAACCACTATTCGAGGAAATAAGAGAGGACACAAACAGATGAAGAAAAATTCCATGCTCATGGTTAGGAGGAACCATTATTGTGAAAATGGTCATACTGCCCAAAGTGATTTATAGATTCAATGCTATCCCCATCTACCTACCAATGACCTTCTTCACAGAACTGGAAAAAAAAAAACACCTTAAACTTCATATGGAACCAAAAGGGAGCCCACACAGCCAAGACAAACCTAAGAAAAAGAACAAAGCCAGAGGGATTACACTACCTGATTTCAAAGTATACTACAAAGCTACAGTAATTAAAACAGCATGATACTGGTACTAAAACAAAGATATAGACCAATGGAACAGGACAGAGGCCTCAAAAGCAATGCCACATGTCCACAACCATCTGATGTTTGACAAACTTCACAAAATCAAGCAATGTGGAAAGGATTCCCTGTTTAATAAATGGTGTTGGGAAACCTGGCTAGTAGTGTGCAGAAAGCAGAAACTGGATCCTTTCCTGATACCTTACACTAAAATTAACTCCAGATAGATTAAAGACTTAAACGTGAGAACTAACACCATAAAAACCCTAAAAGAAAACCTAGGCAAAACCATTCAGGACATGGGCATAGGCAAGGACTTCATGACTAAAACACCAAAAGCATTGGCAACAAAAGCAAAAATAGACAAATGGGACCTAATTAAACTCCAGAGCTTCTGTACAGCAAAATAAACAATAATTAGAGTCAACTGGCAACCAAGAGAATGGGAACATTTTTTTACAATCTACCTATCTGACAAAGGGCTAATATCCACAATCTATAAAGAACTAAAACAGATTTACAAGAAAAAACAAACCCATCCAAAAGTGAGAGAAGGATATGAAGAGATCCTTTACAAAAGAAGACATATATGAGGCCAACAAATATATGAAAAAATGCTCATCATCACTGATTATTAGAGAAATGCAAATCAAAACCACATTGAGATACCATCTCATGCCAGTCAAAATGGTGAACCTTAAAAAATCTTAAGACAACAGATGCTGGAGAGGATGTGGAGAAATAGGAACACTTTTACACCATTGGTGGGGGTGTAAGCTAGTTCATCCATTGTGGAAGACAGTGTGGTGCTTCCTCAGGGACCTAGAAATAGAAATTCCATTTGACCCAGCAATCTGCCTACTGGGTATATACCAAAGGATTATAAATCATTCTATTTTAAAGACACATGCACAAGTATGTTTATAGTAGCACTGTTTACAATAGCAAAGACCTGGAACCAAACTCAAATGCCCATCAATGATAGACTGGACAAAGAAAACGTGGTATGTATACACCATGGAATACTATTCAGTCATTAAAAATAATGAGTTTGTGTCCTTTGTAGGGACATGCATGAATCTGGCAACCATCATTCTCAGCAAACTGACACAAGAGCAGAAAATCAAACACCACATGTTCTCACTCATAGGCGGGTGTTGAACAATGAGAACACATGGACACAGGGAGGGTAACATCACACACTGGGGTCTGGTGGGAGCAGCAAGGGAGGGGCAGCTGGGGGTATGGAAGATGGGGAGAGATAAAACAGGGATAAACACCAGATGTAGGTGATGGGGTGATGGAGGCAGAAAACCACATTGCCATATGTGTACCTATGCAACATGCAGGATTGTTGCATAGGTACACATATGGCAATGTGGTTTTCTGTACACATGTACAATGTGGCACATGTACCCCAGAATCTAAACTACAAAAAAAAAAAAACCTTAGCAATATATTATTTTCTATTATCTAATTAATGCTTGTGTTCATGTATTTGTATTTCATTTTTAGAAATATTAGTAAGACATGTAATTTTTGTATTTGCTTAATCTGTATATATATTTCTTTTACAATGTTTTCATCCAATTTTACTTTTAATTCTAGGGTAGCTTCTCAAACTTATTCTTCATATTTATGATTCCATTCAACACAGTTTCAATCATATTCTCATGATCTTCAATTTGTGTTTCAATTATGCTATTTTATTTTTATTATCCTAGAAATCATTTCTGATATTATGCACTTCCTGTTTTGTTACAGCCTGGTACCTTTTTATCTCCATTTTTTTTTGTGTGTGTTCATTGTTGTGTTGTTTTGTTCATTGTGGATGCCAAAAATTTTATAGTACTTTCTTCTGACTAACAGAGTGGACTTTATCAGAGGTAAGTTATTTCTCTAAATTGACTGAATCCCCTTTTTTGTTCTTTCATAGGCCTCATATTATTTTTTATTCCCCCCTTTACTCCTATGTAAACAAATTACCTTAAACAGGATAAGGAGTCATTGTACATGTATGTATTAGTCTGTTTTCACACTGATGATAAAGATTTGGGTGAGAATACAGCCAAACCTTAATATTCCACCCCTGACCTCTCAAAGTCTCATCTCCTCACATTTTAAAACCAATCATGCATTTACAACAGTCCCCTAAAGTCTTAATTTATTTCAGCATGAACCCATACATCCACAGTCTAAAGTCTCATCTGAGAAAAGACAAGTCCCTTTTGCCTATGAGCCTGTAAAGTCAAAAGCAAACTAGTTACTTCTTAGACACAGTGGAGGTACAGGTAATAGATAAAGGCAGCTGTTGCAAATGGCAGAAATTGACTAAAACAAAGGTGTTACTGGGCCCATGCAAGTCTGAAATCCAGCATGGCAGTCAAATTTTAAAGCTCCAAAATAATCTCCTTTGAATCCAGGTCTCATTCAGGTCACACTGATACAAGAGGTGGGTTCACATGGTCTTGGGTAGCTCTACCCCTGTGGTTTGTATGATACAGCCTCCCTCCTGACTGCTTTCATGGGCTGGCATTGAGTGTGTGCAGCTTTTCCAAGTACATGGTGCAAACTGTTGGCAAATCTACCATTCTGGGGTTTGGAGGATGGCAGCCCTCACCTCACAGCTTCAGTAGGCAGTGCCCCAATAGGAACTCTGTGTGGGGGCTTCTACGTTACATTTTTCTTCTGCACTGCCCTAGCAGAGATTCTGCATGACAACCTTGCTCATAGGGAAAACTTTTGCCTGGGCATCCAGGCATTTCCATAAATCTTCTGAAATCAGGGAGGAGGTTCCCTAACCTCAGTTCTTGACTTCTGTGTGCCTGCAGACTCACCACAATGTGGAAGCTGCCAAGGCTTGGGGCTTCCAACCTCTGAAGCCACAGCCTGAGCTTTACATTATCTGTTCTCAGCCACAGCTGGAGTGGCTGGGCCACAGGGCACCAAGCTCCTAGGCAGCACACAGCACAGAAAACCTGGGCCTGGCACACGAAACCACTTTTTCTTCCTCGACGTTCAGGCCTGTGACAGGAGGGGCTGCTGCGAAGGTCTCTGACATGTCCTGGAGATGTTTTCCCCATGGTCTTGGAAATTAACATTAGGCTTCTTGCTATTTATGCAAATTTTTGCAGCTGACCTGAATTTCTCCCTAAAAATGGAGTTTTCTTTACTACTCCATAGTCAGTCTGCAATTTTTTGAAACTTTTATATTGTGCTTCCCTTATAAAACTGAATGCCTTTAACAGTACCCATGTCACATCTTGAATGCTTTGCTGCTTAGAAATTTCCTCCATCATATACCCTAAATCATCTTTCTCAAGTTCAAAGTTCCACAAATCTTTAAGGCAGGGGCAAAATGCTGCCAGTTTTATTGCTAAAACATAACAAGTCACCTTTACTCCAGTTCCCAACAAGTTCCTCATCTGCATCTGAGACCACCTTACCCTGGACCTTATTGTTCATATTGCTATCAGCATTTTGGGCAAAGCCATTCAATGCATCTCTAGGAAGTTCCAAACTTTCCCACATTTTCCTGTCTTCTTCTGAGCCCTCTAAATTGTTTCAACCTCTGCCTGTTACCAGTTTCTAAAATTGCTTCCACATTTTTGGGTATCTTTTTAGTAGTTTTCCACACTACAGGTCTCAATTTACCATATTGGTCTATTTTCATGCTGCTTATAAAGACACACCTGAGACTGGAAAGAAAAATAGTTTAAATTGGACTTATAGTTTTACATGGCTTGGGAGGCCTCAGAATCATGGTGGGAGGTGAAATGCACTTCTTACATGGCAACAGCAGAGAAAAATAAGAAAAAAGTAAAACCAGAAACCTCTGATAAACCCATCAGATCTCATGAGACTTATTCACTATCATGAGAATAGCACAGAAAAGACTGGCCCCCCTGAGTCAATTACCTCCCTCAGGGTCCCTCCCACAACACATGGGAAACCTGGGAGCTACAGTTTAAATTGATATTTGGGTGGGGTGACATCCACACCCAACCTCACAAACATCTGGTGTTCTTAGCCTTTTTAGTTACAGCCATTCTAACACGTGTGAGATGGTATCTCACTGTGGTTTTGATTTGCATTTCTCTAGTAATCAGGGATGTTGAGCTTTTTTTTGTTTGCTCGCTGCACACATGTCATTTTCAAAGAAGTTTCTGTTCAGGTACTTTGCCTAATTTTTAATGAACTTTTTTCTTGGAATTTTTTTTAAGTTCCTTGTAAATGCTGGATATTAGACCTTTTTCAGATAGATAGATTTCAAAAATTGTCACCCATTCTGTAGGTTGTTTGTTCACTCTTATAATTTATTTTGCTGTACAGAAGCTCTTTAGTTTAATTAAACCCTATCTGTCAATTTTTACTTTTGTTGCAATTGCTTTTTGTGTCTTCATCATGATATCTTTACTCATCCCTATGTCCTGAATAGTATTATATAGACTTTCTTCTAGGGCTTTTATAGTTTTTGGTTTTGCATTTAAGTCTTTAATCAATCTTGAGTTAATTTTTGTATATAGTGTAAGGAAATGGTCCAGTTTTAAGTTTCTGCATATGGCTAGCCAGTTTTCCTAGCACCATTTATTGAATAGAAAATATTTCCCCCATTGCCTATTTATTTCAGGTTTATTAAAGAACAGAGAGTTGTATGACTATGGTCTTATTTCTGGGTTATCTATTCTGGTCTATGTGTATGTTTTTGTACTAGTGCCATGGTGTTTTTGTTACTAGAGCCCTTTAGTACAGTTTAAAGCCAGGTGGCATGAAGCCTCTAGCTTTGATCTTTTTGGTTAAGATTGTCTTGGCTATTCAGGCTCCTTTTTTGTTTTATGCAAATTTTAAGATTTTTTTACTAGTTCTGTGAAGAATGTCAATGGTACTTTAATAGAAATAGCATTGAGTCTATAAGTTTCTTTAGAAAATGTAGTCATTTTAGTGATATTGATTATTCTTATCTATGAACATAAAATGTTCTTTCATTTGCTTGTGTCATTTCTGACTTCTCTGAGCAATATTTTGCAGTTTTCTTTGTAGAGATCTTTTACTTATTTAATTAGTTGTATTGCTAGGTATCATTTTCTTTTTGTGGCAATTGGGAATAAATTGTATTTCCAATTTGGCTCTTGGCTTGACTGTTTTTTTTGTGTATAGAAATGTTAATGAGTTTTATGCATTGATTTTGAATCCTGAGGCTTTGCTAAAGTTGTTTATAAGTTGAAGGAACTTTTGGAATAAGCTTGTGGGTTTTTCTAGATACAAAATCATGTCATCTACAAACAAGTACAGTTTGATTTCCTTTCTTTATATCTGGATGCTCCTTATTTCTTTCTTTTACCTGATTGCTTCAGACAAGATGTCCAATATTGTGTTGAATACAAGTGGTGAGAGTAAAGGCATCCTTGTCTTTTGTTAGTTTTAAATGGTAATGCTTCCAGCTTTTGCCCATTCAGTGTAATATGTGCTGTGGGTTTGTCATAGATGGCTCTTATTGCTGCTGGATTTGATTTTCTGGTATTTTGTTGAAAATTTTTGCATTTATGTTAGTCAGGAAAATTGACCTAAAGTTCTTTCTTGTTTGTGTCTCTTCCAGGATTTTGCATCAAGATAATACTAGTCTCACACAATAAGTTAGGGAGGATTACTTTCTCTTAAAATTTTTGGGATAGTTTCTGTAGGAATGGCACCAGTTCTTGTACATACATCTGGTAGAATTTGGCTGTAAACTTATCTTGAAAACTGGCTTTCTGAAAGAAGACAGTGGGAAAAAAATAGAGAAAAAAGAATAAAAAGAAACAAATAAAACCTGCAAGAAATATGTCATTATGTAAAGAGACCAATTGTATGACCCTCTTCTGTCTCTGAAAAAGATAGTGATAATAGATTCAACTTGGAAAACATATTTCATGTTATCCTCCATGAGAAATCCCCCAGCAGACCTTTCAGAAGAAATCCTAAAGATCATAAGAGACTGGATTCAATATCCAACATTCTTAATGAAACAAAATTTTAATTTAGAACTTCATATTTGGTCGAACTAACCTTCATAAGTGAATGATAAATAAGATGCTTTTTAGACAAGCAAATGTTAAAAGAATTCATTACCACCTGATTTACCTTACAAGAGCTCTTGAAAGAAGTAGTGAATAAAGAATGAAAAGACTGTTACCAGCCACCAAAAAAAACACACTGAAGTACACAAACCCGTGACACTAAAAATGACCAAAAAAAAAAGTCTGTCAAATAATAAGCTTACATAATGACTAATGAATTAAACCCATGTGTATCAATACTATCCTGAAATGTAAATGGGATAAATGCGCCAACTAAAAGACACAGACCGGCAAACTGAAAAAATAACCCAGATCCATTGGTATGCCATCTTCAAGAGATCCATCTAATATGCAATGACACAGACAGACTCAAAATAAAGAGATAAAGAAAAAATCTATCCAAGAAGATTTAAAAAAAGCAGAGATTGCAATTCTCATTTCTGAAAAAGAAATTAAACCAACAAAGATTAATAAAGACAAAAAAAGGGCATTACATAATGGTAAAGGGTTTACTTCAACAAATTTTAACTATCCTAAATATGTATAAGCACCCAACAGAGGAGCACCTAGTTTCATAAAGCAAGTTAGTAAGGATATTTAAAGGGAAATAGATTCCCACACAATTGTAGTGGGAGACTTTAACACCCCACTGATGATACCAGACAGATCATAAAGACAGTCATTTATCATATATTCAGGACCTGAAGTGAGCAATAAATCAAATGGACCTGACAGATATCTACACAAATTTTAACACACAAACAACAGAATACATATTTTTTACATTGTTACATGGCACATATTCTAAAATCAGTCAGATAATTACAAGAAAACACTTCTCAGCAAATGCAAAATAACACAAATTTAACTATCTCTTAGACAAGAATGCAATCAAATTAGAAATCAAGACAAAGGAATTCACTAAAAACCATACAATTACATGGAAATTGAATAAGCTGTTTCTAAATAACTTATAGGTAAGTAATAAAATTTATGCAGAGATTAAGATTTTTTGTCAGTAAAACAAAATTTATTTATTTATTATTTCAATAGTTTTGGGGGAACAGGTTGTTTTTGGTGACATGGATATATTTTTTGGTGATAGTTATTGAGATTTTAGAGCACCCACTACCCAAGCAGTGTACACTGTACCCAATCTGTAATATTTTATCCCTCCCTTCTCTCTTTCTTATGCCTTTGTGTTCTCATAGCTTAGCTCCCACTTCTAAGTGGGAACATACAATATTTGGTTTTCCAATCCTGAGTTCACTTGGAATAATGGCCTCCAACTCTGTCCAAGTTGCTCTGAATGCCATTATTTCATTACTTTTTATGGTTCAGTAGCATTCCATGTTTGTATATATCACATTTTATTTATCTACTCATTGGTTGGTGGGCATTTAGTCTGGTTTAACATTTTTGCAATTGAGAATTGTGCTGCTATAAACATGTGAGTGCAAGTGTCTTTTTTCTTTTGAGACAGAGTCTTGCTCTGTTGCCAGGTGCCAGGCTGGAGTGCAGTGGCACAATCTCGGCTCACTACAACATCCACCTCCTGGGTTCAAGTAATTCTCCTGCCTCAGCCTCCTGAGTAGCAGGGACTACAGCAAGAGCCACCAAGCCCAGCTAATTTTTGTAGTTTTTAGTAGAGACAGGGTTTTGCCATGTTGGCCAGGATGGTCTCGATCTCGTGACCTCATGATCTTCCTGCCTTGGCCTCCCAAAGTGCTGGGATTACAGGCATGAGCCACCAGACCCAGCCACAAGTGTCTTTTTTCATGAAATGGTTTCTATTCTTCTGAGTAGACATGCAGTACTTGTACCAGTTTACATTCTTATTAGCAGTGTTAAAATATTTCCATCTCACCCCTTCCACATAAACATATATTATTTTTCAATTCTGACCATTCTTGCAGAATTAAGGTGATATCTCACCTTGGTTTTGATTTGCAGTTTCCTGATAATTAGTGATGTTGAGTGTTTTTTCTTATGTTAGTTGGCCATTTGTATGTCATCTTATCAGAAGTGTCTGTTTGTGTCATTTGCCTACCTTTTTATGTGATTGTTTGTTGTTTAGTGCTGATTTGTTTGAGTTCTTTGTAGATTCTGTATATTAGTCCTTTGTTTGATGTATAGTATGTAAATATTTTCTCCCATTCTATGGGTTGTCTGTTTACTCTGCTGATTGCTTCTTTTTTCTGTATTTCTTCTTTAAAAAATGAGATACATGTGCTGATTACTTCTTTTGCTGTGCAGAAACATTTAGTTTAATTAGGTACTATCTATTTTTTTGCTTCTGTTGCATTTGTTCTTGGGTTGCTGCTCATGAACTCTGCCTAATCCAACATATAGAAGAGTTTTTCCAAGGTTATCTTCTAGAATTTTTTTGGTTTCAGTTCTTCTTGGATTTAAGTATTTAATTTATCTTGAGTTGATTCTTTTATAACATGACAGATGATGATCTAGTTTCATTCTTTTACATGTGGCTTGCAAATTATTTCAGGACCATTTGTCGAATACAGTGTCTTTCCCTACTTTATGTTTTTGTTTGCTTGTCAAAGACGAGTTGGTTGTATTTGGCTTTATTCTGGGTTTCCTATTCTGTTCTGTTGGTATACATGCTGATTTTTATACCAGTATTTTTTGTTTTGATAACTAGAGCCTTGTACTATAGTTAGAAGTCGGCAATGTGATGCTTCCAGATCTGCTCTTTCTGCTTAGTCTTGCTTTGCCTATGAGGTCTCTTTTTTGGTTCCATACAGATTTTAGGATTTATTTTTCTAGTTCCATGAAGAATGATGATAGTATTTTATAGGAATATCATTGAATCTGTAGACAGAAATGAAGAAGATTTTTGAAACTAATGAGAACAAAGATGCAACATTTCAGAATCTCTGGGACACAGCTAAGGCAGTGTTGAGAGAAAATTTTTTAACACTATATGCCCAGATCTAAAAGTTAGAAAGATCTCAACTTAACAAGCTAATGGCAAAACTAAAAAATAACTAGAGAAACAGCAGAAAACAAATCCAAAATGTAGCAGAAGACAATAAATAATCAAAATCATAGCCAAACAGAAGATAACAAAAATCCACTCAAAAGATTAACAAATCAACAGCTGTTTATTTTTGTTTAATTAGTAAAATAGATAGACCACTAGCTAGACTAATAGAAAAAAGAATATTAAAGTGAACACAGTCAGAAATGACAAGGAACATATTATTATTGACCCCAAGGAAATACAAACAGACATCAGAGAATATTATGAACACCTCTATGCACATAAACTAGAAAATCTAGAAGAAATGGATAAATTCCTGGACACATTCACCAGTTCCAGACTGTACCAGGAATAAATTGAATCCCTGAAGAGACCAATAAGCTCTGAAATTGAGTCAGTAATAAATAGTCTTCCACAAACAACAACAACAAAAAATGCCTAGAGCCAGATGAATTTGCAGCTGAATTTTACCAGATGTCTGACCAAGAGCTGGAACCATTTCTGCTGAAACTATTTCAAAAAACTGTGAAGAAAGGACTCCTCTATAACTCATTCTCAGAGTCTCTTAATACCAGAATAATCAAATGAGAGAAAATTAATTAATTGAAGAGAGGCTATTTCAAAATACATAATAAAAGGAGACAAAAGAAAAAATATGAAGTACATTTACAGGATCTATATAAATAGCCTCAAAAGGGAAAATTTAAGACTTATTTGTTTTAAAACGGATTTAAAGAAAGAGATGGTCATAGAAAGTTTATTCACAGGGAAAATGGCAGAATACTTTCCAAACCTAGAGAAATACAACATTCATGTAAAAGAACATTATAGAATATCGAGCAGTTTTATCCCATATAAGTTTACTTTAAGGCAAAAGATAGACTTTCAAATGTCAAGGATAAAGACAGCCTTCTAAAGAAGAAATAAAAATGTAAGAAAAATAACATACGGTGGAGCTCCAATACGGCTGACCGCAGACTTTTCAGTTGGAACCTTACAGGCCAGAAGAGAGAGGCATGACATGTTTAAAGTGCTGATGGAAACAAGTTTTACCCTAGAATAGTATATCTAGGGAAAATATCCTTTAAGCATGTAAGACAATAAAAGTATTCCCAGACAAACAGAAGCCGAGGTATTTCATCAACACCAGATATGTCCTACAAGAAATGCTAAAGAGAGTTCTTCAGTGTGAAATAAGAGGACATTAATGAACAAAAAGAAATCATCTGAAAGTTTAAAACACACTGTTAATAGTAAGCATAGAGAAAAATACAGAATATCAACACTGTAACTGTAGTTTGTAAACTCCTCTTATCTTTAGTTGAAAGAAAAATTGATAAAGCAATAAAAAATAACTACAAGAACTTTTAAAGGCATAAAAATTATAAGACATAAAAAGAAACAATGAACAGTTAAAAAACAGGGAATTAAGTAGAAGTGTAGAGTTTTTATTAGTTTTATTTTGCATTGTTGCTTATTTGTTTTGCAATTGGTGATAACTTGTTATGAGTTTAAAATAAAGGGTTATAAAATAGTATTTGTAAACTTCTTTGTGGCAACCTCAAGTGAAAAAACATAGCATGAATACACACACACACACACACACACACACACACACACACACAAAAGCAAGAAATTAGACCATACATCCAGAGAAAATCACTTTCACTGAAAGAGCAGAAGGAAGAGAAGACAACAAAATAACAAGAAAACAAATAACAAAATAGCTGTAGCAAGTCTCTTCTTATCAATAATAGCATGGAATCTAAATGGACTAAACTTTCCAATGAACAGTCATAGACTGGCTGAATGAATAAAAAAAATGAGACCCAATTCAACATGAGATTTGGGCAGGAACACAAATACAAACCATATCAGACATAGACCCAGTAATAAGATTCCTGGGTTGACCAGTAGTTTTTGTTTTTAGTTTGTTTTTGAGAAATCTCCAAACTGTTTTTCATAGGTGTGAACTAACTTACATTTCCATCAGCAGCATATAAGTGGTCTCTTTTTTCTGCAGCTTTACGACCATCTCTTATTTTTTGACTGTGAAGCCAAAAATTGTAAAGCCCAATTATAAAATGAGCAATGTATTTGAATAAATATTTCTCCAAAGAAGATACACAAATGGCCAAAAGGCACATGGGACGGCACTCAGTGTCATTAGAGAAATGCAAATTGAAAACACAATGGGGAGTTTGATTAGGTCCCATTTGTCTATTTTGGCTTTTGTTGCCAATGCCTTTGGTGTTTTGTTCATGAAGTCCTTGCCTACTCCTATGTCCTGAACGGTTTTGCCTAGATTTTCTTCTAGTGTTTTTATGGTGTCAGGTCTTACGTTTAAGTCTTTAATCCATCTGGAGTTAATTTTAGTGTAAGGTGTCAGAAAGGGGTTCAGTTTCTGCTTTCTGCACATGGCTAGCCAGTTTTCCCAACACCATTTATTAAATAGGGAATCCTTTCCCCATTGCCTGTTTTGGTCTGGTTTACCAAAGATAATATGGTTGTAGATATGTTGTGTTGCCTAAGATGCTTCTGTTCTGTTCCATTGGTCTATATCTCTGTTTTGGTACCAGTACCATGCTGTTTTGATTACTGTAGTCTTGTAGTATAGTTTAAAGTCTGGTAGCGTGATGCCTCCCGCTGTGTTCTTTTTGCTTAGAATTGACTTGGCTATGCGGGCTCTTTTTTGGTTCCATATGAAACTCATGGTGTTTTTTTCCAGTTCTGTGAAGAAATTCAATGGTAGTTTGATGGGGATAGCATTGAATGTGTAAATTACTTTGGGCAGTATAGCCATTTTCACAATATTGATTCTTCCTAACCACGAACATGGAATTTTTCTCCATCTGTTTGTGTCCTCTCTTAATTCGTTGACCAGTTGTTTGTAATTTTTATTAAAGAGGTCCCTTACATTCCTAGTGAGTTGTATTACTAGGTATTTTATTTTCTTTGTAGCAATTGTGAATGGCAGTTCGTTCTTAATTTGGTTCTCTTTAAGTCTGTTATTGGTGTATAGGAATGCTTGTGATTTTTGCACATTGATTTAGAAACAGTCACTAGAGTGAATTGGCAACCATCAGAATGGGAAAAAATCTTTGCTGTTTACACATCTGACAAAGGGCTGATATCCAGAATTTACAAAGAACTCAAACAGATTTACAGAAAAAAAAACAAACAAGCCCATTCAAAAATGGGCAAAGGATATGAACAGAAACTTTACAAAAGAAGACATACATGAGGCCAACAAACATATGAAAAAGTGCTCATCAGCATTGGTCATTAGAGAGATGCAAATCAAAACCACATTGAGATATCATCTCACACCAGTTAGAATGGTGACCATTAAAAATTCTGGAGACAGCAGATGCTGGAGAGGATGTGGAGAAATAGGAACACTCTTACACTGTTGGTGGGAGTGTAAATTAGTTCAACCATTGTGGAAGACAGTGTGGCGATTCCTCAGGGACCTAGAAATAGAAATTCCATTTGACCCAGCAATCCCATTACTGGGTATCTATCCAAAAGACTATAAATCGTTCTACTATAAGGACACATGCACACGAATGTTCATTGCAGCACTGTTTACAATAGCAAAGACCTGGAACCAACCCAAATGCCCATCGATGATGGACTGGACTGGGAAAATGTGGCACATATACACCATGGAATATTATGCAGCAATCAAAAATGATGAGTTTGTGTCCTTTGTAAGGACATGGATGAATCTGGAGAACATCATTCTCAGCAAACTGACACAAGAACAGAAAAAGAAATACTGCATATACTCACTCATAGGTGGGTGAGAAAAATGAGAACACATGGACACAGAGAGGTGGTCTACTATACACTGGGGACTGTTGGGGGAAATGGGGGAGGGACGGGGGGCTGGGGGGGGATAGCCTGGGGATGAATACCAAGTGTGGGTGAAGGGAAGGAAGGCAGCAAAACACACTGCCATGTGTGTACCTATGCAACTATCTTGCACGTTCTGCACATGTACCCCAAAACCTATAATGCAATAAAAATTTAAAAAATAAATAAATAAATAAAACACAATGGGATACCACTTCAAACCACTAGGATAACTATAATTTTTATTTTTTAAACCACAAATTTTGGTGAGGATGTAGAGAAATTAATTCCTCATACATTGATATTGAGAATGTAAAATAATAAAGTTTCTATAAAAATACTTTTATAGTTTCCAAAACGTTAGAAATAGAGTTACCATTCAACTCAGCAACTCCACTGCTAGGTATAAACCCAAGAGAATTGAAAACATATATTTATGGATGTAACATTTTCAACACATGCACACACACAATCATGTGAGATAATGAGTTGTTAATTAGCCTCATTTAATTATTCCTCATTGTAAACATTTGTCAAAGCTTCACATTGTACTCAATAAAGTTGTTATTTTTCTCTTAAAAGTAAAATGTAAAATAAACAAATCGACCAAAAATGTATACATGAATGTTTATAGAAGCATATTCACAATAATAAAAAGTGTAAACAGCTAAAATGTTCATACATTAATGAGTGGATAAACAAAATATGGTATATCTCTACAACGAAGCATTATTTGGCCATAAAAAGGAGTGAAACACTGATACATGCTGCAACACAAATGAACATTGAAAACATTATCCTAAGTGAAATAATCTGGTCACAAAAGGTCACCCATTATATAATTCAGTTTATGTAAAATGTGTGGAATAATGAAATGTAGAGATACAAAATTAGTCAAATTTGTAGACGTCACTGGGGAGGAATGCATAGATGAGCATGATTGCTAAAAGACGTTGAATTTTTTTAAGTCAATAAAAATGTTTTAAAATTGACTGTAGTGATAATTACACATGTTTATGAATACTGTAAAATTATTAAAATGTACACTTTCAGTAGATGATTATGTGGCATGTGAACTATATGTCAATAAAGTTGTTGAAAAAGATGGGTACAAGATAAAGTAGTAATGTAAAGAATCTATAAACTTCAATATAATGGAATATGATACAATCACTAATTACCATGCATGTGAAAATGTCATGACATATTGCTAAGTGAAAAAGCAATTTACAAAGGGTTTAATGCCAATTTGTATAAACAGAGAAAGAAAGGGGGAAGAATTGAAATAAATAAAGTAAATTATCTCAGAATAAGAGTGTACAGTTTTCTTCCTATTTCTATGTTTATAAAATTACTACTATGATCATATATTTTGCTTATAATCAGAAGAAAAGTTGTGAAAAAGAAATTGAATTATTTGAAGAAATAAAAAGGAAGAGAAAAAGAAAACAACTGATTCCCTGGGGCCTGAGAGAAGGTGGACAGGATCAGAGAGAGGTATAGAAGGGACCCTAGGAAACAAGCAAGTTCCCTGTGGTTCTTTAACCAAAAGACACTATTAAATCTTGACATTAGGGAAATAAAGCTAGGCAAGCAATTCAAAAGAGATAGTGCAGGTGACGTTGAAAGATCGAAGGTGCAGAAGAAAAAAAAAGGAATTAAAATATCTAAAAATTTCAAGCTCTATATGAGAAGTAGTACTGCTCAGTTGTAAATATAACATTGTGATTAAACCAGTGAGCAATATTTAAAACATAGTTTTAAGGAATGTACCTAAATTATCTCAGCTGTTGTTTCTCATTTAAAAAATTAGAAATGTAATAACTGCTTCACAGGGTAAGCTAGAGCATCAGATAAGTTGATCTACAGAAAATCTCAATCTGGAAAAGAGTTTGCTTTTAATTTTTATGTACCTGATGTTTTACAGTGATCTTTAACAGGGGTTCAAGATGTAAATATTAGAACTTCCTTTCATATTTATTTTATTCCATCTTTTAAAATAACAGCTTTATGGAGATAATAATTCACATACCATAAAATTCAGAACTTCAAATTATACAATTCAGTGGCTTTTAGTATATTTGTAGGGTTTGGGACTATCACCAATATCTAATTTTAAACATTTTTATCACTGCAAACAAGCTCTCTGTATCCATTTTTAATAATTTTCCTTCTGATTCCTCCCAATTCTAAGCAATCACTACTATGCTTTTCATAGTGAGAGACTGTGTTAAGAAAAACTGAGTCCATGAGGGGCGTGCTTTCAAAGGCAGGAATTTTCCACCACCATGTCTCTAAGTCCCCATCTGGGAACATAAAGTTCTTTGTCTGACTTTCCCACGCAGGGTTAGGTAGAAATTCCAGGTGTGCTTCTTTGTTCAAAAAGCCCATGAAAAGCTCTGGCAGGAAGAGCCTTTGTTGTGGACCTAGCAGTCAATCCATTATCAAAGTCAAAGATCGATCACTCCACAGGAAGTTTAAATAAACTCCTCTCATTGAATGACAACATGAATGGGGTCGGAATAACTCTGGGGTTAAAATCCCCCTGTCCCTTACCTGTTCAGATTCCTCCCTTGGATCCCCTCCCACAGCAGCATGAGGGCTCTCTCTCCCCTTCTCACGTTGACTCTCTCTGCATAATAAATCGCTCTCTGCTAAACTTTTTGGGTCTGTGATATTTATTTGAACGGTAAGCTCACCGAGCCTCTGGGACCCCTTCCCCATTCCTGGGGTAAGAGAGGTCAAGGACCTGCACACACTGGGGAAAACATCAGATTGGGGTAACTGAAAGCATCTTTGGGACACCTCTGCTCCCTCCCCACCAGTTACATTTTTGGCTAGCCAGCTAGGAGCAAATGTCAGAGTGGTCAGTGTTTCGGACACATTTCCCTTGCTAAAATCTATGCTGTTTGCTTCTTTTAAATCTGCTAAAGAGATGTCAGGTGCATCAGCAGAGGAATGGCCAGGCAGATGCTGCCTGCAAAAACCAGGAGGGCCTGGCCAGGTGCAGTGGTGGCACACAGCCAGTGGTTGGGCCTGGGGTGTAAAAGCTACAGTCACCTATGCAGGCCTCTCCCAGGCTTTCAACATCATGGTGGTAGGTCTTAAAGACACATGGTGCCACACTTTCTTTAAATCAGTATCCTTTACTGGATGTTCTTTGTTTTTCAGGACCAAGTCCAGGGCCAGGCAGTGGGCACAGATTGGTGGAGAGGGGGCGGGGTGCAGTCAGGTCAGTCCTGCAGGCTTCACATGCTGCAGCTGTCCCCAGGTGCCCTCGCTGCTGTCCTTGCCATGCAGCTGCACAAAGTGCAGCATGTGAGCTAATTGGAGCCAGCCGGCAGGCATCCAAGAGGTGGTGGTGCAGGGAGGGGCCCAATGTGGGCATGTGGCCCTGGCAGCTATCATGGTGGACAGTGGCACCATGGGAGACATGGCATTGGTGGCTCTGGCCCCCAGACTGGGCAGTGGCAGCCCAGGGACTCATGCCCATGATACCTTCAGGCTTATGTCTATGAAGACCTCCTGCAGTATAAATGCACAGGGCCAGTTCCCTTAGTCCGCAGTGCTAGGTTAAGTCCTAATGGAGCCAGAGGCTTTCAGTAGATACTGGAAACTACAGAACATTGTATTTTTCTCACCTGAAAATTTTCTAATCCAACTGAATGGTGCCAGAATCTAATAATGTACAATTTGTCTTGCCTAGGATTTGCTCTCTGTACAGCAGAACTTCTCCACCTAGAATACCATAGTCAAATCTAGTCCAAGGCCCAGAGAGTTAATTACTGGACCCACAACCCTAAGACATATTTTTATAATGAAAAGTGGGGTGGGAGGACCTCAATGCCCTGGGTCCTGAGAGTATTGCTTTGTGAGGCCATGTCGCCAGCCCTCTTTAATACTGTTGTACTTAGAGGTCCCTCCCAAGGAGTTTATGCTCCTAGGACAGATTTATGACCAGGCCTATGTTAATTGAACTCTTTCTGGGTAATACTGGCACCCATCACCCAAGCCTCACTGGCCTAGTTCTTCAAGGAGGTGCTGGTACCAGGCCACTAATTCCAGCAGTATCCATGTCCTTATGGTGGTCAATGAGGACATTTAGACAGTGAGAGTATGCCCATAATGCCAATAAATATGATTAAACTCAGCACATGAGGGGCCTGGAAGATGATCATGCATCTAGGGCACAAGGAAATTACAAGGTGCTATAACTGGGGGATTCCCCAGGGCTAGCACTATAACTGGGGAATGCCCTTGGGCTTGCAGTTGCAAGTAATAACCAGGGATGTGGGCATTCCTGTGTTTGATTTCAAATGGATGCTACTCTTCCCAAGACAAAATCACCCTTAAAGTGTATCCTGGATAACTGGGACCAATTTGACATACAATCTTTGAAGAAGTGGCTTATTTTTCTCTACCAAACAGTGTGGCCATGATAACTTCTGCCAACTGAAGAAACCTGGCCTCCTAAGGGAAGTATAAATTATAACACCATTCTACAATTAGACCTGTTCTGTAAAAGTTAAGGTAAATGGATTGAGGTCCCCTATGTGCAAGCTTTCTTTTCTCTAAGGAATAATCCTCAGCTATGTAAAGCATGTAACCTATACCCTACTGGCCCCACATTTGGGACTCCCTGTGGTTCCTCTCTCCACCGATGCTGACCTGGTCTCCTCAGCTCCTACAACCCAAGAGGAGTTAGGGAAGGCCAAGGCACCTCAAGCTACTAGGGTTCCCCAACTCTGCCCCCTACAGGCAGTTGGAAGAGAATTTGGTCCAACCAAGGTACATATCCCCTTTTCACTTTTTGACTTAAAGTAAATCAAGGTGGACTTAGAAAAATTTTCAGATGACCCGGACAATTACATAAATGTTCTGCAGGGCCTGGGTCCATTAGATTGGAAAGATATCATGTTATTGCTCAGTCAAGCCCTAACTAGCAATGAGAGAGAGGACAATCTCTCAAAGAGAGCACTGCTAGAGCAGTGGCTCCAGAGTTTGGGGTCACCTGGTACCTTAATCAAATACATGGCCAAATGACACCAGAGGAAAAGGATAGATTTTCTACAGGTAGACAAGCAGTCCCTTACTGGGTTGCTGACTCAGAACAGGGGGACTGGAGTTGTAGACACCTATTAACTTGCATACTTGAGGGATTAAGGTGAACTAGGAAAAAGCCTATGAACTATGCAATGTTATCCACCATAACTCAGGGAAAGGAAGAAAATTCAACAGACTTCCTTGAGCAGTTATGGAAGGACTGAAGAACGTATACTCCCCTGTCGCCGGACTCCATTGAGTTAATATTAAAAGACAAATTTATTGCACAATCAGCAGCAGACATTAGGAGGAAGTGACAGAAGCTGACATTAGGAGGAAGTGACAGAAGCTGGCCCTGGGGCCAGAACAGAGTCTAGAATCATTATTGAATCTAGCAACCTTGGTGATCTATAATAGAGACCAGGAGGAACAGGTTGAAAGGAACAGGAGAGACCAGAGGAAAGCCACAGCCATAGTCATGGCCTTCAGGCAAGCAGACCCAAGGGGCTCAGAAGAAAGAAAGGCTTGGGTCAGCCACCAGTCTGGCAGAGCTTGCTATCACTGCAGCTTACCAGGACATTTTAAGAGAGATTGTCCCAAGAGGAATGGACCACCTCCTCGTCCTTGTCTTTAGGGTCCTTAGCCACTGTGCCAAAGGGATCACTGGAAATCACAGTGTTCCTGGGAATTAAGATTCCCAGAGTCTGAAGTGGCTAACCAGTTGACCCAACAACAGGACTGAGGGTGCCTGAGGCAAGTGCCAGCACAAGCCATCACCCTCACTGAGCCCCCAGTAAAGCTAACCAGAGGGCCAGGAAGTCGATCTCCTCCAGGACACTGGTTTGGCCTTCTCAGTCTTACTTTCCTGTCCTGAACAGTTGTCCTTCAAGTCTGTTCCTTCAAGTCTGTAACTGTCCAAGGAGTCCCAGGACAAGCAGTCTCCCAATATTTCTCCCAGCCCCTAAACTGTAACTGGGGAGATACTCTTCTCCCATGCCTTCCTCATCATGTCAGAAAGTCCCACTCCCTTACTAGGATGGGACCTGTTAGCCATAGCGGGAGCCATTATCTATATGAACATTATCAGGGAGGAAATCCCTCTCTGCTGTTCATTATTTAAAGAAGAGATTAATACCAAGGTTTGAGCAATGGATGAACAATTTAGATGGGCAAAGAACGTATGCCCAATTCTAATAATGCTAAAGGATCTCACCTCTTTTCCTTACCAAAGACAGTATCCCCTAAGACTGGAAGCCAAAAAGGGGCTACAGGATATTATAAGAAACTTAAAAATTCAGGGTCTAGTAAAGACCTGTAACAGCCCTTGTAATACTTCAATTTTAGGAGGACAAAAACCTTGGCGCAAGATCTCAGGCTTATTGATGAAGCTGTGATTCCTTTATACGCAGCTGTATCCAATCTTGTTTTTTCAAATACCAGGAGAGGCACAATGGTTTACAGTCCTGGACCAGAAGGATGCCTTTTTCTGTGTTCCATTACATCCTCTCAGTTTCTGTTCACCTTTGAAGACCCTTTAGACCAGAATTCTCAGTTCATCTGGACAGTGTTACCCCAGGGCTTTCAAGATAGCCCCCAACTGTTCAGCCAGGCTCTAGCTCAAGATAGTATTTATTTTTCACATCCCGGTACCCTTGTCCTCCAATATATGGATGACTTACTTATAACTGTGAACTCAGAAACCCACTATAAGTAGGCCACCCAGAACCTCCTAAAATTTCTTGCCATCTGTGGATATAAGGTTTCCAAACCAAAGACCCAACTTTGTAGGCAAGAGGTAAAATACCTAGGACTTTTCTTGTCTAAGGACACTTGATGGAGAGAGTCTGCAACCCATACTGGCATTCCCCCATCCAAAGATCTTTAAACAGTTGAGGAGATTCCTAGGAATAACTGGTTTCTGCCAATTGTGAATTCTCAGACATGGTAAAATAGCCAAACCCCTATACACTCTGATTAAGGAAACCCAAAAGGCTAACACCAATCTAATACAATAGGACCCTATGGCTGAGGCAGCCTTTCACACCCTGAAGCAGGCATTACTGCAGGCTCCAGCTCTAAACCTTCCTACAGGGAATGACTTCTCCCTATATGTTACAGAAAAGTCAGGAGTGGCACTGGGGGTTCTCACCCAGACTCGGGGGACCATGCCACGCATACCTAAGTAAGGAAATTGATGCAGTAGCAAAAGCCTGCCCACAATGCTTGTGGGTCATAGTCATGGTGGCTATACTGGTCTCAGGAGCTGTTAAAATAATGCAACGGAAAGATCCAACTGTATGAACTCCACATGATGCAGCTGGAATTCTGACCTCTAAAGGAGGATTATGGCTGTCCAACAACTGCTTCCTCAAATATCAGGCCTTAATCTAGAAGGGCCTGTACTTCAGCTGTGTACATGTGCTGCCCTCAATCCAGCTACTTTTCTTCCTAAGAAAAGGGAAGACAAACAACATGACTATCAGCAGGTTATAGCCCAAAACTATGTGGCTTGAGATGATCTCTTAGAAATTCCTCTAGCTAATCCTGACCTTAAACTATACACTGATGGAAGTTCATTTATGGAAAATTGAGTTCAAAAATCTGGATATGCAGCAGTCAGTGATTAAACAATGCTTGAAAGTAACTCCCTTCCTCCTGAAGCTGGTACCCAGCTGGCAGAACTGTAGCCCTCACTCGAGCTCTAAAATTAGGAAAAGAAAAGAGAATAAACATATACACAGATTCCAAATATGCCTACCTGTTTCTGCATGCTCATGTTGCCATATGGAAGGAAAGAGAGTTCCTAACCTTGGCAGGAACTCCCATTAAATATCATAAGGAAATTTTAGACTTATTACAAGCTGACCAAGAACACAAAGAGGTAGCATTCTTACACTGCTGAGGTCACCATAAAGGAGATGAGAAGGAAGCAGAGGGCAATCACTGAGCTGACCTAGAAGCAAAAAGGACAGCTACACAAGGATAGATGGACCTTTAATATGGGAAAACCCTCTCCAGGGAACTAGACCTCAATACTCATCAGAAGAGGTAGAGTGGGCAATCTCTCAGGGATTTAATTTTCTTTCTTCAGGATGGCTACCTGTTGCCAGCTGGTGGAAAGTACTTAAAACCCTACATCAAACCTTCTATATTGATGTAGAGAATATGCATCAAATGGCCAAATCTATATTTACAGAAAAAGATCTTCAAGGCTGTCCAACAAATAGTCAAAGGATGTGAAATATGCTAGAAAAATAATCCCTTGACTCATCACAAAACTTCTCCTGGGAAACAGCAAACTGGTCATTACCCAGGTGAGGAATGGCAAATGGACTTTACCCATATGCCTAAGTCTCAGGGATATGAATATCTGCTACTATGTGTAGAAATCTATGCAAACTGCATTGAGGCATTCCCTGTAAAACAGAAAAAGCCCAAGAGGTAATAAAAGTCCCAATTAATAAAATAATCCCTAGATTTGGACTCTCTCACTGTCTTCAAAGAGATAATGGCCCTCCCTTCAAAGCTGCAGTGACCCAAGGAATTTCCAAGGTGTTAAGAATACAGTATCATTTACATTGTGCTTGGAGGCCTCAGTCCTCAGGTTGGTGGAAAAGATGAATGAAATTCTTAAGAGACACCTAAAGAAACTGGCCCAGGAAACCCACCTCCTGTGGCCTTCTTTATTACCAATAGCACTCTTAAGGGCTTAAAACTCTCCTCAGAATATAGAACTCAGCCCCTATGAGATGCTTTATGGATGGCCCTTTCTTAGTAATGATCTCGTATTAGACAAGGAAACAGCAGATCTACCAGCAGACTCTTAGGATCTTACCTGAAGGACACCTTAGGGAAAAAGGGAAAGAGTTGTTCTGCCCTGGAGACTTGGTGCTTGTTAAGTGTCTCCCCTCAGAGTCTCCCTCTCTAGGCCCATGTTGGGAAGGATGATTTTTGGTTATTCTGTCTACCCCAATGGCAGTTAAGGTGGTGGGAACTGACTCGTGGATTCATCTCACTCAGCTAAAGCCTTGGATACCTCCTGAAGAAAATTATAGGCCCTCTACTCCACAGTCTGAAGTTCTAGGAGATGACCCTTCATACACCTGCAAGCCATTAGAGGATCTACATTTGCTCTTCTGACAAGATCCCCAGCAAAGTAATTACGCATGAGTCTAACTTACATCCTGATATTAACAGGACTATCACTCGTAACCATTATTTGTGACCAGACTCTACGTGATTGCCCCTATGAATTGGCCTAATAGCTCTCCTTCTCTCCTTCCTAGTGTTGCCCCACGACAATTTACACTGACTCTCAGGTGCAGAGTCTTCTCTTGCCAAGGCCATGCCATATTTGAACCCATATTATTCCTTTCATGGTGGGGAGGAATAATAGGAGGACTTGGTACTGGCATTTAAAGAGTTACTACCTCTACTCAGTTTTACTATAATCAGGAGTTAAATAATAACATGGGAAAAGTTGCTAATTCTCTCTGCAGAAGCAGCTTAACACTTTGGCTGCCATAACTCTTCAAAATAGAAGGGCCCTGAATCTGTTAACAGCAAAGAGAAAGGAGGAATCTTTCTCTTTCTAGTAAAAGAATTCTGCTACTTTATAAACCAATCAGGTATTGTCTTAATCAATTGAAAGACTCAGGGATGAATCTAACAGAGGGCTAAAAACCTTAAAAAAAAAATCATGGGGCTTGTTTAAAAACTGGCTGTCTTGGCTCTACCCTCTCTTAGGCCAATTTATAAGCATTCTATTATTACTAGCCATTGGGCATCTCATCTTTAACCTTCTTGTCAAATCCATTTCTTCTAGAATTAAACTCATAAGGCCACAAATGGTCCTTCAAATGGAATCCCAGATATCATTGGCTCATAAGTTCTATCATGAACCTCTGGATCAACCTGCACCTCTGGAAGACTCCTCTGTGGAGGAAACCTCAACTGTGGGGCCCCTTCTATGCCCCAGTTTAGCAGAAAGTAGCTAAAGAGTGATTGATACCCGTGTGCCAACAGCAGTTGGATTTTCCTGTTCAGAGGGGGAACTGAGGCACTGTTTAAGGAAAACAAAGTCCACAAGGGGCATGGTTTCAAAGGCAGAAATTTTCCAGCGCCATGCCTCCATCCACATCCCCATCCAGGAATGTAGAATTTCTTTTTCTGATTTTCTCGTGCATGGGTAGAAATTCCACGTGTGCCTTTTTGTTCAAAAAGCCCTTGAAAAGCTCTGGGAGGAAAGGCCTCTGTTGCAGACCTGGCAACCAATCCAGTACTAGAGTCAAAGATCAATCACTCCACAGGAAGTTTAAAAGAACTCCTCTCATTGGACAAAAACATGAATGGTGTCAGAATAACTTGGGGGTTAAAATCCCCATGCCCCTTACCTGTGTGGACTCCTCCCTTGGATCCCCTCCCATGGCAGCATGGGAGCTCTCTCTCTCCTTCTCTCTTTCTCTCTCTCTCTCTTCTAATAAATCACTCTCTGCTAAACTCTTTGGGTCCATGATATTTATTTGAATGTTAAACTGACTGCACCTCCATGAACCCTTCCCCATTCCTGGGAATAAGAGAGGTCAAGGACCTGGGCACATTGGGGAAGACATTGGATTGGGGAAACTGAAAGCAGCTTTGGGATGCCTCTGCTTCCTCTTCCCCCACCCCCACCCAGTTATAATAGCGATCATTAAAAAATCTGGAGACAGCAGATGCTGGAGAGGATGTGGAGAAATAGGAACACTCTTACACTGTTGGTGGGAGTGTAAATTAGTTCAACCATTGTGGAAGACAGTGTGGCGATTCCTCAGGGACCTAGAAATAGAAATTCCATTTGACCCAGCAATCCCATTACTGGTATCTATCCAAAGGATTATAAATCGTTCTACTATAAGGACACATGCACACGAATGTTCATTGCAGCACTGTTTACAATAGCAAAGACCTGGAACCAACCCAAATGCCCATCGATGATAGACTGGACTGGGAAAATGTGGCACATATACACCATGGAATATTATGCAGCAATCAAAAATGATGAGTTTGTGTCCTTTGTAAGGACATGGATGAATCTGGAGAACATCATTCTCAGCAAACTGACACAAGAACAGAAAAAGAAATACTGCATATACTCACTCATAGGTGGGTGAGAAAAATGAGAACACATGGACACAGAGAGGCGGTCTACTATACACTGGGGACTGTTGGGGGAAATGGGGGAGGGACAGCGGGGGGGGGGCTGGGGGGGATAGCCTGGGGATGAATACCAAGTGTGGGTGAAGGGGAGGAAGGCAGCAAAACACACTGCCATGTGTGTACCTATGCAACTATCTTGCACGTTCTGCACATGTACCCCAAAACCTATAATGCAATAAAAATTTAAAAAAAAATAGCTATTAATTTATTTATTGTGGATATGTTATATAAATGGAATCATATAATGTTTTTTCTTTTATGTCTGGCATATTTCTCTAAGAATAATATTTTCAAGTTTCATTCATGTCATAGCATGTATCATTACTTCATTTCTTTTAATTGCTAAATATTATTCCACTACATGAACTATACCACTTTTTGTTTCTGCCTATCAGCTGATGGACCCTTTATTCTTGTTTTTTGGCTTTTAAGAAAAATGTTGCCATGAAGAGTCACAAGTTTTTGTGTGAACATGTTTTTAATTTTCTTGAATATATACCTAGAAGTGAAATTAGTAGGTTGCAGAGTTAACTCTATGTTTAACATTTTGAAGAACTGCCAAACTACTTTCCGCAGTGGCTGCACCATTTTACATGACTACCAGCAATACATCATGGTTGCAGTCTCAAAAAACTTTTGCCAACATTTGTTAAGGCCTCCATTTTATTTATATTATAACCCTTCTGGTAGGAAAAAAAGTGATATCTCATTGTGGTTTTGATTTGCATTTCCCTAAAAACTTGAGAATCTTTTCATGTGCTTATAACCTATTTGTATCTCTTTGGGAAAAAATTCTATTCAACTCATTTCCTTATTTTTTAATTGAGCTTTTGTCTTTTTATTGTTAAGTTGAACTAGTTCTTTATATATATTTGGATTCAAAATTTTTATCAGATACATTATTTGCAAATATTTTTCTCATTATTTGATAGTGGCCTGAGAAACAAACAGAATTTTTAACTTTAAGTTACAATTTATCTGATTTCATTTTGCCACTTTGCTTTAAGAGATGAAACTAAAAACCACTGCCTACACCAAGCTCACAAACATTTACTCAGTTGTTTTCTTTAAAAATTATATCACTTGAATTGTTACATTTGTGTGGGAGATCCATTTACTTATGTTGGGTTGAAACCAACCTTTGATCATCCACGCATAACGGCTCCCTGTAATGAAAAACAATAATGTTAATTACCCACAGATTGAGTTGGCTCCAGAATTTTGGCACTATTTCTGTACAGAATAAAAGCAAGCAGATCCAGCTTATTGAGACTGGTCACTCCCTAGCAGTCCCCTAGCCACTGTCACACAAAATACCTGTGTCTGAATACACCTTTCATCTGTCACTCAGCCAGAGTCTGTGGGACAGACTCAGTAACTGGTGACCTGTGTGAGGGTCACTGCAAGGGATCACAATGGAATCCTCGAAAGCGAAGGTGAAGAGACTGTGCAGTCAGTAAGTCATTGGTGCTTGCTTGAGATTTCCAAGTTCAGGGGAATTTTCAAACTAGTTATCCACTCAACAGAAGCAGTATATAAAAGTATTGAAAGAGCAGCTTAAAGCTAGTGGGACCTCGGTTTTGCAGGCTCAATTAAGGGGCCTAATGCAAATTGCTGTTTCCCATAACCCATGGTTTCCAGAGGAAGGCACACTAGATCTAGAGTCCTGGGCACAAGTGGGGAAGAATCTTAAATGACATCATACACAAGGGCAACGAGTCCCAGTACATTTTTAATGTTCCGGACCTTAATCAGAGCTGCTTTGGTCCCGTTCTACACAGAAAAGCTTAAAAAGAGGACGAAGAATGAACCACTACCTGTCTTACTGTCCTCTCCTCCTCCCTAGGCCCATAATTACTGGGTAAAGATACGAAAGAGAAAACAGAGGTTTTTCCTGAGCCCCTGCATCCAATAAATTAGAAACAAGACAAGGGATACACTACAGCTGTGGGACCCTTTGTTAGGCAAGCAGCATTATAAGGGGAGCTCTTGACCTTCCTGGTAATGCAAGATCAACAAGGTAATTGGGTATATGAACTCACTTATGTTGAGGCTTTTAGATAAAAATAAGCATTAGAGAAAACAGAGCCACTAGCCCATTTATGAAAGGATTAATTGAGGCCATATAAAATAGCTTCTGTATGATCACATGGGACTGGTCAGTGCTAGCTAAAACAACTTTAGCGGCCAGTCAGTACCTCCTCTGGAAGACAAAATATAATGAGTTGTGCAAACAACAATCCAAGAATAATCAATTGGTGGGCAAAACATAATTTCTGCTATACTCCAGGGGAGGGGTTCCTATGTCAATTGTACAATAACAATTAAGTTTTGTTATCCAAGCCTATGCACAAGTGTCTTTGTGCACTCTCAGTGTTTGAGACCAAATATCCAAAGGCAGAGTTCAACAGCAATTGTTTTGTGAATGTTCAACAAGGGCCTCAGGAGACATTTGTTGAATTGATCAACCAGTTAACCCAGGTAATTAAAAAACAATTTAACATGCACAGGCCACTGATATCTTATTGTTGCAATTGGCTCAGGAAAATGCTAATGTAGACTGTCAGCAAGCAATGCAGGCAATCAGAGAAAAGGCAGCTGCAGTTGGGGAACTTATATGAGCACATCAACTGGTGAGGATAAAAATCAAACAAAGCAAAAATATTGGCTATGGCATTAAAGCCTCCTAAAGTGACAAGGGAGGAAAGCCTAAATTGTTTTCTACATGGACAGCCAGGTCATATGAAGCAGGAGTGTCTCAATAGTACACAAAGTAACTTAGGAAAAGAACCCCCTTCTATATGCCCCCAAAGTAAAAAGGGAAAAACATTGGGAAAATTAATGCAAGTCAAAATTTGATAACCATGGCAACCCCCTAAGTAATTAGTCTGGGAACTTTCTGAAGGGCTGACCCCAGGCCCTACTCCAAACTGGGGCAATGCCAGGAGCCTTTCTCAGTCAGATGGAAAGTCCGCAGTTCTCTCTCTCAGCAACCACCTCTGGGAGCACAGGACTAGACTTACTTTGCCCCAGTGAATTAGTGCTAAAAAGAAGGAGAAACCCTAAAAGGGTTGCAACAGGGATCTGGGGCTCACTGCCTCTGGGGATGGTGGGATTGGTCCTAGGTTGATCAAACCTATCAGTAAAGAAATCAATGTGCTTACTGGAGTAATTTATAGTGATTATCAAGGTAAGTTATTGGTAATGATTAAATGTAAAGATCTGCATATTCTTCCCCCTGGATCAAAGACAGCTCAGTTACTACTTATACCATACTGGGTCCCCAGTGCCCAGGGAAAAGAAAGAATTCAAGAAAGTTTTGGAAGCACGGGTATTGGAACCAACTAACCACTGGTCAGAAACCCATGATTACCTTAAAATCAGAAATAAAAACTTTACTAGCTTAATGGACACAGGGGCAAACATTTTGATCATTAGTGATTAAAACTGGCCAGAAACTTGGCATTGAGTCACTCAGAGAAAATAATTGTCAGCATCAGGGAGTGCATACAGCCAAGCAGAGCATGAGCCCCCTAACATGTTTAGATTCAGAGGGAAGAAAAGAAGTTATACAACCTCTAGTTATGTGCATTCTTGTTAACATTTGGGAATGGGACCTATTAGACCAATGCAGGGGTGTCAATCTTCATATCCATTTCTAACAATAGCTACTGTTGTAATTCCTCCTCTACCCTTGATATGGTTCTCTCAAGATCCTATTTGGGTAAAACAGTGGCCTTTAAAGGGAGAGAAATTACAATGGGCCCATGAATTAGTTGAGAAACAATTAAAAGCAGGCCACATAGAACCATCAAACATCCCTTGGAATTTGCCCATTTTTGTCATTTCCAAAAAGTCTGGTAAATGGAGACTTTTGCATGACTTTGCTATCAATGCTGATTTGCAACCTTGGGGTCCCTTCATTAAGGCCTCACTTCCCCCATGGTGATACCTCAAGATTGGCCTATAGTCATTATTGATTTAAAAGACTCCTTTTATATTATTCTCCTTGCAACACAGGACAGAGAAAAATTTGTGATTTTTGTCAAAAGGAATACATAGTTTAGAAGTTTAATCATAGTGCCTGAAAAAGTACAGATGCCCTTTTCTTTGAAATATCTTGGTTGCATACTAACCTCCCAGTCAGTAAGATCCCAAAAGGTTAAATTAAATACTAGCAACTTACACACCTTAAATGATTATCAAAAATTACTGGGTGATATTAACTGGCTTTGTCCCACCTTCAGGGTAACTACTGACAAATTACAGAACCTGTTTTCTATTTAAAAGGGCAATGCATCCCTGGACTCCCCAAGTCTTTAACCCCCACTGCAAAAAGAGAAATTGAGGAAATAGAGCAAACTATTTCTCAGAAGCAACTAGATCACATAGACCCACGATATTCAGTCCAATTGTTTGTTTTTCCTACTAAATGTTCTCCAAGAGGATTAATAGGACAGATGGCCCAGGGCTGTGCTTCCTACAATGGGTTTTTTGCTCATATATTGGGACTAAAACACTATCTCCCTATATCTAGCTAATTAGTAAAGTTATCTATACAGACCAAAAATGATGCAATCAGTTGCAAGGTTATGACCCTGATATCGTAAGAATACCCTTAAGTAAAAAACAATTCAAAGTAGTCTTGCCCCTATTTCTACATGTTCAGATAGCACTCTCTGATTATGTAGGCCATATAGAACATGCCCTTCCTGCTGACAAACTGCTCCAATTTTTATCTCATACTCCTGTAGTTATGCCTACAGAGGTAGTTCATTCCCCCATACCTAATGCATTAAATCTTTTCACTGATGGCTCTGATAAAAATGGAAAGGCAGCTATTTGCTGGGAACCAAATAACTCCCTCACTCATTCTGGATTTACTAGTACTCAGAGAGCTGAGGTTGGAGTCCTAATATTGGCCCTAGAAACCTTTTCTGCTAAGCCCATCAATATTGTTAGTGACTCTGCTTATTCTGTTAATTTATTGTAGAACCTCAAGACAGCCCTCATTAAGTCCACTCTCCAGCCCACCCTATGTGCCCTTTTTCTTTGACTTCACCAATTGCTAGATCTATGAACACATCCTATTTTTTTTCATGTATATTTGAACCCACAGCTCACTGCCTGGCCCACTGTCTTATGGCAATGATCAAGTAGACCTGCAGGTTACGATGTCACTGCTTGACTTAGCCACACAATCACATCAGTTTTTCTACCAAAATTGGAGAAATTTATCTAAAGAATTTCAGTTAACCCAAGAACCAGCTAAACAAATTATACTGCAATTCCCAGATTGCCAGCTCATAGGCACAACCTCTCCGTCTACAGGTGTTAACCCTAAAGAACTAGAACCTAATCAGTTATGGCAAACAGATGCTACACACATCCCTGAATTTGGAAAACTAAGGTATGTACATGGTACATTGGTACATTGATACCAATTCTCATCTAATTAGCACACATGATCTTCCTGGAAAGTCCACTCAATTCATCATTAAACGTCTCTTACCTTTTGCTTTTATGGGGTGACCCACAAATATGAAAACAGATAATGATCTGGCTTACACCAGCTCACAATTTTGCCAATTTTGTCACAATTGGAATGTCTAACATTTCACAGGCATCCAGTACAACCCCCAAGGACAGGCCATAGTAGAACATGTCCATTTCACCCTTAAAAATATGCTCAAAAAACAAAAGAGGGGAAATATGAGTAAAGACCCTGCAACACCATTGACACAAGACTTATTTACCCTTAGTTTCTTAAATTTGAATAATAAATTTCAATCAGCTATACAAAAGCACCTTGCTAAAATCTCCCAAAATATAAAACCCCTGCTTTTATGGTAAGATGTAAATAGTAATGTATAGTGTTGTCCAAATGACTTGCTAACTTGAGGAAGATAATTTACTAGTGTTCGCATTCTCTCAGGTCACCTTTGGATTCCAGCACGATGCATCAAACCTTACCATGACATGGCTAGGACACATGCCAGTCCCAGAAATAAAGGATATAACCCTGCAGGACTGACAGCCTGGGACAATGTGGCTTCCTCAGATGACACAGGCCCCAGACATTACCTGGGGGATGCTGAAGAAGATATCTCAGGAGGCTGAGCAAATTCTGCTCCAGACACAAACACCATTCACTCCAGATAATTTGTTCCTTGCTATGCTCTCTGTTGTACATTGCAACTTGCTTAGGGTATTAACCATTTTTATGCTCTCAGTTAGCATGGGACCCTTATCTGCTACACTCTATTGAGCTCATCTTTTAGATCCACCTTTCTTAAGCCCTGTTACATGGGCAGACACCCCCTTCCCAGACTTTAATAACACCACTGCTTGTCTAGAAGGGATTTACTTACCCCCAGTAGGGTTCTTCATTAGTGGCACACATTGGACTGAGGTGTCACATAACACTACATATCACTCCACAATTCTCCCACTGTGTGTACCTTATACATCTCTAACCCTTAATGTGTACCTGCCCCAAAACAGTTATGGCTACATTATGTCAAAGGAAATGTGTTTAAATTCTTAGTTTCAGGTAGCCTCAAACTCAGTAATGCAACCAATGCCACTTTCTCCAACATTCCTCCCTGTGCTAAAGAATGAAGCTGGGAAAGTAATGGATTCCACTTTGGCTGGGAGGTCTGTCATGGAGTTCAAGCCCATAGCCTCCAGTTAGGCAATTATAACCTCATATACTGGAGACTCCACAGCCACTTGGAAGCTAACCATACTAATGTTTGTATCAATCATGGCATCAATCACAGTTTTGTAGGCATGTCCCATTTCCCTATAATTTGGGCCAATGGGGTGACGGAATATCCCAGACCCCAAGTAGGGTCCATGCCACCCAAAGACACTTTATGGTGCCTGAGACATCTTAGTAACCCCCTTAACACCTGGCATCGAATGTATCATAATTCTAGTAACAAATATACTATGACTTTTACTCATAATCACACAGATTCGTGCCTGATCTGTGCTACACATCCATACATTTTTTCTTATGGAAACAAATATTTCCATAACACCCAAAACTCCATGTTTGTAACCCCTGTGCAAGAACAGGCTTAGTTTGCCTCATGTATTACTAATTACAATATATCTAATTTAAATATTACTATTGTCATGGTATTAAGGAGACAATCTGAGGCATTCCTACCAGTCAATCTGACATGATTGTCAAGGTTTCTCTGCTCTTGCCACCTTAGAATGTGCCCTGTCCCAGGTGAGACACATAAGGTTCATAGATACAGTTACATAAGATTCATAGATACAGTTATAGCCTTTATAGTCTCAGCCATAGTCATCCTAGCCACTGCTAGTGTTGCTGTAGCATCTATTACTGAATCAGTACAAATGGCAACCTTCGTAGATAAGGCCAGAAACGTGTCTAATAAACTTTTATAGCAGGGTATAGATCAAAAGATTATTGCACATCTGCAAGCCCTCCAGGCTGCTTTGGAATATGTAGGGGAATGACAAGATGCACTGATATTCCAACATCAATTAAATTGTCACTGGGAGCATAAGCATATCTGTGTCACCTCTCTACCTTAGAACCAATCAACATGTAGTTGAGATGAGGTGAAAACACCTCTGGGGAACCTTACATGATAATTTAAGAGCAGACATAAAGCAATGTAACATTAAAATTCAAGAATGCCTAAACACCATAGGTATGCATGGCCAACAAACAGCCATATGGAAGGATGTGCATGAACATCTTTCCTGGATAGTCCCCCACTCCTGGGGGGAGATCACTCCTTGAGTGGAAAAGACTGGTTATACTCATGTTTGTCTCATGTTATTTACTAATTCTAAAATGCAAAGCTCGAAGATGAACTGTAACCACTATGCCTGACAAACTGTTGTTGCATACATCTGTACTCTTCAATCAATGGAACCTGATGCAAAAAAAAAAAAAAAAAAAAAAAAAAAAAAAAAAAAAAAAACAGAAAATGGGGAGATGTGGGAGATCAGTCAGGGTGGTGGGAGAAATTATAGGAAAAGGATGCAGACCTTCTTGAAAGCTCAGAAGGTTTTGCATAGCTTTGAGAAAGAATAAGCTGAAGGCAGCTGTTCTACCCTGACGCAGAAGGTGAGGAGTAGGTAGAAGGAAGTTTATGGGAATTTATCTCAAATGGGGTTGTTTACTCATGTTGTCCTAAAACTGACCTTTGTTCATCCATGTCACATGACTGCTTCCTGTAAAGAAAAACAATAATTTTAATCACCCAGAAATTGTGTTTGTTCCAGGCTTTTGGCATTATTTCTGTAGTGAATAAAAGCAAGCAGCTTCAGCTTATTGAGACTGCTAACTAACCAGCAGTCCCCTAGCTGCTTTCATGCAAAATACCTGAGTCTGAGTATTTCTTCCATCAGTTGCTCAGCCAGAGTCTGCAGGACAGACTCAGCACATTTGAATCTATAATCCATTTAAACTAACTTTTGTGGATATAATGAAGAAAGTATTCACATACATTATTTGCATGTGGATATCCAGTTTTTCAGGCACTATTGCTGAAAATATTATTTTTACCCATTTAATTGTCTTAGCACCCTTGTCAAATATCAATTAATTGTAAATGTAACAGATTATCTTCTGAGTGTAAATTTTATTCTGTCTTGACTTCTCCAGCTTTATAATAACATCAGAAACGAGAAAGTGTGATTTCTCTAACTTGTTGCTTTTCAAAATCATTTTGACTTTGCAATATATTTTGCATTTTTATGAGAATTTCAAGATCAGTATGACAATTTCTGAAAAAATAAAAGGTAGCTGGGATACTGATAGAATTTTTTTATTGAATCTGTAGATCAGTTTGGGACTATAGCTGTATTGCATTTCAATTCAGGACACTGCTTTTGCACTTCTTTTATTAAATTGATTTCTAAATATTTTATGTTTTTGATATTATTATACATGTAACTGTTTTCTTAATTTGCTTTTCATATTGTTTATTGATAATATGTAGAAATATAATTATTTTTAATTTTTATTAGCATGTTGTAGGTGTATATATTTGTAATGTACATGAGATGTTTTGATGCAAACATACAATGTGAAATAAGAACATCATAGAGAATGGGGTTTTTATCCCCTCAAGCACTTATTCTTTGTTATAAAAAACTCAATCACTTTTTAAAGTTATTTTTAAATGTATAGTTAACTTATTATTGACTATAGCCACGCTGTTGTGCCATCAAATATTAGGTCCTATTTATTATTTTTATTGTTTTGTACCCATTATTTATTCTGACTACCCTCCCAACCTCCAACTATTTTTACCAGTCTCTGGTAATCATCTTTCTACTCTCTGTCCATTAGTTAAATTGGTTTGATTTTTAGATCCCACAAATAATTGAAAACATGTGATGTTTGTTTTTCTGTGTCTGGCTTATTTTACTTAACATACCTGATATCCAGTTAAATCCATGTTGTTACAAATGACAGGATTTCATTGTTTTATTTGCCTCCAATTCTTGGCTATGGGGAAGAGTGCTGCAACAAACATGGAAATGTAAGTATTGATAAAATAATTTCCTTTCTTTTGGGTATATTCCCAGCAGTAGGATTGCTTGATCACACAGCTGCTTTATTTTTAATTTTTTGAGGTGCCTCTAAATTGTTCTCCATAGTGATTGTGCAGCAAACCACTATGGCATGAGTTTACCTATGTAACAAACCGGCACATGTACCTCAGAACTTAAAAAAAAAATGCTTTTGCCAAAGAAAAACAAAATTACATTCCCAAGAACAGTGTATAAGGATTCCCTTCTCAGCACAACCTCTTCAGCATTTATTGGTCGGTCTTTTGGATATAAGCCATTTACACTGGGGAGAGATTAAGATTAAACTCCTTGTAGCTTTGATTTGCATTTCTCTCATAATCAATAATATTGAGTATCATTGATGTGTGTGTTTGCCACTTGTATTTTTTTTGAGAAACATCTATTCAAATACTTTGCCCAGTTTTTGATCTGATTATTAGAATTTTTACCTATAGAGTTGTTTGTGCTCATTATATATTCTAGTTATTCATTCCTTTTTGGAAGGATAGCTTGAAAATATTTTCTTCCATTGTGTAGTAAACCTCTTCACTTAGTTGATTGTATACTTTGCTGTGCATAAGCTTTGTAACTTGATATGATCCCATTTCTCTATTTTTGTTTTGGTTGCCTGAGCTTGTGAGGTATTGCTTAAGAAATTTTTCTAGACAAATACCTTGTATATTCTCCTTACCTTTTTTGTAGTAGTAATTTTATATATTGAGGGCTTAAGTCTTTAATCTATTTTGATTTTATTTTTGTATATGGTAAGAGAGAGGGGTCTAATTTCATTCTTCTGCATATGGATATCCAGTTTTCCCAGAACCACTTATGAAAGAGACTCTTGCCCAGGGTGTATTCTTGACACCTTTGTCGAAAATGAGTTTGCTGTAGATGTGTGGATTAGTTTCTGTGTTTTCTATTTTGTTCTATTTTTCTATGCTTCTGTTTTTTATTGCCAGTACCATACTGTTTTGGTTGCTGTATATCTGCAACATAATTTGAAGTGAGTAATGTGATTTTCTCAGTTTTGTTCTTTTTGCTTAAGACAGCTTTAGCTATTCTGGATATTTTGTGGTCCCATATAAGTTTTAGGACATTTTTAAAATTTCTGTGAAGAGTATTACTGGTATTTTGAAAGGGATTATATTGAATCTGTATATTGTTTTGGATATTTTATCATTATTGATTCTTCCAATCCATTAATATAATTTTTTTTGGTGTCCCCTTTAATTTCTTCCATCAGTGTTCTATACTTATTATTTCAGAGATCCTCCACTTTTTTAGTTAATTCCTAAGTATTTAAATTTATAAGTGGATATTGTAAATAGGATTACCTTTTAATTTGTTTTTCAGATTGTTTACTTCTGGCATAAAGAAATATTACTAATATTCTATGTTGATTTTGTATCTTACAACTGTTGACTTTTTTTTATTCTAATAGGTTGTTGTTGTGGCATCTTTAGATATTTCCAAATAGAAGGTCATATCATCTGCAAATAAGGATAATTTGACTTTTTAAAAAGTATTATTTATTTCATTCTCTTGTCTGATTGCTTTAGCTAGGACCTCCAGTTTTAGGTTGAAGGACAGTGGGAAAAGTGGGCATCCTTGTCATGTTCCAGCTACTAGAGGAAAGTCTTTCAGTTTTTCCCCATTCAGTATGCTAGATTCAGACCTGTGGTTTATGGCTTTTATTATGTTGACATACGTTCCTTCTATCCCCAGTTACTTGAGGGTTTTCATCATGAAAGCATGTTGAATTTTAATAAATGCTTTTTCATCATCAATTTAAGTGATCATATGTTTTTTGTACTTCAATCTGTTTATATGATGTATCACACTGATTAATTTGCATATGTTGAGTTATCCTTGCATCCCAGGGACTAATCTCACTGGTCATAATAAGTGATCTTTCTAATTTATTGTTGAATTCATTTTGCTAATATTTGTTTGAGAATATTTGCATCAATATGCATTACAGATATTGGTGTGTGTTGATTTTTGAAATGTGTTTGTCTGGTTTTGGTATTAGGGTAATCCTGGCCTTGGAGAATATCTCTTGGAAATATTTTATTCTCCATAGTTTAGAATAGTTTCAGCAGAATTGGTATTAGTTCTCCTTTAAATGTTTGGTAAAATTCATCAGTGAAGTAATTAAGTCCCAGGCTTTTCTTTACTGAGAGAATCTCTTATTAAGCCTTCAATTTCATTACTGGTTATTGATCTCTTTAAGTTTTGTATTTCTTCCTAGTTTTATCTTGATAGATTGTAAGGGTATAGGAATTTGTCCACTTCTTCTAGATTTTCCAATTTATTGGCATATAGTTGCTCACAGTAGCCACTAATGGACCTTTGAACATCTGCTGTGTCAGGTGTAATGCTTCCTTTTGTATTTCTTATTTTATTTAATTGTGTCTCTCTTCTTACTTTGGCTAAAAATTTGTCAACTTTGTTTCAGTTTTTAGAAAATCAACTTTTCATTTTATTGTCTTTTGTATTTTTTTCATTTTAATTTCTTTGATTTCTTCCCTGATCTTTATTATTTCTTTTCTTCTACTAATTTTGGGTTTGTTTGCTCTTACTTTTTGATTTCTTTACAATGTATTGTTAACTTGTTTATTACAAGCATTTTCTCTTTTTTGATGTAGGTGCTTGTAGCTATAAACTTTCCTCTTAGTACTGCCTTTGCTGTATTCCATAGGTTTTGGTGTGTTTTCTTTCTGTTAATATTTGTTTCAAACCTTTTCTCAACTTCTTTCTTGATTTATTCATTGACTCACTAGTTATTCAGGGCCATATTATTTAATTTCCATGTATTTGTATAATTCAAAATTTCTTCTTTTTATTTATATTTTTATTTCATTTTGGGATTCTTTAAATACACAGAAAAGAAATTTAGAATTCTAACAGATAAATTTACCAATATGAATAAAATAATTTAAGAGAATCAATATCTCATAATTTATATATAGATAATATAAGATGCTTTATGTTATTTTAATTTTTTGAATGTTTTAAGACTTGTTTCAGATATAACATAGGGTCTATCCTTGAGAATAACCCACATGCTGAGAACAAAATAGTGTGTATTCTGCAGCCATTGCATGAAATGTTCTGTAAATATCTATTAGATTCATTTGGTTTATAGTTCAGATTAATTCTGATGTTTCTTTGTTGATTTCCTGATGTAGAATCTGCCCAATTTTTAATTGGAGGTTTGAAGTCTCCAGCTATTTTTGTATTGGAGCCTATCACTCCTTTAGTTCTAATAATAATGGTTTCTTTATATATCTGGGTGCTTCAGAGTTGGGTTCATACATATGTAAAATTATTATATCTTCCTGCTGAATTGACCCCTTAATCATTAGATAGTGATGGGCTTTGTTTCTTTGTGTAGTTTGTGTTTTGAAATCTATTTTGTCTGATATAAGCATAGCAATTACTGTTCTTTTTAACTTCCATTGGAAAGGAATGTTTTTCTGCATCCCTTTATTTTGACTTTATCTTTGCTTTTATAGGTGAAGTGTGCTTCTTGTAGACAACAGGTTCATGGTTCTTTTCTTTTTTGATGCATTTAGCCATTCTCTTTCTTGTGATTAGAGATTTTAGTCCATAAAATTCAATATTACTATTGGTAACTAAGGACTTATTGCTGCCATTTTGTTAGTTGTTTTCTGGTGTGTGGGGGGCATAATATTCTCTTTTATAAAATTTTTATTGTACTTTAAGTTCTGAGGTACATGTGCAGATCATGCAGGATTTTGTTACACAAGTGTGTCTATCTATCTATCTATCTATCTATATGCGCCATGGTGGTTTGCTGCATCCATCCCTCCATCATCAACATTAGATATTTCTCCTAATGTTATCCCTCCCCAATCTCCCCACCACCCTACTATCCCTCCCCTGGCCTCCCAACCCCCAACAGACCTGAGTGTATGATGCTCCCCTCCCTGTGTCAATGTGTTCTCATTGTTCAACATCCACTTATGAGTGAGGACATGTGGTGTTTGGTTTTCTGTTCTTGTGTCAGTTTGCTGAGAATGATGGTTTCCAGCTTCATCCATGTCCCTGCAAAGGACATGAACTTATCCTTTTTTTATAGCTGCATAGTATTTCATCATGTATATGTGCCCATTTTCTTTATCTATTCTGTCATTGATGGGCATTTGGGTTGATCCTAATCTTTGCTATTATAAACAGTGCCTCAATGAACGTACATGTGCATGTGTCTTTATAATATAACAATTTATAATCCTTGGGTATATACCCAGTGATAAGATTGTTGGGTAAAATGGTATTTCTAGTTCTAGATCCTTGAGGAATCACCACACCGTCTTCCATAATGGTTGAACTAATTTACATTTACACTAGCAGTGTAAAAGTGTACTTATTTCTCCATGTCCTCTCCATCATCAGTTGTCTCCAGAATTTTTAATGATTGCCATTCTAACTGGCATCAGATGTTATCTCAATGTGGTTTTGATTTACTTTTCTTCAATGACCAGTGATGATGAGCATTTTTTCATATGTTTGTTGGCCACGTAAATGTCTTCTTTTGAAAAGTGTTTGTTCATATCCTGTGCCTAATTTTGGATGGGATTTTATTTTTCTTGTAAATCTGTTTTAGTTCTTTATAGATTCTGGATGTTAGCCCTTTGTCAGATGGGTAGATTGCAAAAATTTTCCCATTCTGTTGGTTGCCAGTTCACTCTAATGATTGTTTCTTTTGCTGTGCAGAAGCTCCTAAGTTTAATTATATCCCATTTGTCTATTTTGGCTTTTGTTGCCATTGCTTTTGGTGTTTTAGTCATGAAGGTTATGTCCTGAATGGTACTGCCTAGGTTTTCTTCCAGGGTTTTTATGGCGTTGGGTCTTATGTTTAAATCTTTAATTCATCTGGAGTTAATTTTAGTGTAAGGTGTCAGGAAGAGGTCCAGTTTCTGCTTTCGTCACATGGCTAGCCAGTTTTCCCAACACCATTTATTAAACAGGGAATCCATTCCACATTGCTTGTTTTTGTCAGGTTTGTCAAAGATCAGATGGTCGTAGATGTGTGGCATTACTTCCAAGCCCTCTGTCCTGTTCCATTGGTCTATATCTCTGTTTTGGTACCAGTAGTATGCTGTTTTAATTACTGTAGCCTTGTAGTAAAGTTTGAAGTCAGGTAGCATGACATCTCCTCTTTGTTCTTTTTGCTTAGGATTCTCTTAGTTATGCAAGCTGTCTTTTGGTTCCATATGAAGTTTAAAGTGTTTTTTTTTCCAGTTCTTTGTAGAATGTCAATGGTAGCTTGATGGGAAGAGCATTGAATCTATAAATTACTTTGGGCAGTATGGCCATTTTCACAATATTGATTATTCCTATCCATGATCATGGAATGTTTTTCCATCTGTTTGTGCCCTCTCTTATTTCCTTGAGCAGTGGTTCATAGTTCTCTTTGAATAGGTCCTTTACATCCTTTGTTAGTTGTATTCCTAGGTATTTTATTCCCTTTGCAGCAATTGTGAATGAGAGTTCTCTCTTGATTTGGCTCTCTTTTAGTCTGCTATTGGTGTATAGGAATGCTTGTAATTTTTGCACATTGATTTTGTATCCCGAGACTTTGCTGAAGGTGTTTATCATCTTAAGGAGATTCTGGGCTGAGATGATGGGGTCTTCCAACTACACAATCATGTCATCTGCAAATAGAGACAATTTGACTTCCTCTTTTCCTAATTAAATGCCCTTTATTTCTTTTTCTTGACTATTGCTCTGGCTAAAACTTCCAATACTATGTTGAATGGGAATGGTGAGAGAGGAAACCATTTCTCTAGTGCCAGTTTTCAGAGGGAATGCTTCCAGTTTTTGCCTATTCAGTATGATATTGGCTATGGGTTTGTAATAAATATCTTTATTATTTTAAGATATGATCCATTGATACCTAGTTTATTGAGTTTTTAGCATAAAGTGCTGTTGAATTTTGTCGAAGACCTTCTGTTCATCTACTGAGATAATCATGTATTTTTTGTCTTTAGTTCTGTTTATGTTATGGATAATGTTTATGGATTTGCATATGTTGAACCAGCCTTGCATTTCTGAGATGAAGCCAACTTGATTGTGATGAATAAGCTTTCTGATGTGCTGTTGAATTTGATTTGCCGGTATTTTATTGAGGATTATTTTAATCTATGTTTGTCATGGATATTGGCCTGAAATTTTCTTTTTTAGTTGTGTCTCTGCCAGGTTTTGGTATCAGGATGATGTTGGTCTCATAAAATGAGTTAGGGAGAATTCCCTCCTTTTGTATTATTTGGAGTGGTTTCAGAAGGAATGGTACCATATTTTCTTTTCTGTTTTCTTATCTATCTTCTTATAGTCTTATAGTGAAAGTTTTTTTTTAAAGTGACATTGTTTAGTTTCTAGCTTTTTATTTATGTGTGTGTGTGTGTGTGTGTGTGTGTGTGTGTGTATCTATCATATGTTTTTTGGTTTCTGGTTACCATGAGGCTTGCAAATACTATCTTTTACCCATTGTTTTAACCTGATGACAACTTAACACTCATAGCATGAACAAAAAAGCAAAAACGAGTCTAATCGAAACTCAATGCCTCAACTTTGTGTCCCATCGTTCTACTTTTTTGGGTTTCCATTTATGTTATAGCACTATGCTCTGAAAAGTTGCTGTAGTTATTATTTTTGATTGGTTCATCATTCAGTCTTTTCACTTAGAATAAGGATAATTCATACACTGGAGTTACAGTGTTACAACATTTTAAGATTTTTTGTGGTCCTACCACTGACAGTTAGTTTTTCACTTTCAAATGATTTCTTATTGCTGTTTAATTTCCTTTTCCTCCTGATTGAAGTACTTCCTTTAGCATTTCTTGTAGAAATGGTCTAGTGTTGATAAAGTCCCTAAACTTGTAATTGTCTGGGAAAGTTTTTATTTCTCCTTCATGTTTGAAGGACATTTTCATCTGATATACTATTCTAGAGTAATTTTTTCTTCACCACTTTAAATATTTCATGCCACTCTCTCCTGCTGTGTATGGTTTTCACATCAAGGTCTGTTGCCAAATGTATGAGATCTCCATTGTATGTTACTTGTTTCTTTTCTCTTGTTGCTTTTAGAAATCTTTCTTTGTCCTTGATCTTTGGGACTTTGATTCTTAAATTCCTTAAGCTAGTATTCATTAGGATAAGTCTGACTGGTGTTTTAAACACATGTTATACTTCGATATAGATATCTTCCTTTAGGTTATTATTCCTTTGAATAACTTTCTCTCCTTATATCTTTCTCCATCTCTTCCATAAGGCCAATAATTCTTAGATTTGCCCTTTTGAGCTGTTTTCCAGGTCCTGTAGGTGTGCTTCTTTCCTTTTTATTATTTTATTTCTTTGTCTCCTCTTAACTGTGTATTTTCAAATAAATTATTTTCAAGTTCATCAATTATTTCTTCTATTTGATCCCTTCTGTCATTAAAGGATCATGATGCATTCTTCAGTATGTCCATTGCAATTTATATCTTGAGAATTTCTGCTTGCTTCTTTTAAATTATTTCCTTCACTTTGTTAAATTTATTTGATATAATTCTGAATTTCTTCTTTGTGTTACCTTTTTTTGTTTTTGTTTTCTGTTTGTTTACTGAGCATGGCTATTTTGAATTATCTGTCTGAAAGGTCACATATCTCTGTTTCTCAAGGATTTGTCCCTGGTGCTTTATTTAGTTCACTTGATGAGGTCATGTTTTCTTTGATGTTGTAGATGCTAGTAGATGTTCTTTAGTGTCTGCACATTGAGGAATTAGATATTAATTTTAGTCTTCACTGTCTGTGCTTTTATGTAACCATCCTTCTTGGGAAGGTTTTCTAGATATTTCAAAAGACTTGAATGTTGCTATCTAAGCTGCATCTGCTTTAGGGGGAAACTTGAGCCCAGTAAGGCTGTGGTTTTTGAAAATGTATAAAGATACCACTTTAATGATCTTGGACAAGACCACCTTAATTCTCTGGATAACCAAGCAGACTCTTGTTTTCTTCTTTTACTTTCTCTCAACCAAATGGATTCTATCTCTGTTCTGAGACACTTAAATTTGTGGGTGAAGTGACACAAGCACCCCTGTGGCCACCACAACTATGACTGCACTGGATAAGAACTGAAGCCAACGCAGCACCTGCGTCTTGCTCAAGGTCTGCTGTAACAATCTTCTGGCTACTGACTATGTTTGCTGAAAACTCTGGGGTTCTACAATTAGCTGGTGACAAATTCACTGAAGCTTGTATATTTTCCTTCAGGGCAGTGATTTTCTCCAATCCCTTGATGGGTCCAAAGGTGCCTTCCAGGAGTCAGAGACTAGAGTAAAAGACTTTAGAAATCTAGACGTCTACTTGGTGTTCTACTTTACTGCAGCCTATCTGGTCCACAAACCACAAGATGTAGTCCTTTTCACTCTTCTCTCCCATTTTCAAATGCAGAGGAGCCTTACACCATAGTCCCTATATAACCACATGCCACATGGAGTACTGCTAGACTATCACCATTGTTCCCTTAAAGTTCAATATCTCTTATGTCAGCTTTTCATGAACGCTGCCTGGCCTGGCACTCACCTATCAGGGAATTGGGCTCACCTCTGGCCCATGGCAGGTTTAGATATGTCATCTCAAAGTCACATCCTGGAATCAGGGACCTCAAGAGCCTATGTGGCACTATACCCCTGTGTCTATTCTGGTACCTAAGGTGTAAGGCAAAGTCCCCTTTACTTCTTCCTCTGCGTTTTGCAAGCAGAAAAAGCTTTGCCACATAGCCACCACAGCTGGTAAATGTGCTGTGTCTCATTGGAACCCAGTTAATCTCAAAGGATTATCCAAAGCCCTTGACTTAGTACCTGAGTATTACTGTTGGTTTTTCAGGGCCCAAGGGCTCTTCTGTTAGAAGTTGATAAGGGCTGCCAGGATTGGGTTCTTCCTTTCAAGGCAGTGGGTTCCCTTCTGGTTTGGGGTGTGTCTAATAATGCCATCCAGGAGCTAGGGCCTGGAACAAAGGCCTCAGGACTCTGACTAGTGTCCTATCCTGTTGTGGCTGACTGATATCTAAGTTAAAAGACAGAGTCCTCCCCACTCTTTCCTCTCCTCTCCTCAAATGGAAATATGGTCTCTTTTGGAGCTACAAGTGGTGTAGCCTATGATTATGGTAGGAGTGATGCCAGCATTTCATTAGACGCTTCAGCTGGAGTCTCAGTACATCATGTACTCACCCCCTCCACTTTCTCTGGGCCCATTTCAACACTAGGGACTTGCCTAAGAGTTGCAGTCCTTATGACCTATACTACCCTTCAAGTGTACTTGAAGTCCCAGAGCAATTTATCCCTAGGTAAGAGGTTTGTGGGAACTCAGGTTTTGAATCAGGATACGTGGTGATTCCCTTCTGGCTAGGGCTGTTTTGAATGCTGCCTCCATGGGTGTGCATCATTTGAGTTTGGCCCAGTGTTCCTTTCTGCTCTAACAGGACAGCACTGAGATAAATGTCTCACAACTTCAGTGCTCTCCCTCCTCCAGTGCCCAGAGATGTTCTCCACTCCATGCTCCCACTGCTGGGGCTATATTGTAGGGGTGGTGGTGTCAGCAATTCAGAACTATTTTATATATTTCTGCATTGCTTCTTTTAGCAATATAAAGTTACAATCAGGTACTGTGAGTGTCACCTGGCTTTTGGTTCTTAAAAAGGTATTTTGTGGGCCAGGCGCGGTGGCTCACGCCTCTAATCCCAGCACTTTGGGATGCCGAGGCGGGTGGATCACGAGGTCAAGAGATCGAGACCATCCTGGTCAACATGGTGATACCCCATCTCTACTAAAAATACAAAAATTAGCTGGGCATGGTGGCGCATGCCTGTAGTCCCAGCTACCCAGGAGGCTGAGGCAGGAGAATTGCCTGAACCCAGGAGGCGGAGGTTGCGGTGAGCCGAGATCATGCCATTGCACTCCAGCCTGGGTAACAAGAGAGAAACTCCGTTTCAAAAAAATAAAAAAAGTATTGTGTGTGTGTGTGTGTGTGTGTGTGTGTGTGTGTGTGTGTGTGTGTAGTTTTTAAATTGTTGTCCTTGCCAGGTGGACAATTGGTGGAGGCTTGTATTCTGTCGTCCTCCTCCGCCTACTCAATTATTTCTTTTTATGCCCATTTTATAGACGACATTTAACAGAAGTAAATCAAGCTCATTGAGAGACAAAACTATAACCCATAAATGTTGGGCTCTGAGTAAGTGTTTTCTCTTTAAGTAAAGTCAAGATTTTGGCTTACAGCATCAAAATATTATTCAGACAAAAATCAAAGTTAAACTGGCTCTTTGTGTTCTATGTATAAAATCATGTATTTTACTCTCCAACCTGATTTTTTCAATGTTGGAACAGTCCAGCTGAACACTGGTGTAGCATCCAAACAAAATTCTTATAGAAAAAAATCAACAACTAAATTACACAGCTCAATTCTACCAATAGCAGGGAAGGGTTACCTCTGTATGGTCTAAAAACATGCAAATCTTTTATTTTCTTCCTGTCCAGAAATCATGCAAGAAACTGAGATGAAAAGCAAAAGTTGGAGGTTGTTGAGGTTTCTTTGCGCTTTTGCTCACTCCTGGACTTGTTATCTCTATTACACAGGTCATCTGTGCCTTCCTACTTACTGGCCTCATTCTACCCACACACACTCATATAGCTTTTTGATTCCTGGTGTAATCTCACTTGTTAAAAGCATGATCTTAATTTGGGCTCAAGTACATTTCCTAATGGTGTTGAGTGATCGAAATATTTACAAGTGCAAACTTTGTTATTAGAGACACGCTACAAACTTTTTAGAGATTTTCTCATTTATTTATTTATTTAGAGGCAGGGTCTTACTGTGTTGCCCAAGCTGGAGTGCAGTGCCTTAAACACGAATCATTGCAGCCTCGGCCCCCAGGTCCAGGTGATCCTTCTACCTCAGCCTCTTGGGTAGCTAGGAATAAAAGTGCACACCACCATGCCCAACAATTTTTTTGAAATTCGTTTGTAAAGACGGGGTTTCACCATGTTTCCAAGGCTGGTCTTGAACTCTTGAGCTCAAGCAATCTGCCTACTTCAGCCTCTCAAAGTGTTGGGATTACGAGCATGAGCCACCATGCCCACTGACAATTTTTATTTAAATTAATTCTTACAACAACCTGAGAGGAAGGCATTATTAACTACAGTTTGCAAATAAGACATCAAGACTAATGGAGGCAAATTTACTTTCCATTAAGAAGTAATGGAGCTAGGATTTCAGGCGCAAACTTTCAGACAATATGACAACACTTTTGCTACTAAACTATACTTTATCTCAAAGATGAAAGTAAGATTGAACTTTCAAACTTTCATGTTAATCTTGCTGAATGATACTGTGGTAGGGAGTTGTTTTATAATAGAAAATAAGATTTCATTAAAGTGACAAAGTTCTGATTGATTGTAGGCAGCAACCAGGAACTGAGAATGTTTATGGAGAATCAGAAAGGAGTGGAACCTGTGTAAAGATTCCTAGCTTATAAACAATCAATTCAAGATAGCCTATACTTCCCTTACTTCCCTTCAGGCCTCTTTCCTCAAATTCTGTTCCGGGTTTCTGAATACGTCTCCTGGCGCAGGTAAAGCCAGGCATCATCCTTTAAGCTACCCTGGCAACAAAGCAAAGCATTTAGATGTAGCTTTCAGTATATACAAATTCCGTTGGTTGATTACCAAAATAGTAGATGTGTATTAGTCTGTTCTAATATTGCTATAAAAAACCTGAGACTGGGTGATTTATGAAAAAAAATAATTGGCTGACAGTTCCACAGGCTGTACAGAGATCATGGTGCTGGTATCTGCTTGGCTTCTAGGCAGCACTCAGGAAGGTTACAGTAATGGTGGAATGCAAAGGGAGAGTGAAGCATCTCACATGGCAGGAGCAAGAGCAAGAAAGAGTGAGGGTGGAGGTACCACACACTTTTTTTATTGTACTTTTGGTTTTGAGGTACATGTGCAGTTCATACAGGATTGTTGCATAGGTACCTACATGGCAATGTGGTTTGCTGCCTCCATCTCCCTGTTCTAATGAGAACTCACTCAGTATCATGAGAACCGTAGAATTGGGTATGGTGATAAACCATTCATGAGAAATCTGTCCTCGTGATCCAATCACCACTAACCAAGGTCCACCTTCAACATTAGGGATTAAAATTAAATGAGACTTAGGTGGGGACACACATGCAAACCATATCAAAATGTAAAAGATGTTCTTCACCTTTATTTCTCTCCTTACTCTCACTGTGTTCTACCTCCTACCCACTCTTCATTCTAATCCCATTTTATTTTTCCATTCTATTCCTCATCTCTGTTTCTTCCTTTATTCTATACACAGTGATGAGAAGGTTCAGTGATGGAGATGGAATCAGAAATAAGGTGAGGATATTTGATGTATATAGGTCTTAGGTAAACGTTTATATTTAATGGTGTGATTTTTTTAAGGATACATGCCAAAATGTCATTTGAAAATAAACATGAGAAAGTAACTCTGACAAACATTCTGTTTTGCAGATCTAGACCTCTTCTTTTTAAGACCTCTGGGCTGCAGGTTTCTTTGGGCTTAAGGGGCCATAGACATATTAGTCGTTCAATCAATGAACATTTAGGAAAAGGCTACTATGATCTTGGAATTGTGCTAAGTAGTTTGACTAAAGAGCTGAACACCAACACTTATTTTCAGAGAACTCTCAATTCAATGGGGAAGATAGATAATAAACAAACAGATCCACATATAAACAAACAACTAAACATTGCATAAATGCTTCAAAAGAACAAATACATTTGTAGAGAATATAGTGATGGTCTAAAAGATGATAGTAGTTGTGGGAAACTGAGGGGCAAAGTTTCAAATTTTGACATCCATCTACAATCTAAAGACTTTATCACAGGAAGATTCTGTCACAATTTTTCTCTACACTTAGCAATGTTCACTAGGTCCTCCAATTTGTCTGGACTGTATACTGTGCTGACTTGTGCCCAATGGGACCTACTTACTCTGCTTAGTTTGCCCTATTTACTCTGTACTGTCTGCCCTCTTATCCTTTAGCCTCACTGCCAATATTCTAAACCCAGGGAATAATCTAATTCATCTCAAATTCCAACTACTCAAATATATCTACCCTTCCAGATCCCCACCCATCCCACTAAAAGCCACCTCCACAACTCAATAAAACCTTGCATACATTCTTTGAATGTGACCAATATTTCTGGGATGCTGGGAAAGAGTTCAAGATACAGAAAGCTGTTACACTGGTCCTCCACCCATGCAAAAAGGCAGAGGGTCCATTGAGCTGGTCAACACTAAAGCCATCTGCCAGCAGCAAAGCTAAAAGAGCTTTGTAACACTGGGGTTGCAGGGCACCCATCCCTAGACACTGTCATAAGTCTGGATGCCAAAGCTCTTCTTCCGGCCTCTGCCCCACCCATCTTCATATTCCCCCTCTTGCTAGCTGCTTAAGCAGCTGGATGGGTGATGAAAAAGACAAGCTACACCTCTGTTGCATGTTCAATGAGAGGAATCACGGAACTCTCATTTCAGTTCTGTCACCATAAGAAACAGAATTGAATTCAAAAGATAGTGAGTTTAGAGTTACTAGAAGTGAACACTCAGAAGCTAAAAAGTCATTAGGCAGATATGCTTAAAAGGAAACTCCAGGGATCACATCACATTAAAAAGCTTCTGTATAACAAAGCAAATACACAACCAACAGAGTTGGAGAAATGATTTTAAACTACCTGTCTGATAAGAGATTAACAGCTATTATACATAAGAAGCTAAAAGACCTCTATAGGAAAGCATCTAATAATTCAATAAAAAAGGACAAAATATTTGAACAGATATTTACAAAAAGAAGACGTATTAGTGGCAAAAAGGAATATGGAAAGGTGTTCAACATCACTGATAATCAGAAAAATGAAAAACAAAACAACAATAAGATATTATCTCATCCCAATACAATAACATATTCAAAAGACAGGCAATAACAAATACCTGTAAGGATGTTAAGAAAGGAAATTCTAATTAGTGGGCATGTAAATTAGTACAATTACTATGGAGAACACCTTAAAGATTTCTCAAAAACTAAAGGGGGCAGGGTAAAGATGGCTGACTAGAAGAAGCTGGGACCAGAGGCTCTCATTGAAGAGAACCAAAACAGCATGCTAATCCAGAACTGGCAACCAAGGTATCCAAGTTCTGCCATCAGGACTGACTGTGTGACTGTCTTGACCCAAGGAGAGGAAAGAAGAACAGTGTGGTACAGCAGTCCACATGAAAGCCACACGGGACAGGGGAGCATTCATCACCCACCCAAAGGAGGCTTTGTGAAGCATCTGGACAGCCCAGACCAGTAGGTTCCCCCAGCACAGCACACTCCCTCTACCAAGGGAAAGCCAAAGTTTATCATTAAATGGGCCCGCCCTGCTCTCCATGCCATCCACCTGGTGAGACTCTCCAACGTGGGTTGTGAGACACCCTATACAGGAGTGTTCCTACTGGCATCAGGTTGGTGCTCCTCGAGGTCAGAGTTCTCAGAACAAGGAGAAAGCACTCAGCTTTGCTGTTCTCCAGCCTCCTCAAGTGACATCTTCAGGTGTGGAAGTGAATCAAATGAATAGGATATGAAGTGAGCTCCCAGCAAACTGCAGCAACCCTACAGAAGAGGGACCTGACCACTGAAAGAAAAATAAACAAACACAAAGCAGCAACAGCAGCAGCAACAAAAAGGACTCAAAAAAAAAAAAACCTCATCTAAGGGTCAGCATCCTCAAAAATTGAAACTAGACAAAGTCATGACATTGAGAAAAATTCAACAGAAAAGTGCTGAACACCAAAAAGACTAGTTTGCCTCTTCTGCAAATTATCACACCACCTCTCCAGGAAGTGTGCAAAACTGGATGAAAAATGAGGTGGATAAATAGACAGAAGTAAGCTTCAGAAGGTGGGTAACGACAAACTCCTCCAACCTAAAGGAGCATGTTCTAATGCAAAGCAAAGAAGCTAAGAACCTTGATAAAAGGTTGCAGGAGGTGCTAATTAGAATAACCAGTTTAGAGAGAAATATAAACTACCTGATGGAGCTGAAAAACACAGCATAAGAACTTTGTAAAGCATAAAGAAGTATCAATAGCCAGAATGATTAGAATGATCAAGCAGAAGAAAGACTACCAGAGTTTGAAGAGCATCTTACTGAAATAAGGCATGCAGACAAAAAGAATAAAAATAAATGAACAAAACCTCCAAGAAATATGGTACTACATAAAAAGACCAAACCTATGATTGACTAAAGTACTTGAAGGAGATGGGGAGAATGGAACCAAGTTGGAAAACACATTCAGAATATTATCCAGGTGAATTTTCCTCATCCTAGTATAACAGGCCAAAATGAAAACTCAGGAGATATAGAGAACACCATAAGATACTCCACAAGAAGATCGACCCCAAGACACATAGTCATCAGATTCTCAAAGAAGGAAATGAAGAAAAAAATGTTAAGGGCAGCCAGAGATAAAGGCCAGGTCACCTACAAAGGGAAGACAATCAGACTAATAGTGGATCTCTCAGAAACCCTACAAGCCAGAAGAGAGTGGGGACCAATATTCAACATTGTTTAAAAAAAAAGAATTTTCAATCCAGAGTTTCATATTCAGTCAAACTAAGCTTCATAAGCAAAGGAGAAACAAAACCCTTTCCAGACAAGCAAATGCTGAGGGATGTTGTCACCACCAGGTCTGTCTTGCAAGAGCTCCCGAAGGAAGTACTAAATATGGAAAGGAAAAACCAGTACCAGCCATTGCAAAAACATAAAGAGCAAGGACACCATGAAAAAACTGCATCAACTAGTGTGCAAAATAACCAGATAGCATCAACGATGACAGGATCAAATTCACACATAACAAAATTAACCTTAAATATAAATTGACTAAATGCCCTAATTAAAAGACACAAACTTGCAAATTGGATAAAGGGTAAAGAATTATTGGTGTGCTGTATTCAGGACACCCATCTCACATGCAAAGACACACATAGGCTCAGAATGAAGGGATGGAGGAAAAAGAAATTGGAAAGCAAAAATAAAAATAAAAAAGCAAGGATTTCAATCCTGGTCTCTGACAAAGCAAACTTTAAAACAACAAAGATTTTTTTAAAAAGGCAAAGAAAGGCGTTACATAATGGCAAAGAGATCAATTCAACAGGAAGAGCTAACTACCATAAATATGCACCCAATACAGGAGCACCCAGATTCATAAAATAAGTTCTCAGAGATCTACAAAGAGATTTAGACTCCCACACAATAATAATGGGAGACTATAGCACCCTACTGTCAATATTAAACAGAGAAACAAGACAGTAAATTAACAAGTATACTCAGGACTTGAACTTAGCTCTGGATAAAGTGGACATAATAGACATTTACAGACTCTACACTCTCCCAGATAAACAGAATAGACATTTTTCTCAGTGCGACATGGCACTTATACCAAAACCAACCACACAATTAAAAGTAAAAATAATTCTCAGCAAATTCAAAAAAAAAAGAAGTCATAACAACTGGTCTCTCAGACCACAGTGAAATAAAATTGGAACTCAAGATTTAAAAACTGATTCACCACCACACATTTATATGGAAATGGAACAACCTGCTCCTGAATGACTCCTAGGTAAATAATGAAATTAAGACGAAAGTCAAGAAGTTCCTTGAAACCAATGAGAAAAGGTGACAACATACCAGAATCTCTAAGCAGTGTTGAGGGAAATTTATAACACTAAGTGTCCACATCAGAGAATTAAAAAGTTCTCAAATCGATACCCTAAAATCACAATTAAAGGAACTAGAGAAGCAAGAGCAAACAAAACCAAAAGCTAGCAGCAGACAAGAAATAACTAAGATAAAAAAACTGAAGGAGATAGAGACATGAAAAACCCTCCAAAATTTCAATGAATCCAGGAACTACTTTTTTGAAAAAAAAAATTAACAAAACAGATAGACCACTAGCTAGACTAATAAAGAAGAAGAGAGAGAAGAATCAAATAAATAGACACAACAAAAATGATAAGAGGGTATCACCACTGACTCCACAAAAATACAAACTACCATTAAAAGTGTATCACCACTGTCCCCACAGAAAAACAAACTACCATCAGGTAGTAATATTAACACCTCTATGCAAAAACAAACAAACACCAACAAAAAAATCTGGAAAATCTAGGATAAGTGGATTGATTCCTGGACCCATACACCCTGCCAAGATTAAACCAGAAAGAAGTCAAATCTCTAAAAGATCAATATTAAGTTCTGAAATAGGCAGTAATTAGTAGTCTACCAACCAAAAAAAAGTCCAGGACCTGATGGTTTCACAGCCAAATTCTACCAGAGGTACAAACAGAAGCTCGTACCATTCCTTCTGAAACTATTCCAGACAGTTTATAAGGAGGGATTTCTTCATAACTCATTATATGAGGTCAGCATCATCCTGATACCAAAGCCTGGCAGAGATAAAACAAAGAAAACTTCAGGCCAACATCCGTGATGAATATCAAGGCAAAGATCCTCAATAAAATATTGGCAAACCAAATCCAGCAGCACATCAAAAAGCTTATTCACCTTGACCAAGTTGACTTTATCCCTGCAACACTGGTTCAACATACAAAAAACAATTGGGGGTTAGAGGGAAGGTAGGGATTGTTAATGGATTTAAAAAATAGAATGAATAAGACATACTATTTGATAGCACAATAAGGGGACTAAAGTAAGCAATAATTGTATATTTTAAAATAATTTAATAAGTATAATTAGATTGTAACTCAAAGGATAAATGCTAGTAGGGGTAAATAACCCATTCTCCATGTTGTACTTATTTCATGTTTTACAGTGCATGCCTGTATCAAAATATCTCATGTAACTTAAAAATACCTACATCTACTTTTACCAACGGAAATTAAAAAAAATAATTTTAATAAGATGACTCTAGGCAACAAAGAGTTGGATGACAGGAGGCTGGGACTTCCTTCCAGCCCTGTGATCAATTTAATCATTCTTCTGTATCCCTGGTGGATTGCTTCCAGGATTCTAGCAGATACCTAAAGCCTCAGATGTTCAGACTCTTAGAAAAACATAGCATAATATTTGCATGTAACTAATACACATCTTCCCATATACTTTAAATTATCTCTGGATTACTTATAATACCTAGTACAAAGTAAGTGTTATAGCAATAGTTGTTAATTGCATTTGAATTTGTGTTTATTATTTTTAATTGTTATGTTATTGTTTTTACTTGTTTTGTCCCCAGATATTTTCTATTGAATCCAGTTGGTTGAATCCAGTGATGTGGAATCTGAGGATATAGAGTGTCGGCTGTTTATGATTCTATGAGAAAATCAGCTTGAAGTAAGCAGACTCTAACTCAAAAAACAGAGCTACATTATGACTCATGTTCATCAGACTTTTTGTCTTCTTTTCTTCTCTTAGGAATACACGGCCTGATTTTTACCACTTTGGAGAATCTCAGCTGTAAAGAAAAATGTCTCAGGATATGTCACAATAGTAGATTCAAAGGGAGGGGTTTTAAAAATGCAATTACAGGTTACTACCATGAAGATAGGTGCTCTATGGTTGGAGGTATCTTCTGTACCCAAAGAGAGAGGGTCGTTGTCTATGAGCCAACCTTCATAGTCATGTAGTTACTGGCATGAGACTTGGAGGATTGGTTGTGTCTTATCTTTCACTAAGCTTGAGGAACAAAAGGACTTTTTACATTTTTGCAAAGGCTGATTTTACTGGCTCTGAAAAAAAGACTTGGAAGTGGATCTTGGTAGTAGGGAGAAGGTACAATGCCCAATACTCCCCAAAACCAGAAGTAGCCTCTCTATCATTGCCTTCCCTTCTTCTAGTCCATGGTCTCTGGCCCTGGCTAAGCATGAAGAAAGCAAGAGGTTTTTGTAAGCTAAGTGAACCTTAAGTGAAAAAAGCAAGAGGACTTGGCCAGCTTCTTCCGTCAAGGCAATGGGTGGTCAGTGAAAAAGTTGGACGATCACCATGACAACATTCTGCGAGCCCAGACCTGGCAGTAGGGGTACAGGTAAGACTACTGCCTGGCTCCAACAATGGAGAATGGGAAGGAGGAGAATGGAAAACTCCTGGAAGATTAGGAGGAGAATTGCTCAGATGGAAAAGAGTTTACCCTGAGCAGCAAGCTACACACAGGACTCAGTGTTTACATTTGAATCTGATGCCTGAGTCAAACAAAAGACATAAATACCATCTATTACATACAGGCCATAAACATTGTTTTGTGTGAACAAGGCTCTCTACAAAAATCGCAGAGGGTATCTCTTCAATTAACTCTTTTATTTCCGTGGAAGTTCCAACAAAAGTTTCAGTAGTGATTGAGGGCCTAAAAACAATTTTTCTGTCTTCAGGGAAGAAGTGAGATCAAAGCAAGAACAATCAGACTCCAACTATTTCCTACCTCATTCCCCTCATTAGTCACTAGCAGAGAAAGAAATACTACATAGGTCACTTAAAGTGACCTATAGGTTCTATCAGCAAATATCTTCTAACAGGACCATAGTTTTCAGGAGTATTAGCTGATTCTTCAAATCTGCCAGTTGTAAGAATCTACACTTGCCATAATAAATATTTCTGCAGCGTGACTATAACATTTTGTCTTGAGGTTTGCCATCAATCACTGGCCTAACATGGCCATGGAAAATTACCATAGAGAGATTTGAAAAATAAGTCAGAGATGAAGTAAATTCTTAGGATATCTCTAGTACAAGCCTTCTTTTATGAACAAATAATTAAGTCACTATCTCAATCTTCTTAGCTTGCCTTTCCAACATGGCCTCTGTTGACCTTCCTTGCTTTACCTGTCATTTCTCTTATTTCCCTGAAATGTGGACTGCAATGCCACTGAACTAATCACATATCTCAGGCTTGCTTGACACGTTTATGTCTTTTGAATAAGCTACTCCTTCTCCATGATAAGTGTTGTTTACCTTCTCTGCATAATAATCTCTTACTCATACTTTGACCTGTTTTAATTTTTCACTCCCCCATGAAACACTCCTGGAGCACCAACACTGTTTGTTTGTTTCCCCTTTCTATTCTTATGGCACTGTTTTGCCTTGTGCCTGGATTTAAGGCTGTTTGTAGTAGCTGTTGAAAACAAAGCTCACAAGCTGATGTGAGGATTAAACATCTGGCATTGTTTTTAGCTGCATTAAATTCTACCCACAGACTTACTTCACCATTGAGTTAGAGAAGTGCTCCAGTTGATGTTTTTGATTTATTTTTACATTGACTCTTCTTCCATTTAAAAGTAGTCTAACAGGCCCCTTGCAGGATAAATGTATGGATAATAAATGCATTTGGGATCAAGAAAAGCAATATGACATAGTAGAAAGTATATAACCTCCAGAGTCAAACAGATCTCTGTTTAGAGCCCAATTCTTCCTCTAACTATAAAACAATTTTATACCTGTCCAAATCTTCTCATCTTTAAAATGTAGGTTAACATCAAAAAGAATAAAATAATTAAAAATAATCGTAATCAAGGAGGTAAAAGACTTATATGCTGAAAACTAAAAAGCATTGCTGACCCAATTTTAAAAGCTATAAATAATTGGAAAGACATTGATGTTCATAGATTGAAGACAATACTGTTTAGAAGTCAATACTGTTTAGAAGTCAATACTATCCAAAGTGATGTATAGATTTAGTACAATTCATATCAAAATGTTAATGACATGTTTTTTAGAAATAAAAATTCTGTTCCCAAATTCCTATGGAATCTCAGAGACATCAAATAGCCAAAACAATATTAAAAGGGAAAAGCAAAGATGGAGGTCTCACCCTTCCTTATTTCAAAAGTTGCTATAAAACTGCAATAATAAAAAAACATGATGCAAGCACAAAGTAGAATTATTAGACCGATTGAATAAAATAGCCCAGCAACAAACCCTTGCATGTATGATCACTGTTGATAAGGCTACAAAGACCATCAAAAGGGAGAACAACCATCTTTTCAACAAATGGTTATGTGAAAATTGGATGTCCATATGCAGAAGAATAAAATTATACCCCTACCTTACACTATATACAAAAATTAACTCAAAATGGATCAAAGACCTAAACATAAGACCTCAAAATCTAAAACTATTAACATAAGAGTAAATTTTCATGATATTGGATTTGATAATGCTCTCTTGAATATGACACCAAAAGCATAGGCAACAAAAGAAAAACTAGACAAATTGGACTATATAAAATTTTAAAATTTCTGTACATCAAAGTATAAAATTGACAGAGTAAAAAGTCAATCCATGGAATGGGAGAAAATATTTGCAAATCATATATCTAATCTAATAAGTGGTTAATATCTACAATATACAAAGAACTGTCACAACTCAACAACAACATAACAAATAACCCAACAAATAATGGGCAGGGACTTAAACAGACGTTTTTTTTTCAAAGAAGATATACAAATGCCAATAATAAAACATGAAAACATGCTTAACATTACTAATTATTAGGGAAAAGTAAAATCACAATGAGATACCACTTTAAACCCATTAGAATGGTCACTATAAATATGTGTGTGTGTGTGTTTTTAAGAAAACAGAAAATAATAAATGTTGGCAAGCTGTGAAGAAATTGAAACCTTGTGCATTGTTGTTGGGAATGTAAAATGGTACAGATGCTGTGCAAAAGAACATGGCAGTTCCTCAAAAAATCAAAAATAGTAATAACATACGATCCAGCAATTCCATTTCTGGGTATATACCCAAAATAATCAGAAACTTGATCTTAAAGAGTTTTATTTTTTACTTTTTAAATTTTTTTATAAATTCAGGGACCTACATATGCAGGTTTGTTACATGGATACATTGCATATTGGTGAAGTCTGGGATTTTTGTGTGCCTATCACCCAATTAATGAACATTGTATTGAGTAGGTACCTTTTCAACCTTCATCTCCGTCCAAACATCTCTCTTTGTGAAGTCCCCAGTGTCTATTATAACTCTCTGTATGTTTATGTGTACCCATTGTTTAGCTCTCACTTGTTTAGTTTACACAAGTGAGAACATGTGGCATTTGATTTTATGAATCATTTCACTTAGGATAATGGCCTCCAGCTTCATCCATGTTGCTGCAAAATACATAATTTTATTCTTTTCATGGCTGCATAGTATATTTCATGTTGTACATATACCACATTCTCTTTATCCAGTTGCTCACTGATGGACTCTTATGTTGATTCCACAACTTTGGCTATTGTGAATAGCATTGTGATAAACGTATGAGTGCAAATACCTTTTTGATATAACAATTTCTTTTCCTTTGGATAGGTACCAATTAGTGAGATTTCTGGATGAAATAGTAGTTCCATTTCTAGTTTTCACAGAGATATTTCTATACCCATGTTTGTAGTGCTGTTTTTTACGACAGCCAAAATTTCTAACCCAACTGTCCATCGATGGGTGAATGGATAAACAAAACGCAGTATATACATACAATGAATATTTTTCAGCCTTAAAAAAAATAAGGAAATACTGTCATTTGCAACAGTACAAAAGAACATTGAGTACATTGTGTTAAGTAAAATAAGGCAGTCAAAAAAGGACAAATATAGCATGAGTCCACTTATATGTGGTACCTAGAGTAATCAAATTCATAGAGATAGAAAGTGGGACTCTGGTTGCCAGAGGCTTGGGTGAAGGGAGAATGGAAAGTTGTTGTTTAATGGGCACAGAGTTTCAGCTTTGTAAGATGAAAATACTTCTGAAGATAGATAGTGCTGATATTTTCACAACAATGTGAATGTACTTAATGCCTCTGAACTGCCCGCTTAATTAAAATGGTCTATGATCAATTTTACGTGGTGTGTTTTTTAGCCAAATACAAAGTGGTTAAGACAGTAAACTTTATATTATGCATATTAAACCACAATTAATAAAAAATAGAAAAATGGAGCTATGTCTTGTAGGAATTTGAGATGTCAGTACTATGACACTTTCAAAACACCTAGCAGAATGTTTAGCTCATGGTGGAAGCTCAACCATTGTTAGTTGCTTTCACCTTTTTCTCTACCTTACCTCCCCAATTTTCTTTTTGTATTTTATTAAATAAATTAGGCTCTGCTAAACCTCTTACTTCCCAACAGACTCCTTTCTCCTTCCTTCCTTCCTGTCTTCTTTTTCTCATTTATTTATTTACTGTGGGGAACATCAAGGACTTCTGGGAAAGATGTCTCAACTCTTTTGTCAGGTGGCAAAACCACATTATTTACTTACAAATGCTCCCACAAGTGCACATTCTCAAATTATGTATGTCAATCAGTGTTAGTCAATCTACAGAGCTACCACATATAATTTTGCAGATTATTCACTGCAGAATGATGCCTAGCTGAGATGAATTGGATCAATTTGCCCTAGTCTATGAATGAATTTAAGCCATGCCTATTTCTAATTCATGGAAGGTTGCAGTAAGGATAATTACACATGCCAGCATTAAGCATGTGTAAGTAATGCATTTTGAAGTCTTGAGGTTAGACTTGGGATACTCAATGACCAGAGAAAGGAGAAAGTACCACCTGAATGAGAAATCTGAATCTTTACTAAATGGATAAAGTGGAAAGCTTGAGCTAGGAAGCAAATAAGTCATCATGGGACATCATGTGTATCAATGTGATTTGCTTGGATGAGTCTCAGACAGGGGATAGAAGCCCAGAGAGCAGTTTCCTGTGTGCCTACTAATTCATGTCATTTAGATATGAGCTCGTTTTCTAAAGAAAGATGAGGGGGCCACAGTTGCCCACCTCAGGGCATGGATAAAGAGGTCAGAATGAGATTGGAATTGTCACACTCAAATTCTGACCCTAGGAAAATGACTGCTTTCAGAACATTTTTGGCCCAGGAGATCCTGCCATTCTTTGGATTCAGGAATTAAAACCATCGATCCTTGCAGAAGTAGGAAAAAAATGCTGTAGTCTTCAGGGATTATGGGAGACAATGACTCTTGGATTTTAGCTGGAAAGTGACCTTTCTCACTAAGAACTCTAGACCATGTTTAAGAGGAAGCTTGTTTGGAGAGGCCAGCACCGAACTAGTGGCAACGTATTTATCTGGCAAAAGAATAATGGAGAGCTTATTAGGATATATTATGGCAACTTGGCTAGTGACAACTTTTGTTGCTCAAGGTTTCTCTAAGATGAGATAGAATATGTTCTGTTTTATCTAGAAAATGTGTATCAAGCAAGTCATTCAGATTTGGATATTCAAGCTTGGAAATCTATAGAAGAATTCCTATCATTTGTGCTTTTACTTCTCCTTTTCCCACTTTCTTAGTTATCTAGTAGAGCTCTTTAAAAAATAGGCATGGACACATCTGGACAAAATTAGCTGGTTTGAGGATGAAGTGCATAGCAGAAGTGGAGTGTGTATTATGCCTCAAAAATACGGTGGGCATCTTAATATTTTCCAACTGAAAAACAGGGTAAGATGCAGGATGGTGGTTAAATGAGGGATCTGAATGTGCTCCTAGGCAAGAGTTCTTAACCTTAGGTCTCTTAATCCCTGACAATGTATGCAAACTTCTGCTTACATTCTATATGTGAATTTTCGAGGTAGAGATAGGAATAATGTCTACAGCTACCCTTGGATTCAAAGGGCAAAGCACCAATCATCCCCAGCATGGTAGAAGACACCTTTCTAAAAATCTAGAGACATAGGTACATTGGATAAAAATACTAGATGAACTTTCTGGATATTTAGATTTTAGACTGAGCTGTGCTGCTAGCTTGCTATATGCCACCTCCTTGTCCTCAGGTTACACATCTGTAAAATAAAGAAGCTGAATTACATGGTCTCTCGGTGCCTTTGGAACTCGAAATATCTGAGTTCGTAAGAATGAATTGCCTTGATTTGCCATACCCCTGAGATGACTCTCTAAATCTAATTTATACAAATGAAGTCTGGTAAGACAATGTTCAGAGTTCTCTCAGTAGCTGAATTTATGGCTTTGCTTTTATACCTCTTAATCCAGTAATGTCCCATGAAAAACAAAAAGAAATTGGGAGGACTGGCTTTTTTTTAACACAGCCTGAGTCTACATTGGGTGATCTCATGGGCTCTAAATCAGACTGACTAGTCACAGTTTAGTGGGATTTTTTTTTTCTGTATTGACTGGTTGATACACTTGGTGTGGCATAGGCAGACAGCAAGTCTCCAGTCAGTTTCTTCTTCCTCTTCTGGAAGATTTTTGTTTTCCGAGATGAGTGACAAAGCCCTTATCAGTACACATTTGAGTCAAGATTATAGTTAAGAATACCCTGTAAGACAAAGATTGGGCTGAGAGGTAGCAGATAAATGGAAGTAACATTATTTTCAATCTGCTTCTCACTGTTTCAGACTGTGGCAAAAAATGGGCATGGCATAACAATAAGGGATACAGCGTTTGGCTGGCTCACTTTCTGGCTTGCTTTTCTCCTCTGGGGACAAAGAGCAAGTGGCTGTATAGCTACGACATGTCCTGTTTTTTCTCACTTACTCACTACATATTAAAAGTCCCTTCTCACTCCACTGACACTGCTCAGCTTCTGATGGGAGGTTCTATCATAAAGTGAAGGAAGAGAGTTGATGAACATTCTTCTGCTTCTGAAAGAGATAATCCAGGCTACTGCTTATTCATTAATTAAAAGTTCCTCACTCACCCATCCCACTTCCTATCCAAAAGACTTTGTATAGAGTTGTGATTACCCAGGTATTTAGACAAGTGGCTTGGCTTTCAACTTGCGTTCCAAAAGTGGCTTATTAATGGGTACTTACTGAATCCCAAACTCTTAAGGATAGAAAGGGGTTAGAGTTCATTTAACTGTATGTTCAAATTATTCAGACCTTAGTATTACTTGGTATTCTGTCTACTGAGAATAAGAGAAAAGCTTCACATTTATTTAGCAGGTGAGTAGGTTCAACCTGTCAGTTTCATTGCTTTGGCATGCTGGGAGATACCAAGCAGTGGCACCTCTCCGTTCTCTTTAAACTTTTGCCATTTAAACTGTTCCAATAGCTGCTATGAAAATCAGGTCTACAACTCACATACATGATTATTCTATAAATATTGATTAATTACCTGCTATGTTCCAGAAGTTGTTCCAAAGTGCTGAGATAGGAAAGAGAGTAATAATAACTACCACTTATATAGCACTTACTATATGCAGGCACTATTTTGGCTTCTTTGCGTGAAGCTTTTATATTTTCTTTTCATAACTCCATTCTTATCCGCATTTTACAGATGAACAAACTGAGAAACAAAAATGTTAAGGTTAAGTAACTTTCTCAAGATTATAGGTTTGTAAGTGATGGAGTAAAGATTGAAATCTAGAGTCTAGTACTAGAACTGGTACTCTTAACCACCATGCTACCCTGTCATCAAGAAATTCACATTTTATTTGGGTTTAACAGTAAACATGTTAATAAATCAAAACACAACATTTGTGGTGGTATTTAGGGCAGCACAGAACAAAGCAGGGTAACGGGGAGAAGAGTGACAAGAGTCGTTTGATATTTCTAATAGCTTGATAGAGAAAAGCCTCTCTGAGAAGATGGTATTTCAGCAGATCTGAATTAAGTGAGGAAGCTACTCAGGTATTCTAGGTAGAATGAGCAGGGAACATAAACGTCCTGAAACAGGAATTAATATAAGATTTTAGAATTTTAGGAAGGCGTATGTAAGTGAGATGTAATGAACAGGAGGAGTATGGTACGAGAGAGAATCCAAGGGATAGGCATTGACTGAGTCATAAAGGCCTTGCCAGCTATGATAAAGAGTTGAGCTTTTATTTTAAGCATAGAGGAATTAGTGTTTTTAACTGAAGGAGATATATGATCTGATTTAAATTCTATGAAAGATTCCTCTGGCTTCTATGATAACAGACTGTAGGACAAAAACAGTGGAAGCAGAGGGACCAGGAAAGAGGCTACTCATGCAGGTGTATAGACAAGAGATGTCAAATTGGCTTAGGGCAGTGGTCGTGGTGGTGAGAGGTTGTCACATTTGGAATATATTTTGAAGGGCAGAGATGATAGGTCTTGCTGATGGATTGCATATGTAGAGGGAGGGAGGGTTTTCTCTCAGATGCCGTTAATATCATATCTCTCTGAGTTTTCTTTTTTCTTTTTTTTCTCTCTCTGCCTATGTTTATTTTCTCTCTTTTTACATCATAAAATAAATTTCTTATTCAGGATACATATGATCATTCATTGCTTAAAATGGTAGTATATTAAAGTTATTTTTTTAAAAATAATGTATATATTCTTTTACTTATTCAAAAAGTATTTGTTAAGTTATTATGTGTCAATTCTAGTTCTAGGCACTCAGGATTCAAGGAAACATAAAATAGTAGCAGTTTCTGACCTCAGGGAGCTCACTGTTTCATCATGCTAAGGAATAAATTCTTTACACATCATGTAATTTAATCTTTACCAACCACCCTTCCCTGCCCCAACACACACATGCACAAACACACACACTTTAGGAAAAGCTAACAGTTACTTTCAAGTTTATGTGCTCAACACTTTATATTCATCATCTCTATTTTTCTTAACAGTCTTTCACAATTGGTATTATTGTTTTGTTTTTACCGATGAGATTTTGACTTGCCAAGGATGCACACGCAGTAAAAGATAACCCACATTTGAATATTAAACATTGAAAAACAGCTTTGTGTGGTGAATAGCTTTGGCTGTATGGTTAGCCAGAACTAGGTTTAAACCCTAGTTCAACCATTTCATCTTGGGCAAGTTCCTTTACCTAAGCATCAGTCTCCTCAAATTATAAACTGGGCTAGAGATAAAAATAATTTTCCTCTGTCTTACAGTCTTGCTGTGAATATTAAATGATCAAGTATGTGAAGCACTGTAACTCTTAGCATCCCTGTTCCCACTGCCCAGGTTTCTTCAGCCCAGCTCCATTCTAAAGTCTACCTGGGCAAGTTTTTCTGTGATTTCTCTCCTTTGTTAAAGTCTTACTCCTTTCCTGATTTGAACACATTATTTTACATTTCAGGAAGTGACTGTTTTTTTTTCAAATACCCAACTCTGATTGAATGTTGATTAATAGTAAACTGCCATTTGGAGATCCTTTAATTATAGTTCTCTTTGCAGCTTTCTTTATGATCAGGGAAGAATCTAGATGTCATTTGCCCTGTCTTCAGAGTTCATATAATTGCTTTCTTTCATTAAAGGCTGTCTCAAGTTCCTTCACCTTAATGGCCACAATTCAGAGATCCAGCCATAACATTATTTCCATCTCAAGTTGATTTCTCACTGCCCAACATTCCCTAAAATCCTAAAATCTCAGATTTGGAGGAAACCTTAGAGATTTTCTAGGGTAACTCTCTAATCTTTTCAATCAACATGTTTTCTTCCTCAGATCTTTCTTGCCCCCCTTTAGAATAATGTTTGTAAATATATAAAATAAAATGCTAGCATTAAAAAGTACCAATTACATTGAAACACAAAAACATGACATAGCAATATATGAGTTTCTTTATTAACAAAATTAAAAACAAGATTTTGTGGCAGATACAAAATACCATGATTTCAAAGTAGAAATTAACATATATAATGTGTAAAGAATCTGCAAAAAATGTAATATAAAGTTATCTATGATGTATATTAGTGTATTAGTCTGTTCTTACATTGCTAAAAAGAAGTACTTGGCACTGGGTAATTTGTAAATAAAAGAGGTTTAATTTGCTCACAGTTCCACCATCTGTACAAGAAGCATGGTGGGGGATGCCTCAGGAAACTTACAATCATGAGGGAAGGCAAAGGAAGCAGGCACATCATACATGTCTGGAGCAGTAGAAAGAGATAGTGAAGGGGGAGGCGCTACCCACTTTCAAACAATCACATTTCATAAGAACTCTATCACAAGGCAGCATTAGGGGGATGGTGCTAAACCATTAGTAACTACCCCCATGACGCTATCACCTCCCAATAGGCCCCACCTCCAATGCTCAGGATCTCAATTCAACATTAGATTTGGGTGGGGACACAGAGCCAAACAATATAATTCCACCCCTGGCCTCACCTAAATCTCATGATTATCACATTGCAAAATACAATTATGCCTTCCCAACAGTCCCCAAAAGACTTAATTTATTTCAGCATTAACTCAGAAGCCTAAGTCCAAAGCCTCATCTGAGACAAGTCTCTTCCACCTATGAGCCTGTAACATCAAAACCAATTAGTTACTTCCAAGATACAATGAGTGTACAGGCATTGTCTAAATGCTCCCAATTCAAAAGAAAGAAATGGGCCAAAACCAAGGGGCTACAGGCCCCATGCAAGTCTGAAACCCAGTAGGGCAATCATTAAATTTTAAAGCTCTAAAATTATATTTTTTGACTCCATGTCTCACATTCAGGCCACACCGTTGCAAAGGATGGGTTTTCAAGTTCCCAGGCAGCTCTGACCCTATGGCTCTGCAGGGCACAGCCCCCACAGATGCTTTCATGGACTGTTGTTGAGTGTCTGTGACATTTCCAGGTGCTAGGTGAAAACTGTTGGTGGATCTACCATCTGGGGTCTGGAACATGGTAGCCCTCTACTCACAGCTCCATTATGCAGTGATTCAATGGTGACTCTGTGTGGGGACTTAAACCCCACATTTCTTCTTGGCACTGCCCTAGCAGAGGTTCCCCCATGAGGGCTCCACCACTGCAATAGACTTCTGTCTGGACATCTGAGAATTTCCATATATCCTCTAAAATGTAGGAAGAGGCACCCAAACCTCAATGCTTTTTTTTCTTTTTTTTTTTTTTATAAATAGACAGAGTTTCACCATTTTGGCCAGGCAGATCTCGAACTCCTAACTTCAAGTGATCCACCTGCCTTGGCCTCCCAAAGTACTGGGATTACAGGCATGAGCCACCATGCCCGGCCTCCAAACCTCAACTCTTGTCCTCTGTGCATCCACAGGTTTAATACTATATGGAAGTAGCCAAGGCTTGGGGCTTGTACTCTCTGAAGCAATGATCCAAGCTGTACCTCCACCCCTTTTAGGTATAGCTGGAGTGGGAGTGGGTAAGATACAGAGCACCATGTCCCAAGGCTTCACAGAGAATCAGGGCCCTGGGCCTAGCCCATGAAATTATTATTATTATTATTATTATTTGAGATGGAGTTTCACTCTTGTTACCCAGGCTGGAGTGCAATGGCGCGATCTTGGCTCACCGCAACCTCTGCCTCCTGGGTTCAGGCAATTCTCCTGCCTCAGCCTCCTGAGTAGCTGGGATTACAGGCACACACCACCATGCCCAACTAATTTTTTGTATCTTTAGTAGAGACGGGGTTTCACCGTGTTGACCAGGATGGTCTTGATATCTTGACCTCGTGATCCACCTGCCTCAGCCTCCCAAAGTGCTGGAATTACAGGCTTGAGCCACCGTGCCTGGCCGAAATTATTCTTTTCATATTAGGCTCCCAAATCTGTGATGGGAGAGGCTGCCTCAAAAGATCTCTGAAATGCCCTGGAGGCATTTCTCCACTGTCTAGGCTATTAACATTTGGATTATTTTTATGTATGCAAATTTCTGAGGCTAGCTTGAATTCCTCCCTAGAAAATGGGTTTTTCTTTTCTACCACATGGCTGGGCTTCAAGTTTTCCAAACTTTTACACTCTGCTTCTTTTTTAAATATAAGTTCCAGTTCAAGATCATTTCTTTGCTTGTAAATATAAATATAGGCTGCTAGAAGCAGCCAGACCACTTCTTGAATGTTTTTGCTTAGAAATTTCTCCCACAAATACCCTAAATCATTACTATCAAATTCAAAGTTCCACAGATCTCTAGGAAAGAGCACAATGCCTTTAACCCTTTTGCTAATGCATAACAAAAGTGACCTTTTCTCCAGTTCTCAATAAGTTCCTCATGTCCTTCTGAGATCACCTCAGCCTGGAATTCATTGTCCATATCACCATCAGCATTTTGGTCACAACAATTGAACAAGTCTCTAGGGAGTTCCAAACTTTCCCCTATCTTCTGGTTTTCTTCTGAGCCCTACAAACTGTTCCAAACTCTAAGGATTATCCAGTTCCAAAGTTGCTTCCACATTTTCATGTATCTTTATAGCAATATCCCACTCTCAGGACCAATTGTTTGTATTAGTTTGTTCTTGCACTGCTATAAAGAACTACTTGAGAATAGGTAATTTATAATGAGAAAAGGTTTAGTTGACTCACAGTTCCACAGGCTCTACAGGAAGCATGGCTTGGGAGGCCTCAGGTCACTTAAAATCATGGCAGAAGGCAAAGGGGAAACTTTCATATCTTTCATGGCTGGAGCAAGAAGAAGAGAGAGCTGGGGGAGGTGCCACACACTTTTCAACAACCAGTCCTCATGAGAACTCACTCACTATAACAAGAACAGCAAGAGGAAAATCCACCCACATAATCCAACCACCTCCCACCAGGCCTATCCTCCAACACTGGGAATCACAATTCAACATGAGATTTTGGCAGGGACACGAATCCAAACTGTATTAATTGGTGGCAAAATTAGAAGTATTATTATTGTAATTATAATTTGTGGACTCTATTCATAATTGAAGAAAATGATAAGTTTTAGTCAGAGGTTAGTACAAAGAAAAGTTTATTTTTTCTATCAAAATTCATGGATTTCTTGAATTTTATTTAAGACACTGGTTTCAGACACTCTGTATCTGATATGTGATTACATCTATGTTCTTCTTGGCATATAGGGGTTGATTTTTGCTTGAATTCTTCCAGTGAAGGAGAAATTATGACCTAATGAGTAGTGTGTCTCCCATCATTCTATTGCCAAATAACTCAGTTGGGTTGTTCTCTCAGACAACTGTAAGCTGTCTTCCCATAGATTCCTAACGTTACCCTTTGCTTATTCTATGGTTTTAGAACCGTCAGCTTCCTCCTCCACAAGACAAACTTTCAGCTGCTGGAAGATAATAATTCTGTTCCTCCACTTTACTATTCTAAGTAGCCACAGTTCTTTCATGTGTATTTTTTTTCTAGGTTGTGAATTTGGAAACTTTGCCTCTTCTGGCTGATCCCCGAATACACTTCTTAATTTGTAATATTCCTCCAGATAAAGCCAGAAACCCCTAGATAGTTCCTGGAGATGAATTGAGACACAGTCACTATCCCTCATATTATAGATGCTCTATGTGATAACACAACCCAAATTCATGTTATTTTGGATATGAGATAGTCACATTTCACCATCATTTCAACGAAAGAAAAAAAAAACACACTAATCATTGACTGCTTTAATATAAGCAGCAAGTTTGCACACTCTTTGGCCTGAATTTGCATAAAGTTGACCACTATCTTTAACCTCACCCTCACATATGAAGAGCTACATATAAATAGTAATTCCATCATGGGTACAGCTTCTATCCACAAATTCCTTTGAGGAAGCATTAAATATTTTTTCTTTGTAACAGAGTAATTGTACATCCACAATGGCAAACAAACCAGTTCTTGTTTACATGGTTATGTGATTTTGGAACAGAAGTCAATAATCTATTAGAAATTATGTAGTTTTCAGTGGTATGTGGTCCTTTTTGCCCTTTTCTCTACTGCTTATATATCTGGCTGCCCCCTACTTTACCTAAGAAATCTGCTACTATGAATCAGAGATACCCTCCTGCCAACCTGTCTTGATAAAAATGGCATAGTCTTCACTCCTCTATTAGCTCTAACAAGGCCAACTCACTTAAAATCTGTAATAGTAATAATGATAGTTAAAAATATATTCAGCTCTTACCATATTTCTGGCACAAAGTTAGACATTTTATATACATCACCTCATATAATTATCACAATATTATGAAGTGGATACTATTCTTTCACTTTTTAGATGAAGAAACTGAGGTACAGAGAATTGAAGTAACTTATTCAAGATCAAATAGTCAGAAAGTGTTTGAGCTTGGATTCAAATTTAGCCAACGTAGCTGCAGAGATCTTATTTTTACCACTACTTTTCTCCATGCCTCCTCCATTCCTAGCCCCACACTGTCTTTTCTTTAGTATCTGGGGCAGAAATGAATCACTTGGAAAATTAGATAAAGTTCATATTCCCAGGCTGGACCTCAAAAGGCTCTGATTCAGCATATCTGTAATACACAGAAATGTGCATTCTTAATAAGCTTCAGACAATCATGATGCACCTGTAAGAAGCCAACATTACAACACTTCAACCAAGAGAAATATTGTCTTGAGTTAAACATAACTGTTACCTGCCCACTTGAGCTGAGGCTTCCTTGCAGATGATTTTTCAATGCAATCCAACAGATATTTGTTGCTCCCCCATGGAAGTCCAAGCTAAATTTTAAAAAGCCTGACAATTACATCATGATCTCCAGCCTCTCCTATTCCTTTGTGTCAGTTATATAGCAGGAGGAAGAGAAGTCCAAGGTTAAAATGTGAGGAAAAATAATAGGAATGCCCTCTCCTTTCAGTCTTCCTCCAGAGCCCTCTTCACCCCCCAGAGGAAGAGAAAGGGGTTAGGGGTAGGGCATTCTAGAATAAGTTTCACTTGCCCAGAAGTGAACTGAAATAAAAACCTTGCCCAAAATAGGCATTTCTCCCAGTTTGATCTTCCCAAGGAATCATCTGTTGAATACTATGTGGTAGGCACATGGAATATACTTCATGTATATTAAACATAATTAATAGTTTAATTCTCACAAAACCCTGTGGTGGGGGAGGGTAAGTAAAATAACTTTCTCTGTTTTCAGAAAAATGAAATAAGCACAGAGAAGTTTATGGAGCTTGCCCCAAACTACACAGATATGTCATATCAGAGCTGGGCTTTGTTTTCGTTTCATTTCATTTTGTTTTGTTTTTACTCCATAATTTTTCACAATTGCTGAAAGATATGAATCCTAAAACGTATGAAATACAATGGATCTTTTAAAAGATAATCAACCTGGGGATGAATGCCAAGTGTGGGTGAAGGGGAGGAAGGCAACAAAACACACTGCCACGTGTGTACCTATGCAAGTATCTTGCACGTTCTGCACATGTACCCCAAAACCTATAATGCAATAAAAATTAAAAAAAAAAAGATAATCAACAAGAAATCAATGCCTAGACATATCACAGGGAAACAACAGAACACCAAAACAAAGAAACTTTGAACTCAGGCTGGCTAGATCCAAAGTAGGCTATACAACACTCCCTTCCTAGATTAGCTTGTTCAGTAACAGAGCTAGAGGTGACTTTAGAATCCGAGGGGGTTGAATTATTTCCTCATGAAAACTTTTCTTTAAATGAAAGCTTCCACAGATAAATACCAAGCTGATTAGGTTGATTAGAGTTCCAACGGTCTGTGACGGTGTCTGCCATAACTCAGGAGGGTTTCTGCATTAAAATCATTTAATAACCAACAGCCTAGACTTCTCCATTTGGTAGACAAGTAGACCTTCACAAAGGAGCATAGTCTTGCTTAAGGTTATACTACTAATGGGTAGTAGAGCTTGAATTGGAACCTAGGTTCCCTGCTTCTCAATTTAGTGCTTTCTTAAATATACTACCCAGCTTTCTTCAAGCTAGAATTCCTCCAGTATCTCTCATCTTCTAGGTGACAGGGAAGAATATGCCTGAGTAACCAACAAGGACTGTAATTGTATATGTTCATTTTGGCTTTTGATTTGCAAATTTGCTTTAGAATAACCTAGCAAATTACCTGGCATGTAGATGGCCAGTGCATAAACAGCCAAAGTTTTGTGACTAAAAATAACAACTGTACTCGTTTGCCATGGGCTGATGCTAGAGAATCCCTAAGTAGGATGGTATGGTAAATAGAAAAAAATGTATATGGCTTAGGCAGGAAGGAGAATCTTTTATTATTATCATATGCAAGGAATGCTTTGAAATATGGCCTCCGTTTATACTTCAAGTACTCCATGAGTGCCTAAGGCCAAGGACTACACTAGGTACTAGAAACTTCTATTACTGCCATAAGAAATTGCCACAAACTCAGTAACTTAAAACAACATAAATTTATTAATTTTACAGTTCTATAGGTCAGAAGTTTAATATGAGTATCACTAGGTTAAAGTCAAGATGTTGGCATAGCTGTGTTAGTTTTGGGGGTCTCTAGAAGAGAATACATTTCTTTACCTTTTTCACCTCCTAGAGGCTTCCCATTGCCTTGAATTATAACTCTCTTACTCTGTCTTCAAAGTCAGTAACAGTGTTATACTACCACATTTCTGGTTCTCTGCACGTGGGAGAGGTTCTCTCCTTTTGAAAATCCATGTCTTTACACTGGGCCCATTTGGATGATCCAAGAGGATCTCCTCATCTCAAGGTCCTTAGTATAACCACATCTGCAAAGTTTTGCTTTTCATATAAAGTGTCATGTTCACAGGTTTTTGGGATTAGAATATGTACTTCTTTAGGGAGCCATTATCGTGCTTACTACAGAGTTCTTTTGGAGGTTACACTTCAGTGAAGGAAACAGGCCTGCATATACACAATGTTAGCTAATATGAAGTGCTTGAAAATTAGTTACTAATAGCCGTAGATGAGGATGAGGCTTCAGAAAAGCATTACAAAAGGCGTTGAACTCTAACTGAGTTTTGGCATAAGAAGAGGAAGACTTCAAAACGGGAGGTAACGAGGGTTAAACATGAAAAAGAGGGCTCGGTGACAAATTCTGGATGGTATTCCAAAGAGACAGAAGGCTTCTGAGCAGAAATGAGACATAGTCAAAGCCATGTTTCTGCAGGATAATTCTGGAAGTACTAAGAAGTCCAGATTGAAGTGGAGAGCAGGAGATGACTTAGACTAGCAATGGTCCAGGTAAAAACGATGAAGGCCTGGGACAGAAATGGTGAGATCTGGAAATTGTTTGGATGAGGAAAGGTAAAAAGAAATAAGAATTGAAGACACACAAGTTTCTGGACTGGGTTACGAGAAGCATGATTTTCCTATTAGCTGAGATTGGGAAGTTATGAATAAGAGCTGATTGTAGAGGTAAATAGTAAGATTGGTTTTGGGTAAGTTGAGTTTAAGATGTTCATTGGACTGTCTTTAAACAGGCAGACTTTCACTTCTTTCTTATTTTTTCTGGCTGGCTGAATCATAGACACATCACAAATTGTGTCAACCCATCATTAAGGAAGACAGAGTCCATGTCTTATTTGATGAGTCAGACTTGCAAATAGTCACTTGCCCAGTTGGAGTAACCATTTCTCTTTAGAAAATAATGAAAAATGTGTACCTATCAGGGTAAGGGTCAATTCACTAATAATATGTCATCTCAAATCCTTTTTGGAATGAAACAAAGTATAAATAAACATAATGACAATGATAATGTGTATTTTTATAGTACTTTCATTGTACAAAGCACTTTTCTATCTATTCATTGTCATACTCTCATGGGTGAACTAAGCAGGCACTATCATTTTACTTCTATTTTAGAGATTAACTACACTGAGATTCAGAGGTTCAATGATTTCACACCTTCAGAGTAATACTGAAATCTAATTTCTCTCATCTCACTTTTACCCGTTTTGTGCCTCAGTTTTCTTATTTGTAATATACTACTAAAAATAGCTGATGTTCAGAAAGGATAAATAATACAATGTTTGTAAAATGCTTAGTACAGTCCCATTACACGGTAAGTACTCAATAGAAGCTACTTGTCATCATCACTATAATTATCAACATCACATCAAATTATGCAGAACACATTTTGGAAGACTAGATGCAGAAGTCAGTAAACTCTGGCCTGTGGGTAAAATCTGAAATCTGGCCCACAGCCTGGTTTTACAAATAAACCTGGAACATAGCTACATCTATTTTTTTTTACATATTGTCTATGGCTGATTTTGTGCTACAGGGGCAAAGTTGAATATTTGCAACAGAGACTATGTATGGCTCTTATAGTCTAACTATTTATTATTTGATGTTAAGGAAAAGTTTGACAACCCCTGGATTAGAGACTAATTAAGCAAGTACAATTTTGTGATTCTTGTGATCTGAAGACCTTCTGTACAGACACACACACACACACACACACACACACACACACACACACACACACAGAAAGAGAGAGAGAGATTTTACATAAATTTTAGTTCTCCTTTCAAGAAAACTATATCATGTAATTTGATTTAAATGGGATGAGGTGGGCATATTTGTTTTAACAATGGGTAAGAAAGTGGTTGACACAAATAGCATAGCTCCACAAAAGGCAGCGAGTCCTTGGAAACAACAGAAAGTTTTAAATCTGTTTTAAAACAAACTGAGAATGAAGGGTTTAGAAAGAGCTTCGGTACAGGAAAAAGGTAGAAATGCATCAATGCCAGAGTTAAGGGCAGAGACCTGGAAAAAAAGGCATTTTGGAAACTGACATAAATAGGAAAGACATTTCTTAGGACAGAACTTGTTGAAGAGCGATAGGGGGTGAGCCCAGGATAGTAAGAACCAGGAGCTAATGAGAGTGCAATGACAAGACTGGCTAGACTCCATTCCGAAAGGTCCTAACAATCCCAAGAACTGTGTCTCAGACAGCAGAGTTGGCCTATAGCTGAAAGAGGTGAGGTATGAAGTTATATCTTACTGTAGAAAACTGAAAACAAAACAATCAAACAAAGCATTCAGCATATTCATCATCTTTCATGTGCCAGATGTTGTAATAGGTATTTCTGCATGCATGCTTAGGACATATTCCCTTAATGTTTTCTCACTGAAATAGGAAAGATTTTACCTCTTGCATTGAAATATACAGATAATGTCATCAGAAAAAAATTATGGGGAAAGGAAGCACAAAATAAGTAAAATGAGAAGTTCTTGGTTCTGTGTAACAGCAGCTGGATTCAAGCAGCAGCAACTGTGGGAGACTTTCAGTTTAGGGGCACCATGAAAAGTTTTATCACTTGGTTCTTCTTTCTATGACATTATAACATTTCTTGGGGTGAAGAAACAAGCTGAAGACATGTTCTTGAAACACTTATATACTGACCTGCCTTCTAGGGCCAGGTCCAACCTGGTTAATGTTAGCTGTCTTCCCTCACTTCCTGACTTGCTGTGGGGCAGCTGCCTTGCTCCGCTTTCAGGCCCAGAGAAAAAGAAGTGACCAACATACCCCTATTCTATCTCTATCCCTCACTGATACCACACAGGACCTCATCTTCCCTTCAAAACTTTGTCCAGCAGACTTATGTCAAAAATTTCCCCAGCCTTCTCAAAGGAAGGCAGCCCTACTTCCAAATTGCATCCAGTGGGCCCAAGTGAGTGGTATAGCCCCATTAATCTGAGTTTTCATAGGCCTTATCCAACCACATCTTTATATACACTCAATTGTATAGACCTCATTGATTCTTTTTTTATTGGGTTCCCATAGTACTCTCAGAATCATGTAAATTATTCCCTTGTGAATAATAAATCTGATGTAAAAGCTATTTAATACATAGCTGTAATTAGTTCAGAACTAATATGTTTAACCAACATAGAGGAGCTATGGAATTGAGTTCTCATAAGGAAAATGAATTAATAAGGGCACATAAAGAGTTGAAAAGATTCTCCATAGGTATATGGAAGTTCTGTCTACTCTCCCTCCTCCCACCTTCTAATGAGAGCCTAGTTTTAGATATTAACTATAAGCTTGGTTGTGAGAAAAGATATTCAGGAACATTTTCTCCTGCAATCCTAGCCAGGGGGTTGGCTCTGCTCCTCATAGGTGACTAGACCCCTGTAAGTCAACTCTCAAAAAAAAGATTCTTCTCTCTTTCCTTACAAAAGGGTTTCATTTACGCTGAAGACAAACTACATTGACCCTTAGGAAAGCCTCTGTTAGAAGACAAGCACATTAAAGATTAGGCTTAAAGCATCCTCGTAGGAAAAACCCCTGGATTGTCTGTTCTGTCAGTACTTCCTTGCCATGTTTTTTTAGAATTCAGTCAGTATTTTTTTTTTTTTTTACAAAAGAATGATAGCCATGTCTGTGTAAACTGGTCTGTTCACAGAATGGAGACAGATGAGACAGATTTCTGAACTATTGAAATTGCAAAGTCATAAGGCCCCTTTCATTACTCAGACAAACTCTTCTTACATTGAAGGTTGGTTTCATAGATCAAATTGTTTCCACACTCTCACCAAAAGATATGCTGAAGTGCTAACCATAGTATGCAGAATGTGACCTTATTTGGAGACAAGGTCTTTATGTAGGTAATCAAGTTAAAATGAGTTCAGATAGGTGGGCTCTAATCCAATATGATTAGTGTTCCTATAAAAAGGGGGAATGTGGGCACAGAGATAGACATAGAGAGGGAAGACTATGTGAAGAAATACAGGGAGAATGCCATGGAGAGATGAAAGTTTGGAGTGATGCGTCTACAAGCTAAAGAATGTGAAAGATTGCCAGCAAACCAACAGAAGCAAGAAAGAAACAGGAAAGAATTATCCCCTACTTGTTTCAAAGGGAATATGGCAGTGTTAACACCTTGATTTTAAAACTATGAAAAAAATTTGTTGTTTTAAGCCACTCAGTTTTTGGTACTTTGTTACAGTGGCCCTAGGAAACTAAAATAGCTGTTTATAAAATAGAGAAAACAAGAGCTTTATTCCTTGAAGAACTGATGAGGGACCTACGTGAAGTCGTACCTGTCAGGATCCACCTTTGTCTCTGAAGTACCTCTGCAGAATAATCAGACACCTCATAATGAGCTTGAAGACCGCTGCTTTATCCTCCCATAACTATAAAAAATGTGACATGTTTTTCCAGCGTCATAAAATAAACATTTACTTTAGTCTAAAAAGAGCCTACATTCTCCTTCCCGTTTAATGAAATCATTCACTGTAACTTAGAGAAAGACCAGTTTTTCTGATTCCTTTTTATTTTCTCTAGGACCCCTTTCAGTCCCCAAATTTGATTATCTAAAATATTGGCTGAAAATAAACTCTCCAACTTCCTCCTAGGAATACATTCAGTATAGCCTACAATCTCTGAACCAATAACTCTTTCTTAATGTCTCTCCAAATTCTTTCCAAAGCCCTACCTACTCTGGTCCTATATTCTGAGAAAATAAGTCATGGTTATTCATCAAATTAAAATAAAGAAACGCCACTCATGAGTCTTTGTTGACTGGCGTGAATCTTGCATGAAATGTTCCAGCCAGTGCTCTATTTTATGGACAAATAATGTGTGATATGATGTGTTACTAATTTGAGGGACAAATTTGAAAGGAAACTTATGTATACTTCACAGAAGTCTGCGTGGGTCGATAGTAGGGACACATTGGAAAGAAACACATGTTTTTGAAATGGAGAAAGAGGAGCAAAAAAAGGAGAAACCTTTTTTCTTTTTTTTTAGAAGAAAGGCTTTTCGAGAGGGTACTCATGTCGGAAATGCTGATGTAAGCTGTGAGAGCTCAGGTAGTTGAGTTCTTCGCAGACTACAACATTGAAAAATGTGCTAATGACGGCCACAGTTATTGAACATGTACAGTCCCAGGAGCATAACAGGAACTACCTAGTGTATTTCTAACAATTAACCCCTTGTTCCAGGTGAGAAATCTGAAGTTTACTGATGAAATCAGTAAACTTGGCTGAAACCAGTGAACTTGGCTGACCTAACAGAGCTGGACAGTGGTTGACCTAGGCTGCTAACCCATATAATCTGACTCTAAGGCTCATGTTTTTAACCACTTTGCTATAGGTATCCATACTAAGTATGAAAAAGACATATGTCTAAACATTTTCCCCGTTTCATGATGCTTTCAATAGAACCTGATCCTGAGTCATCGTTAAGCCATAGGAGAAGGAGTTTTCAGCCCTCAAATGTTTGGCTTTGTAGAATATTGTCTTAGAGACTACCAATAAGGCAAAAGATTGGGGGGGTACATGAAGCCCAACATCAGCATTTCTGAAGCATCAGTTATAGGAATGAGCATTTCGCTGTGCTGTGGGATACAGAGAAGAATCAGACAGCACTTCTGCCTATGAGGAGCTCCATGCTTAGTAAGGGAGATGCAGTGATACCCAGCTGACGGGCACAAAGCAGAATGTGACCAGTGTAGCAAGTAGTCCAGAATTGAGTGTGGATCACATAAAACAAATTTTAAGGGCTAAAAGAAATTGAGTGGGAGGTCAATGAAGCTTGTACTTTGCATGAGAAAATACTTTATGGGTGGTTAGAATTCGAGAGGTAGAATAAGAGAGATAAAAGGAGCAAGACAGAGCAGGTTAGCAAAATAAATTTGGGTGGCAAGATAAAAGTAGTAGGGGGTGTGTCTGCATCTATGCATGATGTGTAGATATTAATGTGTTGCGGTGAAAGAATAATGCACTATGCCACATTTATCATGGACAGACCTAATAAAGGTGTATTTTTGTTAGGAGAATAGGGATATCATGAGACCTGTGGAAAGGATGGTTGCAAATAAAGCAGAATTGTTGAATATTTTCCCATCCCTAACTTCAACAGATTCCCTTACCAAATCAGAAGACTCATTCCATGTCCCATCGTAGTGGACCACCTTAATGTTTGTGTGCCACATGATACACACTATAGGCTTATTGGTTGAGAATTTAAGGATTAGTATGTGGGCCATGAATTTTAGTAGATAATTTTGGAAGACTAAGATTCAAAGGACTGAATCTCTAATGTTGAAATTTTTGACCCATTAGCATGCATTGGAGATTTCTGAAGGGTAGACTTTCCAGTATGCTTCAAAGCATGTCACCTGCATATTCTGCCATCAGAATTAACCTACTCTCAACATTAAACTGTTTCACTACTTACAATGTTGGGTAGCCTTTCCAGAAAATAATGATGTGATTATTGCATAAATCTCAACCTTACCACTCTCCTGTGGCATGAGGATGTTGAGATAATTCCCATATTCATAATCTGTCCCATCCACAAAACCACCCATGCTAAGCCATAACAAAGACAGTCCCCATCTCTATCCATGGGTGTAGCCATTTGACTAAGAGGGTTCAGCCAAACTAAATGCACTTACATGGGAGCTACTACAATAGTAAGGAGGCAGGAAAAATCCCATCTATTGAACACGTTTTCTGTGCCAGGGACATTTCTAAGCATATCTCATTTTTTTAAATCACAAACATATTCTTGACTAGTTGGAAAATATACTACTTATTTGCAGCGTGAGACAGATCTGCATCTAGCAATATTTCCCCTTCTCATTCTCTTTACTCAACTTGTAATGCATTATCAGTTGATATTGATGGCATTAGTGGATTGGGAAATCATTTTATTGGGTCAAGACAAGGTGTTAAAAAGAAAAAGGCAATCGGTTAGGGTAGAAAACAAAACAAAGAAAAAAATAGTAGAAAGTGTCACATATTGCAAAGGTTAATCTATTATTTCAGGAAACTATGGTTTTCACTTTATGTATGTATGTCCATATAGTTTGAAAATTACTGATTTAAAGCAGAAATAAAAGTTGTCAAGAGAAACCAAATAACCAAGCTTCACAAACAAGAACTTGTGTTTTATCCATAGTAATACCACATTTGTACATTTAGTGTGAGGTTTTAACACCTCTTTGCAGGGGAGTTCATATAGTTCCTCTTGCTACTTAGATACTTTATAAATTTTTTATAGATCTTTGCTATTTCATGCAGTAACCACTAACCATATATGGCTATCAATCATTTGAAATACAGCTGATCTTAATTGAAATGTGCTGTTAGTACAAAATACATACCAGATTTTGAAGAAATAGTATGACAGTGTTATAAATACCCTATTAATACTTTAAAAATATTGACTCCATGTTGAAATAATAATTTTTGATATGTTAGATTTAAACAAAATGTTATTAAAATAATTTTTTATTATTTCTTTTCACTTTTAAAAATGTAGCTATGAGAAAATTTAAGTTATTTATGTGACGTGCATTATCTTTATTTTGGATATTGCTGGTCTAACAACAAATATGTATATAAGCAAATGTGTATAATATATTAATTAGGTGAGTTTGTCTGTGCTTATGTTCCTCAGATTTCTAGTTGGTCCTATACCAAGGCATCATCAAAATTTAATTAATGAGACAAGGTGCTATTGCCTCTCATTCATCCCACATGCAGAAATTCTACTCTGTTTAGGGGGCTCTAGAATTCACTTAGAATTTAATCTGGTTTGATCTCAGAGGTTGTAAAGGAAGTTGACCAAACCCATCTTTCAGCCCAAAGGAATTGCTCCACAGTGTGCTATCTTTAATAGTTGGTATTTTGCCATCTTTATGAATGTCTTGGGAAATCTATCATCTCCTGGAACAATTTGTTATTTAAATTGATGCTAAATCTCCTTCTTGTCCATTATGACATTAGTTTTATCCTCTGAATCCACACAAAATAGGATTAATGCCTCTTTCATGGGACCATACTGAACATATTAAATATTAATAATAGGTTTCTTTTATTACTAACTCTTTTCTTTCCAAGACCTTTATTGCTCGATTTATTCTTCTCTCAACACCCTGTAAATTATCACTGATAATCTTAAATTATGACACCTAAATTACATCCATTGTAAGATTATCACCTTCCTTAGCTTGAACTTCATGCCTCTATTACTGTATCCTGAAATTGACAAAATTAGATTTCTGGACAAACAAAAAATTCCTTTTCTGTCATATTGAACTAAAACTTCTAAGTTTTATTGATATTTATATGGCTGACTATTGGTCATTTTCATTCATACTATAATTCTGTAGTTGTTTTGTCTGTACCCAAGTACAAAACTGATTGCATTTCTCTGTAAAACTTCATTTTGTGAGTTTAGGTTTACCACTTCATTCTGTTAAGAACGTTTAAAAATCTTTTTATTATTATTATTCAACTTTAAGTTCTGAGTTACATATGCAGAACATGCAGGTTTGTTACATAGGTATACACATGCCATGGTTGTTTGCTGCACCTATCAACCCACCATCTACATTAGATGTTCCTCCTAATGCTATTCTTTCCCTAACCCCCCACCCCCTAACAGGTCCCAGTGTGTGATGTTCCCCTTTCAGTGTCCAGGTGCTCTCATTGTTCAACTCCCACTTATGAGTGAGAACATGTGGTATTTGGTTTTCTGTCCCTGTGTTAGTTTGCTGAGAATGATGGTTTCTAGCTTCATCCATGTCCCTGCACAAGACATGAACTCTTCTTTTAATATGACTGCATAGTTTTTCATGGTATATATGTGCCACATTTTCTTTATCCAGTCTATCATTGATGTGTATTTGGGTTAGTTCCAAATCTTTGCTATTATGAAAAGTGCTGCAATAAACATATGTGTGCATGTTTCTTTACAGTATAATGATTTATAATTCTTTGGGTATATACCCAGTAATGGGATTTCTGGGTCAAATGGTATTTACGGTTCTACATCCTTGAGAAATCACCACATTGCCTTCCACAATGATTGAACTAATTTACACTCTCACCAACAGTGTAGAAGAGTTCCTATTTCTCCACATTTTCTCCAGCATCTGTTGTTTCCTGACTTTTTTTTTTTTTTTTTTTTTTTTAATTTTTATTGCATTATAGGTTTGGGGGTACATGTGCAGAACAAGCAAGATAGTTGCATAGGTACACACATGGCACTGTGCTTTGCTGCTTTCCTCCCCTTCACCCACACTTGGTATTCATCCCCAGGCTATCCCCCCCAGCCCCCCCCTGCTGTTTCCTGACTTTTGAATGACCGCCATTCTAACTGACATGAAATGATAACTCATTGTAGTTTTGATTTGCATTTCTCTAATGACAAGTGATGATGAGCTCTTTTTCGTATGTTTGTTGGCTGAATAAATGTCTTCTTTTGAGAAGTGTACGTTAATATCCTTCACCTACCTTTTGATGGGGTTGTTTGTTTTTTTTCTTGTAAATTTGTTTAAATTCTTTGTAGATTCTAGATATTAGCCCTTTGTCAGATGGATAAATTGCAAAAATTTTCTCTCTTTCTTTAGGTTGCCTGTTCACTCTAATAATAGTTTATTTTGGTGCGCAGAAACCCTTTAGTTGAATTAGGTCCCATTTGTTAATTTTGGCTTTTGTTGCCATTGCATTTCGTGTTTTAGTCATTAAATCTCTGCCCATGCCTATGTCTTGAATGGTATTGCCTAGGTTTTTTCCTATCATTTTTATGGTTTTAGGTCTTATGTTTAAGTCTTTAATCCATCTTTAGTTAATTTTTTATAAGGTGTAATGAAGGGATCCAGTTTCAGTTTTCTGCATATGGGTAACCAGTTTTCCTGACACCATTTATTAATAAATAACAGGGACTCCTTTCCCCATTGCTTGTTTTGATCAGGTTTTTTAAAGATCAGATGGTTGTAGATATATGGCATTATTTCTGAGTTCTCTGTTCTGTTCCATTAAAAACTAATTTAAATTTTATACGGAACCAAAAAAGAAGTTGTATAGCCAAGACAACCTTAAGCAAAAAGAACAAAGGTGGAGACATCATGGAGCCTGACTTCAAACTATACTACAAGGCTACAGTATCCAAGACAGCATGGTACTGGTACCAAAACAGATATATAAACTATTGGAACAGTTAAGAACTTTTATAGATTCTGCTTGTCATCTGACTAATTTTCTATCTTTTTTGTCTTAACAGCATTTACAGATCAGAGTAATTCTTAGCATTATTTGTCTCTTTGTCTCTAGGGTCTACCAGATGTCTCTGCTCTTGAAGAGTCTTTCTCCTCTTGCCTCCTTTTTAGTACCTCCTGGGCGTCTGGGCTACTGTTGTCCATGGTCTTTGTTATTGTTTGTTGACACTGCACTGTAGGAATCTGCTCATTTGTTGTTGAGCACCAACAAATCATTAAAGTGTTCTTCCTGTTTATCTGATCCTCACTCCCATTTTCCATCCTATAGTTCTGTAAGCACCTCAGTTTTCTTTGCATTCCCATCTCATCAGGTAGTGGATTATCATGAACATCACTTCCCACTGCCATGCATAGCAGTCAGTTGGCTTTGGGGGACCTGCTCTATCACTGGTGAGTCTATCTAGTAGCTGATGGCAAGTAGCAGCTCTTGTAATCATGTGGAATATTGAACTGGGCCACATGCCTTTCCCTTGGTGTTTTAGTGCTCATCTCCAGAAGGGCTTGCTGATTTTTTGTATCATGACCAGAGGCATGATTAGGAAACAAAATATAGGGGCAATGTGTCATATCATTTTCTCAGTGGACAGTGATGGATTTGGGAGAGGTATCTTGGGACATCTGGATGAAAGAGATGGTTCTTTATCCAGCTTCAGTCCCCACTATTTCGTATCTCCTAATCAGCACTTTGTAACAACAAGGCCATTTGGTCACTTTAGCTTCTGGTTGACTCCTTCTGAGAGTTAAGATAAAGCTTACAGGGTTGATTCTCATGGAAGACTTTTCTCATGTGTTAAAAGTAGATAGATCCTGATTTCAGGCTTTATTGAGCAAAACTAGACATATTTGACAGCATACCTTCATACTGATCCAGAATCGGTCGAGAAGAATACAGTTTGATGGAAAACCGCTACAAGGAAAACTACAAAACACTGATGAAAGAAATTATAGATCAACAAAAACAGATGGAAATACATGCTATGTTCATAGATTGGTAGAATCAATATTGTTAAAATGACCATACTGCCAAAAGCAATCTACAAATTCAGTGAAATTCCCATTGAAATACCACCACAAATTTTCAGAAAACTAAAAAACAATTCTAAAATTCAAACAGAACCAATGAAGAGCCCACATAGCCAAAGCAAGACTAAGCAAAAAGAATAAATCTGGAGGTATCATATTACCTAATTTCAAACTATCTTATAAGGCTATAGTCACCTAAACAAACAGCATGGTACTGCTATAAAAATAGGCACATAGACCAATGGAATGGACAGGGAACACAGAAATTAACCCAAGTATTTATAGCCAACTGATTTTTGACTAAGCAAACAAAAATATAAAGTCAGAAAAGGACACCTTATTCAACAAATGGTGCTGAGATAATCGGCTAGCCACATGTAGGAGAACAAAACTGGATCCTCATCTCTCACCTTATACAAAAATCAACTCAAGATCAATCAAGGACTTAAATATAAGACCTAAAACTATAAAATTTTAGAAGATAACATCAGAATTAACCTTCTAAACATTGGCTTAGGCAAAGACTTCTTGACCAAGAACCTAAAAGCAAATGCAACTAAAAGAAAGATCAATAGGTGAGATTTAACTAAAGAGCCTCTGCATGTCGAAAGTAACTGTCAGCAGAGTAAACAGACAACGCACAGAGTGGGAAAAAACTTTCACAATCTACACATTTGACAAAGGACTAACATCTGGAACTACAAGAAACTCAAGCAAATTAGCAAGAAAAAATAAACAGTCCCATCAAAAAGTGGGTTAAGGACATAAATAGAAAATTCTCAAAAGGAGATATACAAATGGCCAACAAACATACAAAAAAATGTTCAACATCACGAACAATCAGGGAAATGTAAATAAAAAACACAATTCATTACTACCCTACTCCTGCTAGAATGGCCAAAATCAAAAGATAATATATGTTGACATGGATGTGGTGAAAAGGGAACACTTCTGCACTGCTTGTGGGAATGAAAACTAGTACAGCCACTATGGAAAACAGTGTGGAGATTCCTTAAAGAACTAAAAGTAGAACTACAATTTGATGCAGCAATCCCACTCCTGAGTATCTTTTCAGAGAAACAGAAGTCATTATATGAATAAAGATTCGTGGACACACATATTTATAGCAGCACAATTCAAAATTGCAAAAATGTGGAACCAGCCCAAATGCCCATCAATTAATGAGTGGATAACAAAATTGTGGTATGGGTGTGTGTATACACACATACACACACACATATGCACACATATATATGTACATATATATATATGACAGATTACTACTCATCCATAAAATGAAATGAATAAGTGGCATTTGCAGCAACCAGGATGGAAATGGAGACCATTATACTAAGTGAAGTAACTCAGGGGAATCAAAAACCAAACATCATATGTTCTCACCCATAAATGAGAGCTAAGTTATGAAGATGCAAAGGCATAAGAATGATACAATGGACTTAGGGGAAAGGGTGGGAGGAGGGTGAGGTATCAAAGACTACAAATTGGGTTCAGTGTATACTGATTGGGTGATGGGTGCACCAAAATCTCACAAATCACCACTAAAGAACTTATTCATGTAATCAAATACCACCTATCCCTCAAAAACCTATGGAAATAAAAAATTAACAAAGAACACAGTTCAACTCTCTTTGACCCAGTCAACCATGACACCATGATGTATCTTCAGCATGGGATTTCCCCAGAGTAGACATACATGCAACTATACTAAGGCCCAAGTAATTGTAACATGTTTATATAGTCACAATGTTAAGGGAATTCCCAGTGTGAGTTAAGAAATTCGAGTCAGAATTTTATAGGAAGAGTTGGAGGGAATTATATTTTTAAAAATAATTTTTGAATAACACCTATTTGTAAGGATTGTGCCAAGAACTTTATATACTTTATGTCACTTAGCCCTCATTGAAATTCTATCATATGAGTAGCATTATTCCCATTTTACAAATGTGTCACCTAAGACTCCTAGAAGTGAAGTAATTTGGTCAATGTTGGATGTGCTGTGGGAAGCTGAGTTGGAATTTGAGTCTTTTTGAGCTAGGATCTAAAATCTTTGCTCTTTGCATTGTACAACACTGACTCCAAGGGGAGGAGCGAGACCTGATGTAGAAAAACGAAAAGCATTAGAAGAAGAGAAGACAGCATGTAGGAACACTTCAAGGTATATAGGTGACTGATGAGGTAATTTCCTAGAATTTTAGGATTGGAAAGGTCACTGAAGGTTTTTCTTCTCTTCTCTGAAGTGGAATACGTGAGTTTTGAGAAGCAAAAATCCATCAGTTTGTGAAAAACCCATAATGTGCCTTCTCTTCAGTGACTGGGAACTGAGCTATGGCTTGGAAAGGAAGGAGAAAAGTTATCAGGAGTTTGTAAGAAAGATGATCCAGTGAGTCTGGTTCCAAGGGTTAAGCTACTTCTAATGAGGGCTGGGACACATTTGCTCCCAATTCTCAAATCTACTCTAATCTCATAATGAAAAATTTTTTTCTAGTTCTCTAAGTCCTTCACAAGGCACAGAATAGTAAATAGAGGCTCTCAGATACTGACTGTTTCATATATTCCTCCCTCTTTTAAGAATATTCTAAGTTCGGTGAAGTTACTCATAGTTTCTGTATGGCCTAATCATCGCTTACTGTCCCATCTCTCACCTCTATGGAGTCTACCTCATTGCTCCCAGATATAGACTTAGGGGCCATAAAAATATCTAGTTTATTTCCTACATGTAAGACCTTCAATACTTAAAGGTAGTGATCCATGAGTCTTGTCTTTTCCAGAATAAGCCTTTTGTGTTTCTTCAGCTCTTGTATCTAGGCCATATCTTAAGTTGCGTTTCAAATTTCTCTGGGCAAACTCCAATTTGCCGATGTCTTTCATAAACACAGAGCCCAGAACTAATACAGGACTCTTAGTAAATTACAGCATTGACCTACCCCGAGAAGAGAGCCTCATTCTTGAGACTCTCCTAGAAAGAATGCAACAATTTTTTAGTTAACTATGCTGCTACTTAAGAATCCACATTTTTGGAAAGCTATTTTTTTCATCTTGCCTACAGCTGTCATCTCGCATTTTTTTCCCTTCTTTATTTCCATAAAGGTTCATATGAATGTTTTACCTTTTTTTTTCGGATATTTTCTCCTTTCTCCACCTATGATTTAATTGTGTTCAGGGGACAGAAATCTCAATCCTTTAAACTAGGCCTCTTTATTTTCCATTGGGGCTTGGTTAGAGATATTCTGCATCATCTGTATGGAGATTGCCTGGGAAAACAAATGCAGGGCCTTAGAGCTGAGTTTTGATGCCCATGGGAAGAGCTGGAAAAGAGAAGCTTCTCTATTTCTTGGAGTTGGAATGTGGATCTATGTGTTTGAATTCAACAAAGCCTTCCCTGTCTTCATTTTTATGTCACCTCATAATTTTATTAAAGAAGATGACAATAAACTAGAGAACCAAAAAAGTGATTCATAGTCAGCTCCAGGGGTGTCGGGATGGGTTCTGCAAGAGACTTGGCAGAAAAGAGTAGTGGCTGAGACAAAAGGGAAGTAAATCATGAACTAACAGGTGATAGCAGTAGTGGTCATGATTATGATGAAGAGATAGTGGACCAAAGTGGGGAAAAGGGTGGAAGATTGAAAGGTCAATAAGATAAGGTAATCTCTGAAATCATGTAAATAGGCTGCACCAAAGTCTCTCATACTTCTAAGCTCAGTTCCCCTTGCCCTAAAGAAATATAGTTTCTAGTTTGCCTGTTTGATGACCTTCATGTGTCGTCAGTCTTTTCTCAAGCGAGAATCCCTCTGCAGTGTGGGTTCCTCACCTCCTCTCACTAGCTCCTGTTTCATTTCAGCATTCTATCAAGATCTCACCAAAAACTTAACTTTTTTTTTTCTTTCGGAGACACTTTCACTCTATTACCCAGGCTGGAATCCGGTGGTGTGATCTCGGCTCAATGCAGCCTGTGTCTCCTTCGGTTCAAGCAATTCTCCTGCCTCAGCCTCCTGAGTAGCTGTGATTACAGGTATGCACCACTATGCCCAGCTAATTTTTGTATTTTCAGTAGACATAAGGTTTTGGCATGTTGACCAGGCTGGTCTCAAACTCCTGGCCTCAAGTGATCCACCTACCTCTGTCTCCCAAAGTGTTGGGATTGCAGGCATAAGCCACCATGCCCAGCCACCAATAGCTTAACTTTAGTACCACTTTATATAAATTAAAAACAATACTCCACTGGCTTTTCTACCTGCCACCTACCCAGACTACCAGGCACAGAAAATTTCCACTGGCAGTGGGGAGTTAGATCAAGTCAATTCAAGCAGAAGGAGCCAAGCCTGGGGAAAAGAGTAGAGACTGCAAAGAATGGAAATAGGAAAAACAGAGAAAACAGATACAATTAGAGTAACAGACCTAAAAGAGTGGGTATACAAAAAGACGAAAGGGGAAAATAAGAGTGGAAAGAAAAGTAAAATGGGCTTTAATTGAGCGTTTTTGATAGTGCTCAGTTACAGTAGAACAGTGTGTCCCTGGCAAAGCTGAAACACTGGGCTCTGGCCAAATGGTTTCATCCTAGTGACCTTTAGATAGTTAACCATGTCTGCCCAGCACAGACAAGTAGGTAAATATATAAATAATTTTTAAAGACCAAAGGAAAAAAGAAAGAAAGAAAAAGAAAAAGAAAATAGGACAGGAGGAAAAACAGACCATTAATGGAGAGCTGATCAAAGGTACCCTGTCCCTCACTTTGGTCTGTGAGTAGCTTGCTGTTTCAACCTGCAGTCCCCTCCTTCCCTGCTCCAGTTTCCTAGTGGGCAGAGGGGCAAGAATGACGACACAGGCTGATAACTCCAGAACCTTCCCTTCTCTCTTGACACCAGCAAGGATCAATGAAATACAAAGAGGAAACTGGCAGTGCTGGTGAGGAGATGGGCTCAGGTAAAGGAGATGGGCTCAGGTAAAGGAGATAGACTCAAAATCATAGCCAAAAGCTGCTGAGGTGTCAACCCACAGACTGGCCTGGGTTGCCAGAATTGTAGGGGATTTTCAGGTAGCAGAAGAAATTCCATGATTATTAACTCCTTTCTGCACATCTTTCTGAGACTCCTTGGTTAATGCTTACATTTGCCACAAATCTTTCCTGGTGGTCACTTGTCACCTATAACCCCAGACTTCTTTGCCTTTCTTCTCAAGCTGTCTCCTAACCATCATTTTACCAGGTTGCTATTTTTCTCCTTTTGTCTCTTTTTCTCAGAGTAGATAAATGTTCTTTCCTTTATTATCCAAGGCACAACAGCTACAGATTGTGATGTCTTACAAATTTTCCTGAAAGGAATTATAACATAAGACAGGAAAACATTTAAATCCTCGAGATGGTTGTTTCTAGAGCCCATTTATTATGCCTGATTTCCTCAGCTTACCTTCATGTTGCCAGATGGAGCTTGTTTATGACTCTGTCAGTCCTCAACAGAAACCATCACCACAAATCCGTCTCCTAAGCCCCAAACAGAAGAAGACAGTTCCAAATCCCGGCAAACAAACATAAAAGACCTTGTTTCATTGTTCATTGTTCATTTCAGTTAAAATTTGTTTTACATTTTCATAATTGTGAAGTACATTAAGGTATTTTTCTTTCAAAAATAGAGCTCACACCCTCAAATATAATTTTAGGCCTCTGCCTCCCATAGTAAAATGAATCAGGAAAGAGTTGAAGTTAGCTTTGTTTTCTTCATAAAAGCTTCCATAAACCCAGGTTAATTTCTAAAATAGGTACTAGAGTGTCTTCCCACCCTGAATAGTAGATATAGCACATTATAAGGAGTGGACAGCTTGTTGCAGAGGTCAGTAAATCTCTTCAATCCTTACCATTTTACAGTAAACCACAAAAGATTTTTCCTACCACATATTCATCACGGTTCAGTTCTCTCTGCCAGCAGTTATGTTAGATCATAGCAAAAACTCTTTAAAAATGGAGACTGGGATATAATATTTTGATGTCCTTTACAAGAGAGGTCTATTGATAATAAATGTTCATTGGGAGGTGTTGCAGTAGAAAGAACAACAAAGATCTGAGTTTCCATGCAGGCTGCACCTTTTCTGGCTATATGAAATTTTGCTAAGCCTCTGTTTACTCATCTATAAATTGGGAGAAACATAACCTAGTGCACAACTTTGTTGTGAGAATCAAATACCCACTGTATGCCTAGCACAGCAACTAGGACATAGGCAGAGCGTAATCAGTTTTAGCCATGTTTTCTATCTAGTGACATCTTTCTTCAAAGCCTAGAAAAAAGCAATGAAATTTAGCTTTACAGTCTACCATAGAATTAACATCAAAAGTAGATGTCTCTACTCTCTCCACTGTATTCCTCAGTAGCACAGTCCTTCTAATAAGTGGGACCCCCAAATCTATCAGGGCATCTTTAACCTTTTTGTGACTTCAAATTTCCAACTACTTCACAAGCGTTCCCACTTAGATTTCTCCTTGAAATACTGCAGCTCAACTTTGTAGCCACCCAGATTCAATACCTTAATATTGTCATTGCCATAATTTGCATACTTCATTGTATCCAATTTTCATGTAGCCCTGTTAATGATTCCTTCATGACAGCTCCAGACACATTCTCAATTCTGTATGCTTCAAGTTTTTTCTCTTTGTTTCAGTCTTTATATCCATGTCCATAGAGATCTCTGCTCTCCCTGCTCTCCTATCTTGCACAGTATGGCCAGACAAATATTTCAAAAAATTCTTTCAAGACACAATTTCCCTATCCCCCTGAATAATTTTTTCTGTGATTTCACAATGAACAAAATGAAATTCGAACACCCTGATGTGGCATTCAATGACTGCCATGATCTGGGCCCATTTACCTTTTCTATGGAGAAATAATCTGATTAGTGTTGTCATAGAGAAAGCAGGAGCTGGGGAAGGCCAGAGGAAGCATGCCTAACCCACTTGTGTGCTGCAAAAGAAGATGAAATAGAACCTGAAGATCAAATAGATATTACCCAGGAAAAGATTGGAAATGTAGGAATGAAAAGTTTTTGAAACAAAAAGTTGCACTAATTTAAATAACATTTAGTTTCTGCTCTCATGTAGCAAATATCCTGGAAGCAGATCACACATACACATACATGTGTAAAATCAGATAGTATGAAGAAAAGTAAACAAGGAAAGAAGATAAGAAGTACAGGGTAAAGAGTGAGGTGGGTAGAGTGCTATTATAGATAGGGTTGTGATAATGTTTGATCGGAGATGTGAAGGAAATTGATGAGTCAATATATATAGGTAGAGAAAGAGCAATTAAGGCAGTGGAAACAGCAAGTGCAAAAACCCTAAAGTGAGAGTGTGTTTGATGTGTTCAACAAACAGCAAAGGAGACAGTGGATGAAGCAGAGGGATGTAAGGACTTTTATGCCACTGTAAGGGTTTTGGGGCATTTAAGCATATACAAAGAGGGCGATTAGGGAGAGACAGAGAGAGAGACATAATGAATTATTGTCAGTAGAATTCCAGGTAATTCAGTTGTATCAAATCATACAGTTCGTGCATAGGAAATAGCCAGAGATAAGACCAAAGCGAAAGGTAGGGATTGGACTTTACTGAATAGCAAGTCACATTAAGGAGTTTTTCTTTTATTTTATACCATTAGCCTGATGAATAATTACTGAAGTGTTTTAAGCCAGAGAGTGACATGATTAGATATAAATTTTAGAAAGACTCTGGCCAGCATGGAGAGTGGAATCATGTAGAACAAGACCAAAAAGGAGACCAACTAGAAGGCTGTTGCAACCATCTGTATGAGAAACATTGAGGGTTTAAAAATAAGGGAACTTATTTGAGATATTCAGGAGGTAAAATAGATAAGACCTGGTGCTATATTTGGTGTGAGGAATTAGTGACAAGAATAGGGAGTGATGACTTCCGGATTTAAAGAAAAAAATCACACACTGAATTGCTGCTTAACATTCTAAAGGTTTCAATTTTGCCTCCCAAAAGCCTATGTATCCTAGTATGTACTATGATCTTCCCCTGTGATTAGCCCTGTGCTAGAATTTTGTAATCTCAGAGAAAAGACAGGATGAGGTTAAAAACTACTATGTTTGGAGCCCCTAATAAATGCGAAGCACTGGATTAGGTGTTTTATACACATTATGATATTTAATTATTACAACCATCTTGTAGAGGGTTTATTTCCATTTTACAGATGGGGATAGAAAAGCCAAGACATTCAACTCAGTGTCAAATAAGTAGTAAATTGAAGAAATAAAATATGTTATACATGAAGCATTAAAATTTAGATGCAGTGGCTTTGTAAATTGCTTCGTAGTTCTAGAGCTTTTAACTTTTTAACATGAAGGAGTACCTATGCTAGAAGCCACCTGTAAGCTTTGTGAAGCAATAAACAGTTAATTCACAAGACAAAGTTTGTTTTCTTATCTCCAGTAGTCTTTTTGGTTTGCCACAGGGTCTAATATAAAAATACATTGGGCTCAATTTTTAATGCAACTTCCCTAAACTTTAATATATTTATTTTTAAAGGCTGCTTACATTTTTAACATCCCAGCAAAGTAGAGTCTTTACTCAACCCATATTAACTGAATAGAACTACTACATGCACATTTCCATAGAGGACAAAAATGTACATGAAAGAGATATTCTGCCTTCCTCCTGTATCTTACAGAAAGCACTATAACGCAATAATTATATGAGAGGCATTTGAATGTACTTGTAAAATACCCAAATTCTAGAGCCAGACTACCTGCCTGAGATTAAATTCTGCCTCAAACTCTAGTCCTTGATGTGAAGAGAAAGCACCAAGGCTTAGTGTGAATAGAGAGCAGTGAAGAGATCCATTTATTTAGAGCAATAGATATGGGAAAGGTACTCATAAAATGTGAGGGTCAGAGCACAGCCACTCCTGAAGGCCAGCCAAAAGGCCTTGGACTTTATTCAGAAGACCAGACCAGTGTTGCAATGCACTGATGTGTCGAAAGTAATCTGTTACCCATAAAAGTTAAAGTACCAAAGTTTGCAAATGATTTACCCGAAAGGAAAATTAAGTAGATTCAGAGTTATCTTATAATAAGATCATCTTTACTAACTTGTTTTCCAATGTGCTTTCTTGAATAAGAGATGGGGTTGGGTGGAGTTATAAGCTAGCTTGCTGAGAGTTACCTAAAACCCTCGCCCTTATACTTATCCAGTCTTATACCTAATCATTCTACAGTGGGTGACTATGATAGTAAGGACTTGAAAGTTGTAGGGCTTATAGGCTATAACTTTACAGTAACTTATATTTTTATTTTTTTACCTTACACTTGGGTACATTACTTATTAGAGAGAAGGCAAGGATAGATAAACGATGCCCACTGCCCACTCAGTGAATATGAGACTATGAATGTTGCTGTTAATAAGATCACAGAATAGCACAGTACCAGTTACGTAATAAGTGTTTAATGAATATACACTGTGTGCTATATTATAAACAAAAAGGCAGTTTTGTAAATTTCAAACTCAGTTGGGCTGCTGAGAAAAACAATTGCAAACCACAATGCCCTGTTGGACGTAGTGTCTAGTCATGGTTGACTTGATCAATGGTTCCAAACACGTTAAAGATACATTTCAAATCAAATCGTGAGCAAGCTGTCCAGAAGTTTACAAGTTATTTCCATCAACTTTGTTCCTCTTTAAAAGAAATAACATCATCTCTGAGTTATTTTAAAACACTTCATGTTATCAGGTAAATATCTTCTGGTATCATTCAAAGTGGCCAAGTTAATTTAAATTTTGATTTCATTACTCACATTTTTATAAAATGCTTCTATGAATAACATATAAAAAATTTGTGCTGAATGTGCTTCACTTCCCTGGATAATTTGTTTTGGAGTAAGCCAAAATCAAAGTCCATGAGAGTGTATTATACATGTGAAGATTACCTGTTATATACACACTGTCAGAAAAACGAATGAAAATTGCTTTTGTGAATTTGTGATCAGTAGGACGTCACTGGTAGCCTGTGAGCAGGATGAAGCATGATCAGTAGGTTTAGGGTCATAACTCCATGAGGAGTATGCATGTAAGTCAGGTTAGTGTAAGAAAAGAACCAGGTATTAGGGAGGTCAATTAAAAGACTGACTGCTTTAACAGTCCAAGCCTAGTGTCCTAATGTAGGAAAATAATGAGAAGTATTTTTAAATTGTGGGAAGGTATTAGGTTGAACAATGGAACATGACTGATATTCAACCCTTTCGTTTCTTCAGAAATAATAATTGCATACGGCTTGACCTAATAGAATTCAGTACATGGTAATTGACTTATTGTGAAGAGTGAAGAAAAGGAAGGAGTTAAGGATGATGAGTATTTAAAGTCTTGGCAACTAAGAGTATATAATGAATTGATTATAAGACAATAAGAATTATATTGATACTTATATCTATTAAACTTTTATTGTGTGCCAGTCATGATTTAAGTATTTTACACGTATTAAACTATTTGATCCTCAGAACAACATCCTGAGATAAGAATAATGTTTATTCCTATTTCAAAAAGGAGGAAATTGATTATAAAGTAACTTCACCACAATCATGTGCTACTAAGTCAAAGCTTGAATTTGAACCCAGGCAATCTGGCTCCAGGGCTCACACTAAACTCTTTGTTATACCTGCCTTTGTACAAATATCCCTGGGAAGACTGTGATAAATGAGAAAGTAGAGGGGATGGATCAACTTGATTTCTTCAACTATCCTCTTATTTTATCATCTTAATTTATTTTAATTTAAAAAGTAATTCATTCTCATTGAAACCAATATAGACATTTATCAAGAAGAAAAATCTGCCCCACAGCCATTTCCTCTTTAAGCCTGTATCTCAGAGATATAGTGTGTATCTCTTCAGATGCTTCCTATGCCTACAAAATTTATGTTTTCATATAAATATACCCACATATAATTTTTGTGGGACTTCTTTTACAAAAATGAAATCATACAGTGCACATCGATTTTCAACTTACTCTTTTCATTTAATGTACCTTGGGCATCTTTCCATAGTATAAAGTAGCTCTACTTCAAGCACATCAATGCTAGCATTTTATTTCATAGTATGGTTATAGCAAATTTTTAAATCAATGTTTGTTTAGTGGGCACTTAAATTTTTTCGGTGATAAGAAATACCACCTTTATCTATCTATCTCTCTAGGTATCTATCCATCCATCCACCGATGCTGTTATTTTTGTTGGATGGAGTCTTAAATGTAGGTTCTGAGTCATAGGATATCCATATTTAAAATATTCATAGATGTTGCTAAATTATCCTATCCTGAATCTTTGTCAATTAACAATCCTACCAGAAACATATGAAAGAATATGTCTCCCCACATGCTTTTCTGAGTTAAAACAAGAATGAGTCTAGAGCATTACAGTTAAGGAAAGGGCTAGAATCCAGGTCTCATGAAGAACAATTGAAGGATGTGAGATTGTATATACTGGAGAAGAGAAAACTCCAAGTGGTGTAATTTTGGTCTTCAAATCTCTGAAAGCCAGAGGATATCAACCTCATGAGAATGTCCTCAGAGGGAGGAAACTTTAGGGAATCAGATGTCTGTGTATTGGCCATAAGACAGTGATTTCTATCAGATTTATTCTGAAATGGAACTCTTTATCTCTGAAGAGAGTGGAGTCTCTATTACTGAAGGTGTTTGCAAAGGTGTTTAATGACCACCTAACAGGAATATTAAACTTTTTTTAGAGATAGGGTCTTGCTATATTGCCTAGGCTGGCCTCAAACTCTTGGGCACAAGCGATCCTCTTGCCTCAGCCTCTCAAGTAGCTGGATGTCAGGTGTATGTCACTGTGCCTGGCTGGAATATGAAACCTTTATTGTAATTACATTAGAAAATTTCTCTACTATTGTCTTGCCCTGAGAGTGTTAGAATTGACAACTCTTAATGTGGGAGAGAGATAAGGGGACCCAAGATGTCTTTTTCCCAACCTGAATTCCACTCCTTCTAAGGATAATAAACCTGGGACCCCTAGTCCTGCTACACAATTAAGTGATGGTATATTTCTGTGTGAGGGCTGTTCATTTGGAGCCCATCATAATAAAGGAAAGGACACACAGAGACAGATAATATCTGCTTTGACAGGCAATCAACAAGCATGTCCTTCATGCTACAGAAACTTCACCAGCTTCTTCTGTATGTTTTTTTAAAATATTTCCCCAGAGTACTGGGATAATTTGCAGATCAAAATGCCCACTTCAAAGGAAGGAAAAGTTCAAAAGTTCATTATCTGTGCAGAATGGCAGTAGACTTAACTGAGTCTGATTCTCTAAAGTAGAAGTCCATTTCTGCCACTGGCTGGCTCTGTAAACTTAAACAAGTCTCTTCAGTATTCTGAACATCACTTTTCCAATCTATACAGAGAAGAAGCTGGACTGCATGTTCTCTGTTTCTGTCTGGATTTCATGTTCTATGAAACATGTCTTTAAGTTGAGTGCCCCTCCATTATGCTTCTGCAAGACATTATTTGGACCACTATAATTCCATGTATGCTTTGTGTTGAAATTGTGTTTACCCTTTCTGCTTTTAAGCTGTGAACTTCTTGGCCTAACACACATTGTATGGCACTTAGTAGGCATTTATGTCAGTGTTTATTGCAGTGAACTTGAATTATTTCTGATACCATGTTCAAAAGTCATGGTACATGGACAAATTAGAAAATTGATGTCACAGAGCCAAAAGATATTTCACTCTTAAGATCCATTCTTTTCTCCCCAAGTTCCTTTGTAAGGACAGTTGAGGAGCAATAGTGGGAAAAGGCAAAAGTCTTGAAAACAAAATCACTTTTTGGATCCTCTGACATGGTAGCTGCCTCTTTTCCTGGCTACTTTAAAAAATTTGAGCCTAAATTTCTTTTTTCTTTATGAGATTATCATCAGCTAGAATCTAATTTCTGATAGTTCTTATTTAGTTTCTCCCTCTGACTGGTCTTGCAAACCACATTTCTGCCAAGCAATTCATATCTTCTTTGGAGGTCTACCATTTGGATATCACTTTCCTTGCTAAAACAAAGAATATTCTCTCTTTATTTTCTCCTCTGGTTCAGTCTCCAACAGCCCAACAACAGAATTTCTATTAGGAGACACAGGCCATGGCTTACCCTTGCTTCATCCTTTTGAGATTCCAGATGTAAAGCAAATGGTGACAACAACACAGTTCCCTGTACTTTGGACTCTGGCTGAAAAGGATGGCCATCTGGGGGAGATTGTATTTATGTTTAGACTTGTTCCAACCAAAAAATTAACAGAAGAATAAATAAACATGGAGAGATTAGAGACCACAATTTTGTGAGAGAAACGTTTTGAGTTTGTTTGCTTTCTAGTTTTGAATTCTGGCCCATCTTACCTAAATAATACCCCTTTCCCTCATAGCCCTGAATAATGCACTGTGGGAGAGGGACAAAAAGCACATGGTAATAAAGTCTAGGCTCTCCTTTCTGCCACCATGAAACTGAACATGTGGGATTCAGACAGACTAAGGCAGTACCAGAACCAGGGGACTAAGTTTAGTCATCTGTGGCATTTCTCTGCCCGAAGAATGACTATACCTGGGAGCAGAAAGTATCTCACAAAGCAATCTTTTTAGGTAACACATTCTTTTTTTAAATTGCATTTTAGGTTTTGGGGTACATGTGCAGAACATGCAAGATAGTTGCATAGGTACACATGTGGCAGTGTGATTTGCTGCCTTCCTCCCCTTCACCCACATCTGGCATTTCTCCCCATGCTATCCCTCCCCAGCTCCCCACCCCCACGCTGTCCCTCCCCTATTCCCCCCAATAGACCCCAGTGTGTAGTGCTCCCTTCCCTGTGTCCATGTGTTCTCATTGTTCATCACCCGCCTATGAGTGAGAATATATGGTATTTCATTTTCTGTTCTTGTGTCAGTTTGCTGAGAATAATGTTCTCCAGATTCATCCATGTCCCTACAAAGAACACGAACTCATCGTTTTTGATGGCTGCATAATATTCCATGGTGTATATGTGCTACATTTTCCCAGTCCATTCTATCATCAATGGGCATTTGGGTTGGTTCCAGGTCTTTGCTATTGTAAACAGTGCTGCAGTGAACATTCGTGTGCATGTGTCCTTATAGTAGAACGATTTATAGTTCTTTGGATATATACCCAGTAGATAGATAACACATTCTTATATCTGCTCTTATCTTTAAATTTCTAGACTGTAATCCCTAGAAAGAACCTAAGAAATCATCCAGGGTGTTTTGGTTTGTTGGTTGGGTATGTAATGAAGCCTTTGATTCAAATAAAATCTTATATGCAATAAAAGGTCTATAAGAGAAAAAGTAAAGCTGCTCTGGAAAAGTGGGTATATGGGCAGTATTAGTCAATTTTTTCATTGCTATAAAGAAATACCTGAGGCTTGGCAATTTATAAAGAAAAAAGTTGAATTGGCTTATGGTTCTGCAGGCTGCACAGGAAGCATGATGTTGGCATCTGTTTCTGATGAAGGCCTCAGGAAGCTTACAATCATGGCAGAAGGTGAAGGGGAAGGAAGCATGTTATGTGGCAAGAGCAAGAGCAATGGAGAGTAGATGGGAAAATGCCACACTCTTAAACAACCAAATCGCTTGTGAACTCAGAGCAAGAAACCACTGATTATAGCAAGTATGGCACCAAGCTATTCATGAGGGATTCTCCTCCATGATCCAACACTTCCAACTAGACTGCAACTCCAATAATGAGGATTACTTTTCAAGATGAGATTTGGAGGGGACAAATATTCAAACGATATAATTGAGCCCCTCACCTAAAATCTCATTTCCTTCTCATATTGCAAAATAAAATCATACATTTCCAATTGTCCCCCAAAGTCTTAACTTTCCAGCCTGAACTCAAAAGTCCCAAGTCCTGAACCCAAAGTCCAAAGTCTCATATGGAGATGTTTGTTGTACCTATCAGCCTGTGAAATGAAAAACAAGTTATTTACTCCCAAGGTAGAATTGTGATACAGGCATTGAATAGACATTCCCATTTAAAAAAAAGAGAAATCAGTCAAAAGAAAGGGGCAAAATATCCCACACAATCCTAAGAACCAGATATGGTAGTCATTAGATTTTAAAGCTCTAAAATAATCTTCCTTGACTCCCACATCCAGGGTATCCTGGTGTGAGAGGTGGGCTGCCATACATTGGGCAGTTCTGCCCCTGTAGCTTTGCTAGATGCAGCCCATGTGACCACTCTGACGGATTGTAGTCCAATGCCTGGGGCTTTTATCAGGCTGAGAATGAAAAACACTGCTAACTTTACCATCCTTAGATCTGAAGGATGGGGTCACCCTTCTCATAACTCCACTAGGTGGTTCCCTGGTGGGGACTCTGTGTGGGTGCTCCAACCCCACATTTCCTCTTAGTTCTGCCATATTAGAGGCTCACTGCAGTAGATCTGCTCCTGAAGCATGCACCCAGGGTTTCCATACATCCTCTGAAATCTAGGTGGAAGCTGCCAAGCCTACTTCATGTTTGTGTTCTCTGTACCTTCATGTTTCATACTATGTGGAATCCGACAAGGCTTATAACTCACATTCTCTGAAGCAGTGGCTTGAGCTATAGTTGGGCCTTTCTGAGCTGAAGCTAGAGGCAGGAGATGCAGGTTGTGAGAAGCAGTGTCCTGAGGCTGAGCATACCACTGAAACCATTTTTTCCTTCTAGGTCTCTGGCCTGTGATGGGAAGGGCTGTTGTGAAGACTTCTGAAATGCCTTCCAGGTCATTTTCTCATTGTCTTGGATATTAGCACTAGGCTCCCTTTCAGTCATGTTAATTTCTCTAGCAAGTGGTTGTTTCACAGCCTGCTTGGAGTCTTTCTTTACCACAAGGCCAGGCTGCAAATTTTCCAGACTTGTACGGTCTGATTCCCTTTTAAATGTAAGTTCCAACTTTAAGTCATTTCTTTGCTTCCATATCTGATCATAGGCTGTTAGAGGAAGACAGACCACCTCTTCAATGCTTTGCTGCTTAGAAATTTCTTATTCCATCATTATATGATTAAGATACATGCACATGCTTGTTTATAGGAGCACAACTCACAACTGCTAGGACATGGAACCAACCTAAGTACCCATTGACAAATGAGTAGATAAAGTATTTGTATATATACACCATGGAATATTGCTCAGCCATAAAAAGAATTCAGGAAAGGAAAAATAATGTTTCCTGCAGCAACTGTGATGAAACCGGAAGTCATTATTCTATGTGAAGTAACTCAGGAATAAAAAAAAGTCCTATGTTCTTACTTATAAACAGGAGCTAAGCTATGAGGATGTAAAAAAATGCATAGCAGTATAATAGACTGTGGGGACTCTGGGGAAGCAGTTTGGGAGGGGATTAAAAGACAATATGTTAGGAACAGTGTTCACTGCTCAGGTGATAGGTGCACTAAAATATCAGAATTTACTACTAAAGAACTCATCCATGTAACCACAAACCACCTGTATCCCCAAAACTATTAAAATAAAACATAAAATAAATAAATTCATTCTGCCACATACCCTAGGTTATCACTCTTAAGCCAAACTTCAACAGATCTTTAGGACTTGGACATAATGCAGCCAAGTTCTTTTCTAGGGTGTAACCTGTGTGAACTTCACTCCAGTTTCCAATAACTTCTACATTTCTATCTGAAACCTCATCAGTCTGGATTTCACTGAACACGTTTCTATCAGAAATTTTGTCATGGCCATTTGGATCCATTTGGTTTCAAACTTTTTCTCATCTTTCTGTCTTCTCCTGAGTCCTCTAAACTCTTTCTGTCTCTTCCCACTACTCAGTTTCTAAGACACTTCCACATTTTTAGGTATCTTTAGTACCAGTTTTTTTTATTAGTCTGTTTTTGAATTGCTATAAAAATACCTGGGACTGTGTGATTTATAAAGAAAATAAGGTTTAATTGATTCATGGTTCTGCAAATTGTTCAGGAAGCATAGTGCCAGAATCTGCTTCTTATGAGGGCATTAGAAAGCTTACAATCATGGTGGAAAGGCAAATGGAGAGCAGGCACATCACATGGCAAGAGTGGGAGCAAGAAAGAGAAAAGGAAGGTATCACACTTTTATTTTTTGACAGATCTCACATGAACTCAAAGTGAAAAGTCACTCATTATAGCAAGAATGATGCTAAGCCATTCATGAAGGATTCTCCTTTATGATCCAACATCTTCCACTAGGCCCCATCTCCAACAGTGGGGATTACATTTCAACATAAGACTTAGAGGGGAAAAATATGCAAATTATATCCTTGGTCAAGAACCCACCTTCTCAATTTCCCATTGCTTCCTGAAGTGCTTTCTGAAGTAGTTACCTAGGGCTCCAAGGAAAACATATTGAAAAATACTAGTCTAGACCAATTCTTTCATGTTGTAGATTAAAAACAACAACGACAACAACAACAAAAACAAACAAACTAATAAAAAAATACTAAGGTCCAAAATTACTTTGACATTTAGTTCATTTTCATATCTAAAACCTAGATTTCCTGACTGCTAAGCCAGAAACATTTTTAAAACTCTATGCTGTATCTTCTTATAAACTTTTCCTTAGAATATTTTGGCAAGAATACTTTTTCTATCATAGCAAGAATGGAAATGAAGTTATCCCCTGGTAATTGCTTATTTATGGCCCACTGCAGTGATACATTTTGTGGTATATAGAAAGGCAGTGGAACAATCCCAGATCTCAGAAGTTGGTTGATAAAATCAACACAAAATGTTAAGAGAAAATATATTTTTCTTCCTGAAGTAGCTTGATCACAGCTTCATCAGTTGTGTTAACATCTGTAGGAAGAATGTGTGAATCAGAAGAGAAGGAATAATTATGGACACAGAGAAAAACAAGATGTCAGAGATATCCCAGGTGGCAGGGTGTATCCAACAAAGTGTAAGTACCACCAGAATCTGAAAGATGCCCACACTCAAAGCTCCTAGAAAGTGTTGAAACAGGTAGGGATGATCTGGTTAAAATAAAATATTCCTTAAAATTATCTATCTCCTTTTTGTCTGGGTCCTTTCTCATTAAAAAACCATAATCTTATGTTAAATAACTCCACTTTGTAGGAATTATATTACTATTCCTTCCTTGCAGTCTTTCTTCTGTTTTGAGTCTTTGTTTTACTTTACATTCTTGTTGGACCATTATCTTCTCTGCCACAGCTTCAAGGTCCTCCCATAACCAATGAGTATCAAGTCTCTAACTCTAGTTTAGGCATCTCTCTTGATCTCCAAACCCACTGGCCCAATTCTCCACTTTTGTATATCTCCACCTGGAGACTCCAAGTGAAATTCAAGCTAAACTTGCTGAAAACAGTGGATTAGTTAAGGTCCCAAGCAGAAGAAGATGGAACACTCAAAATTGGATAATTTTGACCAGACTTCTTTACAAAGGGGCTATTTACAAATTTATTTTGTTGATTTTGAGGAAAAAATGAAAGATATATGGCACAGGTGTGTTTGTAATTTGTAAATAGCCCCTTTGTAAAGAAGGGAATAGATATGAGGGAGAAACAAGGGATAGGAAAGTCAGCCAAGACAGCAGATCTTGAGCTGTTATCACTTCTAGGAGAGGACTAGGGGAGGGGGCAAATGCTAGTGTCTGTAAGAAGAGGCAATTCTGTAGAGTTGGTGACCTTGAAAGAAGCAGTGTTTTTCAGCTTACAGATACAAGCCAAACAGGCCAAGTTCTCGGAGAGAAAACCAAGGCAATAATAATTCTGACCTCATTGTCCTTTATCCAGTTTTCTTGGAGTGCCTCCAGTTGGTTGAACCCAAAGTACACAAGAATCTAGAAGATGAAATCCAATTAGGTCATCCACCTTGGAAGTTGATTTTGAGGAACAAATGGAAGATATATGGTATAGGTGTGTTTGTATGTTATGCACATGTGTACATATACATACACATATACATATATGTGTATATGTATGTGTCTGTGTATATATTATTCCTCCAAACACATTCCTGTAATATATTTTGAGATGGAGTCTCACTCTGTCACCCAGGGTGGAGTACAGTGGTGTGATCTCAGCTCACTGCAACCTCTACCTCCCAGTTTCAAACAATTCCCCTGCTTCAGCCTCTTGAGTAGCTAGGATTACAGGTGCCCACCACCACAGCTGGCTAATTTTTGCATTTTTAGTAGAGATGGAGTCTCACCGTGTTTCCCAGGCTGGTCTTGAAATCCTGACTTCATGTGATCTGCCTGCCTTTGCCTCCCAAAGTGCTGGGATTATGGACGTGAGACGTGAACCACCATGCTTGGTCTACAATCCTGTAATACATTCTGTATCAAAGGGACATTATACCATAGAATGAGTGCCAGCTAAGATTTAACCATCAGCAGGGCCTTCAAAAGAAGAGTATATTTCCCCAAAAAGAGGTTCCATGTAATAGTATCCCTACATGATATTAGTAAATATTTTAAGAAAAGGAAATTCTGCAATTAGATATGTTTGAAAAATACTGTGTGAAATAAAGTTTGACAGTACCCTGTATTTCAGGAATTCCAAGCATCCTTAATATTCTAGTCTGTATTATAAAACTCTAAGAAAAATGTATAACATTTAATGTTTGTTCAAATCATTTGAATATAAAAGTTCATTTTACAGAGGTTGGGGAGGGATAACATGGGAAGAAATGCCAGATGTAGGGGATGGGGGGATGAAGGCAGCAAACCACATTGCCATGTGTGTACCTATGCAACAATCCTGCATGTTCTGCACATGTACCCCAGAACATAAAGTACAATAAAATACATATATAGTTTTTAAAAAAGTCTCTATGCAGCCATAAGAAGTGATGAGTTTGAGTCCTTTGTAGGGACGTGGATGAATCTGGAAACCATCATTCTCAGCAAACTGAAACAAGAACAGAAAACCAAACACCACATGTTCTCACTCATAGGTGAGTGTTGAACAATGAGAACACGCGGACTCAGGGAGAGGAGCATCACACACTGGGGGCAGTTGGTGGGGGTTAGGGGAGGGACAGCGAGGAGTAGGAATGATGGGGAGGGATAACATGGGGAGAAATGCTGGATATAGTATGCACCTATGCAACAACCCTGCATGACCTGCACATGTACCCCAGAACCTAAAGTAAAATAAAAATAAAAAATAAACAAAAGACTAAAGGTGCTAAGACCTAGATGTGATAAGTGCCAAATAAAACTATAATACAAACATATATATATATATATATATATATATATATATATATATATATATATTCTAAAGAACACATTTTGAAAAATGCTGGTTTTGTCTAATTCCTCCATTTGACATATAGAAAAAATGAATTTTGCTAATGGTGCCAAGTTGGCTCAGTGACCGGACCAGAATTCAGTTCTATAACTCAAGAATCTGTGGTCCACTCCTGTTTGCACCATATCTAATTTCCTTAGTAGCTTTCTTTTATAACAGCTTATTACTAATTTATATTCTATGACTACCTAAACCGTTTTGGATTTCTTTTAAATATTTTATTCTATGTTACTTCTTGAAGTAACAGTTATATAAAACCACTATTTGCTGTGTAAAATAAAACTTTGTTGCTTTCCAGGTATTAATGAAAAAGGTTTCAAGCTCTCTTATTTTGGATTTTGTGAACAAGGCTATTTTCTCTCTCTTCACGTCTTTTGTGTTTAATGTACATTCACTCTTGGTCTCTTTTCAACATGAAAGCACATACAACTGTCAGGAGACTGTGGTTCAGCTGAAGCTCTGCTAATAAAGAGATTAATTTAGGGCAAGAGACATTGTTGGCCCTCAGTGTCTTGATAGGTAAATTTGTAGAGGCAGGATCTGTCAAATGGCATGGTAGATACTTAGATGCTTTCTAAGCATATATGATTAAGGACTTCCACAAAGAGGGTTGTAACATCACAACACCAGCTAGACCCAGCTGTCTGGTTATGTCCTCAGCACTCTAGCCCATGTCACTTACTAACCTCAGGAAACTGAAAGCTTAGAACAGTAGGGAGGCTGCCCTGGGACAAAGTGAGCCAAAGCATGTACTTCTTAGAGCCACCTGCCCAAGGTTGCTGCTACTGACAGCAACTGTAGCACCCCTCAACAGCAGAGCTTCCACACTCTTGCATCCACCTTCAGGAGGACTAGGGACTGACCAGCCTGCAAGCTACCCTGGGGCCTGAGAAGAGATTTGTCATGCCTGCTGTTGCTGGGATGCACAATCTATGTGTCTTGAAGACAAGCCCTTCTCACCCACCACCATAATCACTAGTATCTAGATGTGCCATAGATACATCTAGAGATAAATAGAGGATTTATCTCTATTGCTCATTGCAGACATCACCCATGAAAAATATCAAGAAACTTGTGGAAAAGACCACACATCTCACTGCCACTGTTACACAGATGTATCATCTGTGGGTCTGGAGATCAACTTGCCTTGTTGACTGCCACTGTTGGCACACATGAATATTGCCCAAGATCCTGAATACAGTCCCACCATACCTATCACTGCTGACTACAGGTGTTGCCTGTGTTGATGGGGATAGGCATATCTTGCTCACCACATGCAGTACAAGTGCTTATCATCCAGGGCCATAAGGATGGACCCACCCTGTCTGCTGTTGGTGTTCATATGTGCAACTTGGGGCCTGGGACCTGGGGCCTGGTCCACCCTGCCTGCTATTGGTAATGTCAGCGCTGAATGTTGCAAATCACTTAGCAGTATAATGATTGCCTATCTAGCTAAGTGCCTCTCCTACAGGTAGCTGTGTAACCTACTTGGAAGCTGAGGGTTGCCTTACCACTGCTACTGCCAATGCTGACTCTTTTCATGCTGCTTGGGGGACCTAGTTCTGCCATCTCAACCCACTAATACCAGCACACAAACATGTTGACTGGAATGTCCAATGATAAGGCCATCTTAATTCAACACTACCAGTGCCCATGCACAGTGTCCAGAAGCCTGAAGACTAGAACCTTTGGCCCATGACCACTGATGTGTGAGGATGGGACTTCCAGGTATTCTCATCCACAGCACAGCTTCACCACAGCCTTCATTAAAAAACACAGCCTAAGCCACTGAGGAACTCACAGACATCACAAACACAGATTACAGCCAAAGAAATTATATGAAGACGACACCACTGTATGCACTCAGAATCAAAGTCAAAAAACATTACCCAAACAAAACAATAGATATATGTATAGAAATAAGTCATTTTCTTAGAAAGCCAATTCATAAAATCAGAAAAAAATGACTGTTATATTGGATACGAAGATATCAATGTAAAGACACCAGAAACATGAAAGAGAAAGGAAAAATAAATCTCCATAGAACCACAATAATACTTCAATAAAATATTCCAGTGAAAAGGAAGTCTATGAGATACCTAAAAATGAATTCAAAATAATATTAAAGAAACTCTGTGAGATAAAAGAGAACACAGATGAATAATAAAGAGGAATCAGAAACATAATTTACAATCTGAATGAGAAATAGAAATCATAAAAAAAGAAACAGAAATCCTAGAACTAAAGACTGTAAGAAATAAAATAAAAATATAATCAAGAGGTTTAACAATACACTAGATTGAGCAGAAGAAAGAATTTCAATACTTGAATGCAGTGCTTTTGAAACAACCCAGTCAGACAAAAAATAATAATAATAAAGAACAAAAAAATTAATGAATGCCTATGTGACATATGGGACACCATAAAGTGACCAGTTTTCAAATTTTGGGAGACAAAGAAGGAGAAATGATGAGCAAAGGCATAGAAAACCCATTTTTAGAAATGATAACGGAAAACCTCACAAGTTTAGCAAGATATATAGGCATCCAGATACGAGACTCTCCAAGATCTTTAAATAGATTCAACACAAAAAGGTTTTCTTTAAGGCATGTTATAGTCAAACTGTCAAAAGCCAAACACAAAGTGAGAATTTGAAAAACAGAAGAAGAAACGTGTAAAATCACATATAATGGTCTCTCCATTAGATTAACAAAGGTTTTCTCAGCAGAAACCTTATAGGACAGGAGAGATAATGGGATGCTGTATTTATAACGCTGGATGAAAACAAAGTCAGAAAAGAATTCTAAATACACCCAAGAAAACCGTCCTTCAAAAATAAGGAAGAAATAGTCTTTCATAGGCAAACAAAAACTGAGAGAATTTTATACTTATACATATTCTACAATGAATAAATAAGGAAGACATACATCTGGAATCAGAGAATAACATACAGCATTATAGAAACACACAAAAATACAGAACTCACTAATAGAACTGAAAAACAAATGATAAAGAGAAAAGAGGTAAACATTATTACTACACACACACAAAACCCACCAAATGGTAGAGGCAAACAATAAAAAAGGAAGAAAGAAATAAAGACATATAAAACAATCAGAAAACAATTAATGAAATGACAGGAGTAAGTCTTTACTAATCAGTAATAAGCTTGAATGTAAATGGCTTAAATTCCCTCAATAAAATATACAGCCTAGTAGAATAGATTAAAAAAAATAACAAGACCTAAATATAGGCTGCTTACATGAAACTCACTTCATCTGTATAGAAATTCAAAGACAAAGTGAAGAGATGGAAAAAAATATTCTACATAAATAGAAATCGAAAGCAGGCTGGAGTAGCTACACTTAGACAAAATAGACATTAAGTCAAAAAGCATAAAAAGGAACAAAGAAATTCACTCTACAAAATAAAAGAAGCAACTCAGCAAGAAGATGTAACAAATTTAAATATATATGTACACAACAGAGCATCCAGATATATGAAACACATATCCCTCATTTACAAGAGGTGACATAAGAGATAAACCACAATACAAATGTAATTGGAGAATTCAACACCCACAGTCAACATTGGACATATCATCTAGACAAAAAAAAAATTTTCAAAGAAACATTGGATTTAATCTGCACTATAGACCAAATGGACCTAACAAACATTTATAGAAAATTTTATCCAATAAATTCAGAATTCACATCTTTTCATTGGCAAGTGGAACATTCTCTAGAATAGACAATATGTTAGGACACAAAACAAATCTTAACAAATTTGTAAAAATGGAAATTATATCAAGTATCTTTTCAAACCACGCTTGAATTAAACTAGAAATCTATAACAAGATAACTTAATAAACTGTACAAACAGGTGGAAATTAAAAAATATTCTTCATTGACCATGAGTCAATGAAGAAATTTAGAAGAAAATAAAAATCTTTATTGAAACAAACAAAAATAGAAACAACACATATCAAAACCTATGGGAAATAGAAAAGGCAGTGCTAAGAGGGAAGGTTATAGCAATAAGCACTTGCATTAAAAAGCAGAAATATTTTAAGTAAGTAACCTAATGATGCACCTGAAGGAAGTAGAAAGTACATACAAACCAAACTCAAAATTTGTAGACACAAAGGAATAATAAAAAGCAGAGCAGAATTAACACAATGAAGATGAAAAAATTCTGAAGGTCCTTTTAAACATAAAGTTTGTGTTTTAAAACTATAAACAAAATTGATAAACCACTAGCTAGATGAACCAAGGAAAAAAATAGAAAAGACACAAATAAATAAAATATGAAATAAAAAAGGAGATATTGCCCCTGATACCACAGAAATACAAAGGATCATCAGAGACTATTAGCAACAACTATACTATAACAAATTGGAAAACCTAGAGAAAACAGATTCATTCCTGGGCATATAAAACCTATCAAGATTAAACCAGAAGAAAAAAACTTGAACAGGCCAATACTGAGTAAGGAGATTGAATCAGTAATGAAAAGTCTCTCATCAAAGAAAAGCCAAGGACTAGGTGGCTTACTGCTGAATTCTACCAAACTTATAAAGACAAACTAACACCGATTGTTTTCAAACTTGTCCAAAAAAGTTAAACTGAAGGAATTTCTTCCTAACTCCTTCTATGAGGCCAGCATTATCTGGAAAGCAAATCCGAATAAGTAGACAATCAAAAAAGAAACTATAAGTCAATATTCATGATACAGACAGATACAAAATTCCTCAACAAAATGCTATCAAATCCAAAAACACATCAAAAAGACAATAGACTATGAGCAAGTGGTATTTATCCCAAGAATATAAGGCTAGATCAATGTATGAAAATCAATAAATTTAATATATCACATAATGGAATTAAATACAAACTTGTATGAGTATCTCAACAGATGCAGAAAAACATTAAATAAAATTCAACGTTCTTTCATAATAAAAACTCTCAATAAACCAGATATTGAAGGAACAAAACTCAGAATAGTAAAGGGCATATATGAGAAACTCAAAACTTATACTGAATGATGAAAAGCTGAAAGCCATTTTTCTAAGAACTGGGACAAGAGAAGGATGCCCACTTTTACCACTGTTATTTAACACAGTATTTGAATCTCTAGCCTGAGTGATCAGGCAAAGAAAAGACATAAAAATATCTAAATCAGAAAAGAGAAAATAAAATTGTTCCTCTTTGCAGATAATGTAATCTTATATTAGAGAGAAACCTGTAGACTACACACAAAAATTACTAGAACTGATAAAATTCAATAAAGTTGACAGATACAAAATAATCATACAAAAATCAGCACTGTTTGTATGCACTAATAATGAACTAGCTGAAAAAGAAATTGCTAAGGCAACACTATTTATAATGCTCACAAAAAAATAAAACACTCTGGAATAAATTTAACCAAGGAGATGAAAGACCTTTCAATGAGATATCATCTGACCGAGAAAACACTGATGAAAGAAATTGAAGAGTAAAAAACAAATAGAAAGATACCCCATGCTCATTAATCAGAAGAAATAATATTGTTAAATGACCATACTACTCAAAGCAATCCATAGATTCAATGCTATTCCTGTCAAAATACCAATGACATTCTTCGCATAAAGAGAAAACTAATCCCAAAATTTATATGAGACCCAAGATAGTCAATGCAGTCCTCAACAAAAAGAACCATGCTGGAATTATCACACTGCCTGACTTTAAAATAGACCACAAAGCTATAGTAACAAAACAAGTGAAATATTAGTAGTAGAAATAGACAGACACCCAAATCAATGTAACAGAATAGAGAAACCAGAAATAAGTCCATATATTTACAGACAACTCATTTTTGAAAAAGGTGCCAAGAATATTCATTAGGGAAAGGCCAACTTCTTCAATAAATCGTGCCAGGAAAATTGGATATTCATATGCAAAAGAATAAAATCAGTTTCCCATCCCCCATTAATATAAAAATCATGAATAGACACTTTTCAAAAGACGACATTTATGTGGCCAACAAATGCTCATCATCATTGGTAATTAGAGAAATGCAAATCAAAATCACATTGAGATACCATCTCACGTCAGTTAGAATGGTGATCATTAAAAAATCTGGAGACAACAGATGCTGGAGAGTATGTGAAGAAATGGGAATGCTTTTACACTGTTGGTGGGAGTGTAAATTAGCTCAATTGTTGTGGAAGACAGTGTGGCAATTCCTCAAGGATCTAGAACTAGAAACACCATTTGATGCAGCAATCCCATTACTAGATATATACCCAAAGGATTATAAATTGATCTGTTATAAACATGCATGCATAGGTATGTCCATTACAGCACTGTTTACAATAGCAAAGACTTGGAACCAACCCAAAGGCCCATCAAGGATAGATTGGATAAAGAAAATGTGGCACATATACACTATGGAATACTTTGCAGCCATAAAAAGGATGAGTTCATGTCCTTCACAGGGACATAGGTGAATCTGGAAACCATCATTCTCAGCAAACTGACACAAGAACAGAAAACCAAACACCACATGTTCTCACTCATAAGTGGGTGTTGAACAATGAGAACAGATGGACACAGGGAGGAAAACATCATACACAGGGGTCTGTTGAGGGTTGTGGACCTAGGGGAGTGGTAGCAGTGGGTGGGGAGATTGGGGAGGGATAACATTAGGAGAAATACCTAATGTAGGTGATGGGGGGATGGATAGAGGCAGCAAACCACCATGTACCTACATAACAATCCTGCATGATCTGCACATGTACCCAAGGGAAAAAAAAACATATAATAAGACTTAAACATAAAATCTAAACTATGAAACTACTAGAAAAAAATCATATGGGAAAAGCTTCAAGACATTGGTCTAGGCACAAATTTTATGGTTTCCAAAGCACAGGCAAAATAATTAGACAGAAGGGGCTATATTAAACTGTAAAGTTTCTATGCTGCAAAATAAACAATCAACAAAGTGGAGAGACAATCTGTGGAATAAGAGAAAATGTTTCCAAACTATTAATTTGACAAGAGATTAATATCCAGTATATACAAGAAACTCAAACAATTCAACAGCAGTCATCATCATCATCATCATCTTCATCTACATCATCTCATCCCATTAAAAATGATCAAAGGACCGGAATGGAAATTTTTCAAAAAGACATTCAAATGGCCAACTGGTATATGAAAAAAAGCTCAAAATCACTAATCATCAGAAAAATGCAAATCAAAACCACAATGAGATATCATCTCACCTAGTTAGAATGGCTATTATCAAATAGAGGAAATATAGCAAATACTGGTGAAGATGTAGGTAAAAACAGAATCATTATACTCTGTTGGTAGAAATGCATATTAGTACAGCCATTATGAAAAACAATATGGAGGTTTCTGAAACACTAAATGTACAAGTACCACCTGAACCAGCAATCTCACTACTGGGTAAGGAAAGAACATTAGTGTATGAAAGGGATTCTTGAACCCTCATGGTTTTCAGCACTATTGACAATAGTCAAGATATAAAATTAACGTAACGGTCCATCAACGGATGAATGAACAAAGAAGATGTGGTATGCATACCCAGCAAAATGATACTCAGATATTAAAAAATGAATGAAATCCTGTCATTTGCAGCAACATGGATGAGACTGTACGTTAAGTGAAATAAGCCAGGCACAGAAAGAGAAATATTACATCTTCTTAATTATATGTAGCAGCTAAAAAAGTTGCTCTCATGAAATTAGAGAATGGAAGGATGGTTAGTAGAGAATGGGAAGTGTGGTGAAAAATGAGAGAGGTTAGTTAATGGGTGCAAACATACAGTTAGAGAAAGAAAAAGATCTGGTGTTTGATAGCAGAGTTGACTGACTATAGTTAAAAATGTATTTTATATTTCAAAATAACTAGAAAATAGAACTTAAAATGTTCCCAATATATACAATATTAAATGTTTCAGGTCATGAGTTCCTAAATATCTTGATTTGATCATTACAGATTAAATGCATTTATCAGAATATCACATATAGCTTACAACATGTATAGATGTATCAATACAAATAATAAATTTAGCATTGATTAAATGTTTCATTGTATGATGCAGACTGTTCTAAATGCCTTATATACTAATCTATTTAATTATAAAAAAGAATAAATAATTTAGGATTATTTCTTAGACTGCACATAATATTCTCAATGTAGCTGCTCTTTTATTTTACACAGTTATAAGATGGTAGTGTGCAAGGGAGGTAATGTACTGTTTCTTAATTTTTTTTTTCAATTATCATCTTGGAGGATGACTAAAGTTGAGTGATTTCAAATCAATAATTATATAAATATGATATCAAAAAACTTATAAGTATTGTCTTTTACTTCCTTACTTTCAGTTCATCTACCATCTTTCTATTCTTTTTTTTTTTTTTTTTTGAGATGGAGTTTCTCTCTTGTTACCCAGGCTGGAGTGCAATGGCACGATCTCGGCTCACCGCAACCTCCGCCTCCTGGGTTCAGGCAATTCTCCTGCCTCAGCCTCCTGAGTAGCTGGGATTACAGGCATGCACTACCATGCCCAGCTAATTTTTTGTATATTTAGTAGAGACGGGGTTTCACCAAGTTGACCAGGATGATCTTGATCTCTTGACCTCGTGATCCACCCTCCTCGGCCTCCCAAAGTGCTGGGATTACTGGCTTGAACCACCGTGCCCGGCCTCTATTCTTTTATATAGCCTCAAGAGAGCTTACTGACATATATCCTTGTAAGTTGGCTGTTATGCTACCTGCAAAGTTTGTATTTAAGCACCAAGCCCTATTTTATAGAATTTATAAAAACACTAAGATGTGCTCTGGGTAACATAATTGTTTTAATACACTTTTTTTGTGTGTGAAATGTCAAGTATTTTTTGTAATTTTTATTCTGAAATTTTCTTTTCTTTTTTTTTTAATTTTTATTGCATTATAGGTTTTGGGGTACATGTGCAGAACGTGCAAGATAGTTGCATAGGTACACACATGACAGTGTGTTTTGCTGCCTTCCTCCCCTTCACCCACACTTGGCATTCATCCCCAGGCTGTCCCTCCCCAGCCCCCCCAAGCTGTCCCTCCTCCATTCCCCCAACAGTCCCCAGTGTATAGTAGACCGCCTCTCTGTGTCCATGTGTTCTTATTTTTCTCACCCACCTATGAGTGAGTATATGCGGTATTTCTTTTTCTGTTCTTGTGTCAGTTTGCTGAGAATGATGTTCTCCAGATTCATCCATGTCCCTACAAAGGACACAAACTCATCATTTTTGATTGCTGCATAATATTCCATGGTGTATATGTGCCACATTTTCCCAGTCCAGTCTATCATCGTTGGGCATTTGGGTTGGTTCCAGGTCTTTGCTATTGTAAACAGTGCTGCAGTGAACATTCGTGTGCATGTGTCCTTATAGTAGAACGATTTATAGTCCTTTGGATATATACCCAGTAATGGGATAGCTGGGTCAAATGGAATTTCTGTTTCTAGGTCCCTGAGGAAACGTCACACTGTCTTCCACAATGGTTGAACTAATTTACACTCCCACCAACAGTGTAAGAGTGTTCCTATTTCTCCACATCCTCTCCAGCATCTGCTGTCTCCAGATGTTTTAATGATCGCCATTCTAACTGGCGTGAGATGGTATCTCAATGTGGTTTTGATTTGCATCTCTCTAATGACCAGTGATGATGAGCATTTTTTCATATGTTTGTTGGCCTCATGTATGTCTTCTTTTGTAAAGTGTCTGTTCATATCCTTTGCCCATTTTTGAATGGACTTGTTTGTTTTTTTCCTGTAAATCTGTTTGAGTTTTTGTAAATTCTGGATATCAGCCCTTTGTCAGATGTGTAAACTGCAAAGATTTTTTCCCATTCTGATGGTTGCCGATTCACTCTAGTGACTGTTTCTTTTGCCGTGCAGAAGCTGTGGAGTTTGATTAGGTCCCATTTGTCTATTTTGGCTTTTGTTGCCAATGCTTTTGGTGTTTTATTCATAAAGTCCTTGCCTACTCCTATGCCCTGAATGGTTTTGCCTAGATTTTCTTCTAGGGTTTTTATGGTGTCAGGTCTTACGTTTAAGTCTTTAATCCATCTGGAGTTAATTTTAGTGTAAGGTGTCAGGAAGGGGTCCAGTTTCTGCATTCTGCACATGGCTAGCTAGTTTTCCCAACACCATTTATTAAATAGGGAATCCTTTCGCCATTGACTGTTTTTGTCTGGTTTATCAAAGACAATATGGTTGTAGATATGTTGTCTTGCCTCCAATGCTTTTGTTCTATTCCATTGGTCTATATCTCTGTTTTGGTACCAGTACCATGCTGTTTTGATTACTGTAGCCTTGTAGTATAGTTTGAAGTCTGGTAGTGTGATGCCTCCCGCTGTGTTCTTTTTGCTTAGAATTGACTTGGCTATGCGGGCTCTTTTTTGGTTCCATATGAAATTCATGGTGTTTTTTTCCAGTTCTGTGAAGAAATTCAATGGGAGTTTGATGGAGATAGCATTGATTGTGTAAATTACTTTGGGCAGTATAGCCATTTTCACGATATTGATTCTTCCTAACCACGAACATGGAATGTTTCTCCATCTGTTTGTGTCCTCTCTTATGTCGTTAAGCAGTGGTTTGTAGTTTTCCTTAAAGAGGTCCCTTACATTTCTTGTGAGTTGTATTCCTAGGTATTTTATTTTCTTTGTAGCAATTGTGAGTGGCAGTTCGTTCTTGATTTGGTTCTCTTTAAGTCTGTTATTGGTGTATAGGAATGCTTGTGATTTTTGAACATTGATTTTATATCCTAAGACTTTGCTGAAGTTGCTTATCAGTTGCAGGAGCTTTTGGGCTGAGGTGATGGGGTCTTCTAGGTATACTATCATGTCGTCTGCAAATAGAGACAATTTGGCTTCCACCTTTCCTATTTGAATACCCTTTATTTCTTTTTCTTGCCTGATTGCTCTGGCTAGAACTTCCAGTACTATGTTGAATAGGAGTGGTGAGAGAGGGCATCCTTGTCTAGTGCCAGATTTCAAAGGGAATGCTTCCAGTTTTTGACCATTAAGTATGATATTGGCTGTTGGTTTGTCATAAATAGCTTTTATTACTTTGAGATATGTTCCATCAATACCAAGTTTATTGAGGGTTTTTAGCATAAAGGGCTGTTGAATTTTGTCAAATGCCTTCTCTGCATCAATTGAGATAATCATGTGGTTTTTGTTTTTGCTTCTGTTTATGTGGTGAATTACATTTATAGACTTGCGTATGTTGAACAAGCCTTGCATACCCGGGATGAATCCTACTTGATCATGATGGATAAGTTTTTTAATGTGCTGTTGCAATCGGTTTGCCAGTATTTTATTGAAGCTTTTTGCATCTATGTTCATCATGGATATTGGCCTGAAGTTTTCTTTTCTTGTTGAGTCACTGTCAGGTTTTGATATCAGGATGATGTTGGTCTCATCAAATGATTTGGGAAGGGTTCCCTCTTTTTGGATTCTTTGGAATGGTTTCAGAAGGAATGGTACCAGATCCTCTTTGTGTGTCTGGTAGAATTCAGCTGTGAACCCATCTGGACCTGGGCTTTTCTTGTGTGGTAGGCTCTTAATTGCTGCCTCAACTTCAGACCTTGTTATTGGTCTATTCATAGTTTCGGCTTCCTCCTGGTTTAGGCTTGGGAGGACACAGGCGTCCAGGAATTTATCCATTTCTTCCTGATTTACTAGTTTATGTGCATAGAGTTGTTTGTAGAATTCTCTGATGAGGTTTGTATTTCTGTGGAATCTGTGGTGATTTCCCCATTATAGTTTTTTATTGCATCTATTTTGTTGTTCTCTGTTTTCTTTTTTATCAGTCTGGCTAGTGGTCTGTCTATTTTGTTGATCTTTTCGAAAAACCAGCTCTTAGATTTATTGATTTTTTGAAGGGTTTTTCTTGTCTGTATCTCCTTCAGTTCTGCTATGATCTTAGTTATTTCTTGTCTTCACCTAGGTTTTGAAGACAAGAAATTGATCTTCCTCCTCTAGCTCTTTCAATTTTGATGATAGGGTGTCAATTTTGGATCTCTCCACTCTTCCCATGTGGGCACTTATTGCTATATATTTTCCTCTACAGGCTGCTTTAAATGTGTCCCAGAGATTCTGGTATGTTGTGTCTTCATTTTCATTGGTTTCAAAGAACTTCTTTATTTCTGCCTTCATTTCATTGTTTATCCAATCAACATTCAAGAGCCAGTTGTTCAGTTTCCATGAAGCTGTGCAGTTCTGAGTTATTTTGTGAATTCTGAGTTCCAACTGGATTGCACTATGGTCTGACAGACTTTTTGTTATGATTTCAGTTGTTTTGCATTTGCTGAGGAGTGCTTTTATTCTGAAATTTTCAAATGTGCACAAAAGTTTATAGGCACTGAGTGATCATCTAAACATCTCTATCCCTTCATGACTATTCTCAGACTCGCCAATTGGTAACGTTGTAGCCACTTTGTGTTTTCTCTGCTCTTCATCTCTCACTGCCTCTGTCTCTGTCTCTGTCTCTGTCTCTCTCTCTCTCCATACACACAGATACACACACACACACGTATATGTATATATACACATGCATATTTATGTATATACACACATATATATGTGTATATACACATATACATACATTTATTTAATTTACATTTACATGAATGATCTTCTTAATTTTTTTATAAACTTTTATAAGTTGCAACCATCACATGTTATACCTTAATAATTCAACATAAACCTCTTACAAATAAAAGCACGCCTTATGTAACTACAATATTATCATCACACTGTGAATATCTTGTTTGTCAACAAGGTTTTGCCTGACAGTCTTAGTATCTATTGATAACAATGAATGACTAAATTAATCATACAGTTACGGTGGCAGAATAGTGATTTTCTTAATGCCCTCATTATTTCTTTTTTTTAATTTTTTATTTTTTATTGCATTTTAGGTTTTGGGGTACATGTGCAGAACATGCAAGATAGTTGCGTAGGTACACACATGGCAGTGTGTTTTGCTGCCTTCCGCCCCTTCACCCACATTTGGCATTTCTCCCCATGCTATCCCTCCCCAGCTCCCGTCTCCCTGATGTCCTTTCCCTATTCCCCCCAATAGACCCCAGTGTGTAGTACTCCCTTCACTGTGTCCATGTGTTCTCATTGTTCATCACCCGCCTATGAGTGAGAATATGCAGTGTTTCATTTTCTGTTCTTGTGTCAGTTTGCTGAGAATGATGTTCTCCAGATTCATCCATGTCCCTACAAAGGACACAATCTCATCATTTTTTATTGCTGCATAATATTCCATGGTGTATATGTGCCACATTTTCCCAGACCAGTCTATCATCGATGATGCCCTCATTATTTCTTAGTGAACATTCTTGGTAGAGGAGAATACTCTACCACCACATATACATACTTTAAAAAATGACCTTTCTCTCTCTCTTCCACCTTTTTTTAGGTTAGCAATATGAACTCATGAATTTCAAAATACTTAAGGTGTTATATATACTTCCACTGATAATTTTTATGATAAAATTTTCCATTATTTGACTAGTGAGAACTCCTTAAAAGTGACTCCTGTGTTCTTTTGAAATAATTCCATTTAGACTTCTAAGGTTTTGGCTCTAGTCCCTGACTCCCAGACACTACTTCTGGACCCACCTGGGGACTAGGGGAACTTGTTTCTCTGAAGATAAGATCACAGGACTTGCTGGCTTTGCTACCTGCTGATGCAGAGTACAAAGGCCTTAAGTAAACATAGAAAGCAGCTTGGGAGTGGTCACTGCAGGTCTGGGTGGGACTCAGCATTGTGCTGGCTTCAGGTGTGACACAATGCAGTCATCATGGTGGCAGCCACAGAAGTGCTTGTGTCACACCTTCCCCAGCTTTATTTAAGTGGCTTATAACAGAGATAAGAGACTCTGTATGTTTGGAAAAAAGTAAAGGATAAGAACAACAGTATCTGCCTGGCAATCCAGATTAATCTCCTGGAACTTGTATAATACTATCAAGGTAGTACCTCTATGAGTCTGCAAGAACCACAGTGTTATTGGGCTTAACATGCCCCTTAAAGCAGATAAAGTGTAGATCACAGCATTTGAGTCTTTCATATATCTGGAAAGCCATCCATAGAAGGATAGCTACAAATAAATCCAGACAGTGAAGACTACAATAAATAACTAACTCTTCAATGCTGAAGAACATCAACTAGCATCAACACTGCCCAGGAAAATATGACCCCACCAAGGGAACTAAATAAGACACCAGGGACCAATCACGGGGAAACAAAAATATGTGACCTTTCAGATGGAGATTTCAAAATAGCTGTGTTGAGGAAACTCAAAGAAATTCAGGGTAACACAGAAAAATAATTCATGATTCTATCTGATAACAGAAATTAAATTAATTCAGAAAAATCAAGTAAAAATCCTGAAGCTAAAAAATACAATTGGCATACTGAAGATATTTTTTAAAAATGTAGCTTGCCTACAGGATTTAGAAAATAGCATTAAAAGAGCAAACCTAATAGTTATTGACCTTAAAGAGGAAGTAGAGAAAGTATGAGGTAGAAAGTTTATTCAGTGGCATAATAACAGATAACTTCCCAAACCGATCCAGAAAGATATCAGTATTCAAGTATGAGAAATTTATAGAAGGCCAAGCAAGTTTAACCCAAAGAAGACTACTTCCAGGCATTGAATAATTAAACTTCCATAGGACAAAGACAAAAAAAGGAAGCCTAAAAGCAGAAAAAGAAAAGAAAAGAAACAAATAACGTACAACAAAGCTCTAATATGTCTGCAAGCAAACTTTTCAGTGGAATAAGATTAGGTGAGAATGGCATGAAATATTTAAAGTTCTATTAAAAAAACTTTTACTATGGAATAGTAACATACAGTGAAAATATTTTTAAAACATGAAGGAGAAATAAATGCTTTCTAATTCGATGAGAATGATGTGTGGTATTTTGACGGGGATTGCATTAAATATATAGATTGCTTTTGGCAGTGTGGTTATTTTCACAATATTGATTCTACAGATCCATGAGCATGGGCTGTGTTTCCATTTGCTTGTGTCATCCGTGATTTTTTTTCAGCAGTTTTGTAGTTTTCCTTGTAGAGGACTTTCGACTCCCTGCTTAAGTAAAATCTTAAGTTTTTTTTTTTTTTTTTTTTTTTTTTTTGCAGCTATTGTAAAAGGGTTGAGTTCTTGATTTGATTCTGAATCTTTCTTGTTGGTGTATAGAAGAGCTACTGACTTGTGTACATTAATCTTTTATCTGGAAAGTTTGTTGAATTCTTTTATCAGTTTTAGGAGTTTTCTGGAGGAGTCTTTAGGATTATCAAGGTAAACAATCATATCATCAATAAACAGTGACAGTTTGACTTCTCTTTATTAATTTGAAAACCCTTTATTTTTTTCTCTTGTCTGATTACTCTGGCTAGGACTCCCAGTACTATGTTGAAGTCGAGTGGTGAGAGTGGGCATCTTGTTCTTGTTTCATTTCTCAGAGGGAATGCTTTCTACATTTCCCCATTCAGTATTATATTGGTTGTGGATTTGTCATAGATGACATTTTCTGACTTCATAGAATGAATTAGGGATGGTTCCATCATTCTCTATCTTGTTGAATAGTGTCAAAAGAATTGCAACCAGTTCTTTGAATGTCTGATAGAATTCAGCTATGAATCCATCTGGTGCCAACTTCTTTTTTGTTGGTAATTTTTTTATTACCATTTTAATCTCACTGCTTGTTATTGGTCTGATCAAAGTATTTAATTCTTCCTGATTTAAGCTAGGAGGGTTGAATTTTTCCAGAAATTTAGCTGTCTCTTTAGGTTTTCTAGTTTATATGCATAACGATGTTTATAGCAGCTTTGAATAATCTTTTGTATTTCAGTGGTGTCACTTGTAATATCTCCTTCTTCATTTCTCAGTGGGGTTATTTGGATTTTCTCCCTGGTTTTCTGATCCTGTGTTAGTTCTCTAAGGATAAAGGCCTCCAGGTCTTTTCATATCCTTACAAAGGGCATAATCTCATTCTTTTTTTATGGCTGAATAGTATTCCATGGTGAATATGTACCGATTTTTATTCACTCTATCATTGATGGGAATTTAGATTGGTTCCATGTCTTTGCAATTGTGAATGGGACTGCAGTGAACATACATATGCATGTATCTTTACAATAGAATAATTTATATTCCTTTCAGTATACACCCAGTAATGGGATTTCTGGGCCAAACTATATTTCTGTCTTTAGGTCTTTGAGAAATTGCTTCACTGTCTTCCACAATATTGAAACTAATTTACACTCACACTAACAGTGTATAAGCATGCATTTTCTCCACAGTTTTGTCAATATCTTATTTTTTCCTTTAGTAGTGCCATTCTTACTAGTATGAGGTGGTATCTTAGTGTGGTTTTCATTTACACTTCTCTAATGATCAATGGCATCAAGCCTTTTGTTTTAAAAAAATATACTTGTTGGCCATTTTTATGTCTTCTTTTGAAAAGTGTCTTTATGTTTTTTGGCCACTTTTAATGGGGTTGGTTTTTTTTTTTTCTTGTAAATTTGCTAAAGTTCCTTTCAGATGCTGGATATTAGACATTTGTCAGATACATAGTTTGCATAAATTTTCTTCCATTCTGTAGGTTATCTGCTTAGTTTGCTGATACTTTTCTTTTCTGTGCAGAAGCTCTTTAGTTTAATTAGATCCCATTTGTCAATTTTTGTTTTTGTTGCCTTTGTTTTTGTGTCTTTGTCATATAATGTTTGCCCATGTGTATGTCATGAATAGTATTTCCTAGTTGTTTCAAGAGATTTTATAGCGTTGGGTTTTGCATTTAAATATTTAATCCATGTTGAGCTAATTTTGTATATGGTTTAAGAAAGGGGTCCAGTTTCAATCTTCTGCATATGGTTATCTAGTTATCCCAACATCATTTGCTGAATAGGAAATCTTTTTCCTGTTACTCGTTTTTGTCAGATTTGTTGAAGACCAGACCCTTGTAGATGTGCACTCTTACATCTCAGTTCTCTATTCTGTTCTATTGATCTATGTGTCTGTTTTTGTACCACCACCATGCTTCTTTGTTTATTTTAGCCCAGTAGTAGAGTTTGAAGTTAGGTAGCATGATGTCTACAGATTTGTTCCTTTTGGTTATTTGGACATGTTTATGGTTCCACATTAATTTTTGAATAAATTTTTTCTAGTTCTGTGATGAATTTCAATAGTAGTTTAACTGGGAATAGCATCAAACCTATAAATTGCTTTCAGAATCCATTAACATGCAATGTCTTCACATTTGTTTGTGTTATCTCTGATTTCTTAGAGTAGTGATTTGTAGTTGTCCTCCTAGAGATCTTTTACCTCCCTAGTTAGCTGTATTCCTAGGTATTTTATTCATTTTGTAGCAATTGGAAATTGAAGTTTGTTTCCGATTTGGCTCTTGGCTTGACTATTGTTGGTGTACAGGAATGCTGGAAATCATTGAACATTGATTTTGTATACTGAGACTTTACTGAAGTTGTATATCAGCTTAAGAAGCTTTTTGCCTGTGTTTATGATGTTTACTAGATATAGGATCATGTCTTCTACAAACAGGAATAGTTTAACTTCCCTTCTTTCTATTTGAATATTTTTGTTTCTTTTTCTTGCCTAATTACCCTGGAAAAAAATTCCAATATAATTTTGAATAGGAGTGGTTAGAGAGGACATCCTTGTATTGTGCCAGTTTTTAAGGTGAATGTTTCCAGCTTTTACCCATTCATTATAACGTTGGTTGTGGTTCTGTCATAGATGTCTTTTGTCATTTTGAGGCATGTTTCTTCAATATCTAGTTTATCTGGAGTATTTTTAACATGCATAAATGTTTAAATTTTTTAAAATAATTTTCTGCATCTATTAAGAAAATCTTGTGGTTTTTGTCTTTAGTTTGGTTTATGTAATGAATCACATTGATTGATTTGCATATGTTAAACCAACCTTGCATCCCAGGGATGAAGCCTACTTGATTGTGATGGATAAGCTTTTGGATGTACTGCTGGATTTGGTTTGCAAGTGTTTTGATGAGGATTTTTGCACTGATGCTCATCAAGGATATTGGTATGAAGTTTTCTATTTTTATATTTCTGCCAGGTTTTGATATCAGGGTGATGCTGGCCTCATAGAATGAGCTAGGGAGGAGTATTTCTCCTCAATTTTTAAAATTATACTTTAAGTTCTGGGGTACATGTACAGAACGTGCAGATTTGTCACATAGGTATACATGTGCCATGGTGGTTTGCTGCATCCATTCCCCTGTCATCTACATTAGGTATTTCTCCTAAGGTTATCCCTCCCCAATCTCCCCACCCCCTGCTATCACTCCCCTAGGCCCCACTCCCTGACAGGCCCTGTTGTGTTACATTCCATTCCTGTGTCCATGTGTTCTTCTTGTTCAACTCCTACTTATGAGTGAGAACATGTGGTGGTTGGTTTTCTGTTCTTGTGTCAGTTTGCTGAGAATGATGCTTTCCAGCTACATTCATGTCCCTGAAAATGATATAAACTCATCCTTTTTATGACTGCATAGAATTCCACGGTGTGTATGTGCCACATTTTCTTTATCCAGTCTATTATTAATGGGCATTTGGGTTGGTTCCAAGTCCTTGCTGTTGTAAACAGTGCCACAATAAACATACATGTGCATGTGTCTTTATAATAGAATGATTTATAATCCTTTGGGTACATACCCAGTAATGGGATTGCTGGGTCAAATGGTATTTCTAGTTCAAGATCCTTGAGGAATTGCCACATTGTCTTCACAATGGTTGAACTAATTTACACTCCCACCAACAGTGTAAAAGCATTCTTATTTCTCTGCATCCTCTCCAGCATCTGTTGTATCCTCATTTTTTGATGATCACCATTCTAACTGGCGTGAGATGGTATCTCAATGTGGTTATGATTTGCATTTCTCTAATTATGAGTAATCATGAGATTTTTTTCATATGTTTGTTGGCTGCATAAATTTCTTCTTTTGAAAAGTGTCTGTTTATATCCTTCCCCTACTTTTTGATGAGTTTTTTTATTTTTTTTCTGTAAATTTGTTTAAGTTCTTTGTAGATTCTGGATATTAGTCCTTTGTCAGATGAGTAGATTTTAAAATTTTTTCCCATTCCATTGGTTGCCAGTTCACTCCAGTGATAGTTTATTTTGCTGTGCAGAAGTTTTTAAGTTCAATTATACCCCATTTTGTCTATTTGGCTTTTGTTGCCAATGCTTTTGTTGTTTTAGTCATGAAGTCCTTGTCTATGCCTATGTCCTGAATTGTATTGCCTAAGTTTTCTTCTAGGGTTTTTATAGTGTTAGGTCTCATGTTTAAAACTTTATTCTGTCTGGAGTTAATTTTTGTATAAGGTGTAAGGAAGGGGTCTAGTTTTAGCTTTCTGCATATGGCTAGCCTGTTTTACCAACACCATTTATTAAAAAGGGAATCATTTCCCCATTGCTTGTTTTTGTCAGGTTTGTCAAAGATCAGATGGATATAGATGTATGGCATTAATTCTGAGGCCTCTGTTCTGTTCCATTGGTCTATATCTTTGTTTTGGTACTAGTACTATGTTGTTTTGATTACTATAGCCTTCTCTAGTGTTTTTAGTTGTTATGCTAAGTTGTTAACTTGAGATATTTCTAACTTTTTGATGTGGGTATCTAGTATTATAAATTTTCCTCTTAATACTGCCTTACCTGTGTCCCAGAGAATCTAGTATGTTGTATCTTTGTTCTCAGTAGTTTCAAATAACTTCTTGATTTCTGCCTTAATTTTATTACATATCCAAATGTCATACATGAGCAGATTATGCAATTTCCATATAATTGAATGATTTTGAGCAAATTTCTTAGTCTTGATTTCTAATTTGATTTTGCTGATATCCAAGAGACTGTTATTAGTTTGGTTCTTTTGTATTTGATAAGGATTTTTATACTTCTGATTATGTAATCAATCTTAGTGTAAGTGCCACGTGGTGATGCAAACAATGTATATTCTGTTGGTTTTGGGTGGAGAGTTCTGTACATATCTATCAGTTCAACTTGATTCAGGGTTGAATTTATGTCCTGAATGCCTTGTGAATTTTCTGTCTCAGTGATATATATAATATTGTCTGTGGGTTGTTAAAGTCTTCCACTATTATTATGTGGAAGTCTAAGTCTCTTGGAAGATCTCTAAAAACTTTCTTCATGAATCTGGGTGCTCCTGAGTTGGGTGTATATATATTTAGAATAGTAAGAGTGCCTTGTTTAATCAAATGTTTTACCATTATGTAATACCCTTATTTGTCTTTTTAAAAATGTTGATTTAAAGTCTGTTTTGTGAACAACACATATGGTAAATTCTGCTTTTTGCTCTTTCCCATTTGCTTGGTAGATTTTTCTCTATACCTTTATTTTGAGCTTATGTATGTCATTGCATGTGAGATGGGTCTCTTGAAGACAGCACACCATTTGTTTTGGTTCTTCATCCAACTTACCACTCTGTGTCTTTTAATTAGGTCATTTAGTCCATTTACATTTGAGGTTATTATTAATATGTGTGGATTTGATCCTGTCATTATGATGTTAGCTGGTTATTTTACAGACTTGTTTATGCCATTGCTTTATAGTGTTACTGGTCTGCATACTTCAGTGTGTTTTTGTAGTGGCTGATTATTTTATTTCATATTTAGCACATCCTTCGGAAGTCTTTGTAAGGCAGTTTGGTGGTAACAAATTTTCTCAGCATTTGTTTGTCTGAAAGAATCTGATTTCTCCTTCATTTATGAAGTTTACTTTGACTAGACATAATTTTCTGGGTTGAAATTTCTTTTATTTAAGTATGTTGAATATTGGCCCCCAATCTCTTCTGGCTTGTAGGATTTCTGCTGAGAAATCTGCTGTTAGTCTAATGGGCTTCTCTTTGTAGGTGACCCATCCTCTCTCTCTGGTTACCTTTAACAGTTTTTTCTTTCATTTTGACCTTGGAGAATCTAATGATTATGTGTTTTGCAGATGACCCTCTTGTAAAATATCTTACTAATTTTCTCTAGATTTCCTGAATGTGAACCTTGGCACCTCTACCTAGGTTGGGGAAGTTCTTATGGATGACATCCTAAAATATGTTTTTCAAGTTGGTTCCATTCTCCCTACCTCTTTCAGATATACCAATCAGTTATAGATGGTCTCTTTACATAATCTCATATTTCTCAAAGAGCTTATTTATTCCTTTTAATCTTTTAGTCTATTCTTGTCCACTTGTTTTATTTCAGAAAGCCAGTCTTCAAGTTCTGAAATTATTTTCTCCACTTGGTCTATTCTGCTGTTAATACTTGTGATTGCATTATAAAGTTCTTATAGTGTGTTTTTAAGCTCTATCTGCTTTGCTATATTCTTCTTTATACTGGCTATTTTGTCTGTAATCTCCTGAAATGTTTTATTATAACTTTTAGCTCCATTGTATTTTGTTACAATGCACTCCTTTAGCTAAGTAATGTTCATTGCTATCCATATTCTGAAATTCTACTTCTGTCATTTCAGCTATCTCAGCTTCAGCCTGGTTCCCAACTCTTGCTGTAGAGGTAATGTGGTTATTTGGAAAAAAAGGGGCACTATGACTATTTGAGTTTTCAGTGTCCTTGTACTGATTCTTTCTTGCATTTGTGAGCTTAACTATCTTCAATTATTGAGGTTGCTGCACTTTGAATTTTTTAAATCAATCTGAGCATTTTTGTTTGCAGGACTGTTGCAGTTTTCTGGGTGTCTGCTCCAGTTTCTAGTCACCTTGGGTTTTCCAGTACCTAGAGATATCACCAGTGAAGGCTGTAAAACACCAAAGATGGTAGCCTGCATCTTCCTATGAGAGCTCAGTCTCATCTCAGGGAAGTATGAACCTGTGGTCAGCATGAATTCACCTGTGGGAGGTGGCGGGAGACCTGAGATGAAAGTTTATTCTCAGTGAGTAGGAATGCAATTGAGGTCCCACTTAAAGAAGCAGTCTAGCCATGTTTTTGTAGAGCAACTATTCTGTGCTGGGGTACTGCTTCTACTCCAGTTGGCTTGGATTCCCCAAAGTCCACAGGTTAAATTAAGTAAGTTACCGAAGCAACAAATATTGGTAGATAATTTCTCCCTTTGGAATCACCGTCTCATGGATAATTCAAATCTCTGTTGGTCAGAGAACACTGGTGGGGTGGCTGGAGGCCCACGTTAGAAGGTCCCACCCTCTAAGGAGGAAGAGATTAGGGACTCACTTAAAGAAACAATAATCTGGCCACACTTTGGTAGAGCAACTGTGCTATACAGGGGAATCCCTTCCACCCCTGGTCAGTTTGAACTCTCCAATGCCCACATAGCAGAATGGCTGAGTTGCCCAAACAGCAAAGATGGTGGCTTGCCTCTCCCCCTGGATTCTCCAACACTGCTGCCAGTGGCTGACTGGAATCTCAAGCCAGTGGGTCATATCCTATGAGGTGCTGTGGAGATGCAGCCCAGAGATGTGACTTGATCACCTGTGTTCAGCCTCTTTCCTAGGGGTATAAACAGAGGTCTAATCTCTTACTTTGCCAGAGTTGCCATTACTTTTGCTGGGAAGCCCAGAGCCAGAGTATCTGATGGTCCCACATCTCCATGTGTGCCTGAGTGGCTGCTCTGCTGAGACTCCACATAGCTCTGTGTGTCAGGCTGAAGGCCCTGATAGAGTAGGTTCACAGGGGGACTGAGACATCAATCACCACCTGCGGAGGTCTGTCCTGCAGACCCTGACTCAGCAAAGGATGAATAAATGCACTGACACACACAGTATGGTGATTTGAGTGGGTTAGGGATGATTACCAACTGCTTTCAGAGGGCAATTGCAACTAGCTCACCACCACTCCCTGCTTCTCCTCACATTTATTCAGTATAAGTTGAATAACAGGTTCTAAGTGAACATGCCTGAGGATAACTAACATGGTTAAAAGAGTGGTTTTACAAATGATAAAAGGTCTTGGTTCTGGGGCCCAGAATAAACAACATTAACAGCTAATTTCCCTCTGACCTCCCCTTAGAGGGCTATCCAGCACAAAGTTTACATGAGTAAACAAATTAGAGTAAGAACAAAGGAATGTGGGGTAAACAGAGTTAACTGGGGAAACTTTTATTATCCCAATGTTTACCCTATGACTTAATGCTCCAACATAATTAATAACTGGCTGCCTTCAGCTCACTCCATAAGTTAGTAAAATCCTTTCAGCCTTCCAAAAGGTTAGAGACTATATCTTATAACCTTTTCCTAGAATTTCCCTTAATATTTTGCCAGCAACCCCTAGTGTATCTCAACAGGGGACCTCCTGACCCAAGGGTTGCAAATATTCATGGGAGAAGAATGGCTTCTTGGGGGCACACACTCACTCACTGCTTACCTGGGTTGGGGAGATTCTCTTGGCTCCATGTTGCTCCCACATAGGCTGTCATCCTTCCTTGCTTTTCCTCCATTCTCACCAGGTTGAGTTGTTTCCTTGATTAGTCACAATGTAGTCACAATGTGAATATCTTGATGTTTCAGTGGAAGGTGCTGTATTTACTCTCCTCTTTTATTCTCTTTGTTAGAGCCACTCACCCTAGTTTCTAGTCAGCCACTTTGGCCACTCCTCCCAATAGTTTTAAATATATATGCACTCAACACTGGAGCACCCAGATATAAAAAGGAAATTTTATTGGAGCTAAAGAGAGAAATAAACCCAATATAACAAAATCTGAGACTTCGACAATCCACTTTCAACATGGACAGATCTTTCAGACAGAAAATCAACAAGGAAATATTAGACTTAATCTGCACTATGGACGAAATGAATCTAATAGATGTGTTTAAACCTATGAAACTATCTTGCACGTTCTGCACATGTACACCAAAACCTAAAATGCAATAAAAATACAAAAGTTGAAGATGGCGTCATAGAGGCGACTCAGGATTGCAGCTCTCAGTGAAGGCACAGAGGGTGAGTCCTAGCCGCATTCTCGGATGTTCCTTTTATGCCCACAGAGCGTTGAAAGTCCCAGGTGTGGGAGAGACAAGGGACGCTAGCAGCCGGCTAACTCAGCCGGCTCCCGCCGCCTCTTCGGCCGGCGCCACAGCGGGACCCGGTGTGGAACTCACTGGTCTGGGTGCCCTGTTAAACCGGCAATCTGAGATTTGGAAAGGCAGATTGGCATGTTCATCTGATTGAACGGGACTTGGACAATGAGCCAGACCAGGAGTTTCCTTGGAAGCGTGATCTGAGCCGGGGTAGTGGGCAGCGGCACGGGAGATCACACGGATCCCAGTGCCCTATCAGCAGGCTACTGGGGCGCCAGTGAGATAGTCCATCTTTCAGCTTGGGGAGAGGAAAAGAGAGAGAGAGAGGACGGACTCTGAGGCAGGGAGCTGGGTGATCAGGCTCGGCGGGTCCCACGCTCATGGGGACAAGCAGGGCGGCGACTGGAGATGCTCGGGGCTAAGAGTTTTGCTGCCGGCATCTAGGAAGGTGCAGCCCAGTGAGGGAGGGGAGTCCACCATTGCTGACGCAGTCCACCCCCACTGAAGTACCGCCCAGGACTGACGCGGCCTGCTGTTGCCAAGGCAACCTGCCATAACAGAGAGACTCCACACTCCACAGCAGAAGGGAGCCCAGCAGCAACAGGGAGGACCCACGCTAGCAGGTCAGAGCCCCTGCAGGCAAATAGTGAATAGATTGCTGCCTAGTGGGGCAGGACAGTGCAACAGATACTCATAAAGAAAGCCCCAACTCCCTGAGTCAGAGCATCTAAGGGGGGGAAAAAGGATGGTGTTTTATGAGTTCTATAGCAGCAGAGATAAACAACCTCCCAACAACACTGAATGAACAACAGAGCTCACAGCTCAGCACTGGAGCTCCTATAAAGCACAGACTGTCTCCTCAAGCAGCTCCCTGACCCCTGTATATCCAAGGAGTCACCCCAGAAAAGGACTAATCAGACTGACATTTGGCTGGCATTATTCTGGAACAAGGACAGCAGAATAAGAAACTGGTATCATCCCTCACTGTTCCACAGCTGCTGCAGGTATACCCCAGACAAGCAGGGCCTGGAGTGGACCTCAGCACTCATACAGCAGAGGGGATAGACCATTAGAGGGCAAACTAAGTAACAGAAATACTTCATCATCAACAATCTCAGCATCCACACAGAGACCCAATTGAAAAATCAGCAACTACTAAGATGACAGGTGGATAAATCCATAAAGGTGTGAAGAAACCAGCGCAAAAATGAGGAAAGCACCCGAAACCAAAACACCTCACCTCCAAAAATGGACCAAAACTCCTCAGCAGCAAGGGAACAAAGCTGGACAGAGAAGGAATGTGACAAAATGACAGAATCAGACTTCAGAAAGTGGATAATGAGAAACGTCAATGAGCTAAAGGAACATGTACTAAACCAGTGCAAAGAAACTAAGAACCTTGAAAAAAGATTTAAAAAAAGATTCGAGGAATTGATAACAAGAATGGACAACTTAGAGAGGAATATGAATGAATTGAAGGAGCTGAAAAACACAACACGAGAACTTCACGAAGCATGCACAAGTTTCAACAGCCGAATTGACCAAGCAGAAGAAAGAATATCAGAAGTTGAAGATCAACTCAATGAAATAAAACGTGAAACCAAGATTAAAGAAAAAAGTACAAAAAGGAATGAACAAAATCTCCAAGAAATGTGGGACTATGTGAAGAGACCCAACTTACATTTGATAGGTGTGCCAGAATGTGATGAAGAGAATGAATCCAAGCTGGAAAACACTCTTCAGGATATTATCCAGGAAAATTTCCCCAACCTAGCAAGACAGGTCAATACTCAACTCCAGGAAATACAGAGAACACCACAAAGATACTCCGCAAGAAGAGCAACCCCAAGGCACATAATTGTCAGATTCACCAGGGTTGAAATGAAGGAGAAAATACTAAGGGCAGCCAGAGAGAAAGGTCAGGTCACCGACAAAGGGAAGCCCATCAGACTCACAGCAGATCTCTTGGCAGAGATTCTATAACCAAGAAGAGAGTGGGGGCCAATATTCAACATCCTTAAAGAAAAGAGCTTTCAACCCAGAATTTCATATCCAGCCAAACTGAGCTTCATAAGTGAAGGAAAAATAAAATCCTTCATGAACAAGCAAGTACTCAGAGATTTTGTCACCACTAGGCCTGCTTTACAAGAGCTCCTGAAAGAGGCACTACACATAGAAAGAAACAACCAGTTCCAGCCATCCTAAAAGCATACCAAATGCTAAAGACCATCAACAAAATGAAGAATGTACATGAACCAACGGGAAAAACAGCCAGCTAGCATCAAAATGGCAGTATCAAATTCACACGTAACAATATTAACCCTGAATGTAAATGGGCTAAATGCACCAATCAAAAGACACAGACTGGCAAATTGGATAAAAAACCAAAACCCATCAGTATGCTGTATCCAGGAAACCCACGTCACACGCAAAGATACACAAAGGCTCAAAATAAAAGGATGGAGGAAGATTTACCAAGCAAATGGAGAGCAAAAAAAAGCAGGAGTTGCAATTCTCATCTCTGATGAAATAGACTTTAAAGCAACAAAGATCAAAAGGGACAAAGAAGGTCATTACATAATGGTAAAAGGATCGATACAACAAGAAGAGCTAACGATTCTAAATATATATGGACCCAATGTAGGAGCACCCAGATATATAAGGCAAGTTCTTAATGACTTACAAAGAGACTTAGACTCCCACACAATAATAGTGGGAGACTTTAACACTCCACTGTCAATAGCAGACAGATCAACCAGACAGAAAACTAACAAGGATATCCAGAACTTGAACTCAGACCTGGAACAAGCAAACCTGATAGACAATTACAGAACTCTCCACCCCAAATCCACAGAATGTACATTTTTCTCAGCACCACAGCACACCTACTCCAAAATTGACCACATAATTGGAAGTAAAGCACTCCTCAGCAAATGCAAAACAATGGAAATCATAACAGTCTCTCAGACCATAGTGCAAACAAGTTGGAACTCAGAATTCAGAAAATAAGTCAGAATCGCACAGCTTCATGGAAACTGAACAACTGGCTCTTGAATGTTGATTAGATAAACAATGAAATGAAGGCAGAAATAAAGAAGTTCTTTGAAACCAACAAGAATGAAGACACAACTTACCAGAATCTCTGGGACACATTTAAAGCAGTCTGTAGAGGAAAATATATAGCAATAACTGCCCACATGAGAAGAGTGGAGAGATCCAAAATTGACACCCTATCGTCAAAATTGAAAGAGCTAGAGGAGCAAGATCAAAAAACCTCAAAACCTAGCCGAAGACAAGAAATAAATAAGATCAGAGCAGAACTGAAGGAGATAGAGACAAGAGAAACCCTTCAAAAAAATCAATAAATCTAAGAGCTGGTTTTTTGAAAAGATCAACAAAATAGACCACTAGCCCGACTGATAAAAAAGAAAAGAGAGAACAACCAAATAGATGCAATAAAAACGATAAAGGGGAAATCAACACAGATTCCACAGAAATTCAAACCATCATCAGAGAATACTACAAACAACTCTATGCACACAAACTAGTAAATCAGGAAGAAATGGATAAATTCCTGGACGCCTGTGTCCTCCCAAGCCTAAACCAGGAGGAAGCCGAAACTATGAATAGACCAATAACAAGCTCTGAAGTTGAGGCAGCAATTAAGAGCCTACCACACAAAAAAAGCCCTGGTCCAGATGGGTTCACAGCTGAATTCTACCAGACACACAAAGAGGATCTGGTACCATTCCTTCTGAAACTATTCCAAAGAATCCAAAAAGAGGGAACCCTTCCCAAATCATTTTATGAGACCAACATCATCCTGATACCAAAACCTGGCAGAGATTCAACAAGAAAAGAAAACTTCAGGCCAATATCCATGATGAACATGGATGCAAATATCTTCAATAAAATACTGGCAAATCGATTGCAACAGCACATTAAAAAACTTATCCATCATGATCAAGTAGGATTCATCCCGGGTATGCAAGGCTGGTTCAACATACGCAAGTCTATAAATGTAATTCACCACATAAACAGAAGCAAAAACAAAAACCACATGATTATCTCAATTGACGCAGAGAAGGCATTTGACAAAATTCAACAGCCCTTTATGTTAAAAACCGTCAAAAAACTTGGTATTGATGGAACATATCTCAAAGTAATAAAAGCTATTTACGACAAACCAACAGCCAATATCATACTTAATGGGCAAAAACTGGAAGCATTTCCTTTGAAATCCGGCACTAGACAAGTATGCCCTCTCTCACCACTTCTATTCAACATAGTACTGGAAGTTCTAGCCAGAGCAATCAGGCAAGAAAAAGAAATAAAGGGTATTCAAATAGGAAAGGTGGAAGCCAAATTGTCTCTATTTGCAGACGACAAGATAGTATACCTACAAGACCCCATCACCTCAGCCCAAAAGCTCCTGAAACTGATAAGCAACTTCAGCAAAGTCTCAGGATATAAAATCAATGTGCAAAAATCACAAGCATTCCTATACACCAATAACAGACTTAAAGAGAACCAAATTAAGAACGAACTGCCATTCATAATTGCTACAAAGAAAATAAAATACCTAGGAATACAACTCACTAGGAATGTAAGGGACCTCTTTAAGGAAAACTACAAACAACTGCTCAAAGAATTTACACATTCAATGCTATCCCCATCAAACTCCCATTGAATTTCTTCACAGAACTGGAAAAAAAAACACCATGAATTTCATATGGAACCAAAAGAGAGCACGCATAGCCAAGTCAATTCTAAGCAAAAAGAACACAGCGGGAGGCATCACGCTACCAGACTTCAAACTATACTACAAGGCTACAGTAATCAAAACAGCATGGTACTGGGACCAAAACAGAGATGTAGACCAATGGAACAGAACAGAAGCTTCGGAGGCAACACAACATATCTACAACCATATTATCTTTGATAAACCAGACAAAAACAGGCAATGGGGAAAGGATTCCCTATTTAATAAATGGTGTTGGGAAAACTGGCTAGCCATGTGCAGAAAGCAGAAACTGGACCCCTTTCTGACACCTTACACTAAAATTAACTCCAGATGGATTAAAGACTTAAACGTAAGACCTGAGACCATAAAAACCCTAGAAGAAAATCTAGGCAAAACCGTTCAGGACATAGGAGTAGGCAAGGACTTCATGAACAAAACACTAAAAGCATTGGCAACAAAAGCCAAAACAGACAAATGGGACCTAATCAAACTCCACAGCTTCTGCACGGCAAAAGAAACAGTCACTAGAGTGAATTGGCAACCATCAGAATGGGAAAAAATCTTTGCAGTTTACACATCTGACAAAGGGCTGATATCCAGAATTTACAAAGAACTCAAACAGATTCACAGGAAAAAAAACAAACAAGCCCATTCAAAAATGGGCAAAGGATATGAACAGAAACTTTACAAAAGAAGACCTACATGAGGCCAGCAAACATATGAAAAAGTGCTCATCATCATTGGTCATTAGAGAGATGCAGATCTAAACCACATTGCGATATCATCTCACACCAGTTAGAATGGCGATCATTAAATAATGTGGAGACAGCAGATGCTGGAGAGGATGTGGAGAAATAGGAACACTCTTACACTGTTGGTGGGAGTGTAAATTAGTTCAACCATTGTGGAAGATAGTGTGGCAATTCCTCAGGGACCTAGAAATAGAAATTCCATTTGACCCAGCAATCCCATTTCTGGGTATCTATCCAAAAGACTATAAATCGTTCTACTATAAGGACACATGCACACGAATATTCATTGCAACACTGTTTACAATAGGAAAGAACTGGAACCAACCCAAATGCCCATCGATGATAGACTGGACTGGGAAAATGTGGCACATATACACCATGGAATATTATGCAGCAATCAAAAATGATGAGTTTGTGTCCTTTGTAAGGACATGGATGAATCTGGAGAACATCATTCTCAGCAAACTGACACAAGAACAGAAAAAAAAATACTGCATATACTCACTCATAGGTGGGTGAGAAAAATGAGAACAATGGACACAGAGGCGGTCTACTATACAGTGGGGACTGTTGGGGGAAATGGGGGAGGGACAGCGGATGGGCTGGGGGGGATAGCCTGGGGATGAATACCAAGTGTGGGTGAAGGGGAGGAAGGCAGCAAAACACACTGCCATGTGTGTACCTATGCAACTATCTTGCACGTTCTGCACATGTACCCCAAAACCTATAATGCAATAAAAATTTAAAAAAAAATTAAAAAAAATAAAATAAAAATAAAAAAGTTAAAAAAAAATAAAAAAAAATAAAACAATTTCATCTAGGAACTGCAAAATACACATTTTTTTCTCAGAACATGAATCATTCTCAAGCATAGACCATATATTAGGTAAAAAATTAAAAATTAAGATAATAAAAAAATTGAAATAATATGAAACACCTTATATGACTACAATGGATAAAACTAGAAGTGAATAACAAGAAGAATTTTGGAAACTATGCAAATACAAGGAAACTATACAATATGCTCTTACATGACCAGTAAGTCAATGTAGAAATTTAGAAGGACATTGAAAATTTTGTTGAAACAAATAATAATGGAAAAACAATGTACCCAGACCTATGGGATACCACAGAGGCAGTACTAAGAGAGAAAATTATAGCTATAGGTGCCTACATTAAAAAAGGAAAAAACTGCAAATGAAAGACCTAATGATGCATCTTAAATAACTGAAAAAACAAGACCAATTAAACCCATAGAAAAAAGGAAATCATGAAGATCAGAGCTTAAATAAAAGAAATTGAAATTTAAAAAAAAATATCACACAAAGAAAAATGAGAACACATGGGCACAGGGAGGGGGTCTACTACACACTGGGGTCTATTGGGGGAATGGGGGAGGGACAGTGGGGGGAGCTGGGGAAGGATAGCCTAGGGAGAAATTCCAACTGTGGGTGAAAGGGAGGAAGGCAGCAAAACACACTGCCAGGTGTGTACCTATGCAACTATCTTACACGTTCTGCACATGTACCCCAAAACCTAAAATGCAATAAAAATTTAAAATAAAAAAGAGCAATAAAATAATATGCTTTTTAAAATAAGTTAAATGACATTGACAAAACTGTAGCCAGACTATCTAAGAAAAAAGAGAGCAGACTCAAGTAAAATTAGGAATGAAAAAAAAAAAAAGACATAACAACTAATGGTGCAGAAATTCAAAAGATAATTAGTGGCTAATATTAGCATCTGTATGCCAATGAACTAGAAAATCTAGAAGAAATTAATACATTTCTAGATATATACAACCTATCAAGATTGAACCAAGAAGAAATCCAAAACCTGAAAACACCTATAAGAAGTAATGGGATTGAAGATGTAATAAAATATTTTCCAGTAAAGGAAAGCCTGGAACTTGATGATTCTACCAAATACTTAAAGATGAACTAGTATTAATTCTACTAAAAATTTTCTGAAAAATAAAGGAAAAGGGAAAACTTCCAAACTCATTCTTTAGTCTAGTATTAACCTGATAACAAAACCAAATACATATTCAAAACACAAAAACAAAAAAACTACAGGCCAATGTTTCCAGTAAATATTGATACAAAATTTCTCAACAAAATACTAGCACACAAAATTCAAGGATATGTCACAAAGATTACTCATCATGATCAAGTTAAACTTATCCCTGTGATGCAAGGATGGTTCAACATATTCAAATCAATGTGATACATGATATCAACAGGATGAAGAATAAAAATAATATGAGTATTTATTTATTTATTTATTTTTATTGCATTTTAGGTTTTGGGGTACATGTACAGAATGTGCTAGATAGTTGAATAGGTACAGACATGGCAATGTTTTTTGCTGCCTTCCTCCCCTTCACCCACAGTTGGCATTTCTCCCCAGGCTATCCCTCCCCAGCTCCTCCTGCTGTCCCTCCCCTATTCCCCCCAATAGACCCCAGTGTGTAGTACCCCCTTCCCTGTGTCCATGTGTTCTCATTTTTCCTCACTCACCTATAAGTGAGAATATGCAGTATTTCAGTTTCTGTTCTTGTGTCAGTTTGCTGAGAATGATGTTCTCCAGATTCATCCATGTCCCTAAAAAGGACACGAACTCATCATTTTTGATTGCTGCATAATATTCCACTATGTATATGTGCCACATTTTCCCAGTCCAGTCTATCATCGATGGGCATTTGGGTTGGTTCCAGGTCTTTGCTATTGTAAACAGTGCTACAATGAACATTCGTGTGCATGTGTCCTTATAGTAGAATGATTTATAGTCCTTTGGATATATACTCAGTAATGGGATTGCTGGGTCAAATGGAATTTCTATTTCTAGGTCCTTGAGGAATCGCCACACTGTCTTCCACAATGGTTGAACTAGTTTACACTCCCACCAACAGTGTAAGAGTGTTCCTATTTCTCCACATCCTCTCCAGCATCTGTTGTCTCCAGATTTTTAAATGATCGTCATTCTAACTGGTGTGAGATGGTATCTCAATGTGGTTTTGATTTGCATCTCTCTAATGACCAGTGATGATGAGCATTTTTTCATATGTTTGTTGGCCTCATGTATGTCTTCTTTTGTAGAATGTCTGTTCATATCCTTTGCCCATTTTTGAATAGGCTTGTTTGTTTTTCTCCTGTAAATCTGTTTGAGTTCTTTTTAAATTCTGGATATCAGCCCTTTGTCAGATGCATAAACTGCAAAGATTTTTTCCCATTCTGATGGTTGCCGATTCACTCTAGTGACTGTTTCTTTTGCCATGCAAAAGCTGTGGAGTTTGATTAGGTCCCATTTGTCTATTTTGGCTTTTGTTGCCGATGCTTTTGGTGTTTTGGTCATGAAGTCCTTGCCTACTCCTATGTCCTGAATGGTTTTGCCTAGATTTTCTTCTGGGGTTTGTATGGTGCCAGGCCTTATGTTTAAGTCTTTAATCCATCTGGAGTTAATTTTAGTGTAAGGTGTCAGGAAGGGGTTCAGTTTCTGCTTTCTGCACATGGCTAGCCAGTTTTCCCAACGCCATTTATTCATCCCCCCTTTTCCTATTGTTTGGAATACTTTCAGAAGGTATGGTACCAGCTCCTCTTTGTATCTCTGGTAGTTTGGCTGGTCCTGGACTTTTTTCTGGTTGATAGGCTATTAATTGTTGCCTCAACCTCACCCCTTTTTATTGGTCTATTTAGGGATTCAACTTCTTCCTGGTTTAGTCTTGGGAGGGTGTAAGTGTTCAGGAATGTATCAATTTCTTCTAGATTTACTGGTTTATTTGCATAGAGGTGTTTTTAGTAATATCTCATGGTAAATTGTATTTCTGTGGGATTGGTGGTGATATATACTCTTTATCATTTTCATTGCATTTATTTGATTATTCTCTCTTTTCTCCTTTATTAGTCTGGCTAGTGGTGTATCTATTTTGTTGATGTTTTTGAAAAACCAGATCCTCTATTTATTGATTTTTGAAGGGCTTTTTTTGTCTCTATTTCATTCAGTTATGCTCTAATTTTAATTATTTCTTGTCTTCTACTAGCTTTTGAATTTGTTTGATCTTGTTCCTCTAATTCTTTTAATCATGCTGTTAGGGTGTTGACTTTAGATCTTTATTCCTTTCACTTGTGGCCATTCAGTGCTATAAATTTCCCTGTAGACAATACTTTGAATGTGTCCCAGAGATTCTGGTTTGTTGCATCTTCTTCTCACTGTTTTTGAAGTATGTCTTTATTTCTGCCTTTATTTTTTTATTTATCCAGTAGCCATTCAGGAGCATGTTGTTCAGTTTCCATGTAGTTGTGTTATTTTGAGTATCTTAATCCTCAGTTCTAATTTGATTACGATGTGATCTGAGAGACTGTTATGATTTATATTCTGGACATAGTGGCAGGCACTTGTAGTCCCAGCTACTCAGGAGGCTGAGGCAGGAGAATTGCTTGAACCTGGGAGGTGGAGGTTGCAGTGAGCCAAGATCGCACCACAGCACTCCAGCCTGGATGACTGACCGAGACTCCATCTCAAAAAACAAAATAAACTCAAGATAAAGACTTAAATGTAAAACCTAAAAGCATGAAAACTCTGAAAGATTAGCTAGGAAATACCATTGTGAACATGATATCTGGCAAAAAGTTTATGACAAAATTACCAAAAGTTGACAAATGGGACCCAATTAAACTAAAGAGTCTCTGCACAGCAAAATAAACTATCAACAGGAAAAAAAAAAACCTACAGAATGGGAGAAAATATTAGCAAACTTGTATTTGACAAAGGTGTAATATCCAGAATATATAAGGAACTTAAATTAAAAAGCAAAACAAAAACAAAACAAAAAACAACCTCATTAAAAAGTAGGCAAAGGACATGATCAGATCCTTTTCAAAAGAAGAAATACATGTGACCAATAAGCATATGAAAAAAATGTTCAACATCACTAATCATTGGAGAAATGCAAATTAAAAGCACAGTGAGATGCCATCTCACATCTTTCAGAATGGCTATTATAAAAAAGTCAAAAAATAACAGATACTGGTGAGGTTGCAGAGAAAAGAGAACATTTATATGCTATTGGCAGGAATGTAAATTGGTTCAACCACTGTGGAAAGCAATGTAATGATTGCCAGGGGATGTTAAAACTAAATTACCATTTGACCCATCAATCCCATTATTTGGTATAAGGCTGAAGAAATAGTAATCACTCTATCATAGAGACACATGCATGCATATGTTTATTGTAGCACTATTCACAATAGCAAAGACATGGAATCAACCTAAATGCTTATCAATCTTAGAGTGGATAAAGAAAACATGGTACATATACAGCATGGAATACTCTGCAGTTATGAGAAACGAATGAAATTTTTTTATTGCAACAACATTGATAAAGCTGGAGGCTATTATTCTAATGAAATTAACCAGTAAAATAATATCAAATACTGCATGTTCTCACTTACAAGTTGGAGCTAAATGAGAACACATAGACAGAAATAAAGAGAGGAACAACAGACAACAGTGTCTACTTAAGGCTGGAGAGTAGGATGAGGGAGGAGAATCAAAAAACTACCTATGAAATACTGCAGTTATCACCTGGGTAATGAAATAATGTGTACTCCAAGCCCCCATGATGTGCAGTTTACCTATATAACAAACCTGCACATGTACCCCTGAATCTAAAAGTTTTTTTAACCACCCTGCAAAATCATACTTCAATATTTTTGACACAGTGCAAAAGATTACTCATCTCTTATCCTAGCCTAGCTTTGTAATCTCCTCTCCTGCTATTCAGATCTACCATTTTTTAAATGTGAGCTACTTGATTCCAGGGATTCGCATTCTTTTCACTTCTGTTCTCCTAACACCTAGAATAGTACTTGGAATCTAATTATGCCTCAATAAATATGTTTAATAAAAAAATGAATAACTGTAGTACATTTAAGTATGTTAATTAATGGAGATACTCAATTCATAAGGTAACTGGAGAAATAAATAATGCTCTCTAGCCCTGTGGCATATATTTGGTATTTAACACATGTCAATTTTCTTTTCTTTTTAAAAATTTATTTACTATACTTTAAGTTCTGGGGTACATGTGCAGATTGTGCAGGTTTGTTACATAGGTACACACATGCCACGGTGGTGGTTTGCTGCATTCATTGCCCCATTATCTGCGTTAGGTATTTCTTCTCATGCTATCTCTCTCCAATACCCCAACCCCCTGCCATTCCTCCCCTAGTCCCCGACTCCCTAGGTCCAGGTGTGTGATATTCCCCTCCCTGCCTCCAAGTGTTCTCATTGTTCAGCACCCTCTTATGAGTGACAACATGCAGTGTTTGGTTTTCTGTTCTTGCCTCAGTTTGCTGAGAATGATGATTCCCAGTTTCATCCATGTCCCTGCAAAGGACATGAACTGATCCTTTTTTATGGCTGCATTGTATTCCATAGTGTACATGTGCCACATTTTCTTTATCCAGTCTATCGTTGATGGGTATTTGGGTTGGTTCCAAGTCTTTGCTATTGTAAACAGTGCTGCAATAATCATAGGTGTGCATTGGTGCGAGGTGGTAACTTAATGTAGTTTTGATTTGCATTTCTCTAATGTTCAGTGATGATGAGGTTTTTTTTTCACATCATCACTGGCTGCATAAAGGTCTTCTTTTGAAAAGTATCTGTTCATATCCTTAGCCCACTTTTTGATAGGATTGTTTGCTTTCAACAAGTTCATTGAGTTTTTAGCATAAATGGCTGTTGAGTTTTGTCAAAGACCTTTTCTGCTTCTATTGAGATAATCATGTGCTTTTTGTCTTTGGTTCTGTTTATGTGGTGGATTATGTTTACAGATTTGCATATGTTGAACCAGCCTTGCATCCCTGGGATGAAGCCAACTTGATCATGATACATAAGCTTTTTGATGTGCTTTGGATTCAGTTTGCCAGTATTTTATTGAAGATTTTTGCATCAATGTTCATCATGGATATTGTCCTGAAATTTTCTTTTTTGGTTGTGTTTCTGCCAGGTTTTGTTGTCAGGATGATGTTTGTCTCATAAAATGAGTTAGGGAGGATACATCCTTTTTGTATTGTTTGGAATAGTTTCAGAATGATTAGTACTAGCTTTTCTTTGTTTGTCTGGTAGAATTTGACTGTGAACCCATCTTGACTTGAACTTTTTTTGGTTAGTAGGCTATTAATTGTTGGAGCCACTTCAGACCCTTTTATTATTCTAGTCAGGGATTCACCCTCTTCCTGGTTTAGTCTTGAGAGTGTGTAAGTGTCCAGGTATTTATTCACTTCTTCTAGATTGACTAGTTTATTTGCATAGAGGTGTCTGTAGTAATCTCTGATGGTAGTTTGTATTTCTGTGGGATCGGTGGTGATATCCACTTCATCATTTTTTATTTCATCTGTTTGAATCTTCACTCTTTTATTTTTTATTAGTCTGGCTAGCAGTCTATCTATTTTGTTGATGTATTTGAAAAACTAGCTCCTGGATTTATTAATTTTTGAAGTGTGTTTCTTTTATTTCTATCTCCTTCAGTACTGCTTTGATTTTAGTTATTTCTTGTCTTCTGCTGACTTTTCAATTTGTTTGATGTTGCTCCTCTAGTATATTTAATCATGATGTTAGGGTGTCAATTTTATATATTTCCTTGCTTCTCTGGCAGGCATTTAGAGCTATAAATTTCCCTGCAGACACTGCTTTAAAAACACAAGCCAATTTTATTATTTTTGTATCAGGTAAAATGTCCAAAAAGTTTGATACTCCATACTCTAAAGGATGCCTTGTTTGATTATAATTTAACTCTGTCTTAATCATTTTGAAATTCAAGCTTGCTTTAAAAAAATTGACTTAGGTAGATTATTTCTGCATTGCTTATAAAACTGCTATTCAGAACAGAATAATAATATTGAATGGCATATAGTAATGACTGGCCAGAAAACTAAATCTGCACAGAGAAGCTTTCCTCTCCTGATGGAATGGTGGCTTCTATTCATTAGTGAAATGTCCTGTGTCTTGTTACATTATCCATTTGTTTTAGCTGTTTAAGTGCTCACAGCTATCTCAGTGTTTCCACTATAATTAGCTTTCTCTCTTTTCTCTTTTCACTATTGCATTCTCTTTCTTTTACTTACAATAAATATTTGTTTTATCTCTGTATTTTCTTGTAAGCTGCCTAAAATTCTTTTTGTAAGCAGGCAGGTAGTAAATAAAGGGACTAATATTACTGATGCATTGAATTTACTGATCAGCTCTTTTAACAGTATAAGACCCTCCACATTCTAGGTCAATACAAATTGATAAGGAATAGATGAAGACCTAACATTATCCCTTAAGCTAAAGTCCTTTTGAGATTTGCAGCAGCATCCCATTAGAAGCAGTTCACACAGGCAGATCTTGACCTAGTGGTAATTCTGAAACTTTTGAGTGCTGGTCACCAATTCCGATTCCTATGAGCCTTGAAGTTTAGAACTGTGGTATGTATGGAGGCATTGGATATTTCAGGGATTAGGCTTGAAAACTGTGGGCATCAGGGCTACCTCTGTTACTATAGTAGAATAATATAAGGAATTCTTCTCTAAATTTTTTCCTGGATTTACACAACAAATTATCAAATACTGTTATTATGTCCAAAAGTCATTCTACTGTAGAATGACTGTGTTGGAAGTCTATCAGCCACACATCAGATAGAGACTTTCCACTACTCCTGACTGATTTTTAAAGATCCAGGGCAAAGGGAAGAAACCATTGGTTTAGGTTCCAATTGATACATTTCCAGGAAATGGTCCAGAGGTAAAGTTAGTACCCACACCACCTTGACATCTAAATAAGGTTTCTGTCCCACTTCTCTGGCCCTTGCTAAATGTTGCCTTAAGGCTGGCAGTGAAAGCTTTGTATCTAGGCCTAAAGGGTGTAAAACAGATATGCTCCAAACTAAAGAACAATTACTGTGTGATACTCTATGCTCAGAAAAGTTAGGTATAGTTTTAATGTATAGTCTTGTATTAGTTAGAGTGAAAAAGGTAAGTTGCTATTAAAACAAAGACTCCAAAATGCAGAGGTGTAATTAAGATAGAAGCTTTTATCTCCTGTAACTGTCCAGAAGTGAGTGGTCCAGGTTAGTTATGTGGCTTGATTCCATGGATTTATCTAGGGAAAATCTCTAGTAAAGGGAGTGGGGTGAACATGTCCTGTGTGCCATTTTCTGAGAATAGAACAACTGGGACTTACCTTCTAGTTCCACTATCTCTTGAATTGCTTTCTTAATTTGAATGGCTTGGTTCCAAACTTGCATCATAAAGGTCAGCTGATATTATTCCCTTCAATAGAAAAAAAAAACAGTGATGAAATTATCACCTAAAATACCCTAGAATTTGAATATGAAGATGAGACATTTCTGGAGCCACAGAGAACCAAAAAACCTCCAAGCAGATAGTAAGAGGGTTGAACTTCTACATCTGCAATACCTTTCCCCCAATTCTGCTCAACACAAAATATACATAAAATTTTCCCCAAATTCACTGTTTCTAACCTAGAAAAAATGAGATTGAAGTGGACAACTAGCTTCCGCACTATCTTGGGCTCCATGCCTTAACCCATGGGAAGCATTGTCAGTCTCTGAAGAGAGAAGTATTTTTAAGAGCAGGTGGAGACAAAGGGTGAATTTGGGACTTCTGTTCCCAGCCCTGGAACCTGTGCTCTGTAATTCAGCCAAAGGAGATGCCAAATCAGGGTGGCTGTTCAGCAGCACCATGCTGCAGGAGGTTCATCCCAGAGGTCTCTTAATTACAAAACCCTAGCTAACCTTCCCACATTACCATGATATTCCCATTTGAAAGGTATGATATCCCCATTCAGGAAGGACAGAGCTCAGACCATTTACTAGAGTCAAGGTGAACCTGGAGGGCAGGAACCACCTAAAACCGAAAAGCAACAGTGACATAGTGGTAAAGGACCTCTAAGCAAATATATCAAATGAAAAACAAAAGAAGCCAGAAAGGACTAAAATAAATGACATTTCTACAATCCAAAGACATTGAAATATACACACAAAAAGACTAGCAAACAGGGAACCATGATCCCCCAAATGAGCAAAGCAAGGAACCAGTAACTGACCTAGTGGTATGATGATATGTGAGCTCTCTAACCCCAAATCTAAAATAGTAGTTTTTTTAAATTTTTATATTTTAATTGCATTTTGGGTTTTGTTGTGCATGTGAAGAACATGCAAGATTGTTGCATAGGTACACACATGGCAGCGTGATTTGTTGCCTTCCTCCACATCATCACCTATATCTGGCATTTCTCCCCATGCTATCTCTCCCCAACTCCCCACCCCCCACTGTCCCTCCCCTATTCCCCCCAAAAGACACCAGTGTGTAGTGCTCCCCTCCCTGTGTCCATGTGTTCTCATTGTTCAACACCCGCCTATGAGTGAGAACATGCGGTCTTTGATTTTCTGTTCTTGTGTCAGTTTGCTGAGAATGATGTTCTCCAGGTTCATCCATGTCCCTACAAAGGACACGAACTCATCGTTTTTGATGGCTGCATAATATTCCATGGTGTATATGTGCCACATTTTCCCAGACCAGTCTATCATCGATGGGCATTTGGGTTGGTTCCAGGTCTTTGCTATTGTAAACAGTGCTGCAATGAACATTCATGTGCATGTGTCCTTATAGTAGAACGATTTATAGTCCTTTGGATATATACCCAGTATTGGGATTGCTGGGTCAAATGGAATTTCTATTTCTAGGTCCTTGAGGAATCGCCACACTGTCTTCCACAATGGTTGAACTAATTTACAGTCCCACCAGCAGTGTAAAAGTGTTCCTATTTCTCCACATCCTCTCCAGCATCTGTTGTCTCCAGATTTTTTAATGATCGCCCTTCTAACTGGCGTGAGATGGTATCTCAATGTGGTTTTGATTTGCATCTCTCTAATGACCAGTGATGATGAGCATTCTTTCATATGTTTGTTGGCCTCATGTATGTCTTCTTTTGTAAAGTGTCTGTTCATATCCTTTGCCCACTTTTGAATGGGCTTGTTTGTTTGTTTTTCTTGTAAATCTGTTTTAGCTCTTTGTAAAATAGTAGTTTTAAGGAAATTCAGTGATTTCCAAAGGAGAACAGATAAGCAGTCTAAAAACTTACCAGAGAAATTTAACAAAGAGTTTTAAATAATAAAAAAAAAATCCAACAGAAATTTTGAAACTGGTAAATACATTTGCTGAACTAAAAAAAAAGTTTTAAAAGGTGTCAACAGCAGGATGCATCAAGCAAAGGAAAGAATCAGTAAGCCTGAAGAAAATACAGTCAGTGGAGAAAAAAAGGATAAAAAGCAATGAAGATTACCTACAAGACATAAAAAAATTACCTCAAAAGACCAAACCTAATGGTTATTGATATTCAAGCGGAATTTGAATAAGAAAAAGTAGAGTGCTTATTTGAAGGAATAATAACAGAAATATTTCCAAAACTTGAGAAATACATGATATCCAGGTACAATAAGGTCAGAGAGTACCAGGCAGATTTTATTCAAGTAGGAGTACTTCAAAACTTATAATAATCAAACTCTCAAATGTTAATAATAAAGAGATAATCTTAAAAGCAGTAAGATTTGAAAAAAGCAAATAACAATAAAGGAAATTTGTCTGTCAACAGAATTCTCAATGAAAACCATACATGTCACAGGAAGTAAAAATCATTTCCACATTTCCAGCATGCTGGAATAAAAAATACCTGCATCCAAGAATACTGTATCCAGAAAATGTATTCTTTAAATATGTAAAATAAAGATTTTCACAGACAAATAAACATTGAGAGAATTCATCATCACTAGACCCATCTTACAACAGAATGCTAAAGAGTTCTTCAATCTGAAAGAAAAGGACACTAACGTGTAAAACACGAATGCATAAAGCTTACTAGTAAAATTAAGTACACAGAAAAATAATCCAGAATACTATAATACCACAGTTTTGGTATAGTGGGCAATCTACTCATTACTCTAATATGAAGCCCAAAATACAAATCTATCAAAAAAAAAATAATAACTATGTCAATCTGGTAAGAGATAGGTAGTATAAAAACATGTAAATTGAGTTGACTAGATGTCAAAATGTAGGGAATGGCACTAAAGTATAGACAGTTTTGTATTCCTTTTTTCTTTATTCTCTTTGTGATTTAAAATAAGTTGTCATCGCTTTAAAGTAACTTGTTATAGCTACAAGATTGTGGTTTTTATGGTGTCAGGTCTTACGTTTAAGTCTTTAATCCATCTGGAGTTAATTTTAGTGTAAGGTGTCAGGAAGGCATCCAGTTTCCGCTTTCTGCACATGGCTAGCCAGTTTTCCCAACACCATTTATTAAATAGGGAATTCTTTCCCCATTGCTTGTTTTTGTGTGGTTTATCAAAGATAATATGGTTGTAGATATGTTGTGTTGCCTTCGATGCTTCTGTTCTGTTCCATTGGTCTATATCTCTGTTTTGGTACCAGTACCATGCTGTTTTGATTACTGTAGCCTTGTAGTATAGTTTAAAGTCTGGTAGTGTGATGCCTCCCGCTGTGTTCTTTTTGCTTGGAATTGACTTGGCTATGCGGGCTCTCTTTTGGTTCCATATGAAATTCATGGTGGTTTTTTCCAGATCTGTGAAGAAATTCAATGGTAGTTTGATGGGGATATGAACAGACACTTTACAAAAGAAGACATACATGAGGCCAACAAACATATGAAAAAATGCTCATCATCACTGGTCATTAGAGAGATGCAAATCAAAACCACATTGAGATACCATCTCATGCCAGTTAGAATGGCGATCATTAAAAAATCTGGAGACAGCAGATGCTGGAGAGGATGTGGAGAAATAGGAACACTCTTACACTGTTGGTGGGAGTGTAAATTAGTTCAACCATTGTGGAAGACAGTGTGGCGATTACTCAGGGACCTAGAAATAGAAATTCCATTTGACCCAGCAATCCCATTACTGGGTATATAGCCAAAGGACTATAAATCGTTCTACTATAAGGACACATGCACACGAATGTTCATTGCAGCACTGTTTACAATAGCAAAGAACTGGAACCAACCCAAGTGCCCAAGGATGATAGACTGGACTGGGAAAATGTGGCACATATACACCATGGAATATTATGCAGCAATCAAAAATGATGAGTTTGTGTCCTTTGTAAGGACATGGATGAATCTGGAGAATATCATTCTCAGCAAACTGACACAAGAACAGAAAAAGAAATACCGCATATACTCACTCATTTGTGGGTGAGAAAAATGAGAACACATGGACACAGAGAGGTGATCTACTATACACTGGGGTCTATTGGGGGGAATGAGGGAGGGACAGCGGGGGGGGGGTTGGAGAGGGCTAGCCTGGGGATGAATGCCAAATGTGGGTGAAGGGGAGGAAGGCAGCAAAACACACTGCCATGTGTGTACCTATGCAACTATCTTGCACGTTCTGCACATGTACCCCAAAACCTATAATTCAATAACAATTAAAAAAAAAAAAGATTGTGGTTTTTGTAAGCCTGGTGCTAACCACAATGCAAAATCCTGGAATGGATTCACTGAAAGTAAAAAAGCATATCAAAACATACTACTAGAAAAATATCACTGAACCATAAAGGAAAACAATAAGAAAGAAATAAAGAAAAAGAGGAGTTTCAAAACAACCAGAAAATAAGCAACAAAATAGCAGTAGTAAGTTCTTACCTATCAGCAATAACACTGAATATTAATGTGCTCAAACCTCCACCAGAATGTCTTAAACTAGTTTCTCTTCTTTCAAGCCAATGGAGGTGGAAGAGTGAGAACAATTGTGTGAAAAACAGGTTCATCTTTACAAAGATAATCAAGAAGTTGCATACGTTATGTCTACTTGCAGGTTTTTTTGGTTATAACTTAGTTTCATTGCCATAGCGAACTGCAAGGGAGACAAGAAAATGTAGCCTTTAGCTGAATGCCTGTGTACTCAGCTAAACTTAGGGATGATTCCATTGCCAAAAGGAAAAGTGGGAGATGGATAGTGAGAAAGAGTTAGTAGTCTTTCTGGCACCATAGATCCCAGTTTCAATTGAACTTGGGTTTATCATTGAGATTCAGACATTACAGGAAGTATATTAAGTCTACCAGGGATATATTTTCTGCAGGTAAAGAAAAAAGTAATCTTTTGGGAAAACACACTCTAAGAGAAGAGAAAGTCAGCAAGACAAGAATAGCTCAGTAAGTTTCTCAACTAGATAAATGATACTAAATAGAGCATGGCAAATAATGGCATTTGTAATTGTTTCATGCTCCAGATCTCTATGTACTCATTTATAAGTAATTGAGGAAGAATTTTTTTAAGTATGAGATAGATTTCTTCATGAAAACCTCTGAAGAAATAGGATACAAAGTGTGACAGAGTATAACACCAAAGGCTAAAGATGTATGCTTCTCTTGTTTGCTAACATATAGCTTGGCTTCTGCACATCTAATATACATAACATACAAAGTATAAACCTCATTAGCTAGTACAGGTTCAAAGATCTTGCTTTTTAACTATTTTTTTAAAAAATATTTTTTTATCAAACATTTCTTATGTACCAAGCCCTGTATTGAAAGCTTTTATGTGTATTATCTCACTTAATCCTGAGAACAACTGTATAAGTTAGTTACTTCGTTAGTCATTAGAAAAGTGAGGCCCAATGAAATTAAAAGTACTTTTCTGAAGGTCAAAATCTGATATGTGATATAACCAGGATTTAACTCTGTTTCCTCTCAACTGCACAAACCTTATTTATTGTCACTATATTGCACAAAATCATGAAAGACATAAGTGAAAAAAAAGCATGAAGGGAGTTTGACATCCTTAAACAGTAAGCAAGAAGGAAGACTAGAGAAATGGCTTACTTGAAATTCTACTGCAATGTGACCTAGGGAAATACAAATCAACCTGAAAATTATTTATTTAATGGGAACTTTAATAGAGAAATACAAAGGAACCTGGAAATAATCTATTTATGATAGTGTCACCATGGAGTTTTGAAAAGAATGCTGTCTAGACGCAGGGAGAATAATTAACTGTTCTTTTTTTTAATTTTTTTTTTTTTGCATTTTAGGTTTTGGGGTACATGTGCAGAACATGCAAGATAGTTGCATAGGAACACAAATGGCAGTGTGTTTTGCTGCCTTCCTCCCCTTCACCCACATTTGGCATTCTCCCCAGGCTATCGCTCCCCACCTCCCCTCCACTGTCCCTCCCCTATTCCCCCCAATAGACCCCAGTGTGTAGTACTCCCTTCCCTGTGTCCATGTGTTCTCATTGTTCATCACTCACCTATGAGTGAGAATATGCGGTGTTTCGTTCTCTGTTCTTGTGTCAGTTTGCTGAGAATGATGTTCTTTCTTACTCGAAATGAGAAATAACAGGAATTAAGGAATTTCCTAGAATATAAGTTTCCAAAAGGATCAAGTGAATACTTAAAGATTTAATTTAAGGGAGCTTATTTACTTAAGGATAGAAAGGTAGTCATTGGCCAACTTTAAAGTTCATTCAACATGCACAATATATATTCTAATATGTGGCTGTCTTTCCCAGGGAGTTCAGTTTCCAATATGATGTTGTAAGATTTCATTTTGGTGTTTGTTCTTTGTGACATTTTGAATATTAATACTGAAAGGGAAATTTAATTTTACTTTAAATATGTTACTGTACTGCTTTTGGAAAAATGATTTGACTAAACTGTTATAAACATATTGCTAATAGTCATTATGGTCTATAATTTCTGTTGATAAATTTTGAATTTATTTGAGGTATTGTCATGTTTGTTATTGAGTCTTTTAAAAGTACATTTTTGTATATCACTTATTACATGCTCACTTGTTACTTTTATTACAAAGTTGGCATCTAAAAACTAATTGCTTGTCAAAATATGTCTTCAATTATTTTTAAAATTCTGTGGTTGAGCATGATTTGTTTTATAGGCTTTTTTCCTTTTCAGAAAAACATCCATTTCATTAAATGAATCATGCCTTTAACATCTGTTTTCATCTCTGTAGTATTTTGGTGTGTTTATTTTGAACAGAACATGCAATTGCTAAAAAACACATCAATCATAAAAGTGACCCAAAGGGTTGAAAGAGGATCCATAAAATCAGATAAAATAATACCCTGAATCTGCCACTGGTTTATGTATGGCACTGGGCAGGTCACTTTTCCTTTGTGGGCCTTAGTTTCTCCATATAAAAACCCTTTACTAAAAGCTTCTATAACTCTAATTTTCTAGGAATTAAAAAAAATGGTATAGGATGATCTGCATACCTATTGTTTGGCCTCCCAGATCCACATTCCATCCTCCTCTGTGCATGAGGAGACAGACCAGAGTGGAGTTTCTGGTTGGGTTTGGCTGCTGAGGTTTACTGGAAGGAGATAAGATGTGGTGGGGATAGCAAAATTAGGGTGTTTAGCTCCACCGTTTACCCTCTTGTGAGGAAGGGTTTTGCCATGGCTGGTATACATCTTCACTGTGTCTCTCCTCAACTTCTTTAGGCCTAGAGTGGTGGGTATACACCTACTCTTACAGTTCCAAGATATTACACTACCCTATCTGCATCTTCCGTAATATTTTTTCTATCACAACTCAGCTCAAATTCCCAAACGAGTGTGCTATTTGTTTCCTGCCAGGATCCTAACTGACGGAAACATAATTTAATGCTCTGAATCCAAAGATTTGCCCTAAGGACGGTGCTGTCCAAGTATTTAGTCTCTATTCATATAGAACAATGAATGAAGGTCAGAGACGTCAATAGAAGAGCATTATATTTAGGATTTGTAAGTATATCTTGATTTCTAGTCTATAGGAGCTGTGAAATACTTTCATTTTTGTCTTTTACTTTTTTTTTATTTGTAACATGAAAGTAAAGCATTGTTTCACTACTTTTGCCAATGTTTTCTCCAAGCCTCAGCAAGAGCTACACAATTTTCCATGCCCAAAAATCTTTTCCTTCTCATGACTAAATCTCCATCATCTCATTGGCAGCAGATTTGCTTTGATGGATCTTCTAGTGGACAGTGGGGTGGTTGTATTCTCCACTCTCTTTTTTTCCTCCTCCTCCACTTTTTCCCTCCCAACTTCCTGGCCCACATGGAAGCCTTGTCCTTGAACAACAAGGCAGTTTTAAATGACAACCATGGCCAGCTCAAGATACTGATTAGCAAAAGGAAACCCACCAAGACCCACCAATATTTACAATCCGACATATAGCCACAGATGGTAAGATCTGGAAATACCAATTTGATTGCATCACAAGCTCCATCCTCGAGGTTATAAATCACTCTGCCATTCCAGAATTATGGTAAGAACTCTTTTAATTTATAGGTGCATATCTATGCTAAATAAAAAAATTATCATACACATACAGGAAATGCAATTTTTCAAAGATTTGTAAACATGACTGATACAGTTATTGTGCCATTTTATATGTATTTTGTCAATCACCTTCAAATAATAACAATGATCTTATAAGTGACATCAGAAGTCTTGAAACTAAAGAAGAAGATTTTACAAGAAAAGACTGCCAAAATTATTTGTTAACTTAGTAAGTCAGGTGATAGAACAGTATATATAGTATGATCTCATACATGTATTTTGTAAGATCATAAACTTATAGAAGAAAATTATGGTTATCTCTAGAGGTAAAATAAAGAGGATGTTCATTCACATTTTATTCATGTGCTCTTGCTTGAAATTTGTTTACATATGTATTATTTGCATTGGATGTGTTCCCAGCCAAGTGGGGGTAGATGTCATAAATTAATAATAGATGAGGGTAATAAATTTCAACTAACGTTGGGATGATGATAATAAAAGCAAGTAACAACAGATGCTGGAGAGGATGTGGAGAAATATAAACACTTTTACATTGTTGGTGGGAGTGTAAATTAGTTCAACCATTGTGGAAGACAGTGTGGCAATTCCTCAAGGCCTTGAAATAGAAATTCCATTTGACCCAGCAATCCCATTACTGGGTATATATCCAAAGGAATGTAAATCGTTCTACTATAAGGACACATGCACACGAATGTTCATTGCAGCACTGTTTAAACAGCGAAGACCTGGAACCAACCCAAATGCCCATTGACGATAGACTGGACTGGGAAAATGTGGCACGTATACACCATGAAATATTATGCAGCAATCAAAAAGGATGAGTTCGTGTCCTTTGTAGGGACATGGATGAATCTGGAGAACATCATTCTCAGCAAACTGACACAAGAACAGAAAATGAAATACCACATATTCTCACTCATAGGTGGGTGAGGAAAAATGAGAACACATGGACACAGGGAAGGGAGTACTACACACTGGGGTCTATTGGGGGGTATAAAAAAGACAGTGGGGGGGGTTGGGGAGGAATAACCTGGGGAGAAATGCCAAATGTGGGTGAAGGGGCGGAAGGCAGCAAAACACACTGCCATGTGTGTACCTATGCAACTATCTTGCATGTTCTGCACATGTACCCTAAAACCTAAAATTCAATAAAGAAAGAAGAAAAAGAAAGAAAGAAAAAAAAGAAAGAAAGAACAAAAGAAAGAAAGAAAGAAAGAAAGAAAGAAAGAAAGAAAGAAAGAAAGAAAGAAAGAAAGAAAGAAAGAAAGAGAGAAAGAAAGAAAGAGAGAGAGAAAGAGAATTTGCTGGGTGTGGTGGCACATGGCTCACAGATGACTTGAGCTTGAGAGGTCAAGGCGTCAGTGAGCCATGGTTGTACCACTGCACTCCAGCCTGGGTCAGAAAGGAAGACCCCGTCTCAAAATAAATAAATAAATAAATAAATAATAAATTTCTAAAAAAAAGGCGAATAACTTCTGCATCACTTATAATGCACGAGGCACTGTTCTATTAAGTGCTTTAAATATTTACTGCATTATTATCCCCATTTTACACACTGAAACCTGAGAAGTTAAGCCATTTGCACAAGGTTACACAGTTAGAAAGTGATAGGGCAAAATCTGAACCCTCTCAGTCTGACTTCTAAGTCCACACTTTTAGTTACTAGGTCTTCAGAAGGAAAACCATAATCCAGTCTAGAGGGTCATAGTACTTAAGCATAGTTTCTTGAGTAAATACTGCCTCATCTGGCCCTAGGGGATCAGACTACAAGCCAGAGTACAGAACAGGACTCAACATCTCTACCTGTTGTTTCTGTTACATTTGGGCTTCTGAATACATTGCTAATCAGGTGGAATTCCCTGTCACATTCCCGGGAGATATTCTGAATGGATGAATAAGGCAAGTGCTTTTATACTAATCATTTCATTCAGAATTGACTATAATTTGATAAGGCAAGTAGTATCTCCATTTTATACATCTTACAGGTAGAGAATCTGAGGCTCAGATAGATGAAGTGTCTTGCGCAAGCTTACACAACTAAAGCATGATAGAGTTTAGGATTTAAAACCCAGGTATTGTGATGCTAAGGCAATGTATCCCCTACTATGTTTTGGTATTTTAGAGAAATTTTTGGACTGTGGCAGTGGATGTGTTCCCCAGACCCCTCTCATGCACTCCAGTGGTAGTTCAGGGAACTCCTGGTATAACTCAGCTCCACTGCTCCTCCCAATTCTGCCCCTCCAACATCCATTCTTATCTGTTTATTACCAAGTTTCTATGTCCAAAAGTTAAACCAAGAGTACTATTTTCCCCCTTCTAAATAAACAGTCCTTTATGCAGAAAGCACAGATTTTCCAGAAGTTAGTAAAATAAGGCAAATTTTATAGTATACCCTTGTCTAGACTGGAGGGGAGAAAAGGATTAGAACTTCTCTCATTTGGACAGACTGTAGAAAGGAATGGTGATAGAACATTGGTGACAGAAACACAACTGGTGGTGATAATAATAGAAACATAATTTCCAGCAACCTGCAGATCTCCAGAAAGATGGGGTTGTCTTTTTTGGTTCTAGAAAGCAATTACAACTGAAAGGCCTTTCTGGGATAACAACAACATCTGACACTAAATATATCCTGTTCCTTCAGGCTTGAATGGAGGAAAGTTCCAAGGCATAGCCACAACTCTTATGAAGAATATCCAGGTATTCAAGACCTAGGTTTCCAAGATAGTAGTAATTTATCAGCCCTTCTCAATTACATTGCTAAAAGCCACTCTTATATTTGAAATAAAGTACTTGATTCAATCAAACTGCTGCATTATAACCATGTTGTTTTGGTCTGCTTTTCATTTAAGGCCTAAAGACTTCAAAATAATTAAAAGACCATTCTGGTAACCAAAGAGAGAAAGCCTTATTTAAAAACAGCATTTACTTGGGGATTCAAGGCCCCCAAAGACAATTCTCCCCCAATGCCCCACACATAATACTCTAGGAAGATCACTGTTATACACACACACTTTAGCCCTAGTTTCAAGAGACTGGGGCTGTTGAACCTAATAATTGGTTAAGTTTTAGTTCTACAATGATCAATAGCTAATAGGCCATGGCCATAGTGGCTTGGCCTAGGTGCTGTTTTTCAGGCTGGGAGGAAGTTTATTTTTAATATGAGCTCCTACTGGAGTGATCTAAGGTTGGTTGGGGAAAAATGGAGTGGGGACTGAGAAACTGGCTCCTGCCTTTTTGAGGAGCAAATTATAAAGAAGATTGTGTGATATAAACAAGATTGTGTCACACTAACTGATTAAATAGGAAGAATGCAGGGGGTCGCCTGGGAGTAACTGAAAAGAAAGTTGAAAATATGTGTGATAGTAACTGGATGTTTATATTTAGTATTTCAAGAGTGAAGTAGTTCTTGGTGATGATGCTAGCCAGGGTGGCTGAAAAGAGGTGTAGGAGGAAAGCAGCAAAGCACACTGCCATGTGTGTACCTATGCAACTATCTTGCTCGTTCTGCACATGTACCCCCAAACCTATAATGCAATAAAAAAAAAAAAAAATCACTGCAAATGAAGAAGTCAAAGGACCCAAAAGCCCAGATGTTAGCTAGGTCATCTCTTAGAACTTGTCATCCAGGATGATAGCAGGGATGAAGACAGTGAGCTAGGTTCCAATGCCCACAATAAATGAAGCAACTGACCAAAAACTACAAAAGTGATAGCAAAGAAAAGGGATAGAGGACAATATGCTAAGACATCATGAGTCCAAAGACAATATTTTTAATAGGGATGAAGGAACAAATGAACGCAACTGGCTTAATAAATAATAGCTCTCCTGCTGAACTCATCATCAATGTTTTGGGCATGGAAACATTAAAAGGCTATCCTCATCAGTCTAGGCTTCTTTTTATACTCAGCCTTGGCTATCCATACTTCCCACTGGCTCTCCTTCCCCACCTCAACAGATATCAGAGGGCTGGCCATTCTGAGGGACTTATGACTGACTTCTTTCAGTAACAGAAGGCTGTGTTTTACTTGTATTTTTGTTTAAGAGTGTGTGTCTCTGGGCCTAGATGAAACCTAATAGGACCAATTAAAAAGCTATGCTAGATTTCAGAAATCTGGAGAGTCCCAAATCTGTGTAATTTATTGGGGACATCTGGTGTCATCAGACTCAATGTCTGTATCAGAGTCAATAAATTACAGGAGCTCCTCACCCCCATCTCCACTGGAAGGGAAGACCCCAAAGTTGACCACAACTACTAACTACATGGTGGCTTGCCTAGGCTAGACTTATTCTAGTCACCTTCAACTGCAGGTTTAGCCATATGGAGAATATTAGCACAAAATAAAAGTGTCTGCAAAGAGGAGATGAAAGGCTTGGCTGGCTTAATGTCAGAGTGAAGCTTCCATCAGCTTCACTCTGTTCCAGGCTGCAGCTGTCACTGCTGAGAGTAACAAGAAAGAGATGACAATTCAACGGCAACTTATTGTACTTGAAGACCCTGTGCCATATACTATGATAAACACTGTAAGCAACAGAGAAAAGTATAGAATTCCATTTTTGAACATAAGCAATCAAGGAAGAGGGAAGTACCTACACAAGTTAATCAAAGGCAGAAATTGATAAACACTATAATGAGAGAGATGTAAAGAAATTACTCTGAAAGCGTTGAGAAGGAAACGTTGGCTTCTAGCAAGTAGAATCCATGAAGGTTACAAAGAGGGTGGCATTTGGCCAGGGCTGAGAAAAGCAAATTGAGTTTTCATACATACAGATGAGATGCAGGCAACAATATGAACTAACACGCAGAAACAAGACAATGCAGAATACAGAATGTGTAATAATGGAATGAGAAAAGATGATAATAGAAAGTAATACCAACAGTTAATATTTGTTCATTACTTGCAAAAGTGAGTCTAACATGTATTAACTTAATCCTCACGATAACCCTAAGAAACAGATTAATATTATGAACATCATCACTCCCAACTGACAGTTCAGAAACTGAGGCCTAGAAAAATTAAATAACTTATTCAATATTCCACAGACAGCAATTAGCAGAGTCAAGTTTCAAACCGAGGAAGTTTGGATCCAGACAGAATCTATGCTCTCAACCTCTATAGCACATTACCTTTCAACAAAGGCTAAAAAAAGGTCATGAAGAATCTTGAATGCCAGGGCAAGGATTTGAGGCTCTATCTTGTAGTTGTTTGTTTGATTTCTGGCTCTAAATTCACCAGCTGAGTGATCTTGTGCATGTTACTTCATTTATCTGAACTTTTGTTTCCAAATTTGTAAAATGGAGATAATAAAATAACATATCATGGGGATATTTAGTAAATATAATTTCCAATATTCATAGTAGATGTAGTATGAGATTGAAGGACACATTCCAGGTGGAAGGAATAGATTGAAGTTTTCTGATATTGTTGAAATATGGGCTCTAGTGATATATGGTGATGAAGCTGGAAAAGGAATATGAGGAAAAGCTTATGAAATACTTTAAACATGATCTTTAAGCATGTGGCTTTCATTCTACACGTTACAAGAGACTCATTAAGCAGAATAAATTTTAAAAAGACGTGTGAAAGGTAGAAAAAAATCAAAACTATAAATGACATTCAACAAGTACCTGCTTTATACCAAAGCCTAGGCTAGGTGTTATGAGGCATACATAGATGAAGCCCCTTGATTTAAAACAGTAGGACTGATGAGACAAGAGTGCAGTCCTAGTTCACAAAAAACAAGGGAAGTAGGGGGAATGTAAAATGATACGACCACCTTGGAAGACAGTTTGGCAGTTTTTAAAAATTTGTACTTACCATATGATCCAGAACAACTACTTCTGAGTATTTAATCTAGAAAATTTAATACTTAAATTTACATAAAAATCTGTAAAGTAATGTCTTGTATTCCTATTCAAAATCATCAAAAACTGAAAACAATCCAAATGTTCATCAACAGTTAAATGGATAAACAAATTGTAATACTTGGATTCCATGGGATACCACTCAGGAGTAGAAAATAGCCAACTACAGATACATATAGCAGCATGGATGTATTTGCAAATACATTATTCTGAGAAAAAGAAGCCAGAGTTAAAAACTTACTTACTATATAGTTGTATTTACATGATATTCTAGTAAAAGTGAAACTATAAGAGCAAACATAGCAGTGGTTGCTAGGGTTTAGGAATGGGGGATATAACTGCAGAGGGATAAGGGAATAATTTGGGGTCATCAAAACTACACTGTATCTAGGTTGTAGTGATGGTTACATGAATCTATGCATATGGAGGAACTTATAGAAGTTTTTGATTCCCAAAAAAGAATTTTTCATACTATGAAAAACTTGCCAATTCTGGTAAGTTGCTTTTCATTTTCATAAGTTTATGCAAATAAAATTTCATATGATTTACAGAAAAGTGAGTTATGTCAATCTTTTGTCCTATGACAAGGTTACCAGACTGACAGTATGCAGGTAATGTTGCTTAAAACCTTACTGAAATCAAGTTATTAAAAGGTGTGACATCTTTGTGGACTTTTGGGTGAATCCAACAGTCCAGTTGTTGGGTGACTGAATAATTGATCTATATAAGAACTCATTAATTTATAGAGGTCTGTACTGGAGTGCCACAAGATTCTACACTGAACTCTATACTACTTGATGCCAGTGGCATAGATCAAGATATTGGTTGTTTACATTTATGGATAATATCAAACTTCATGGGATAGTTAATCAGGGTTTTAAATATCTGCATATTTTGTGGGAAATATATTAAGTCTTTGTATAAGGTTTACTGTACAAATACAGGAGAGAGGTAGGATATATAACCTAGGCTTAGGGGGATTCTGTGATACACATCTCAGTATCAGATAGCGTTCATAATGTCCCTATTGGACAGATCTTTACCTATCATATAAGTGAGGCTTGGCTCATTGGTCTAGGGGTATTATTCTCCTCAGAGTGCAAGAGGTCTTGGCTTCATCAGATTTTTTTGCTGTCTGAGGACTGGTTTCACAAGAGTTGAATTTAACAGCCTTCATAGAATCCAGTCAAAAGTCTTTTGTTTCTTAGTGTTGTCTGCTGAACCGGGGTGATAACAGTCAAAAGTTATTTGGAACCAGAAAGACCATGGGAATGATGACAGCTGTCATTTAGTGAGTCTGTCTTTGATTATAGCCAGTTTCCCATTCATTGCTGTATTTATTTCTCATATCACCACATGAAATTGATACCACTAGTATTCCCATTTTTCCGATGAGGAAACTCAGGCTTAGAGTAGTTAACCTGCAGAGCCGTAAACACAGAATTTGAAATTATACGCCCAATTTCTGGTGATTTTAAAGATAATATTTTTGAGATTCATGACATATAGAAATAGATGGCAGCTACTCCTGCCATTCTAGAGAGGCAGGCACAAAGTCCTGGGGGCTCCAGTAGTTAGCTCCCTATGGTCCTGGAAAGGTGTTGTCATTCAGTTATGTTCTTGCCTGGTGGCTAAATTCTGCTCTTAATCTCCACAAATCTGCAAAATGAGAACCCCTACTGTTCAGCTGGACAGTACTAGAAAAATGGAATTGGTACTAATGAAAGCAATGACCCTGGGCTTTTCCCAGAAAAAAATGGGAAAAACTATTGTACCTGGTCTGGGTTGGAGAACAAAAATGATCCTCAAATCTCAAACTAAATTCGGCATCAGGGCCCCCCAAATGATGTACATGTAGATTCTCATACCCCACTCTTTACATATCATTCAGAAGTTCTGGTGGTAAGACCCAGAAATCTGTATATGGAATATACTCCCCAAGTGATTTGGATGCAGTTTTCTGAGCTGTACCACCCTGATAGAGAGTTAGACCAAATAGACATTCGAGTCTCTTCTGTCTTTAAGATTCTTCCTATTATTTCTTTTTTTTAATTCTTACTATTCTTAAAGTATTCGGATATATGGCTTGGACGATAAGTATCATGGTTAAATTAAAAAGAGAGGAAAGAAATGTTGATGTGAACAGTTAGAAATATATGGTCAGAGATGACTTCATGGGATCAGTCACCCTTATGTTGGATCTAGGAATTGAATTTGGATAAATACAGAAACTGTAAATGATATATGCAGCAAGAATGCTGAGAGAAGCAAAGCCTCAAACACAGAAATGACTATGGTTTGTGTGTAGTTAGGTGTAGTAGGAAGGCTGAGATTAAGGAACCCAGCCAATTTCCTTGAAGAAAGTAATTGGAGATAATTTTGGTAGAGAAAGGACAAAATAAAATGGGTATTAGATGCAACCCAGAGGATTTAGGCCTCAGAAACAAATGGGGGTGGGGTTCTTTGTAAGTTTTGTGGCATAGAAGAAAATAGAGACTAAAGAAATACTTTTGAAAATGTTCTGGCTATGATCCACAGGAAAAAAAAATGTACATTATTACTTGGTAGCTGTATGTGTGTTTGTGTGTTTTTTTTGTGTGTATATGCTTATATATATGTGTGTATGTGCATGTGCACATATATACATACATATGTATATATAGACATACATGTATATATGTGTATATATGTACATGTACATATATACACGTGTATATATGTACATGTACATATATACACGTGTATATATGTACATGTACATATATACATGTGTATATATGTACATGTACATATATACATGTGTATATATGTATGTGTATATGTACATATACACACACATACACACACACACACACACACACACACACACACACTACTGGTCCCAATCCACCCACTAAATAAATTTTATGCCTTTTTAATTGATTATAATCTACAGTTTGTGAATTACTGGTCTAAAGTTACTGCCCTTGTGGTTTACCTTTAGAGCTGATAGGCAACTATAAACTTATCTAATGAAAGGTGTCAGAAAATCCAGAGATATTTAATTTTATTTTCAGTTTTGAAATACATCTTAAGGATGTTTTCAAATAATTGTAATTAAAAACAGAATTCATATGCAAATGTGTGTGTGATGTACTAAATTTGGCCTCTTTTGGAAACCAGTTATGAATTAACTTGAACTGCATGGTTTGTTTATCATGCAGACATTGAAATAAGGATCCTGGAATATCTGAACTTTATATTTAAATGTTTTCTAAAGGCACCCCTATTCAGAAAGCTGAGTTTTGTCCTAGTCTTTCTTTGAATTCAGTCAGTACGTGTTTATTTAAACGGACAACCAAGGTTCAGGCCCATTGGTTTGGCACCTGCACTCCTCTGGATGTGATAGTCAGCTGCACAATATCAGAAGGCTATGTAACATGCTGCATTGAGATAATATTCTATTATGGATATTTTAAGTGCTTGTGCTAAGTTTTAGATGCATCACATATAACTTTTATATTTATTGCTAGCTGTCTTAACTGATGTTGTTCAGAGACATCAAGAACCTTGTTAAATACAGTTTAATAGAACAAATGAAATAATTATTCTTGGATTTATATTATTGACTTTATTTGTAATGATTCATATGTAGCTGTGGTAATTATCAAAGTTGAAACAAAGTTCTTTATATACCACCTTTGTTCTTCTACTGTAAATCTTTGAAATCTGTCACTCTAGAGCATGCTACTTAGAGTTAACCATGTAGGAAGCAGCTCTATCACAAATCAATGCCTGTTATTTGGAGCATTTGCTGCTGTGATGTATAATAGTAGTTGTGCTACAAAGCAAATGCTTCCAGGTAACTACAAATTTTGAAAGCAAATTAGGTCATTCAAGGGTAGCTGGAGGACTTATACTTACATTCTTTACCACAGCATTTTGAAATGTGCTATTGTAATCTCTATTGTTAGTTTTTTAATAATTTAATTGCAAACATATTCCATGAATCCTCTTTTCTGTGCTTTGGGATCTCAGAAGCTGGGTACGGAATGACCTAACCATTGGAACAGAGTGTACTTTTAGACTCACCTTTCCATTTCAGAGAGCTGAAGCAATGTTACTTAGCAGAGTCAATTAAAGCTTATTTGAAATATCTGTTTTCATTCTCCAGAGCATGTCTCCTTCCAAGTGGCTGCCAAAAGTCGTTTTTGCTGGACTTTTCAACTACCTGGAATAAAGCCTCTCACATTGGCAGTCATGCAAGCTCTCGGTTGTAGCTTGTTTTCATCTGTCCTACAGGGCAAATGCTTCTTATTTGGTGCTCAGTTATTCTGCATATTGAACCTAAGTTACAGTTGCTGCTGTGTCACTGGCACCCAGCACAGGGTAGGCCAACAGCAGGTTCCACATACATTTTTGTTGAAAGAAGAAATGAAATGTCTCCTTCTCCATCAAGAAATATATGGCCCTTTTGAAATTGGTTGCTTTCCTCCCTGAGATCCCATAGCACTTTGTCCATATGTTTATTAAAGTTTTGTTACATCATATTTGTAATTATCTATTTACGTCTTCGTTTTACTTATTGGACTGCAATCTTCTTGTGGAAAATAATAACCTTGTCCTATTTGTTTTGGTCTTTGCAGTGCCTAGAACAGTGCCTGTCACAAGTAGGCAATGAATATTTTTTGAAGGAGTATATCAATAAAAGTGCAGACAAGGCAAGGGATTAATTATTAACATATATAATACTTCAGGTATTTATGAGTAATCTATGAAAACTTAACTTCCCTAGTTATCATCGATCTTCTTTTCATTTATTCATTCATATATACATTTATTTTACAAATATTAGTTGACCACCAACTTTCTGCCAGGCACTATTTTAGGCTATAGAAATACAGTATTGTGTAATACAAAGTCCCTACTCCCAAGAAGCTTACATTCTTGTGAAAGTGATAAGTAATTGGAGTTTAAGTAGTGATATGTTCTGTAAAGAAAAATAAAACAGGGTAAGAAGATAGTTAGTGATGAGGACGTGAGATTTTATATGGGAAATTAAGGAAAGTCTTCACTGAAGAAGTGACATTTGAACAGAGACCCGTGAAAGATTAAGTGAATGGGTGCAGTTAAGGGGGAAAAATAAATGGAAGAATAAACAAATGAAAACATAAGTGGAAAATTGCATGGAACAGTGATAATAAGTATCATATACTGAAACCTATGATTAACTCAATCCTGTCACATAAAGAATTTTTAATGAAGTTTTAGCAATCTAGGCAAAAGAAGAAAATCTATTTATAACACAAAATGTGATACTTGATTATATCCTGCCTTGAATTTGTCTATTGTTTTATGAGTAATAATCATATTTCCTTAACCAACTTTTAAGAACCTCGAGGAAGGATGATGGTTTTTAATTACTTTTCTTGTCCTTTTTAGTGCCAAAGACTGTAAACTTCTCATGACATTCGACCTGTGCCAGCCTAATGCAGGGGTTTTTGTCTTTGTTTATGCACTACTTCTACTATGCAGCAGGCACCATTCTAGGTGCTTAGGGTGCTTTGCTGTGTCCTAAGCACCCAGAATGGGGCCTGTTGCATAGTAGCAGCAGAATATGTTCTTGATGAATAAATTAAGTTAGCTTTTTGAAAGCAGTATGAACCAGAGATTCAGCTCTCTTTCATCAGATATTACTAGAGTCTAGCACATAATAGATGCTCAGTATATGTGAATTCTTTTCATTTGTTCTGCTCATCTTCTTCATCTACTGACCTTATTTTTTTTCATTGTTGAAAGATTGATCTCTCTCATTGGAAGAAGCCCAGATGTACAGAGCTTTTCTTTTGTTCCAGACATTCTGGAATTTAGTCGTAACAAAAAGCTGTCTGTGTCTCCAGACTAGAACTGTCTTTCATTGACTTGCTCTAAGCTCTCATGGACTGTGTCACTACAGTGGATGTGTTCATACAGTCCTAATTGGTGATACTCTCTCTTTGTTTAATCTTAAGCTGTCAACACTGTTTATTTCATTTCTCTTAACTGCATTCATCACAAGCAACATGAGAGAAGCCCACTGGAAGATCTATAATATACACCAGGTTGGCATGTGTCATTCAGGAAAGAACCAATTATGATTATCTCATGTTCTCTCAACTCCTTAGATTATTGATAGAGAGACTGAGACACAGAGAGAAAATGAGACTGCTCTGTGGACACACCAGCAGTCAGTGACAGAGCTGACATTAGGACTTGTGTTTCCTGACAATGAAAAGATCCTTCTATTATCCTACCTCCATAGATAATATAGTTTCAAAGTGTCTCAAAAAAGTAGGTTACATAAGGATATGGTTACACAAGCACTAGGAATATGTTTGAAGAATTAAGTTGTTCTCAGGCCCATCACTTAATCTCAAAAGTTTTTTTTAGTTATTACCATTCTTATCTCCTTTATGGATTTCTCAAGGTGATGTCCCATATCTGACTCAGTTCTGTATTCCTAGTAGATACTAATTTTTTGATGAGTGAACAAATATTCCAATGACCAATCTATATGAATTACTTTTCCAAAAAATGTAATAATAATCTATATTAATCTGTTCTCACCCTGCTATAAATAACTGCCCGAGACTGGGTAATTTATAAAGAAAACAGGTTTAATTGATTCACAGTTCCACATGGCTAGAGAGGCCTCAGGAAACTTACAATCATGGTGAAAGAAGAAGGGAAAATGAACTCCTTCACAGTGCAGCAGGAGAGAGAAAAGCAAAGAAGAAACTTCCAAACGCTTATAAACCCATCAGATCTCATGAAAACTCACTCATGGCCGGGCGCGGTGGCTCAAGCCTGTAATCCCAGCACTTTGGGAGGCCGAGGTGGGTGGATCACGAGGTCAAGAGATCGAGACCATCCTGGTCAATACGGTGAAACCCCGTCTCTACTAAAAATACAAAAAATTAGCTGGGCACGGTGGCGCATGCCTGTAATCCCAGCTACTCAGGAGGCTGAGGCAGGAGAATTGCCTGAACCCAGGAGGCGGAGGTTGCAGTGAGCCGAGATCGCGCCATTGCACTCCAGCCTGGGTAACAAGAGCAAAAAACTCCGTCTCAAAAAAAAAAAAAAAAAAAAAGAAAAAGAAAAAGAAAACTCACTCATTATCACAACAACAGCATGAGAGAAACTACCCTCATGATCCAATCACCTTCCTCCCGTGACACTTGAGGTTAACACTTTTAAATGAAATTTGGGTGGAGACACAGAGCCAAACGATATCAGAATCCAGGACATTTCCTGACCCCATTGTTGAACTCTTTAAATGTAGTACCAAAGCCATGGTATCCCTATGCTCAGGGTTCTTTTAAAGGCTTCTTTCTTCAATATTTTATTAATCATGGAGGAAATTTAAGAAAGAAAAGGGCATGCCCAGGGAGTATCCTGTCTCAGGTCAGAAGTGTCAAGGCTCAATGGGCCTGGAGTTCTCTCAACCACTGTTCTCTAGCATAATCCAGTCCAAGAATATTCCTGTTAGTTCTCAGAGACTAGAGATTGTCAAATGTACTGATCTTTTTTTCTCTTTTTTTTAATTTTTGTTAATTTTTATTGCATTATAGGTTTTGGGGTACATGTGCAGAACGTGCAAGATAGTTGCATAGGTACACACATGGCAGTGTGTTTTGCTGCCTACCTCCCCTTCACCCACACTTGGCATTCATCCCCAGGCTATCCCTCCCCAACGACCCCTGCTTTCCCTCCCCCATTCCCCCCAACAGACCCAAGTGTGTAGTAGACACCCTCCCTGTGTCCATGTGTAATGGGATGAAAAATGATATCCGATGCAAATGGAAATTAATAGATAGCAGAAGTAGGTGTACTTATGTCAATTAAAATAAACTTTGTGTAAAAAACGTATAAAAAAGATCAAGATGAGCATTTTTATAATGATAAATGTGCCAGTTTATCAAAATGATACAACAATTGTAAACATATATGTATGCAAGACCAGAGCAGAAAAACATATAAACAAGTCATATTACACCTAAAAGGCAAGATAGACTGCAATACAATAATAGGAGACAACAATATAAGACAACACTAGGAAAATCTAGGATAAATGGATAAAATCCTGAACATATAGAATCTACCAAAATTGAATCATAAAGAAATTGACTCAGCAAATTGACACAAGAACAGAAAAGAAAATACCACATATTCTCACTCATAGGCGGGTGAGAAAAATGAGAACACATGGACACAGGGAGGGGGTACTACACACTGGGGTCTATTGGGGGAATAATGGAGGGACAGTGGGGGGGAGCTGGGGAGGGATAGCCTGGGGAGAAATGCCAAATGTGGGTTAAGGGGAGGAAGGCAGCAAAACACACTGCCATGTGTATACCTATGCAACTATCTGGCACGTTCTGCACATGTACCCCAAAACCTAAAATGCAATAAAAATAAAATTAAATAAAAAGAAATTGAAAATATAAATAGACAAATAATGTGTAATGAAATTGAAGAACTAATTTTTAAAAAGTCTCTCTTCAAAGAAAAGCCCAGGATTGATAGCCTCACTGTTGAATTCCATCAACATTTAAAGGAGAACAAAAACAAACACTTTGAAAACTTTTTCATAATATTGAAGAGGAGGGAATTTTCTAACCTTATTCTTTAAGGCCTGAATCACACTGATGCTCAAACCAGAAAAGGACACAACAAAGAAAAGAAAATTAAAAACCAGTATTCCTAATGAACATAGACACAAAAATCCTCAAAATATTAGCAAACCAAATTCAACAGTAGATTAAAATATCATTCACTGGCAGTTGAGATTGAATAGAGGAATACAGAGTGAAAACGGGAAGAAAATACTTGAGACCAGGCTTGGAGTACAGTGGCACAAGTGGCTCACTACATCTGCTTCATTGGCTCAAGTCATCTTCCTACCTCAGCCTCATTAGTTGCTGGGACTACTGGCATACACCCTTATGCCCACCTAATTTTTGTAAAGACCTGATCTCCCTTAGTTGTCCAGGCTGGTCTCAACTCCTGAGCTCAAGATCTGCCCACCTCAGCCTCCTAAAGTACAAGCCCAGCCTAGGAGGAGAAATAATTTCTACCACCCTTACCTCATTGATTATATTTGTTAAAGGTTAGAAGCAAGCCATTGACTCTGGTCTGCTTGAACATGTGAATCTAGTGATTGAGCACTCTGGAGTTTGTCCTAGTGTCCAAAATCTGAGCGAGACACTAATTATGTGAAAATCCCCACAACCCCTGTGATTGGAAATAAATACATATTGGGAACTTCAAACTTGATAGCAAATATATACATATATAAAATTCACCATGATTGAGTACAATTTATGACAAGCATGCGAGAATGGTTTAACATACAAAAATCAATAGGTGTAATACATTATGTTAACAACAATTAAAACAAAAACTGTATGACTAAATAGATGTGGAAAAAACATGTAATAATTTAAAATCTCTTTATGATTAAAAAACTGTTAAAATGCATATAAAATAAATGCACCTCAACATAATAAAGACCACATATGACAAATTTACAGCTACCATTACACTTAATAGTGAAACTTTTAAATCTTTTTCTCTAAACTCTAAAACAAAACAAGGATGCTCACTTTCATCACTTTTATTCGACATAGTAAGATAGGTCCTAGCCAAAGTAATTAGGCAAGAGAAATAAGTAAAAGGCATCCAAACTGGAAACAGGGTAGTCTAACTATCCCTGCTTGCAGATTATATATAGAAAACCATAAAGATTACACAAACACACACACACATACACACACACACACACACACACACACACACACCCCTGTAAAAACTAATAAATGAATTTGGTAAAGTAGTGGAACAGGCAATAACAAATGCTGGAAGGATGTGGAGAAAAGAGAACCCTCAAACACTGTTGGTAGGAGAGTAAATTAGGAAAGTTTATGGGGAACGGTTTGGAAGTTCATCAAAAAAACAGAAACCAGAGCTTCCATACAATCCTGCAATCCCACTACTAGGTATGTATCCAAGGGAAATAAAATCAGTATGTCAAAATGATATTTGCATTACCATGTGTATTGCAGCATTATTTATAATATCCAAGATATAAAATCAACAACCTATGCCATTAAAGAATTAGTTGATAAAGATAATTTTGCATACATACACAACGGAATACTATTAAGCCTTTAAAAAAAGTAAAATCCTGTCATTTGTGAAAACATGGATGAATTTGAGACCATTGGGTTAAGTGAAATAAGCCATGCTCAGAAAGACAAATACCATGTTATCTCACTTACACATAGAATCTTATATGCTGAATGCATAGAAACAGAGTAGAATGTTGTTTTTCAGAGGACACAAGTAGAGGAGTTGAGATGTTGGTGAAAATATTTCAAATATCAGTTAGGAGAAATAAATTCAAGAGATCTGTCTTAAAACATGGTAACTATAATTAATAACCATGTATAGTATTCTTGAAAACTGATGAGAGTATATTTTAAATGTTCTTACTAAAAAATGATGAATATGTAAGGTAAAGCATATATTAATTAAACTGATTTATTTATTTTACAATGGATACATATTTGCAAAAAGGTGCATAATAAATATATATAATTTTTATTTGTCAATTTAAAAACGAATTAAAAAGAACAGCGATATCAGCAAATACCGTTAAGTTATTTTTTATTTTATTTTTTTAATAATTTTCATTGCATTTTAGGTTTTGAGGTACATGTGCAGAACGTGCAAGATAGTGGTTAAGGTACACACATGGCAGTGTGTTTTGCTGCCTTCCTCCCCTTCACCCACATTTGGCTTTTTTCCCCAGACTATCCCACTCGAGTTCCCCTGCTGCTGTCCCTCCCCTATTCCCCCCAATAGACCCCAGTGTGTAGTACACACCTCCCTGTGTCCGTGTGTTCTCATTTTCCTCAACTGCTTAGGAGTGAGAATATGTGGTATTTTCTTTTCTGTTCTTGTGTCAGATTGCTGAGAATGATGTTCTCCAGGTTCATCCATGTCCTTACAAAGAACACAAACTCATCATTTTTTATTGCTGCATAATATTCCATGGTGTATATGTGCCACATTTTCCCAGTCCAGTCTATCATCTATGAGCATTTGGGTTGGTTCCAGGTCTTTGCTATTGTAAACAGTGCTGCAATGAGCATCCGTGTGCATGTGTCCTTATAGTAGAACGATTTATAGTCCTTTGGATATATACCCAGTAATGGGATTGCTGGGTCAAACGGAATTTCTATTTCTAGGTATTTGAGGAATCGCCACACTGTCTTCCACAATGGTTGAACTAATTTACACTCCCACCAACAGTGTAAGAGTGTTGTTCCTATTTCTCCACATCCTCTCCAGCATCTGTTTTCTACAGATTTTTTAATGATTGCCATTCTAACTGGTGTGAGATGGTATCTCAATGTGGTTTTGATTCGCATCTCTCTAATGACCAGTGATGATGAGCATTTTTTCATGTTTGTTGGCCTCATGTATGTCTTCTTTTTTTTTATTTTATTATTATTATTTTTTTAATTTTTATTGCATTATAGGTTTTGGGGTACATGTGCAGAACGTGCAAGATAGTTGCATAGGTACACACATGGCAGTGTGTTTTGCTGCCTTCCTCCTCTTCACCCACATTTGGCATTCATCCCCAGGCTATCCCTCCGCAGCCCCCCCTCTGTCCCTCCCCCATTCCCCCCAATAAACCCCAGTGTATAGTAGACCGCCTCTCTGTGTCCATGTGTTCTCATTTTTCTCACCCACCTATGAGTGAGCATATGCGGTATTTCTTTTTCTGTTTTTGTGTCAGTTTGCTGAGAATGATGTTCTCCAGATTCATCCATGTCCTTACAAAGGACACAAACTCATCATTTTTGATTGCTGCATAATATTCCATGGTGTATATGTGCCACATTTTCCCAGTCCAGTCTATCATCGTTGGGCACTTGGGTTGGTTCCAGTTCTTTGCTATTGTAAACAGTGCTGCAATAAACATTCGTGTGCATGTGTCCTTATAGTAGAAGGATTTATAGTCCTTTGGATATATACCTAGTAATGGGATTTCTGGGTCAAATGGAATTTCTATTTCTAGGTCCCTGAGGAGTCGCCACACTGTCTTCCACAATGGTTGAACTAATTTACACTCCCACCAACAGTGTAAGAGTGTTCCTATTTCTCCACATCCTCTCCAGCATCTGCTGTCTTTAGATTTTTTAATGATCACCATTCTAACTGGCGTGAGATGGTATCTCAATGTGGTTTTGATTTGCATCTCTCTAATGACCAGTGATGATGAGCATTTTTTCATATGTTTGTTGGCCTCATGTATGTCTTCAGTCGTAAAGTGTCTGTTCATATCCTTTGCCCATTTTTGAATGGGCTTGTTTGTTTTTTTCCTGTAAATTTGTTTGAGTTCTTTGTAAATTCTGGATATCAGCCATTTGTCAGATGTGTAAACTGCAAAGATTTCCCATTCTGATGGTTGCTGATTACTCTAGTGACTGTTTCTTTTGCCGTGCAGAAGCTGTGGAGTTTGATTAGGTCCCATTTGTCTATTTTGGCTTTTGTTGCCAATGCTTTTGGTGTTTTATTCATGAAGTCCTTGCCTACTCCTATGTCCTGAATGGTTTTGCCTAGATTTTCTTCTAGGGTTTTTATGGTGTCAGGTCTTACGTTTAAGTCTTTAATCCATCTGGAGTTAACTTTAGTGTAAGGTGTCAGGAAGGGGTCCAGTTTCTGCTTTCTGCACATGGCTAGCCAGTTTTCCCAACAATATTTATTAAATAGGGAATCCTTTCCCCATTTCTTGTTTTTGTCTGGTTTATCAAAGATAATATGGTTGTAGATATGTTGTGTTGCCTCCGATGCTTCTGTTCTGTTCCATTGCTCTATATCTCTGTTTTGGTACCAGTACCATGCTGTTTTGATTACTGTGGCCTTGTAGTATAGTTTGAAGTCTGGTAGTGTGATGCCTCCCGCTGTGTTCTTTTTGCTTAGAATTGACTTGGCTATGCGGGCTCCTTTTTGGTTCCATATAAAATTCATGGTGGTTTTTTCTAGTTCTGTGAAAAAAATTCAATGATAGTTTGATGGGGATAGCATTGATTGTGTAAATGACTTTGGGCAGTATAGCCATTTTCATGATATTGATTCTTCCTAACTACGAACATGGAATGTTTCTCCATCTGTTTGTGTCCTCTCTTATTTCATTGAGCAGTCGTTTGTAGTTTTCCTTAAAGAGATCCCTTACATTCCTTGTGAGTTGTATTCCTAGGTATTTTATTTTCTTTGTAGCAATTGTGAATGGCAGTTCGTTCTTGATTTGCTTCTCTTTATGTCTGTTATTGGTGTATCGGAATGCTTGTGATTTTCGCACATTGATTTTATATCCTGAGACTTTGCTGAAGTTGTTTATCAGTTTCAGGAGCTTTTGGGCTGAGGTGATGGGGTCTTCTATGTATACTATCATGTCCTCTGCAAATAGAGACAATTTGGCTTCCACCTTTCCTATTCAAATACCCTTTATTTCTTTTTCTTGCCTGATTGCTCTGGCTAGAACTTCCAGTACTATGTTGAATAGGAGTGGTGAGAGAGGGCATCCTTGTCTAGTGCCAGATTTCAAAGGGAATGCTTCCAGTTTTTGCCCATTCATTATGATATTGGCTGTTGGTTTGTCATAAATAGCTTTTATTACTTTGAGATATGTTCCATCAATACCAAGTTATTGAGGGTTTTTAGCATAAAGGGCTGTTGAATTTTGTCAAGTGCCTTCTCTGCATCGATTGAGATAATCATGTGGTTTTTGTTTTTGCTTCTGTTTATGTGGTGAATTACATTTATAGACTTGCGTATGTTGAACCAGCCTTGCATCCCCGGGATGAATCCTACTTGATCATGATGGATAAGTTTTTTAATGTGCTGTTGCAATCGGTTTGCCAGTATTTTATTGAAGCTTTTTGCATCTATGTTCATCATGGATATTGGCCTGAAGTTTTCTTTTCTTGTTGAGTCTCTGCCTGGTTTTGGTATCAGGATGATGTTGGTCTCATAAAATGATTTGGGAAGGGTTCCCTCTTTTTGAATTCTTTGGAATAGTTTCAGAAGGAATGGTACCAGATCCTCTTTGTGTGTCTGGTAGAATTCAGCTGTGAACCCATCTGGACCTGGGCTTTTTTTGTGTGGTAGGCTCTTAATTGCTGCCTCAACTTCAGACCTTGTTATTGGTCTATTCATAGTTTTGGCTTCCTTCTGGTTTAGGTTTGGGAGGACACAGGCATCCAAGAATTTATCCGTTTCTTCCTGGTTTACTAGTATATGTGCATAGAGTTGTTTGTAGTATTCTCTGATGGTGGTTTGAATTTCTGTGGAATCTGTGGTGATTTCCCCATTATCATTTTTTATTGCATCTATTTGGTTGTTCTCTCTTTTCTTTTTTATCAGTCTGGCTAGTGGTCTGTCTATTTTGTTGATCTTTTCAAAAAACCACCTCTTAGATTTATTGATTTTTTCAAGTGTTTTTCTTGTCTCTATCTCCTTCAGTTCTGCTCTGATCTTAGTTATTTCTTGTCTTCGGCTAGGTTTTGAGCTTTTTTGATCTTGCTCCTCTAGCTCTTTCAATTTTAATGATAGGGTGTGAATTTTGGATCTCTCCACTCTTCTCATGTGGACACTTATTGCTATATATTTTTCTCTGCAGACGGCTATAAATGTGTCCCAAAGATTATGGAATGTTGTGTCTTCATTCTTGTTAATTTCAAAGAACTTCTTTATTTCTGCCTTCATTTCATTGTTTACCCAATCAACATTCAAGAGCCAGTTAATCAGTTTCCATGAAGCTGTGCAGTTCTGAGTTATTTTCTGAATTCTGAGTTCTAACTTGATTGCACTATGGTCTGAGAGACTGTTTGTTATGATTTCAGTTGTTTTGCATTTGCTGAGGAGTGCTTTACTTCTAATTATGTGGTCAATTTTGGAGTAGGTGTAATGTGGTGCTGAGAAGAATGTATACTCTGTAGATTTCAGGTGGAGAATTCTGTAAATGTCTATCAGGTTTGCTTGATCCAGGTCTGAGTTCAAGCCCTGGATATCCTTGTTAATTTTCTGTCTGGTTGATCTGTCTGATATTGACAGTGGAGTGTTAAAGTCTCCCACTATTGTTGTGTCGGAGTCTACATCTCTTTGTAAGTTGTTAAGAACTTGCCTTATATATCTGTGTGCTCCTGTATTGGGTCCATATATATTTAGGATCGTTAGCTCTTCTTGTTTTATTGATCCTTTTACCATTATGTAATGACCTTCTTTGTCTCTTTTGATGTTTGTTGCTTTAAAGTCTATTTTATCAGAGATGAGAATTGCAACTCCTGCTTTTTTTTTTTTTTTTTTTCTCTCCATTTGCTTGGTAAATCTTTCTTCATCCCTTTATTTTGAGACTTTGTGTATCCTTGCATGTGGGATGTGTTTCCTGGATACAGCACACCGATGGGTTTTGTTTTTTTATCCAATTTGCTAGTCTGTGTCTTTTGATTGGTGCATTTAGCCCATTTACATTTAGGGTTAATATTGTTATGTGTGAATTTGATACTACCATTTTGATGCTAGCTGGCTGTTTTTCCCATTGGTTGATGCAGATGCTTCATTTTGTTGATGCTCTTTAGCATTTGGTATATTTTTAGAATAGATGTTACTGGTTGTTCCTTTCTATGTGTAGTGCCTCTTTCAGGAGCTCTTGTAAAGCACGCCTGGTGGTGACAAAATCTCTGAGTACTTGCTTGTTGGCAAACGATTTTATTCTTCCTTCACTTATGAAGCTCAGTTTGGCTGGATATGAAATTCTGGGTTGAAAGTTTTTTTCTTTAAGGATGTTGAATATTGGCCCCCACTCTCTTCTGGCTTGTAGAGTCTCTGCTGAGAGATCTGCTGTGAGTCTGATGGGCTTCCCTTTGTGGGTGACCTGACCTTTCTTTCTGCCTGCCCTTAGTATTTTCTCCTTCATTTCAACCCTGGCGAATCTGACAATTATTTGCCTTGGGGTTGCTCTTCTTGTGGAATATCTTTGTGGTGTTCTCTGTATTTCCTGGACTTGAGTATTGACCTGCCTTACTAGGTTGGGGAAATTTTCGTGGATAATATCCTGAAGAGTGTTTTCCAGCTTGGATTCTTTCTCTTCATCACATTCAGGTACACCTATCAAACGTAGGTTGGGTCTCTTCACACATTCCCACATTTCTTGGAGACTTTCTTCATTCCTTTTTGTGTTTTTTTCTCTAATCTTGGTTTCTCATTTTATTTCATTGAGTTTATCTTTGACTTCTGATATTCTTTCTTCTGCTAGGTCAATTTGGCTGTTGAAACTTGTGTATGCTTAGCAAAGTTCTTGTGTTGTGTTTTTCAGCTCTTTCAATTCATTCATATTCCTCTCTAAGTTGTCCATTCTTGTTATCATTTCCTCGTTCTTTGTTCAAATCTATTTTCAAGGTTCTTAGTTTCTTTGCATTGATTTAGAACGTGTTGTTTTAGCTCATTGAAGTTTCTCATTATCCACCTTCTGAAGTCTGATTCTGTCATTTTGTCACATTCATTCTCCATCCAGCTTTGTTCCTATGCTGGTGAGGAGTTTTGTTTTTTTTTTAGGAGGTGAGGTGTTTTGGTTTCGGTTGTTTTCCTCATTTTTGCGCTGGTTTCTTCCCATCTTTGTGGGTTTATTCACCTGTCATCTTAGTAGTTGCTGACTTTTCAATTGGTTCTCTGAGTGGACGCCCAGATTGTTGATGATGAAGTATTTCTGTTAGTTAGTTTTCCTTCTAACAGTCTAGCCCCTCTGCTGTACAACTGCTGAGGTCCACTCCAGGCCCTGCTTGTCTGGGGTACACCTGTAGCAGCTGCACCACAGTAAGGGATGCTACCAGGTTTTTCTTCTGCTATCTTTGTCCCAGAATGATGCCTGCCCAATGTCAGTCTGATTAATCTTTTCTTGAGGTGACTCTTTGGGTATACGGGGGTCAGGGAGCTGCTTGAGGAGATAGTCTGTACTTTATAGGAGCTCCAGTGCTGAGTTGTGAGCTCCATTTTCATTCAGGGTTTTTGGGTGGTTGTGTTCAGGTTGCTGCAGCAGAACTTATACCCCCCCTTTTTTTCCCTCAAATGCTCTGTCTCAGGGAGTTGGGGCTTTCTTTATGAGTGTCCGTTGCACTGTCCTGCCCAGCTAAGAGGCAGTGTAGTCACTATTTGCCTGCTAAGGCTCCTCTCTGCTGCTGCAGCACTCCACCCTACCACCATGGGGTTCCGCCCTACTGTTTTGGGCTCCGCCCTGTTGGCAGAGTCTCTCTGTTATGGCGGGTTGCCTAGGCAATGACAGGCTGCTTCTACAGTGGGCATGTACGTCAATAGGGTCAGTATGCGTTAGTAGTGGCAGACGCCCCTCCCCCACTGAGCTGCACCATCCTGGATTCAGCTGATCCAGCAGTAAAACTCTCAACCCCGTGGGTTTTGAATCGCTGTTTTGTTTGTCCCTGTGGGAGTGGGACCTGCTGAACCTGATCTCTGGGCTCCCTGCCTCAGAGTCCCTTCTCTCTCTCTCTCTCTCTCTCTCTCTCTTTCTCTTTTCCTTTTTTAAGTTGAATGGTTGACTCTCTCACAGATGCCTCAGTCGCCTGCTTACAGGGCACCGGGATCTGCATGATTTCCCGTGCTGTGGCCCACTGCACCAGGTCAAATCATGCTTCCCAGGAATCTCCCGGTCTGTCTCATTGTCCAAGACCCACTTATTCAGATGGATATGTTAATCTGCCCTCCCAAATTTCAGACTGTTGGTTTAACAGGGCACCTGTTAAGTTATTTCTAAGCCATGGACAGGAATATCTCTCTATTGATAGTCTTATAAAACATTTTCTATTAAATTCAGTATAGACTGTATCTTCACTTTATTTTTCAAACATTTTTTTATATTTTTACTTTATTAGTCTATGATCTTCCGACCTGAGTGTGTTATAGATCACTTAAAAAGCTTGTTAAAATGTTGATGCTAAGGGCACATCCCAGTAAATTCAGATTCAATAATTGTAGAAGGGAGCTTGGAATCTGCATTTAAACAAACACTGTAGGGAATTTTTATGTCCACTCACATTTCAGAATCACAACTCTTAAGGAAGAAATCTATCATGTAAAGAAACAGCCTTTCATCTACATTTGATATTTCTCCTAATGCTATCCCTGCCCTATCCCCTCACCTTCTGCTGTCCCTCCCCTAGCTTCCCACCCTCCAACAGGCCCCAGTGTGTGATGTTCCCCTCCCTGTGTCCATGTGTTCTCATTGTTCAACCCCCACTTATGAGTGAGAACAAGCAGCGTTTGGTTGCAGCAAGCCACCATGGCATGTGTGTACCTATGTAACAAATCTGCACACTCTGCACATGTACCCCAGAACTTAAAGTATAATAATAATAATAAAATTAGAAAATGGAAAAATGCTTATAGAATAAGGATATAAAGAAAAAAAAATTGGCCAAGCATAGTGGTTCATGCCTGTAATCACAGCACTTTGAAAAGCCAAGGTGGGAGGATTGCTTATGTCCAGGAGTTCAAGACCAGCCTGGGTAACAGGCTGAGACTCCCTCATCTCTATCTAATAAAATAAAAATAAAATATTTTTGTACAAGAAAATGAATAGCCTTTCTCACACAGTTGCAATGCTTTTACCTTTGCCATAGAGTGCCATTCCCTATTTTAGATCTGGTCCAAGACATTTCTGGGTCCAGTCAGTATTATTAAGACAGACTTCTCTCTACATGCCCCATTCCTATTGCTACCCAGCACTGCCAACTTTCTGAACAGGGGCAAGGCATAGTTGCTTCAATCTGGCCCTGGAAGGAAAACATATAAAACCTTAGGCTTCATTTTGCCTCTTTCCTATGTCACTCAGCTGACATGCTTGACTACTCTTGCTATAGCCACCACATAGCTGTGGTACCCACATTTTCTCACTAAAACTTAGCATAATTGGAACAGAAAATAAGAAAGACCTGAATGTATTTTTTTCTGATCTTTGCTGCTAAATTTATTTAGAACTCAGGAAATTCATGGATTAGCTCATTCATCCCCTGCCTAACCTAAGCCAGGCCTGGCTTGGCTGAGACTCTGGTGGGAAGGAATTAGGGAAGAGGTAGCATACAAGAAGGATGCAGTAATTTTCTTACACCCTGAAAAACTTCTGGCTGATAAAAGTTTAAACACAGTTTGGAGGTATTGTTATAACAGTCATTCCAGAATTTGGGTACTGGAAGTAATAGTTTACTCACTCAAGTCCAGCTTACACTGCATCCCTCCCAAATGTTGCCAGAACCAGCCTTCCTGTCACCATTGATGATGTGTTTATTCCCTTCTGAGACAGCCCATTCTAGTCAATATGGGAGAAAGTTCTTCCTTGTGTTGAATGAATAAAATTTGTTCTTCCTATTGCTTTCCAAAGTCTTCCCCTAAGTATAAACTGAAAACATTTGCTCCCTCTGCTCTTTTATAGCCTTTGGGCAATATAATGTCTGAGACCAAGTCCTGCTGATTCTTCTCTTTTCTGAACTAAACAGCCCCAGGAACTCCAATTGTTTACCAAGCCCTTCCTGTTTTAAACTGAATATTTGTGTCTACACAAATTCATATGTTGAAGCCTCAACCAGAGTGTGACTATATTTGGAGTACTAAGGTTAAATGAAGTCATAAGGGTGGGTCCCTTATCTCATCACATTAGTTTCCTTGTAAGAAGAGACACCACAGAACTTGCTCCCCAATACTTCCTTGTTCACACAATGAATAAAGGCCATGGTGGACATTATGAGAGGGAGGCAATCTACAAGCCAACCAGAGAGCCCTTTTCAGAAACCAAAGCTCCTGGCACCTTGATCATGGATGCCAAACCTCTTGAACTGTAAGAAAATAAATTTCCTTTGTTCAAGGCACTTATTTTATGATATTTTGCTGATGGGAGCCTGAGAACACTAATATACCAGACTACTAACTTTCCTCTGTACAGGTATCAGTTTGTTTGTGTCTCTCTTTACATTCCAGGTCTAGACCTATTCCCCTGATGTGGGCCTGAAAGAAGAAAAGAGAGCTATATTATCAAAGTTTTTAATTAACTTTATTTTGGAATTATGTTGGTGTTTTCTAAGTCAGTTCTCCTCATCCAACTTAGTGCGTCTGTCCTGAATGTCCTGAATGCCACGTGGACCCACCATACTCCACAGGGATCTGATTCTAGAGGCAGATAATGCATCCCTTGCTCTCTTCTAATCCTAGTCTATTAATGTATTGGTAAATATTTAATATACTATTTATTCAATAAGTATGACTATTTTGTGCCTGGCAGTGCTCTGGACACTAGAAACAGAACACTGAATAAGGCAGATACTTTCCTGTTTTGTTGGGCTTATATTCCAGTGGGGGAAAACAGATAATGAATGCCAAGTGTGAGTGAAGGGGAGGAAGGCAGCAAAACACACTGCCATGTGTGTACCTATGCAACTATCTTGCACGTTCTGCACATGTACCCCCAAACCTATAATGCAATAAAAATTAAAAAAAAAAAGAAAGAAAAGCTGTTTTCTTGCCTTATGGCAAGTAACAAAATAATTCTTAGCTGGACACAGACTCAGACAAAGACTTACAGCACCCCTGCCTCAAAACTCATCCTTAACAGAGTTATTTTCATAATTGAGGAAGCCAAGGCTTTCCCTACTCCCACACAGATGTCTGGATTCTAAGCTGGGCTGCAAACTGATAGCTAGCAATCAGACCCCTGCAGTTGTCATAAAAACTCTGGAAACTAAGCATTGTAAGAACTCTTTTTATTAGTCTAGATTTCTTATAAAACACTCTATGTCAGGCTGCCAATTCAGTCTCCAGGACAATGTTCACCTTCCACATTAGCAAATACTTTTTTGCCACATTCCTAGATTTTTTAGATTTAGTTTTGACTATTCAAGTCTATTACAATTAAACAATAAAACTGTGCTTTGTAGTCAGATGGGCCTAAGTTCAAATCCTAGCCCCATTTTCTGAACCACTCAGTTTATAGTCTTATGGAAGTTAGTGAATGCTCTAAACCCAGATTCTTCACCCACTTCATTGATTGTTGCCAGGAGTTAACAGAAACATCACTTCAATAGACTCAACTGGTTTCTTTAGTAGGTTCACTTCCCTTTAACATTCCAACAACTCTCATATCAGTTGCCACAAGAAGTGACATGTCTTACCAGGTTTTCCTCCTCAATTTTTTTCTGGAAGGGTCTAAGGAAGGAATCCATATTATACTAATACGTTCTGGTCATTTTGCTTCTCACCACCTCAACCAGCCATCTTGCTTGTAACTGCTACTCCACTCCAGGCTAGTCATTTCTTGGCCTTTCTTAACTGCTTTTCTTCAGGCTACTCCAAGTTTCTGCTGCCTTGCTCTTAGGTCCCACCTCCCACCTCCACTCCCAAGGCTGAATTCAATTTTCTATCCTAACTGGAATAGCTACAGGAGATGTTGTCAAGGTTTCAAAGGTTCCAGAGACATTTTTTTCTTAGATGTCGATAAAGATCAGAGAACCTAAGATTCCCATTTTCCCAGTAATCTTTATGAGAGAAAACTGTTTCTCAAGCCTATAGAGTAGTATTGTGGGCCCAATGCCAATGTGGGTTGGGGAGGAGTTCAGCTACCTCTGTATCCCAAAGCAAATCTCAAGAAACAGGATTATCTTTTTCTGGTTATAGATGAAAAGCAGCTGGCATAACTTTGTTGGAACTGGACCTGGCAAAGGGGGTGAGATGAAAAGAGAGACCTAAAGATGAGCATTATGTAATCCTTAGTTTGCAGTTTTGCAAGGGAGGAAAATACGTATGTGAATGGAAGGCATATATGGGATATTACTTTTCCACCAAAGGCCTAGTTACATTGTAGAGGGGAGGGTTTCTATTCTCTCAATCTTGTCTCTGGGAAAACAGACCTGACTAGACTTTATTAGCAAGCCTGCTCATATCATCCCAGCTATCATAGGAATCTGGCATGGCAGTGATCTTGTGGCACCTGAGGATTTTTGATTATGCCAGGATCATCCTCAAGTCTTCCCCAGTTTGCTGTTACTCTTGTAAAGCAGGATCTTCCAATCCTTGGACCCCTGAGGTTCTGAGCAATACACTCATGTGCACACATTTGGGAACTTTGTTCCCAAATGGACCGTAGTTTTGAGTCTTCTCATGATGCTTCCTTTAAACTGTGGCTTTCTAATGATGCCTCCATGCCATTGTACATTCCCTGAAAGAACCACTGGGCTAAGCAAGAAATATATCTTCTGATCAGATCATTTGTGTTCTTCATTATGAAAGAAAAAAAGAAGTGTATGCTTATCTTACCTTTGGCTTTCTACTCTATCTTCCAGACATACTAAATATTTTGCCACATCTCAATCACATAGTAGTCTTTCACATATCCATATACTTGTTTGAAATACCACCTCTTGTCCCAACCGCTTTCATAATCACCATGAAGACTCTATATAACCTGATCCTTGCCCACATCTTTAATCTCATCTCATATTACTCTTCCTCTCATTCACTATATACAAAGTGTAGTTTAAAAAAATTATTCTCTGATACCACCAAGCTCATGTGTCTTTAGGGGCCATTGCACTAGCTATTTCCTCTACTTAAACTGCTTTTATATTACTACTTAAAGTTTTGTTCTACACCTATTTGTTTATTGTCTGTATCTGCAACTAGAATGGAAAGTTGATGAAGCCTAAGACCTTCATCTTGGTTGTCTAGTGTAGTGCCTAGAAAACACTAGGTGTTCAATAAATATATTTATAATGAAAATGACTGTTACTGTATTTTTCAAACAAAGAGCTGGAGTGCAAAGGCTGTATTAGTACCATGTCTGTATGTTAATTTACTGCTAGGAGAAAGTGATGAAGATATAGGGGTGACAGTCTGGTTCCAAGAGTCATGCTAGAAATTCAAGCTTTCAATCTCTGGCCTTTGCTTTAATTCATTTTCCATACAGCAGTAGAAGTTGAAAATTTTATTTTGTTGAGTTAAAATCAACAAATAAAAATTACATATATGCAAGGCGTACAACATGGTTATTTGCTATACATACACATTGTGAAATGATAGTCACAATAAAAGTAAATAACATAGCAATCACCACAATTAGTTACAATTTGTGGGTAATGAGGATGAGGACACAAAATCTACTGTTTCCACAAATTTCAAGTAAACAAAACTGAAGTATTAACTGAGTCATCATGCTATACATTAGATACCAGGACTTGCTCATCTCATAAAAGTGTGTGTGCATTGACCAACATCTTCCTATTTCCCTCAAACCCCTGTTCCTGGATATCACCATTCTATTCTCTGCTTCTATGAGTTGAACATTTAATTTTAGATTCCATATGTAAGTGAGATGACACAGTATTTGTCTTTCTATGTCTGATTTAGCTTACTTAGTGTAATGTCCTTTAGATTAATCCATGGTATTGCAAATGGCAGGATTTCCTTCTTTGTATGGCTGAATAATATTCCATTTTGTCTAGCTAACTAGCTAGCTAGCTATGGTGTATCAATTTATCTTTATCTCACATTTTCTTTATCCATTCATCCATTAACAGACAGTGCGGTTGTTTCCACATGTTAACTATTGTGAATAATGCTGCAAAGTACATGGGGGCACAAATATCTCTTCAAGATACTGATCTCATTTTCTGTGGTTATATACCTAGAAGGAAAATTGCTTCTCATTTTTCTTTGTATATATACTCAGAAGTAGAATTGCTGGATTGTATTCTACGTTTAATTATTTGAGGAAACACCATATTCTTTTCCATAGTGGCTGCATTAATTTACATTCCCACTAACAGTTTCCAAGAATTTCTTTTTCTACACACTCTTGCCAACATGTTATTTTATGTCTTTTTGATAATAGACATCCTAATAGATGTGTGGTGATACCTCATTTTGATTTTGAGTCACATTTTGGTGATGATTAGTGACATTGTGCACCTTTTTATATAGCTGTGGGCCATTTGTATATTCACTATGGAAAAATGTTTATTCAAGCCCTTTGCTCATTCAATTCAAACTAATAAATTTATTTATTATTTTAGTTTATTTTGTCTTTGAGTTGTGAGTTTCTCATAAATTTTGAAATTGACTCTTATCTGATACATGGTTTGGAAATATTTTCTTCCATTCTGTGGATTGCCTTTGCATGTTGTTGCTTGTTTTCTTTTCTGTGCAAAAGCTGTTTAGTTTGGTGCAGCCTGCCTGTTTATGTTTTATTTTTTTGCATGGCTTTTGGTCTCATACTCAAAAAATTATCATCAAGACCTGTGACAAGGTGATATATTTCCTGTTTCCTTCCAGTAGTTTTATGGTTATAAGTCTAACATTTAAGCCTTTAATCCAGTTTGAGTTCATTATTGTATATAGTGTAAGCAAAAGGCCTAATTTTGTTATTTTGCCTGTGGATACTCAGTTTTCCCTGCATCATTTATTAAAGAGAATAACCTTTCCCTATTGAATATTCTTGGTGTCCTTGTCAAATATTAGTTGACCATATATGTTTGGATTTATTTTTGGGCTCTCAAATCTGTTATATTGGTCCATGTGTCCTTTTTAATATTAGTATTATACTGTTTTAATTACTATAGCTTTGTAATATAGTTTAACATCAGAAAGTGTGATGCCCTTAGCCTTTTTCTTCTCAAAATTGCTATTGATATTTAGAATACTTTCTCAGTTCAAATAAATTTTGAGATTCCACTTTTATTTCTTTTTTTTTTTTTTTTTTTTTTTTTTTTTTTTAATTTTTATTGCATTATAGGTTTGGGGGTACATGTGCAGAACAAGCAAGATAGTTGCATAGGTACACACATGGCAGTGTGCTTTGCTGCTTTCCTCCCCTTCACCCACACTTGGTATTCATCCCCAGGCTATCCCCCCCAGCCCCCCCCCTGCTGTCCCTCCCCCATTCCCCCCAACAGTCCACTTTTATTTCTGTGAAAAATGTCACTACAATTTTGATGAAGATTGCATTGAATTTGTGATCATTTGGGGAAATACATACATTTGAAAACTTCTAAGTCTTGTGACCAATTAATAAAAGATATCTTTTTATTTGTGTCTTCTTTAATTTCTTTCATCAATTTTCTATACTTTTCAGTGTACAGATTTTTCACCTCAGTTTATTCCTTAGTATTTAATTTTTTATGCTAAGTGTAAATGTTTTCTTAATTTCTTTTTCAGATAGTTCATCGTTAGTGTATGAAAACACAACTGATTTTTGCTTGTTGATTTTGTATGCTGGAATTTTACTGAATATGTTCATTTGTTCTAACAGTGTTTTTTGGTGGACTCTTTAGAGTTCTCTATGTATAGGTAATCTGCAATCAGAGAAAATTTTACTTTTTTTTAAATTTGGATAACTTTTATTTGTTTATCTTGCCTAATTGCTCTGGCTAAGACTTCTAGTACAATATTAAATAAAAGTGACAAGAGTGAATATTCTTTGTTTCTGTTTAAGATTTATTTTAAGCTCATGGGTACAAGTGCAGGTTTTGCTACCTAGGTAAACTTGTTTCATGGGAGTTTACTGCATAGATGATTATTTTATGACCCAGGTATTAAGCTGGTACCTATTAGTTATTTTTCCTGATCCTCTCCCTCCTCTCACCTTCCACTCTCTGAAAGGTCTCAGTGGATGATGTTCCCCTCTAGTTGTCCATGTGTTATTATCATTTAGCTCCAATTTATAAATGAGAACATATGTTATTTGGTTTACTGTTGCTCGGGTAGTTTGCAAAGAATAATGGTCTCCAGTTCCATTCATGTCCCTGCAAAGAACATAATCCAACATTCTTTGGTATTGCTGCATACAAGTTTATGGTGCATATGTACCACATTTTCTTTGTCCAGTCTATTATTGATGCATCTTTAGGTTAATTTCATGTCTTTTCTATTGTAAATTTTACAGCAATGAACATACGTGTGCATGCATTTTTATAATACAATGATTTGTATTCCTTTGGGTATATGCCCAGTAATAGAATTACTGGGTTGAAAAGAATTTCTGTCTTTAGGCCTTTGAGGAATCGCCACACTGTCTTCCACAATGGCTGAACTAATTTACTCTTCCAACAGCAGTGTGTAAGTATTCCCTTTTCTCCACAACCTCTCTAGCATCTATTATTTTTTGATTTTTCATAATAGCCATTCTGACTGGTGTGAGATGGTGTCTCATTGTGGTTTTTATTTGCATTTCTCTAATAATCAGTGATGTTGGATCTTTTCTTCATATCATTCTTGGCTGCATGCATATCTTCTTTTGTGCCTACTTTGTGGGGCAAAGGCTATAAAAAATGGACATTCTTATGTTGTTCCTGGTCTTAAGGGAAAAAGGTTTTAGCTTTTTACTGTTTAGCATGATGTTTACCATGGGCTTTTCATACATTTGTTGTGTTAAGGTATATCCCCTCTACATCTAAATTTTTTGGTGTTTCATTGTGAAAGAATGTTAATTTTTTTCAAATTATTTTTCTACAATGATTGAGAAGATTCTTTGATTTTTATTCTTCATTCTGTTAATGTGGTATATCACACATTAATTTTTTGTATGTTGAACCACACTTTCATCTCAGTGTCAAATTCCACTTGATCATGGTGTATAATTGTTTTAATATGCTGTTGAATTCAGTTTGATAGTATTTTGTTGAAAACTTTTGCATCTACTTATCTGAGATATTGGTCTGTAATTTTTATTTTTCATAGCAACCTTATTTGGATTTGGTATGGTAGCCTTGTAAAATGAGTTTGTAAGTTTTCCCTCTTCTTTAAATTTTTTGGAAGTGTTTGAAAATAGGCATTTGTTTTTCCTTAAATGCTTTGTAATATTTACCTGTGAAACCATATCCTGAAATTTTCTTTCATGGCTGTTTTTTTTAATATACCTTCCAGCTCCTTACTTATTATTGGTCTGTTTAAATTTTCTGCTTCTTTATGATTCAGTGTTGGTAGGTTGTAAGTTTATAGGAATGTATGCATTTTGTAAAGACAATTTAACATATTGGTGTAGTGTTGTTAATAGTAGCATATTATGAACATTTGTAATTCTGTAGTATAAATTGCAATGTCTTTTTTTTCATTTTAAATGTTACATACTTGAGTTATTTCTCTTTTCTGTTAGTCTAGCTAAGAGTTTGCTGAGTTTATCAATTTAAAATATTGACTCAGTTTTATTGATATTTTTTACTGTCCTTATTTTATATCTGCTTTATTCATCATTATTTCCTTTTTTCTGCTGTTTTGGGGACTAGTTTGTTCTTTTGCTCGTTAATTGAGGTCTAAAGTTAGATTGTCTATTTAAAGTCTCTTTTTTCTTACTGTAGGCATTTATTGCTATTAATATTTTTCTCTCAGAACTGCCTTTGCTGCATTCCTTGAACTTTGGCAGGTTGTAGCTTCATTCTTGTTTTTCTAAACATATTTTTTTAAATTTCCCTTTTGATTTCTCTTTGACCTATTGGTTGTTTGGAAGTGTGTTGTTTAATTTGCACATATTTGTGAATTTTCCAAAATTCCTTCTGCTGTTAATTTCTAGTTTATAGTGTTGTGTTTGCAAAAGATATGTGAGATGGTTTTAATTTTTGTAAATTTGTTAATATTTGTTTTGTGGCCCAACATACAATCTATTCTGAAGCATGTTCTGCATGCACTTGAGAAGAATGTGTATTTTGTTGCTGTTGGAATAAAGGTTCTTTACATAATTGTTAGGTCCATTTTGTCTAAAGTGTGGTTCAAGTTCACCGTTTGCTTACTGACTTTTTCATCTGGATAATCTATTCATTTTCAGAAGTGGACTATTGAAGTCCCCTATTATATTGTGTTTTGTTGTTTTCTTCAGTTTTATTAATATTTGCTTTATATATTTAGGTTTTCCAATGTTGTATGTGTATACATTTATAGCTATTATAGCTTTTTATCATGAATTCTCTCCTTTATCATTATATAGTGATGCTCCTTGTCTCTTATGATAGAATTCAAATGAGAATTTGTTCTCCCTGATAAAAGTATAGCCACTCATGCACTCTTTTGGCTAAAAATTTCTTAGACTATCATTTTCATTCTTTAACTTTCAGGCCTATGTGTTTCATTAAGGTTACAGGACTCTATTCTAAGCAATACAACCTTGATCCTTATGTTTTAATTACAAAACTTGTGGGAACATAGTAAGTATATATATTTATGGGGTACTTGAGATGTTTTTATACAGGCATACTGGGTATGTGGGATACCCAGTATCACATTGGGGTAAGTGGGATATTAATTACCTCAAGTATTTATCCTTTTCATGTTACAGACAATCCAATTATAAACTTTCAGTTATTTTACAATGTGTAATAAGTTATTTTTCACTGTAGTTATTCTACTATGCTATCATGTAGAAGACTGCATTCATTATTACTATATTATTGTACATATTAAACATCATTACTTCCCTTTTCACTCCACTACCCTTCTCAGGCTCTGATAACAATCATTTACTCTCTATCTTTATTAGTTCAACAGTTCTGATTTTTAGCTTCTACAAATATGTGAGAACATGTAAAGTTTATCTTTCTGTCCCTCACTCTTTTCACTTAACATGAAATCCTCCAGTTCCAACCATACTGTTGCAAATGACACAACCTCATATAGAGCACATTTTTTTTAAAATTTTACATTTTTATTGCATTTTAGGTTTTGGGGTACATGTGCAGAACGTGCAAGATAGTTGCATAGGTACACACATGGCAGTGTGTTTTGCTGCCTTCCTCCCCTTCACCCACACATGGACACTTAGGTTTCTTTAAAATTTTGGCTATCTGAGTTTTAGTTTTTATAAAGGTGTTTTTTGTGTGGATAGCTTTTCAATTCAATGTTCCTGTGAATAATCACTGGAGGCCTCTACTCAGCCCTTTTGCTCCACCTACCCACTTAAAAAATCGATTCATTCATTCTGTGTCTTTTGATTACAGAATAGAATCCAATTACATTTAAAGTAATTATTGATAGGTAAAGACCATTACTTTATTTTTAATTGTTTTTTATTTTATTTTATTTTTTACACTTTTGTGGATTCTTCTCATTTCTTTTTATGTATTTTTGGTGATTTATTGATTTTTTAAAGAGTAAATTTGCTTTAATGCCTTTTCCTTTATCTTTTGTATATTGACTAAAGGTTTTCTCTTTGTGTGTACCATGGGCTCACGTAAAATATCTTACAACAATCTCTTTTAGCTAGGAATATCTACACATCAATTGCATGCAGAAATGGTACACTTTTACTCACCTTCACCATGTTTTATACTGTTTGTATCACAATATCTTATCATGTTGTGTATTCACTAACAAATTATTGCAGCTATAGCTATTTAAATAATTTTATCTTTTACATTTTATATCAGAGTTAAAAGTGATTTATATACCACTATTGTAGTCTTATATAATTGAGAATTTGACTATATATTTACATTTACAAGGGTGTTTTATAGTGTCATATATTCTCATGCTGTTAATTGGTATTCTTTCATTTTGACTCAAAGAACTCTCCTTAAGTATCTTTCTAAGGTAGGTCTTGTGTTTATGTACTCTCTTAGCTTTTGTTTGGGAATTTCTTTATTTCTCCTTCATTTTTGAAAAACCATTTTGCTGAATATACTATTCTTGGTTGCTGTATTAGTCATGGTTCTCTAGAGGAACAGAACTGATAGGATAGATGTTTATATAAAGGGGAGTTTATAAGGAGTATTGACTCACATGATCACAAGGTAAGGTACCACAATAGGTCATCTTCAAGCTGAGGGGCACAGAAGCCAGTATGAGTCCCAACGCTGAAGAACTTGGATTCTGGTATTTGAGGGTGGGAAGCATCCAGCATGAAAGAAAGATGTAGGCTGGGAGACCAAGCCAGTCTACTCTTTACACATTTTTCTGCCTGCTTTTATTCTGGCTGCACTGGCAGCTGATAAGATTGTGCCCACCAAGATTGATGATGGGTCTACCTTTCCCAGTCCACTAACAACAATGTTAATCTCTTTTTGCAACACCTTCACAGACACACCCAGGAATGATACTTTGTATTCTTCAATACAATCAAGTTGACAGTATTAACCATCAAAGTTGCCATTTTTTTTTTTTTTGCTTGAGTATTTTAAATATTCATGCCACTCCTTCTTGGCCTGAAAAGTTTCTGTTAAGAAATATGCTGATATCCTTATTAGGTTTACCTTGAATGTGATGAGTCTCTTTTCTCTTGCTGCTTTCAAGATTCTTACTTTATCGTTTACTTTTGAAAATTTAATTTTAATGTATATCAGAGTATTCACCTTGAGGTTGATCTTGTTTGAGATTCCTTTAACCTCACAAATTTGGATGTCCATATAACTTTCAATATTTGAAAATTTTTCAGCTAGTCTTTCTTTAAATAAGTTTTCAGCTCTTTTCCTCTCTCTTTTTCTTATTCTGGGACTCCTAACATTTGCATATTCTGTCACTTGATGTTGCACAGGTCCCTTTGCTGTCTTCATTTCTTTTATTTTTCCTTTTTCATTCTCTAACTGGCTAATTTCAATGACCTTTCTTCGATTTTCTTAATTTTTTCTTCTATATGATCAAGTCTGCAGTTGAAGTGCTCTGTTAAATATTTCAGTTCTGTCATTGCATTATTCAGCTCTGGAATTTTTGTTTGGTTCTCATATGTTTTCTGTTTATTAAACTTTTCATGTTATTCATGTCTTCTTTTTCCTTTTTCTTTTAGGTGTTTATATGTATTTCCTTACATCTCATTGAGTTTCTTTAAGATAATTATTTGGAATTCTTTATCAAGCAATACATGGATCTCCATTTCTTTGAGTTGTGTGACTGAATTTGTATTAGTTTTCTTTGGTGATGTCATGTTTTCTTGATTCTTCATTATCTGTGCAGCCTTTTGTCTGTGCATTTGTAGGAGCAAATGCACCTTCCAGTCTTTACTGACTGGTTTTGGCAGAGAAAGATCTTCCCCTACTGCATCCTTAGTCTGATGGGATTGCCTCTGGGCTTTTAATTGAATGGGTTTGTATTCAACTTATGTGGCTCCTGCTGAGTCCTTAACGTGGTTCACAGTTGGTGAACCTCTTAAGAACTTATGGAGACATGGATCCTGGGTGGACAGGACTGTCTCCAGTGCTTTGGTCATTAGGCCTGGCACTGAGATAAGGGTCTTCTTCAGTACCCACATACAATAGGCCTGTTACCAGGAGAAAAGATGATTATGGCTCATTTTGGGTCCCTGGGAGGACTCCCACTGTGTCTCCAAGTGGTTTCTGGGCAGAAAGTACTGGATTTTAACTGAAGCTGAGAAGGGCTGAAACTGAGTCACCAGTACATTCTAGGGGCCAAAGGTGAGATTGAGGTCTGCAGACCTACCTCTGAAGGCATGAATAGGGGAATAGGCTTGTCTTCCTCCAGAATCCTGGCAGACAGTACTGTTCTCAGAATACAAGCTGAAGGGGCTAGAGCCAACTTATAGAGCTGTTTCTGTATCTACAGCCAAGACTGAGTTCTGCAGACCAGTCACCTGAAGCACAAGTGAGCGTCACTTCGATGTTTTGTGCAATATGATTCTGGTAGCAGGACCAAAGCCAAATGGGGATGTAGCCAAACCCACAAGAGTCAGATCTGTTTCCTGGTCTGATCTTGCAACCACAACCTGCCACTTGGATGATGGTCTGCTCTTTCAAAATAACCATCCTTGGTCTTGGATTCTACCAGCGTTTTGCTATCTCTTTCCTGAATTCCAAAGCTTCAACTCAAATACCTTTGTCTGTGGATGGCTGCCAAATTATTGTTTTTGTTTGGGGAATGGGAGTAAGGGCTTTTTATTCTGCCATCTTGCTAATATGATTGCTGCACAGTGAACTTTTCAGAACATAAGTATTTTTTCTTTTTTATATCACTCCCCTGCTTAAACCGTTCAGTGACTTTCTATTATTGTTAGGTTAAATTCATTCATTATATTACAAAAAGTTACTGAACAATCTATTTGCTATTTCCAATTACTGCATAAATATTACTTCAAATTTATAGACTGAAAACAGCATTCCTTTATTAGTTGACAATTCTATAGGCCAAAAGTCTAGTTATGTTGCAGTTAGGTTCTCTTTTCAGGATATCACAAGGCTGAAATCAAGGTGGCAGCTTAGCTGAGTTATCATTGGATACTTTGGAGAAAAATTATCTTTTAAGTTCATATTTGGTTTTAGCAGCATTAAGTCCCTTAAAGTTTTAGGACTGTTTTCTTCCTGGCTGTAAGCTAGGGTCTACTCTCAGCTCTCTCCATTTTCCAGACAGCAACAGTGCATCAAATCCTTTATGTCCATTAAAACTTTGACTTCTTTTTCTACCCCTATTCAGAGAAAACTCTCTGATTTTAAAGGCCTGTATCAGGCCAACCAGGATAATCTCTCTGTCTTGATGTAAAATGACTTGTGGTCATAATTACATATAAAAGTTCCTTTAAAACAATATCTGGATTAGCCTTTTATTGAATAACTTCACACCAGAGGCCAGAAATTTGGGGAAGCCATTTTAGAATTTTACCTACCACAAATATTCATTTTGTATTCAGCACTTAGACACTGAGCTAAAACATCAAATCAGCAAAAAGTTATGGTACATGAAGCTTTTATATTATAGTACAAGGAAACAGAAAAGAAATAAATAAGTATAATATATAGTACAGCAGATGATAATAAATCACATGGAAAATTAAATTAGAAAAGAAGATTGGAATTGATAGGGTAGAATTGCAATTCAATTATAAATTAGATGATTAAGAGAATCCTCACTGAGTGAGTGAAATTTGAGCAAAGATTTTAAAGCCTACTGGTATTTGGGGAAAGGGCATTTTGGGCATAGAGAACAGCAGGTGCAAATTCCCTGAAGTAGAAAACAGTCTGTATTCTGTCCCCAAAGTTGCTTCCTGCTTCCCTCTTCAGCATTATCTCAGTCCCTCCATTCCTTATTTTTCAGCTTAACTTACATTCTTCTTTCTGTAATTTTTTCCCCAGGCCTTTATGTGACTGGCTCTTCTCATTTAGATCTTGGCTCATGTAATTTTCCTGTTCAATTATTAAATCTCATACTTCCCTTTAGTTTTCCTTTATGACCCTTATAATTTGTGAGTATAAACTAGTGGGTAATTGTGAAATTACTTTCTCTAATAGATGGTTAATTTAATCTGCAAATGTGTTATGTGTGTTTCGCTATTATATTACTGATGTCTAATGCAGTGACACATAATTTAGGCTTCATTGAATAAATTAATCAAAACAAAATGCAAAAATAAATTGGTTATTTCGACTAATGTATATTAGTCTGTGAAGTCCTGTCTATCAAGATTGATTTTAAATGTTTGTGGACATCCAAGTAATGTGTTCTTATTATCGAATTTGTAAACAAAACCCACATTTTAATTTATAAAACATATGTTAAACCAAATACCACCCACTTCTATCACAATGTTGTTTTTCATGTAAGCTTTTGCTTGAATCAGGCTATTTAAATAAGAGAGGATACAAGCAGACAGAAAAAAATTTCATGCTCATGGTTAGGAAGAATCAGTATAGTAAAAATTGCTATACTACTGAAAGTTATTTATAGATTCAATGGTATCTCCATCAAGGTCCCATTGACTATCTTCACAGAATTGAAAAAAAACACTTTCAACTTCATATGGAACAAAAAGAGAGCTGGCATAGCCAAGGAAATCTAAGCTAAACAAAAACAGCAGCAGCAACAATAACAACAAAGTGGAGGGTATCATGCTACCTGACATCAAACTATGCTACAAGCTTACAGTAATCAAAACAGCATGGTACTCACACCAAAACAGAGATTATACACCAATGGAACAGAACAGAGGCCTCACAAGTAATTCCACACATCTACAACCATCTGATCTTTGACAAACCTGAAAAAAAAAGGCAATAGGGAAATAATTCCCTGCTTAATAAATGGTGTTCAGAAAACTGACTAGCCATGAGCAGAAAGCTGAAACTGAATCCCTTCCTTACACCTTATACAAAAATTAACTCCAGATGAATTAAAGATTTAAACATAAGACCTAACACCATAAGAACCCTAGAAGAAAACCTAGGAAATACCATTCAGGATGTAAAAATAGTCAAGGACTTCATGACTGAAAAACCAAAAGCAATGGCAACAAAAGCCAAAATAGAAAAATGGGATATAATTAAACTAAAGAGCTTCTGCACAGCAAAAGAAACAATCATTAGAGTGAACTGGCAATCAACAGAATGGGAAAAAAAGTTTTGCCATCTATCCATCTAACAAAGGGCTAATAACCAGAACATACAAACTACTTAAACACATTACAAGAATAAAACAACCCCATCAAAAAGTGGCTGAAGGGTATGAATAGACACTTTTCAAAATTAGACATTTATGCATCCAACAAAAATATGAAAAAACAACCTCATCGTAACTGATTAGAGAAATGCAAATCAAAACCATATAGAGTTACCATCTCATGCCATTTAGAATGGTGATCATTTAAAAATCTGGAGACAACAGATGCTGGAAAGGATGTGGAGAAACAGGAACACTTTTACACTGTTGGTGTAAAAGTATTCAAACATTGTGGAAGACAGTGTGGCGGTTTCTCAAGGGTCTAAAACTAGAAATACCATTTGACCCAACAATCCCATTACTGGGTATATGCCCAAAAGATTATAAAACATTCAGTTATAAAGACACATGCACATGTATGTTTACTATGGCACTGTTTACAATAGCAAAGACTTGGAACCCACCCAAATGCCCATCAGCGAGAGACTGGATAAGGAAAATGTAGCACATATACACCGTGGAATACCATACAGCCATACAAAAGGATGAGTTTGTGTTCTTTGCAGGGACATGGATGAAACTGGAAACCAACATTCTCAGCAAACTGACACAAGAACAGAAAACCAAACACTGCATATTGTCATTCATAATTGGATGTTGAACAATGAAAACACATGGAAACAGAGAGGGGAACATCACACACTGGGGACTGTCAGGGGTGGGATTGGTAGGGGAGGCCTAGCAAGGAGTGGGGATTGGGGAGGGATAACATTAGAAGAAATACCTAATTTAGATGATGGGGTGATGAATGCAGCAAACCACCAAGGCACATGTATACCTATGTAACAAACGTGCACATTCTGTACATGTACCTCTGAACTAAAAGTATAATAAAAAAAGAAAAAAGTGTTTAAAAACCACTGATATGATCTCATCACCTCACTGGCCAAAATGGGACACTGTGTTCACAGAAGCAAAAACAGAGACTTTCTCAAGGTTAGGTGGTGAGTCAGTGGTATCACTAACACCCTGAACTATGTCTTCTAACTGTTGGTCTAGTAAGATTCTTTCTCCATACTCTATGTGTATCTAAATGAAATGTGCCATAATGGGGGATATGGGAGATGTGGTTGCAGATGACTACTGGACCCCTCTGAGAAGTCAGAGGAAAACAGTGAGAAATACAGCTGATGTCAATATTGAGCATGCAGGTCCAGTCTGGGACAAAGAGCAAAGTGCTCATGGATTCAAGAAATGGGCTGGAGAGCTGCCTCCAAGATACAGCATGAATATTTTCTTACTCTTCAGACCTGCAATAGTGCCCACATAAAGCTCTCTGGATGTATGGTCACAGATTCATAGTACTTGCAGGCTGGGGAGTAACCAATTATAATATGGCTGTGCTACTGGTTATTTCTTGTATATAAGCAGAAAAGATTGTCAAATCTTAGTGTTACATGGTACTTTAATTCATAAACATGTATGAATTATTGACTCTTTCAGATATCCTGTTGGATACCAGGGATGGCATTGAATAAGACATGGATCCTACCCACAAAGAGGTCATAATGTAGTAGGGTACATAGATAAGGATACAGAGTATGATAAGACTTGTATTGGAGATTAGTATGGGGAGCTGTGCAATAGTCATTCCTGTAGTATAATTGGTCAACGGTTATTCAAAATTTTGATCACTTCTAGAGATGGGGAAGCTCATTGTCTTTCTAGGCACATGCTTCTGTAGAACTGCCTGCCAGTTCTCCAAGTCCTAAAGACTGCAAACGTTTCATGGAAGCTGAGGACTGAGTGTAGTTTTTTAAAAATCATATAAATATCTTAGTGTCATAGAAAAAGCTCTGAAAGTAAATCAGCAAAGGTAAGGTAAAAAAATAAAACAACAGCCATTACAGAAATAACTATGCAGGTTTTGAAAAGAATGAAGCAGTTTTAAGTATGTACAGACATAAAAAGAACTTTAAGATATGTAGTTAAATGAATAAATCATATCACAGAACAATACATTTAAAAAGACCCAAATTGTAGACTACATTTACATAAAATCACTGTACATGAATACATGCAGAAAATGTATAAAATACAGACTAACACCATTGATCTCAGAGTATAAAAGTAGATTGGAATGGGGGTTGGAAGGAGAGAACTGGTCTGAAAATTAGTATACCTGGATCTTAATCCCAAATTCCCTACTGATTCACAGTGTAATCTCAGGCAATTCCTGCTTCCTTTCCAAGCCTCAGTTTTCTTACTTAAATGAAAGAAGAGGTTAAATAGGTTCTTTTGTAAAGTTATTTCTGCCCTAGCAATTTCTTCTTCATTAATATCTACAAGTTAATTTTGAGCCTAAATTCAGGAGCTGAAATTTATATTGTTTATATTTCATCTTGTTCATTTTGGTCTAGGATTCCAGATGTCTGAGATCATTTTAAAATCATTATATTTTATTCTATGGCATTAGTCTTGGGGTGTCTGCAAAACTGATATCCCTTTCCTGCATGCATTTATCCATCTTAAAAATAAGTCAATAAGAACATGACTTAGTCAATCTTTTCAAGTTGACACAAAACTAGTATGCAGTAGTGTTTTGATAACCCATTCTTGCTCTGAAAATTCACCAAACAATACGCTTATCTTGTCTATACTTCAACATCCCACCCATTGAAAACCTTATAGGAGATTTTGTCAGGCATTTGATTAAAATACAGATAACACTTCCCTAATTTACCAGCCTAGCAATCCTGTGAAAAAATAAAATTTAAATAGTTTTGAATGAGTTAATCTATGTGAACCCAAAATAGCTCCTGGTGATTTCTGCTTTCCCTTCTAGGTACCTATGAACATATTTTATTCTAGTTTTTTTTTATTTTTATTATTTCCTGGTTTTCCATTTCTAGTATTTGACTTTTACCTATTTATTTATTTATTTCTAAAATCAGGAGGCTTCCAAGATGGCATCGTAGAGGCAACTCAGGATTGCAGCTCTCAGTGAAGGTGCAGAGGGTGAGTCCTAGCTGCATTCTCCGATGGACCTTTTTTGCCCACAGAACGTTGAATGTCCCATGTGTGGGAGAGACACGGGATGCTAGCACAGCCGGCTCACATGGCTGGTTCAGCTGGCACCGCAGCGCAGCGGCACTGGGCACAAAACTCACTGGTCGGGGTGCCCTGTTAAACCGGCAATCTGAGATTTGGAAGGGCAGATTGGCATGTCCATCTGATTGAACGGGACTTGGACAATGAGCCAGACGAAAAGATTCCTGGGAAACGTGATCTGAGTTGGTGCAGTGGGCAGAAGCACGGGAGATTGCATGGATCCCAGTGCCCTATCAGGAGGCTACTGGGGTGTCAGTGACAGAGTCAACCGTTCAGCTTGGGGAGAGGAAAAGAGAGAGAGAGAGGACAGACTCTGAGGCAGGGAGCTGGGTGATCGGGCTCGGCGGGTCCCACCCTAACAGGTACAAGCAGGGTGGCGATTGGAGGTGCTCGGGGCTGAGAGTTTTGCTGCTGGCATCTAGGATGGTGCAGCCCAGTGGGGGAGGTGTGTCCACCACTACGAACGCAATCCGCCCCTACTGAAGTACCGCCCAGGGCTGATGCAGCCTGCCATTGCCAAGGCAACCTGCCATAACAGAGAGACTCCACCAGCAGGGCAGAGCTCGCCACAGCAGAACGGATCCCCGTGGCAACAGGGAAGACCGGTGCTAGCAGGGTGGAGCCCTGGCAGGCAAATAGTGAATAAACTGCCTCCTAGCTGGGCAGAGCAGTGCAACAGATACTCATAAAGAAAGCCTCAACTACCTGAGACAGAGCATCTAAAGGGGAAGAAAAAGTGGGGGTTTATAAGTTCTGTTGCAGCAGACATAAACATATCCTCCCAACAACCCTGAATGAACAACGGAGCTCACAGCTCAGCAATGGAGCTCCTATAAAGCACAGACCATCTCCTCAAGCAGCTCCCTGACACCTGTATATCCAAAGAGTCACCCCAAAAAAGGACTAATCAGACTGACATTTGGCAGGCATCATTCTGAAACAAAGATAGAGGAAGAAGAAACTGGTAGCATCCCTCAATGTTCTGCAGCTGCTACAGGTGTACCCCAGACAAGCAGGGCCTGGAGTGGACCTCAGCACTCATATAGCAGAGGGGCTAGACCATCAGAAGGAAAACTAAGTAACAGAAATACCTCATCATCAACAATTTGGGCATCCACACAGAGACCCAATTGAAAAATCAGCAACTACTAAGATGACAGGTGGATAAATCCATAAAGATGGGAAGAAACCAGTGCAAAAAGGAGGAAAACACCCAAAATCAAAACACTTCACCTCCTACAAAGGACCAAAACTCCTCACCAGCAAGGGAACAAAGCTGGACGGAGAATGAGTGTGACAAAATGACGGAAACAGACTTCAAAAAGTGGAAAATGAGAAACTTCAGTGAGCTAAAGGAACATGTTCTAAATCAGTGCAAAGAAACTAAGAACCTTGAAAAAAGATTTGAAAAAAGCTTCGAGGAAATGATAACAAGAATGGAAAACTTAGTGAGAAATATGAATGAATTGAAGGAGCTGAAAAACACAACACGAGAACTTCACGAAGCATGCACAAGTTTCAACAGACGAATTCACCAAGACGAAGAAAGAATATCAGAAGTCGAAGATCAACTCAATGAAATAAAACGAGAAACCAAGACTAAAGAAAAAAGTGCAAAAAGGAATTAACAAAATCTCCAAGAAATGTGGGACTATGTGAAGAGACACAACCTACGTTTGATAGGTGTACCAGAATGTGATGAAGAGAATGAATCCAAGCTGGAAAACACTCTTCAGGATATTACCCAGGAAAATTTCCCCAACCTAGCAAGACAGGTCAATACTCAACTCCAGGAAATACAGAGAACACCACAGAGATACTCCGCAAGAAAGGAACCCCAAGGCACATAATCGTCAGATTCACCAGGGTTGAAATAAAGGAGAAAATACTAAGGGCAGCCAGAGAGAAAGGTCGGGTCACCCACAAAGGGAAGCCCATCAGACTCACAGCAGATCTCTCGGCAGAGACTCTACAAGCCAGAAGAGAGTGGGGGCCAATATTCAACATCCTTAAAGTAAAGAACTTTCAACCCAGAATTTCATATCCAGCCAAACTGAGTTTCATAAGTGAAGGAAAAATAAAATCCTTCATGAACAAGCAAGTACTCAGAGATTTTGTCACCACTAGACCTGCTTTACAAGAGCTCCTGAAAGAGGCACTACACGTAGAAAGAAACAACCAGTACCAGCCATCCTAAAAGCATACCAAATGCTAAAGGGCATCAACAAAATGAAGAATCTACATGAACCAATGGGGAAAACAGCAAGCTAGCATCAAAATGGCAGTATCAAATTCACACATAACAATATTAACCCTAAATGTAAATGGGCTAAATGCACAAATCAAAAGACACAGACTGGCAAATTGGATAAAAAAACAAAACCCATCAGTGTCCTGTATCCAGGAAACCCACCTCACACGCAAGGATACACAAAGGCTCAAAATAAAGGGATGGAGGAAGATTTACCAAGCAAATGGAGAGAAAAAAAAAAAAAAAAAAAAAAAAAAAAAAAAAAAAAAAAAAGCAGGAGTTGCAATTCTCCTCTCTGATAAAATAGACTTTAAAGCAACAAAGATCAAAAGGGACAAATACGGTCATTATAATGGTAAAAGGATTGATACAACAAGAAGAGCTAAAGATTCTAAATATATATGGACCCAATGTAGGAGCACCCAGATATATAAGGCAAGTTCTTAATGACTTACAAAGAGACTTAGACTCCCACACAATAATAGTGGGGGACTTTAACACTCCACTGTCAATAGCAGACAGATCAACCAGACAGAAAATTAAAAAGGATATCCAGGACTCGAACTCAGACCTGGATCAAGCAAACCTGACAGATATTTACAGAACTGTCCACCCCAAATCCACAGAATATACATTCTTCTCAGCACCGCATCACACCTACTCCAAAATTGACCACATAATTGGAAGTAAAGCACTCCTCAGCAAATGTAAAACAACTGAAATTATAACAAACAGTCTCTCAGACCATACTGCAATCAAGTTGGAACTCAGAATTCAGAAAATAAGTCAGAACTGCACAGCTTCATGGAAACTGAACAACTGGCTCTTGAATGTTCATTGGATAAACAATAAAATGAGGGCAGAAATAAAGAAGTTCCTCAAAACCAACGAGAACAAAGACACAATGTACCAGAATCTCTGGGACCCATTTAAAGTAGTCTGTAGAGAAAAATATATAGCAGTAAGTGCCCACATAAGAAGAGTGGAGAGATCCAAAATTGACACCCTATCATCAAAATTGAAAGAGCTAGAGAAGCAAGATCAAAAATGCTCAAAACCTTGCCAAAGACAAGAAATAACTAAGATCAGAGCAGAACTGAAGGAGATAGAAACAAGAAAAACCCTTCAAAAATCAATAAATCCAAGAGCTGGTTTTCCGAAAAGATCAACAAAATAGTCACACCACTAGCCAGGCTGATAAAAAAGAAAAGAGAGAACAACCAATAGATGCAATAAAAAATGATAATGGGGAAATCACCACAGATTCCACAGAAATTCAAACCACCATCAGAGAATACTACAAACAACTCTATGCACATATACTAGTAAACCAGGAAGAAACGGATAAATTCTTGGACGCCTGTGTCCTCCCAAACCTAAACCAGAAGGAAGCCAAAACTATGAATAGACCAATAACAAGGTCTGAAGTTGAGGCAGCAATTAAGAGCCTACCACACAAAAAAAGCCCAGGTCCAGATGGGTTCACAGCTGAATTCTACCAGACACACAAAGAGGATCTGGTACCATTCCTTCTGAAACTATTCCAAAGAATTCAAAAAGAGGGAACCCTTCCCAAATCATTTTATGAGACCAACATCATCCTGATACCAAAACCAGGCAGAGACTCAACAAGAAAAGAAAACTTCAGGCCAATATCCATGATGAACATAGATGCAAAAAGCTTCAATAAAATACTGGCAAACCGATTGCAACAGCACATTAAAAAACTTATCCATCATGATCAAGTAGGATTCATCCCGGGGATGCAAGGCTGGTTCAACATACGCAAGTCTATAAATGTAATTCACCACATAAACAGAAGCAAAAACAAAAACCACATGATTATCTCAATCGATGCAGAGAAGGCACTTGACAAAATTCAACAGCCCTTTATGCTAAAAACCCTCAATAACTTGGTATTGATGGAACATATCTCAAAGTAATAAAAGCTATTTATGACAAACCAACAGCCAATATCATAATGAATGGGCAAAAACTGGAAGCATTCCCTTTGAAATCTGGCACTAGACAAGGATGCCCTCTCTCACCACTCCTATTCAACATAGTACTGGAAGTTCTAGCCAGAGCAATCAGGCAAGAAAAAGAAATAAAGGGTATTTGAATAGGAAAGGTGGAAGCCAAATTGTCTCTATTTGCAGAGGACATGATAGTATACATAGAAGACCCCATCACCTCAGCCCAAAAGCTCCTGAAACTGATAAACAACTTCAGCAAAGTCTCAGGATATAAAATCAATGTGCGAAAATCACAAGCATTCCGATACACCAATAACAGACATAAAGAGAAGCAAATCAAGAACGAACTGCCATTCACAATTGCTACAAAGAAAATAAAATACCTAGGAATACAACTCACAAGGAATGTAAGGGATCTCTTTAAGGAAAACTACAAACGACTGCTCAATGAAATAAGAGAGGACACAAACAGATGGAGAAACATTCCATGTTCGTAGTTAGGAAGAATCAATATCATGAAAATGGCTATACTGCCCAAAGTCATTTACACAATCAATGCTATCCCCATCAAACTATCATTGAATTTTTTTCACAGAACTAGAAAAAACCACCATGAATTTTATATGGAACCAAAAAGGAGCCCGCATAGCCAAGTCAATTCTAAGCAAAAAGAACACAGCGGGAGGCATCACACTACCAGACTTCAAACTATACTACAAGGCCACAGTAATCAAAACAGCATGGTACTGGTACCAAAACAGAGATATAGAGCAATGGAACAGAACAGAAGCATCGGAGGCAACACAACATATCTACAACCATATTATCTTTGATAAACCAGACAAAAACAAGAAATGGGGAAAGGATTCCCTATTTAATAAATATTGTTGGGAAAACTGGCTAGCCATGTGCAGAAAGCAGAAACTGGACCCCTTCCTGACACCTTACACTAAAGTTAACTCCAGATGGATTAAAGACTTAAACGTAAGACCTGACACCATAAAAACCCTAGAAGAAAATCTAGGCAAAACCATTCAGGACATAGGAGTAGGCAAGGACTTCATGAATAAAACACCAAAAGCATTGGCAACAAAAGCCAAAATAGACAAATGGGACCTAATCAAACTCCACAGCTTCTGCACGGCAAAAGAAACAGTCACTAGAGTAATCAGCAACCATCAGAATGGGAAATCTTTGCAGTTTACACATCTGACAAATGGCTGATATCCAGAATTTACAAAGAACTCAAACAAATTTACAGGAAAAAAACAAACAAGCCCATTCAAAAATGGGCAAAGGATATGAACAGACACTTTACGACTGAAGACATACATGAGGCCAACAAACATATGAAAAAATGCTCATCATCACTGGTCATTAGAGAGATGCAAATCAAAACCACATTGAGATACCATCTCACGCCAATTAGAATGGTGATCATTAAAAAATCTAAAGACAGCAGATGCTGGAGAGGATGTGGAGAAATAGGAACACTCTTACACTGTTGGTGGGAGTGTAAATTAGTTCAACCATTGTGGAAGACAGTGTGGCGACTCCTCAGGGACCTAGAAATAGAAATTCCATTTGACCCAGAAATCCCATTACTAGGTATATATCCAAAGGACTATAAATCCTTCTACTATAAGGACACATGCACACGAATGTTTATTGCAGCACTGTTTACAATAGCAAAGAACTGGAACCAACCCAAATGCCCAATGATGATAGACTGGACTGGGAAAATGTGGCACATATACACCATGGAATATTATGCAGCAATCAAAAATGATGAGTTTGTGTCCTTTGTAAGGACATGGATGAATCTGGAGAACATCATTCTCAGCAAACTGACACAAAAACAGAAAAAGAAATACCGCATATGCTCACTCATAGGTGGGTGAGAAAAATGAGAACACATGGACACAGAGAGGCGGTCTACTATACACTGGGGTTTATTGGGGGGAATGGGGGAGGGACAGAGGGGGGGCTGCGGAGGGATAGCCTGGGGATGAATGCCAAGTGTGGGTGAAGAGGAGGAAGGCAGCAAAACACACTGCCATGTGTGTACCTATGCAACTATCTTGCACGTTCTGCACATGTACCCCAAAACCTATAATGCAATAAAAATTAAAAAAATAATAATAATAAAATAAAAAAAAGAAGACATACATGAGGCCAACAAACATGAAAAAATGCTCATCATCACTGGTCATTAGAGAGATGCGAATCAAAACCACATTGAGATACCATCTCACACCAGTTAGAATGGCAATCATTAAAAAATCTGTAGAAAACAGATGCTGGAGAGGATGTGGAGAAATAGGAACAACACTCTTACACTGTTGGTGGGAGTGTAAATTAGTTCAACCATTGTGGAAGACAGTGTGGCGATTCCTCAAATACCTAGAAATAGAAATTCCGTTTGACCCAGCAATCCCATTACTGGGTATATATCCAAAGGACTATAAATCGTTCTACTATAAGGACACATGCACACGGATGCTCATTGCAGCACTGTTTACAATAGCAAAGACCTGGAACCAACCCAAATGCTCATAGATGATAGACTGGACTGGGAAAATGTGGCACATATACACCATGGAATATTATGCAGCAATAAAAAATGATGAGTTTGTGTTCTTTGTAAGGACATGGATGAACCTGGAGAACATCATTCTCAGCAATCTGACACAAGAACAGAAAAGAAAATACCACATATTCTCACTCCTAAGCAGTTGAGGAAAATGAGAACACACGGACACAGGGAGGTGTGTACTACACACTGGGGTCTATTGGGGGGAATAGGGGAGGGACAGCAGCAGGGGAACTCGAGTGGGATAGTCTGGGGAAAAAAGCCAAATGTGGGTGAAGGGGAGGAAGGCAGCAAAACACACTGCCATGTGTGTACCTTAACCACTATCTTGCACGTTCTGCACATGTACCTCAAAACCTAAAATGCAATGAAAATTATTAAAAAAATAAAATAAAAAATAACTTAACGGTATTTGCTGATATCGCTGTTCTTTTTAATTCGTTTTTAAATTGACAAATAAAAATTATATATATTTATTATGCACCTTTTTGCAAATATGTATCCATTGTAAAATAAATAAATCAGTTTAATTAATATATGCTTTACCTTACATATTCATCATTTTTTAGTAAGAACATTTAAAATATACTCTCATCAGTTTTCAAGAATACTATACATGGTTATTAATTATAGTTACCATGTTTTAAGACAGATCTCTTGAATTTATTTCTCCTAACTGATATTTGAAATATTTTCACCAACATCTCAACTCCTCTACTTGTGTCCTCTGAAAAACAACATTCTACTCTGTTTCTATGCATTCAGCATATAAGATTCTATGTGTAAGTGAGATAACATGGTATTTGTCTTTCTGAGCATGGCTTATTTCACTTAACCCAATGGTCTCAAATTCATCCATGTTTTCACAAATGACAGGATTTTACTTTTTTTAAAGGCTTAATAGTATTCCGTTGTGTATGTATGCAAAATTATCTTTATCAACTAATTCTTTAATGGCATAGGTTGTTGATTTTATATCTTGGATATTATAAATAATGCTGCAATACACATGGTAATGCAAATATCATTTTGACATACTGTTTTTATTTCCCTTGGATACATACCTAGTAGTGGGATTGCAGGATTGTATGGAAGCTCTGGTTTCTGTTTTTTTGATGAACTTCCAAACCGTTCCCCATAAACTTTCCTAATTTACTCTCCTACCAACAGTGTTTGAGGGTTCTCTTTTCTCCACATCCTTCCAGCATTTGTTATTGCCTGTTCCACTACTTTACCAAATTCATTTATTAGTTTTTACAGGGGTGTGTGTGTGTGTGTGTGTGTGTGTGTGTATGTGTGTGTGTGTTTGTGTAATCTTTATGGTTTTCTATATATAATCTGCAAGCAGGGATAGTTAGACTACCCTGTTTCCAGTTTGGATGCCTTTTACTTATTTCTCTTGCCTAATTACTTTGGCTAGGACCTATCTTACTATGTTGAATAAAAGTGATGAAAGTGAGCATCCTTGTTTTGTTTTAGAGTTTAGAGAAAAAGATTTAAAAGTTTCACTATTAAGTGTAATGGTAGCTGTAAATTTGTCATATGTGGTCTTTATTATGTTGAGGTGCATTTATTTTATATGCATTTTAACAGTTTTTTAATCATAAAGAGATTTTAAATTATTACATGTTTTTTCCACATCTATTTAATCATACAGTTTTTGTTTTAATTGTTGTTAACATAATGTATTACACCTATTGATTTTTGTATGTTAAACCATTCTCGCATGCTTGTCATAAATTGTACTCAATCATGGTGAATTTTATATATGTATATATTTGCTATCAAGTTTGAAGTTCCCAATATGTATTTATTTCCAATCACAGGGGTTGTGGGGATTTTCACATAATTAGTGTCTCGCTCAGATTTTGGACACTAGGACAAACTCCAGAGTGCTCAATCACTAGATTCACATGTTCAAGCAGACCAGAGTCAATGGCTTGCTTCTAACCTTTAACAAATATAATCAATGAGGTAAGGGTGGTAGAAATTATTTCTCCTCCTAGGCTGGGCTTGTACTTTAGGAGGCTGAGGTGGGCAGATCTTGAGCTCAGGAGTTGAGACCAGCCTGGACAACTAAGGGAGATCAGGTCTTTACAAAAATTAGGTGGGCATAAGGGTGTATGCCAGTAGTCCCAGCAACTAATGAGGCTGAGGTAGGAAGATGACTTGAGCCAATGAAGCAGATGTAGTGAGCCACTTGTGCCACTGTACTCCAAGCCTGGTCTCAAGTATTTTCTTCCCGTTTTCACTCTGTATTCCTCTATTCAATCTCAACTGCCAGTGAATGATATTTTAATCTACTGTTGAATTTGGTTTGCTAATATTTTGAGGATTTTTGTGTCTATGTTCATTAGGAATACTGGTTTTTAATTTTCTTTTCTTTGTTGTGTCCTTTTCTGGTTTGAGCATCAGTGTGATTCAGGCCTTAAAGAATAAGGTTAGAAAATTCCCTCCTCTTCAATATTATGAAAAAGTTTTCAAAGTGTTTGTTTTTGTTCTCCTTTAAATGTTGATGGAATTCAACAGTGAGGCTATCAATCCTGGGCTTTTCTTTGAAGAGAGACTTTTTAAAAATTAGTTCTTCAATTTCATTACACATTATTTGTCTATTTATATTTTCAATTTCTTTTTATTTAATTTTATTTTTATTGCATTTTAGGTTTTGGGGTACATGTGCAGAACGTGCCAGATAGTTGCATAGGTATACACATGGCAGTGTGTTTTGCTGCCTTCCTCCCCTTAACCCACATTTGGCATTTCTCCCCAGGCTATCCCTCCCCAGCTCCCCCCCACTGTCCCTCCATTATTCCCCCAATAGACCCCAGTGTGTAGTACCCCCTCCCTGTGTCCATGTGTTCTCATTTTTCTCACCCGCCTATGAGTGAGAATATGTGGTATTTTCTTTTCTGTTCTTGTGTCAATTTGCTGAGTCAATTTCTTTATGATTCAATTTTGGTAGATTCTATATGTTCAGGATTTTATCCATTTATCCTAGATTTTCCTAGTGTTGTCTTATATTGTTGTCTCCTATTATTGTATTGCAGTCTATCTTGCCTTTTAGGTGTAATATGACTTGTTTATATGTTTTTCTGCTCTGGTCTTGCATACATATATGTTTACAATTGTTGTATCATTTTGATAAACTGGCACATTTATCATTATAAAAATGCTCATCTTGATCTTTTTTATACGTTTTTTACACAAAGTTTATTTTAATTGACATAAGTACACCTACTTCTGCTATCTATTAATTTCCATTTGCATCGGATATCATTTTTCATCCCATTACTTTGACTTTATATGTGTCCTTAAAGGCAAAGTGAACTTCTTCTAGACAGCATATAGATAAGTCTCAGTTTTATTATTTTATTTTAACCTTTATTTTAGGTTCAGGGTACATGTGAAAGTTTGTTACATAGGTAAACTCATATCATGGGGATTGGTTGTACAGGTTATTTTATCACCAAAGTATTAATCCCAGTGCTCAATAGTTATCTTTTCTGCTTCTCTCCCTCCTTCCAATGTCCACCCTCAAGTAGACTTCAGTGTCTGTTTTGTCCTTCTTTGTGTTCATAAATTCTCATCATTTAGCTTCCACTTATGAGTGGGGACATAAGGTATTTTGTTTTTTGTTCCTGTATTATTTTACTGAGGTTAATAGCCCCCAACTCTATCCATGTTTACACGAAAGACATGATCTCATTGTTTTTTATAGTTCCAAAGTATTCCATAATGTATGTGTGTCACATTTGTTTATTCAATCTGTCATTAACGGACATTTGGGTTGATTCCGTCTTCGCTATTGTGAATAGTGCTGCAATGAACATTTGTATGCATGTTTCTTTATGGTAGAATAATTTATATTCCTCTGGGTGTATGTCTAGTGATATAATTGCTGGGTCAAATGGTAATTCTGCTTTTGGCTCTTTGAGAAATCATCATACTGCTTTCCACAATGTTTGAACTAATTTACACTCCCACCAAAAGTGTATAAGCGTTCCATTTTCTCCACAACCTCTCCAGCACTTGTTGTTTTTGATGTTTTAGTGATATCCATTCTGACTGGTGTGAGATGGCATCTCATTATGGTTGATATTTGCATTTCTCTATCAGTGATATTGAACTTTTTTTATATATGATTTTTGGCCACATGTGTATCTTCTTTTGAAAAGCTTTTAATGGTGTTGTTTGTTTTTATTTGGTAACTGTTTAAGTTCCATATAGATGCTGAATATTAGGCCTTTGTCAGATGCATAGTTTTCAAATATTTTTCTCCTATTCTGTAGGTTGTGTTTACTCTGTTGATAGTTTCTTTTGTTATATAGAAGCTCTTAAGGTTAATTAGATCACACTCGTTAATTTTTGCTTTTGTTGCAATTGCTTTTGGTGTTTTTGTGATTAAATCTTTGCCCATTCCTATGTTCAGGATGTTATTGCCTATGTTGCCTACCAGGTTTTTTTTTTTTTTTTTTTTTTTTTTTTTTTTTTTTTATTGCATTATAGGTTTGGGGGTACATGTGCAGAACGAGCAAGATAGTTGCATAGGTACACACATGGCAGTGTGCTTTGCTGCTTTCCTCCCCTTCACCCACACTTGGTATTCATCCCCAGGCTATCCCCCCCAGCCCCCCCCTGCTGTCCCTCCCCCAATCCCCCCAACAGTCCCCAGTGTATAGTAGACCGCCTCTCTGTGTCCACATGTTCTCATTTTTCTCACCCACCTATGAGCGAGTATATGCGGTATTTCTTTTTCTGTTCTTGTGTCAGTTTGCTGAGAATGATGTTCTCCAGATTCATCCATGTCCCTACAAAGGACACAAACTCATCATTTTTGATTGCTGCATAATATTCCATGGTGTATATGTGCCACATTTTCCCAGTCCAGTCTATCATCATTGGGCATTTGGGTTGGTTCCAGGTCTTTGCTATTGTAAACAGTGCTGCAATGAACATTCGTGTGCATGTGTCCTTATAGTAGAACGATTTATAATCCTTTGGATAGATACCCAGTAATGGGATTGCTGGGTCAAATGGAATTTCTATTTCTAGGTCCCTGAGGAATCGCCACACTGTCTTCCACAATGGTTGAACTAATTTACACTCCCACCAACAGTGTAAGAGTGTTCCTATTTCTCCACATCCTCTCCAGCATCTGCTGTCTCCAGATTTTTTAATGATCGCCATTCTAACTGGTGTGAGATGGTATCTCAATGTGGTTTTGATTTGCATCTCTCTAATGACCAATGACGATGAGCACTTTTTCATATGTTTGCTGGCCTCATGTATGTCTGCTTTCGTAAAGTTTCTGTTCATATCCTTTGCCCATTTTTGAATGGGCTTGTTTGTTTTTTTCCTGTAAATCTGTTTGAGTTCTTTGTAAATTCTGGATATCAGCCCTTTGTCGGATGCGTAAACTGCAAAAATTTTTTCCCATTCTGATGGTTGCCGATTCACTCTAGTGACTGTTTGTTTTGCTGTGCAGAAGCTGTGGAGTTTGATTAGGTCCCATTTGTCTATTTTGGCTTTTGTTGCCAATGCTTTGGGAGTTTTGTTCATGAAGTCCTTGCCTACTCCTATGTCCTGAATGGTTTTGCCTAGATTTTCTTCTAGGGTTTTTATGGTGTCGGGTCTTACGTTTAAGTCTTTAATCCATCTGGAGTTAATTTTAGTGTAAGGTGTCAGGAAGGGGTCCAATTTCTGCTTTCTGCACATGGCTAGCCAGTTTTCCCAACACCATTTATTAAATAGGGAATCCTTTCCCCATTGCCTGTTTTTGTCTGGTTTATCAAAGATAATATGGTTGTAGATGTGTTGTGTTGCCTCCGATGCCTCTGTTCTGTTCCATTGGTCTATATCTCTGTTTTGGTACCAGTACCATGCTGTTTTGATTACTGTAGCCTTGTAGTATAGTTTGAAGTCTGGTAGCGTGATGCCTCCCGCTGTGTTCTTTTTGCTTAGAATTGACTTGGCTATGCGGGCTCTTTTTTGGTTCCATATGAAATTCATGGTGGTTTTTTCCAGTTCTGTGAAGAAATTCAATGGTAGTTTGATGGGGATAGCATTGATTGTGTAAATTACTTTGGGCAGTATAGCCATTTTCACGATATTGATTCTTCCTAACCACGAACATGGAATGTTTCTCCATCTCTTTCTGTCTTCTCTTATTTCATTGAGCAGTTGTTTGTAGTTTTCCTTAAAGAGGTCCCTTACATTCCTAGTGAGTTGTATTCCTAGGTATTTTATTTTCTTTGTAGCAATTGTGAATGGCAGTTCGTTCTTGATTTGGTTCTCTTTAAGTCTGTTATTGGTGTATAGGAATGCTTGTGATTTTTGCACATTGATTTTATATCCTGAGACTTTGCTGAAGTTGCTTATCAGTTGCAGGAGCTTTTGGGCTGAGGTGATGGGGTCTTCTAGGTATACTATCATGTCGTCTGCAAATAGAGACAATTTGGCTTTCACCTTTCCTATTTGAATACCCTTTATTTCTTTTTCTTGCCTGATTGCTCTGGCTAGAACTTCCAGTACTATGTTGAATAGAAGTGGTGAGAGAGGGCATCCTTGTCTAGTGCCAGATTTCAAAGGGAATGCTTCCAGTTTTTTCCCATTAAGTATGATATTGGCTGTTGGTTTGTCATAAATAGCTTTTATTACTTTGAGATATGTTCCATCAATACCAAGTTTATTGAGGGTTTTTAGCATAAACGGCTGTTGAATTTTGTCAAATGCCTTCTCTGCATCAATTGAGATAATCATGTGGTTTTTGTTTTTGCTTCTGTTTATGTGGTGAATTACATTTATAGACTTGCGTATGTTGAACCAGCCTTGCATCCCCGGGATAAATCCTACTTGATCATGATGGATAAGTTTTTTAATGTGCTGTTGCAATCGGTTTGCCAGTATTTTATTGAAGATTTTTGCATCTATGTTCATCATGGATATTGGCCTGAAGTTTTCTTTTCTTGTTGAGTCTCTGCCAGGTTTTGGTATCAGGATGATGTTGGTCTCATAAAATGATTTGGGAATTGTTCCCTCTTTTTGGATTATTTGGAATAGTTTCAGAAGGAATGGTACCAGATCCTCTTTGTGTGTCTGGTAGAATTCGGCTGTGAACCCATCTGGACCTGGGCTTTTTTTGTGTGGTAGGCTCTTAATTGCTGCCTCAACTTCAGACCTTGTTATTGGTCTATTCATAGTTTCGGCTTCCTCCTGGTTTAGGCTTGGGAGGACACAGGCATCCAGGAATTTATCCATTTCTTCCTGATTTACTGGTTTATGTGCATAGAGTTGTTTGTAGTATTCTCTGATGATGGTTTGAATTTCTGTGGAATCTGTGTTGATTTCCCCTTTATCGTTTTTTATTGCATCTATTTGGTTGTTCTCTCTCTTCTTTTTTATCAGTCTGGCTAGTGGTCTGTCTATTTTGTTGATCTTTTCGAAAAACCAGCTCTTAGATTTATTGATTTTTTGAAGGGTTTTTCTTGTCTCTATCTCCTTCAGTTCTGCTCTGATCTTAGTTATTTCTTGTCTTCGGCTAGGTTTTGAGCTTTTTTGATCTTGCTCCTCTAGCTCTTTCAATTTTGACGATAGGGTGTCAATTTTGGATCTCTCCACTCTTCTCATGTGGGCACTTATTGCTATATATTTTCCTCTACAGACTGCTTTAAATGTGTCCCAGAGATTCTGGTACGTTGTGTCTTCATTCTCATTGGTTTCAAAGAACTTCTTTATTTCTGCCTTCATTTCATTGTTTATCCAATCAACATTCAAGAGCCAATTGTTCAGTTTCCATGAAGCTGTGCGGTTCTGAGTTATTTTCTGAATTCTGAGTTCCAACTTGATTGCACTATGGTCTGAGAGACTGTTTGTTATGATTTCCGTTGTTTTGCATTTGCTGAGGAGTGCTTTACTTCCAATTATGTGGTCAATTTTGGAGTAGGTGTGATGTGGTGCTGAGAAGAATGTATATTCTGTGGATTTGGGGTGGAGAGTTCTGTAAATGTCTATCAGGTTTGCTTGTTCCAGGTCTGAGTTCAAGTCCTGGATATCCTTGTTAATTTTCTGTCTGGTTGATCTGTCTGCTATTGACAGTGGAGTGTTAAAGTCTCCCACTATTATTGTGTGGGAGTCTAAGTCCCTTTGTAAGTCATTAAGAACTTGCCTTATATATCTGGGTGCTCCTACATTGGGTCCATATATATTTAGAATCGTTATCTCTTCTTGTTGTATCGATCCTTTTACCATTATGTAATGACCTTCTTTGTCCCTTTTGATCTTTGTTACTTTAAAGTCTATTTTATCAGAGATGAGAATTGCAACTCCTGCTTTTTTTTGCTCTCCATTTGCTTGGTAAATCTTCCTCCATCCCTTTATTTTGAGCCTTTGTGTATCTTTGCATGTGAGGTGGGTTTCCTGGATACAGCACACCGATGGGTTTTGGTTTTTTATCCAATTTGCCAGTCTGTGTCTTTTGATTGGTGCATTTAGCCCATTTACATTCAGGGTTAATATTGTTATGTGTGAATTTGATACTGCCATTTTGATGCTAACTGGCTGTTTTGCCCGTTGGTTCATGTACATTCTTCATTTTGTTGATGGTCTTTAGCATTTGGTATGCTTTTAGGATGGCTGGAACTGGTTGTTTCTTTCTACGTGTAGTGCCTCTTTCAGGAGCTCTTGTAAAGCAGGCCTAGTGGTGACAAAATCTCTGAGTACTTGCTTGTTCGTGAAGGATTTTATTTTTCCTTCACTTATGAAGCTCAGTTTCGCTGGATATGAAATTCTGGGTTGAAAGCTCTTTTCTTTAAGGATGTTGAATATTGGCCCCCACTCTCTTCTGGCTTGTAGAGTCTCTGCTGAGAGATCTGCTGTGAGTCTGATGGGCTTCCCTTTGTGGGTGACCCGACCTTTCTCTCTGGCTGCCCTTAGTATTTTCTCCTTCGTTTCAACCCTGGTGAATCTGACGATTATGTGCCTTGGGGTTGCTCTTCTTGCAGAGTATCTTTGTGGTGTTCTCTGTATTTCCTGGAGTTGAGTATTGACCTGTCTTGCTAGGTTGGGAAAATTTTCCTGGATAATATCCTGAAGAGTGTTTTCCAGCTTGGATTCATTCTCTTCGTCACATTCTGGTACACCTATCAAACGTAGGTTGGGTCTCTTCACATAGTCCCACATTTCTTGGAGATTTTGTTCATTCCTTTTTGTGCTTTTTTCTTTAATCTTGGTTTCTCGTTTTATTTCATTGAGTTGATCTTCAACTTCTGATATTCTTTCTTCTGCTTGGTCAATTCGGCTGTTGATACTTGTGCATGCTTCGCGAAGTTCTCGTGTTGAGTTTTTCAGCTCCTTCAATTCATTCATATTCCTCTCTAAGTTGTCCATTCTCGTTATCAATTCCTCGAATCTTTTTTCAAATCTTTTTTCAAGGTTCTTAGTTTCTTTGCACTGGTTTAGAACATGTTCCTTTAGCTCACTGAAGTTTCTCATTATCCACTTTCTGAAGTCTGATTCCGTCATTTCGTCACATTCATTCTCCGTCCAGCTTTGTTCCCTTGCTGGTGAGGAGTTTTGGTCCTTTTTTGGAGGTGAGGTGTTTTGGTTTCGGGTGCTTTCCTCCTTTTTGCGCTGGTTTCTTCCCATCTTTATGGATTTATCCGCCTGTTGTCTTAGTAGTGGCTGATTTTTCAATTGGGTCTCTGTGTGGACACTGAGATTGTTGATGATGAAGTATTTCTGTTACTTAGTTTTCCCTCTAATGATCTATCCTCTCTGCTGTATGAGTGCTGAGGTCCACTCCAGGCCCTGCTTGTCTGGGGTATACCTGCAGCAGCTGCAGAACAGTGAGGGATGATATCAGTTTCTTTTTCTGCTGCCCTTGTTCCAGAATGATGCCAGTCAAATATCAGTCTGATTAGTCCTTTTCTGGGGTGACTCCTTGGATATACAGAGGTCAGGGAGCTGCTTGAGGAGACAGTCTGTGCTTTATAGGAGCTCCAGTGCTGAGCTGTGAGCTCCGTTGTTCATTCAGGGTTGTTGGGAGGTTATGTCTGCTGCAATCGAACTCATAAAACACCACTCTTTTTTTTTTTTTTTTTCACCCTTAGATGCTCTCTCTCAGGGAGTTGGGGCTTTCTTTATGAGTATCTGTTGCACTGTCCTGCCCCACTAGGTGGCAGTCTATTCACTATTTGCCTGCCGGGGCTCTGACCTCCTAAGGCGGGTCCGCCCTGTTGCGGCCCGGCGGACTCTCTCTGTTTTGGCAGGTTGCCTTGGCAACGGCAGGCTGCGTCAGTCCTGGGCGGTACTTAAGTGGGGGTGCACTTTGTCAGGAATGGTGGACGCCCCTCCCTGACCGGGCTGCACCGTCCTAAATACCGGCAACAAAACTCTCAGCCCCAAGCGCCTCCAGTCGCCGCCCTGCTTGTCCCCGTGAGCGTGGGACCCGCCGAGCCCGATCACCCTGCTCCCTGCCTCAGAGTCCGTCCTCTCTCTCTCTCTCTCTTCCTCTCCCCAAGCTGAAAGGTCGACTCTCTCACTGTCGCCCCAGGAGCCTGCTGATAGGGCACTGGGATCCGTGCGATCTCCCGTGCCGCTGCCCACTACCCCGGCTCAGATCACGCTTCCCAGGAAACTCCTGGTCTGGCTCATTGTCCAAGTCCTGTTCAATCAGATGGACATGCCAATCTGCCCTTCCAAATCTCAGATTGCCGGTTTAACAGGGCACCCAGACCAGTGAGTTCCGCGCCGGGTCCCGCTGTGGCGCCGGCCGAAGAGGCGGCGGGAGCCGGTTGCGTTAGCCGGCTGCTAGCGTCCCGTGTCTCTCCCACACCTGGGACTTTCAACGCTCTGTGGGCATAAAAGGAACATCCGAGAATGCGGCTAGGACTCACCCTCTGCGCCTTCACCGAGAGCTGCAATCCTGAGTCACCTCTACGACGCCATCTTGCCTCTACAACCCAGGTTTTTCATAATTTTCAGATTTACATGTAAGTCTTTGTTCCATATTGATTTGATTTTTGTATATGGTGTAAGGAAGGGATCCAGTTTCAGTCTTCTGCATATAGCTAGCCAGTTATCACAGCACCATTTACTGAATAGGAAGGCTTTTCTCCATTGCATGTTTTTGTCAGCTTTGTCAAAGATCAGAAGGTTGTAGCTGTGTGGCCTTATTTCTGGACTCTCTGTTCCATTTCATTGAACTATGTGTCTGTTTTTGTACCAGTACCATGCTGTTTTAGTTACTGTAGCCCTGTAGTGAAATGAATTGTGAAATAGATTTTTCTGGTTATCTGAGGGACGTCATTAGTAGTTTGATAAAAATAGCACTGAATTTGTAAATTGCTTTGGACAGTGTGGCCATTTTAATGATATTGATTCTGCCTATTCATGAGAATAGAATATCTTTCTTTTTTTTAAGTTTTAGGGGAGACTTCAGAAATGGACAAACAGGGAAGATTGTGTATTATTTTTCTTGAAAAGATGCTTGGACAAAAGTGCATATGAACTAATTGCAATAAACTGGGGAGAACTCAGGAAGAATTGTTCAGATTCGTCTTTGCTTCTTTTTTTTTTCTTTTTTTACTATTTTTTTTTTGAAAAAAAAAAGAAAAAGAGAAAGGGGGAGAGAGAACAGGAGTCTTGCTCTATTGCCCAGGCTGAAATACAATCTAAAAATAGGTATTAAAAACCTCTTTTATGCCGATAATTGTACTTACCAGTGGAGACAGGAAGAAATAAGAGAAGAAAATAACAAACAAACAGCCAACCAATATTTCATTTAAATCTGGGAAATGCTATGAAAATGCTGAAGAATTATTTACTTCCAATTATATGGTCACTTTCACAATAGGTGTAATGTGATACTGAGAAAAAAGTATGTTCTGTGGACCTGGGGTGAAGAATTCTATAGATTTTCACTGAGTTTACTTGTTGCAGGTCTGAGATCAAATCATAAATGTCCCTGTTAATTTTCTATCTTGTTGATCTGTCGAATATTAACAATGTGGTGTCAAAGTCTCCCACTACTATTGTGCGGGAGTCCAAGTCTCTTTATAAGTCATTGAGAATTTATCTTATGTATCTGGGTGTCCCTATATTGGGTGCATATATATTTATGATCATTGACTCCTACTGTTGTACTGATCCTTTTATCATTATAAAATGTCCTTCTTTGTTTCTTTTAGTCTTTGTTACTGTTAAAGTCTATTTTGTCAGAGACAAAAGTTACAACTCCTTTTTTTTGTTTGCTCTTTATTTGGTTGGTAAGTCTTCCACCAAAGCTTTGTTCTGAGTCTTTTGTGTCCTTGCTTATGAGATGGATCTGGATACAGTGTACCAATGAGTTTTGATTTTTTATTCAGTTTTCCTTTCTGTGTCTTTGATTGGGGCATTTATTCCTTTTAAACTTAGAATTAATATCAATATTTGTGAGTTTAATATTGTCGTTTAATGCTAGCTGGCTATTTTGCCCATTAGTTGATGTAGATTCTTCATTATGGAGATACTCTTTACCTTTTGGTAAGTTTTTGGGATGACTGATACTAGTTCTTCCTTTCTGTGTATAGCACTTCTTTCAGAAGCTCTTGTAAAGCAGGCCTGGTGGTGATAAAATCTCTGAGTGCTGTTGTTCATGAAAAATTTTATTTTTCCTTCATTTATAAAGCTCAGTTTGGCTGGATATGAGATTCTGGGTTGAAAATTCTTTTCTTTGAGGATATTGAATATTGACCCCCACTCTCTTCTAGTTTTTAGGGTTTCTGCTGAGAGACCTGCTGTGAGTCTGATGGGCTTTCCTTTATGGGTAACCTGAACCTTCTCTCTAGCTGCCCTTAGAATTTTCTCTTTTATTTCAACCCTGGCAATTATGTGTCTTGGGTTTGCTCTACTTGAGGAATATCTTTGTAGTGTTCTCTGTATTACCTGGAGTTGAATATTGTCCTGCCTTACTAGGTTAGGAAAGTTTTCCTGAATAATATTATGAAGAATATTTTCCAGCTTGGATTCATTCTATTCATAACATTCAGGTTACACCTGTCAAATGTAAATTAGGTCTTTTCACATAGTCCCATATTTCTTGGAGACTTGACTTATTCCTTTTTACTCTTCCTTCTCTAATCTCCTCTTCTTGCTTCATTTCATTAAGTTGGTCTTTGACCTCTGATATCCTTTCTTCTGCTTGATCAATTCAACTGTTAAAACCTGTGCATACTTTGCAGAGTTCTTGCATTGTATTCTTCAGTTCCATTAATTCCCTTATATTCCTCTCTAAATTATCTATTCTAATTAGGATTTCATCAACCTTTTTTCAAAGTTCTTAGTTTCTTTGCATTGGGTTAGAACATGTTCTTTTAACTCACAGAAGTTTCTTATCATCCACCTTCTGAAGCCTACTTCTGTTAATGGAATGCACTCATTTTCCATCAGGCCTTGTTCCATTGCTGATGAAGAACTGTGATCCCCTGTAGAGGGAGAAGCATTGTGATTTTGGGTATTCTCAGCCTTTTTGGTCCGGTTTCTTCCCATCATTGTAAATTTATCCACCTGTCATTTTTGTAATTATCGACTTTCTAATTAAGTGTCTGAGTGGGTGTCCAACTTGTTGATTCCCAGTGCCAGAATCTGAGCAACTTATTGTGGCAGCTAAAACAGCGGTGTTAAGATTGAAGGTACTTTTCTGGCCAGAAATCTCTGGTCTGGCTTCCTTCTTGAGTCCCTCCTTCAATCAGCTGAATAGGAGACTCTGCCTTCCCAGAGCTCCAAACATCAGCCAAAAGGGGACCCAGTCCCATTTACTCTGCACCAAGAACTGCTGCGCCATGGCTCTGACAAAACCGCCACGCTGGCCACAAGAGTCGCACTGGCAACCCGTGGGGCTCCTCCGCTGGGAATCTCCTGGTCCATGAGCAACAAAAATTCATCTGAAACTGTGGCACCCTCTCGTTCTCTGTGCTTTCACTTGGACCTACAATCCCAATCAACCATCTTGGATCTCTCTCCATCTTTCTGTTTGTGTCTTCTCCGATTTCTTTGAGCATTTTCTTTTTTTAATTCTCATTGTAGAGATATTTCACCTCTCTGTTTAGCTGTATTCCTAGGTATGCTATTTTTTGTCATAATTGTGAATGGGATTGCTTTTAAGATTGGACTCTTGTCTTGCCTGTCATTGGTGTATAGACATGCTAGTGAGTGTTGTACATTTATTTTGTATCCCAAAACTTTTCTAAAGTTATTTATCAGCTGAAGTGGCTTTTGACTCAAGATTATGGAAATTTCTACATATAGAATCATGTCTTCTGCAAAGATAGACTTTCTCTCTCCCTGTTTAGCTTCCCTGTACTTTTTTCTCTTGCCTAATTTTTCTAGCTAGAACTTTCAATATTATGCTGAATAGGAGTGTTGAGAGAGGGCATATTTTTCTTGTGCTGGTTTTTAACAGGAATGCTGCCAGCTTTTGCCTATTCAGTATAATGTTGGGTGTGGATTTGTCATAGATGGCTCTTATTATTCTAAGGCGTGTTCCTTCAATATCTAGCTTATTCAAAGTTTTTAACATAAAGGGTGTTGAGTTTTATTTAGAGTCTTTTCTGTATCTATTGAGATAATCATGTGTTTTTTGTTATTAGATGTGTTTATGTGATTAATCACATTTATTGATTTGCATATGTTAAACCAACCTTGGATTCTGGAAATGAAGCCTACTTGATCATAGTTGATTAGCTATAGGATGTGCTGCTGGATTCAGTTTGCAATTTTCATGTTGAAGATTTTTGTATCTCTGTTCATCAAGGATATTTGCCTGACATTTTCCGTCACTGTTTTGTCTCTGCCAGAGGATTAGGAAGATCCTCTGACATCAGATAGAGGTATGATGATGATGCTGGCCTCATATACTGAGTTGGGGTAGAGTCTCTCCTCCTCATTTTTTTGGAATAGTTTTTTAGGAGCTCCATTCCATATAGAGGCAATGCTGCTACCAGTGGCTGGCTAGAACTCCAAGCCAGTGGGTCTTAATCTGTGAGGTCCTGTGGATGTGGTGTTTGCAGACTTTTGCTGCTCAGCCCTCGTAATTAGACTCTTTTCTAGAGGTATGTACAGGGGTCTAATCTCCCACATTGCTTGAGTTGCAGCTGCTTCTGAAGGCCCTGGTTGAGTGGTTTCAGTTCTTTTGACCTGAAAGCTGCAAAGGTCCATGGGAGGAGTGTGGGTTCCTGGGGTCACACATTTACTTACTACTTCCCTGGGCAGGGGAGGCTCCCTTGGCTCCATGTCACTCCTGGATGGTCTGTGGTTCTGCCTTGCTCTTCTCCATTTTTTGCAGGTCACATTGTTTCCTTGATTAGTCCTAGTACAAATACCGGGATGTTTTAGCAGATGGTGCTTTATTTACTCTCCCTTTACATTCCTCTTTGTGAGAGCCACACACACTATCCTCCTCTTCTAGTTGGCCATCTTGGCTACCTTTTAAATCATTTTTTAAAAATCTACTTAGTCACTCTTTTTTAAAAAAAAAAACTGGAGAATTTAATTTATTCAAGTTTATTTTTGATAGGTAAGCACTTTTGTCTACCTTACTGTTATTTTAGTTATTTTGTATAAATTTTGGATTTTTTTCCTCATTTTCATTTCACCTGTGTGGTTTGTAGTTTTTTCTAGTAATAAGCTTTTGTTACTATTTTTTTTTTTTAATTTACATAGCTGCTGTAGTTTTTATCTTTGTGGTTACTGCAGGACTTACATTTAAAAATCTTATAGTTCTAGAAGACTATTTAGGCTGATTACAATCTAACTTTGGTTATTCTAGACTTTTACTCTCCCTTCCCATAATTTGTAATATTCCTGCCTTCATTTTCATCTTTTTATATTGTGCATTTCTTAACAATTTATTGTAGCTATGGTTATTGTTGACAATTTTGACTTTTATGCTTAACACTAGAGACCTGAAAGAATATATACCACCATTAAAGACATAATTTGGTTTTGATTATACCTCTAACAGTGAGTTTTAAACTTTCATAATTTCTTGATAATAATTAACTTTCTTCTACTTCAGGTCAAATCACTCCCTTAAGCATTTCTCATAAGGCTGGTCTAGTGGTTACACATTTTCTTAGTTTTTGCTTATCTAGAAAATACTTTATTTCTCCTTCATTTCTTCAAAATAGCTTTGCTGACAATCTAACAGAAGTTCACATATATGTGACTTGATGCTCTTCTCCTGAAGCTTTTAGAATTTTTTCTTTGACTTTTGACAGTTTGATTATAATGTGCCTTGGAAAAGATGTCTTTTTGTTGAAACTATTAAGGCTTTGTAAGTTTCATGAATCTAGAGGTTCATATCTGTCTCAAAACATAGAAAGCCTTTATGTATTATTTTATTAAATAAGCTTTTTATATATTTGTCTGACTCTTCTTTCTCTGAACATCTAATAATGCAAAATTTGGTTCACTTAGTGGTATCTCACCGATCTCATAGATTTTCTTGAATCTTTTACATTCTTTTTTCTTTTTTAAAATTATACTTCAAGTTCTGGAGTATATGTGCAGAATATGCAGGTTTGTTGCATAGGTATACATGTGCCATGGGGGGTTGCTGCATCCATCCTCCCATCATCGACATTAGGTATTTCTCCTAATGTCAGTCCTCCCCAATACTCCCATCCTGATATCCTTCCCTAGACCCCCACCCCCTAACATGTCCTGCTGTGTGATGTTCCCCTTCCTGTGTCCATGTGTTCTCATTGTTCAACATCCACTTATGAGTGACAACATGTGGTGTTTTGTTTTCTGTTCTTGTGTCAGTTTGCTGAGAATGATGCTTTCCAAATTCATCCATGTTCCTGCAAAGGACATGAACACATTTCTTTTTATGGCTGCATAGTATTCCATGATGTATATGTGCCACATTTTCTTTATCCGGTCTATCATTGATGGGCATTTAGGTTGGTTTCAAGTCTTTGCTATTGCAAACACTGCCACAATAAACATACGTGTGCATGTGTATTTATAATGGAATGTTTTATAATCCTTTGGGTATATACCCAGTAATGGGATTGCTAGGTCAAATGGTATTTCTAGTTCTAGATTCTACATGAATTGCTGCACTGTTTTTCACAATGATTGAACAAATTTACACTCCTGCCGACATTGTAAAAGTATTCCGGTTTCTCCACATACTCTCCAGCATCTGCTGTCTCCAGATTCTTTTTTCTTTTTTTTTTTTTTCCATTCTAACTGGCGTGAGATGGTATCTGAATGTGGTTTTGATTTGCACTTCTCTAATGACAGTGATGATGAGCTCTTTTTTCTTATGTTTGTTGGCTGCACAGATGTCTTCTTTTGAGAAGTGTCTCTTCATATATTTTGCCCGCTTTTTGATGGGGTGGTTTGTTTTATTCTTGTAAATTTGTTTAAGTTTCTTGTAGACTCTGGTTATTATCCCTTTGTCAGATGGGTAGCTTGCAAAGTTTTTTTTCCATTCTGTTGGTTGCTTATTCACTCCAATAATAGTTTCTCTTGCTGTGAAGAAGCTCTTAAGTTTAATTAGATCCCATTTATCTATTTTGGCTTTGGCTGCCATTGCTTTTGGTGTTTTAGTCATGAAGTCCTTCCCTTTGCCTATGTCCTAAATGATATTGCCTAGGTTCTCTTCTGGTTTTTATGGTGTTCGGACTTTTGATTAAATCTTTAATCCATCTGGAGTTAATTTTTGTGCAAGGTGTAAGGAAGGGGTCCAATTTCAGATTTCCACACATGGCTAGCCAGTTTTTCCAATACCATTTATTAAATAGGAAATCCTTTCCCCATTTCTTCTTTTTGTCAGGTTTGTCAAAGATCAGATGGTTGTAGACATGTTGAACTATTTCTGAGGCCTGTGTCTGTTCTGTTACATCAGTCTATATTTGATTTTGTATCAGTACCATGCTGTTTTGATTACTGCAGCCTTGAAGTATATTTTGAAGTCAGGTACTGTGATGTCTCCAGGGTTGTTGGGTTTTTGTTTTTTCATATTATTTTTTTGTTTGTTTTGTTTTTGTTTTTCCTTGGTATTGTCTTGGTTATGAGGACTCTCTTTTTCTTCCATATGAAGTTTAAGGTGTTTTTTAAAAATTTTGTAAAAAAAGTCAATGGTGGCTTGATGGCATTTGAATTGGATTTATAAATTACTTTGGAAAGTATGGCTATTTTCACAATATTGATTCTTCCTAACCAAAAACATGGAACATTTTTTATCTTTTTGTGTCCACTTTTATTTCCTTGAGCAGTAGTTTTTGTTTTTTTTTAATGTATTTATTTTACTTTAGGTGCATACTATATCTGGCATTTCTCCCCATGTTATCCATCCCCACCCTTCCCTTCCTTCCCACCCACCACTGTCCTTCCCCTCCTCCCCCAACTGTCCCCTGTGTGTGATGCCCCTCTCCCTGAGTCCACATGTTCTTGTTGTTCAACACCCACCTATGAGTGAGAACATATGGTGTTTCGTTTTCTGCTCTTGGGTGAGTTTGCTGAGAATAATGGTTTTCAGATTCATCCAAGTCCCTACAAAGGACATGAACTCATCGTTTTTTATGGCTGTGTAGTATTCCATGGTGTACATGCACCACATTTTCTTTGTCCAGTCTATCATTGATGGGCATTTGAGTTGGTTCCAGGTCTTTGCTATTGTACAGAGGGCTGCAATGAACATATTTGTGCATGTGTCTTTATAGTAGAATGATTTATAATTCTTTGGGTATATACCCAATAGTGGGACTGCTGGGTCAAATGGAATTTATATTTTTAGATCCTTGAGAAATCACCACACTGTCTTCCACAATGATTGAACTAATTTACACTCCCACCAGCTGTGTAAGAGTGTCCCTATTTCTCCACATCCTCTTCAGCATCTGTTGTCTCCAGATTTTTTAATGATTGCCATTCTAACTGGCATGAGATGATATCTTAGTGTGGTTTTGATTTGCATTTCTCTAATGACCAGTGATAATGAGCATTTTCTCATATGGTTGCTGACCTCATATATGTCCTCCTTTGAAAAGTGTCTGTTTGTATCCTTCACCCACTTTTGAATGGGGTTGTCTGTTTTTTCTCTTGTATATCTGTTTTAGTTCTCTGTAGATTTTGTGTATTAGCTCTATGTCAGATAGGTAGATTGCAAACTTTTTTTCATTTTGTTGGTTGCTGATTCACTCTAATGATGGTTTATTTTGCTGTACAGAAGCTCTGGAGTTTAATTAGATCCCATTTGTCTATCCTGGCTTTTATTGCCATTGCTTTCAGTGTTTTAGTCATGAAGTCCTTGCCTATGTCTATGTCCTGGACTGTTTTGCCTACGTTTTCTTCTAGTGTTCTTATGGTGTTAGGTTTTATGATTAAATCTTTGATCTATCTGGAGTTAATTTTAGTGTAAAGTGACAGGTAGGGGGTCCAGTTTCTTCTTTCTGCACATTGCTAGCCAGTTTTCCCAACATCATTTATTAAACATGGAGTGCTTTCCCCATTGCTTGTTTCTGCTAAGTTTGTCAAAGATCAGATGGTTGTAGATGTGTGGTGTTTCTTCTGGGGTCTCTGTTCTCTTCTGTGGGTCTATGTTTCTGTTTTGGTACCAGTACCATGCTGTTTTGATTACTGTAGGCTTGTAGTATAGTTTAAAGTCTGACAGTGTGATACCTCTGGCTTTTCTTTTTGCTTAGGATTGTCTTGCCTATGCGGTGTCTCTTGTGATTCCATATGAAGTTTAATGTGTTTTTTTCCAGTTCTGTGAAGAAGGTCATTGGTAGCTTGATGGGGATAGCATTGAATCTATAGATTACTTTGGACAGTATGGCCATTTTCATGATATTTATTCTTCCTAACCATGAGCTTGGAATGTTTCTCCATCTGTTTGTGTTTCTTCTTATTTTGTTGAGCAGTGGTTTGTAGTTCTCCATGAAGAGGTCCTTTACATCTTTTGTTAGTTGTGTTCCTATGTATTTTATTCTATTTGTAGCAATTGTGAATGTGTGTTTGCTCTTGATTTGGCTCTCTGTTGGTCTGTTATTGGTATATAGCAATGCTTGTGATTTTTGCACATTGATTTTGTATCCTGAGACTTTACTGAAGTTGCTTATCTGTTTGAGAAGATTTTGGGCTGAGAAAATGGGGTCTTCTAGATATGCAATCATGTCATGTGCAAATAGAGACAGTTTGACATTCTCCTTTTCTAATCGAATTTATTTCGTTTTCTTTGTTTATGTCTTTTTCTTGCCTGACTGCTCTGGCTAGAAGTTTATTTATTTCCTTTATTTCTTTTTCTTGCCTGACTGCTCTGGCTAGAAGTTTCAATATTATGTTGAATAGGAGTGGTGAGAGAGGGCATCCTTGTCTAGTGCCTTATTTCAAAGGGAATTCTTCCAGCTTTTGCCCATTCAGTATGATATTTACTGTAGGTTTGTCATATATAGCTTTTATCATTTTATGATACGTTCCATCAATACCTAGTTTATTGAGAATTTTTAGCATGAAGTGCTGTTGAATTTTATTGAAGGCCTTCTCTGCATCTATTGAGATAATCATGTGGTTTTTGTCTTTAGTTCCATTTATGTGATGGATTACATTTATGGATTTGCATATGTTGAACCCAGCTTGCATCCCCGAGATGAAGCCTACTTGGTTGTGAAGGATGAGCTTCTTGATGTGCTGTTGCAATCTGTTTGCCAATATTTATGGAAGATTTTTGCATCGATGTTCATCATGGATATTGGCCTGAAGTTTTGTTTTTTAATTGAGTCTCTGCCTGGTTTAGGTATCAGGATGATGTTGGTCTCATAAAATCAGTTAGGGATAATTCCCTCCTTTTGTATTGTTTGATACAGTTTCAGAAGGAATGGAACCAGCTCCTCTTTGTACATCTGGTAGAATTCGGCTGTGAACCCGTCTGGACCTGGACTTCTTTTGGTTGGTAGGCTATTGATTGCTGCCTCTACTTCAGCCATCTTTATTGGTCTGTTCAGGGTTTCAGCTTCCTCCTGGTTTAGGTTTGGTAGAGCACAAGTGTCTAGAAATTTATCCATTTCTTCCTGGTTTACTGGTTTATGCGAGTAGAGCTGTTTGTTGTAATCTCTGATGGTAGTTTGTATTTCTGTGGGATCAGTGGTGATATCCCCTTTATCATTTTTTATTGCATCTATTTGACTTTCTCCCTGTTCTTTTTTATTAATCTGGCTAGCGGTCTGTCTATTTTGTTGATCTTTTCAAAAAATCAGCTCCTGGATTTATTGATTTTTTGAAGGTTTTTTTTTGTGTGTGTGTCTCTATCTCCTTCAGCTCTGCTCTGATCTTAGTTATTTCTTGTCTTCTGCTAGCTTTTGAGTTTTTTGTTTTTTTTTTTTTTGATCTTGCTCCTCTATTTCTTTCAATTTTGATGATAGGGTGTTGATTTTAGATCTTTCCTCTCTTCTCTGGTGGGTATTTTTTGCTATAAATTTTCCTCTCGATACTGCTTTAAAGGTGTCCCAGAAATTCTGGTAAGTTGTGTCTTCCTTCTGGTTGGTTTCAAAGAACATTTTTATTTCTGTCTTCATTTTATTGTTTATCCAGTCAACATTCAGAAACAAGTTGTTCAGTTTCCAAGTGGTTGTGTGGGTTTGAGTGTGTTTCTTGATCCTGAGTTCTAGTCTGATTGCGCTGTGGTCTGATAGACTGTTTGTTATAATTTCTCTTCTTTTTCATCTGCTGATTAGTGATTTGCTTCCAATGATGTGGTCAATTTTAGAGTAAGTGCAATGTGGTGCTGAGAAAAATGTATATTCTGTGGATTTGAGGTGGAGCGTTCTGTATACGTCTATTAGATACGCTTGGTCCAGCTCTGCATTTAAGTCCTGGATATCCTTGTTAATTTTCTGTCTCGTTGATCTGTCTAATATTGACAGTGGAATATTGAAGTCTCCCACTATTATGGTGTGGGAGTCTAAATCTTGTTTTAGGTCTTTAAGAACTTGCTTTATGTATCTGGGTGCTCCTGTGTTGTGGGAGTATATATTTAGGATAGTTAGCTCTTTCTGTTGGATTGACCTTTTTATTATTATGCAATGTCTTTCTTTGTCTCTTTTGAACTTTGTTGGTTTTAAGTCCATTTTATCAGAGACTATGATTGCAACCCTTGCTTTTTTTTCTCCATTTGCTTGGTAAATCTTATTCCATCCCTTTATTTTGAGTCTATGTGTGTCTTTGCATGTGAGATGGGTTTCTTCAATACAGCACGTTTATGGATTCTGACTTTTTATCTAGTTTGCCAGTCTGTGTCTTTTGATTGGGGCGTTTAGACCATTTACATTCAATGTTAATATTGTTATATGTGAATTTGATCCTGCCATTTTGTTACTGACTGGTTTTCTTTCTCATTAGTTGATTCATTTTCTTCATCTTATTTTTGGTCTTTGCCAACTGGTTTGCTTTTGCAGTGACTTGTACTTGTTCCTTTCCATGCTTAGTGTTTCTTTCAGAAACTCTTGTAGGGCAGGTCTGGTGGTGACAAAATCTCAATAATTGCTTGTCCATAAAGGATTTTATTTCTCCTTCCCTTATGAAGCTTAGTTTGGCTGGATATAAGATTCTGGATTGAAAGTTTTTTTTTTTTTAAGGATGTTGAATATTGGCCCCCACTCTCTTCTGGCTTGTAGAGTTTCTGCCGAGAGATCTGCTGTGAGTCTGATTGGCTTCCCTCTGTATGTGACCTGACCTTTCTCTCTGGCTGTGCTTAGCATTTGTTTCCTTCATTTTGACCCTGTTGCATCTGATGATTATGTGCCTTGGGGTTGCTTTTCTTGAGGAATATCTTTGTGAAGTTCTCTGTATTTCTTAAATTTGGAATTTGGACTGCCTTGCTAGGCTTGGGAAGTTCTCCTGGATATTCTGGAGTGTGTTTTTCAGCTTGAATTCATTCTCCCCATCATATTCAGGTACACAGATCAAGCATAGATTAGGTTTTCTCACATAATCCCATATTTATTGGAGGCTTTGTTCATTTCTTTTCACTCTGTTTTTCTCTTGTATTGCCTTCTCTTTTTATTTCATTGAGTTGATCTTCAATCTCTGATATCCTTTCTTCTGCTTGATCAATTTTGCTATTAAAACTTGTGTTTGCTTTCCCAGTTCTCGTGCTGTGTTCTTCAACTCCGTCAAGTTCTTCTCTAAGCTGGTTATACTAGTTAGCATTTCGCCTATCCTTTTTTCAAGGTTTTTGGTTTATTTGCATTGAGTTAGAACGTGTTCCTTTAGCTCTTAAAAGTTTGTTATTATCCACCTTCTGAACCCTGTTTCCATCAATTCTTCACACTCCTTGTTGGTCACGTTGTGATTCTGTGTTGTTGAGGAGTTGTGATCCCTTGAAGGAGAAGAAGTGTTCTGGTCTTTGGTGGTTTCACCATTTTTGCACTGTTTTTTTTTCCATCTTTGTGAATTTACCTGGCTGTGATGTCAGAGAGCTGCTTGATGAGGTGGCTTGTCTGCCTGTGGTGGTGCTACTGGGTTTCTAGAGACTCCTTCAGGTTACTAGGGAAATTTTCTGTGTCTTTTTTGTTTATGCTGGGAGATTAGGCCCACCTCTTCCACTGACTTGTAGGTGCTGCTGGGTTGTCAAGAACGTTGTCCCATTGCTATGTAGGCTTCCTATGTTTCTTGTTATGACATGTAGCCCAGTCCCACCCCTCTAGTGGTGGTTTGTGCCCTTACTCCACCAGGCTGGATCATTCAGGGTTTATCTCAGAATGTGGCACTGACTATGCAACCCACTAGAGTCAGAGCCTCAGCACTCTGGGGTTTGTGGGAAAGTGTAGGGACCCGCCCAACCACACCAGGCAGTCTCTCTTTCAGCTTTCTCTCTCTCTGATCATGGGGTAGGGACCACCCAGCTGCTTCTGCTTATAGCTCCCTCTTTCTCTGGTTGGGGGGAGGGGGTGATAGCTCAGTCTGCAGACTCTTATTCAACTCTGCACTTGTATTTCCTGGCACTTGACTGGCAAAGATCCCCTGTTCTGTGTGTTGCTGAGGCTTTGGGGGAAGCGCTGTATCTGGACCAGAGCGTCAGAGGTGGAGACTCCAACTAGCCAGTCATATGCAGTTTCTGAGTAAAGCAGCACCCCTCCCCACCTCGGTCTGCCCTGAGTGGGCTTTGGTCACCCTCGGACCAGACCCATTGAAATGCACCTTTTACCTCGGTTGGAGCTAGGAGATCTCTGGGTTTCTGTGTCTCTCTCGCTGGGTATTGTGCACTGGAGTTATGTCTAATCCACCATCTTGGATCCCCCCAAGCAGTGGTTTGTAGTTCTCTTTAAAGAGGTACTTCATATCCCTTGTCAGTTATATTCCTAGATATTTTATTCTCTTTGTAGCAATTGTGAATGGGAGTTCACTCATGATTTGGCTCTCTGTTTGCCTTTTACTGGTGTATAGGAATTCTTGTGATTTCCAGCAAAGTCTCAGGATAAAAAATAAATGTGCAAAAATCACAGGAATTCCTAGAGGAGTGGGACTGGGCTACATGTCTTAACAAAAAAACACAGGAAGCCTACATAGCAACTAGACGGCGTTCTTGACAACCCAGCAGTGCCTACAGGTCAGCGGAACAGGTGGGCCTGATCTCCCAGCATAAGCAAAAAAGACACAGGCAACTTCCCTAGTAACCTGAAGGAGTCCTTAGAAACCCGGTAGCGCCCCCACAGGCAGACAAGGGACCTCATCAAGCAGCTCTCTGACACCACAGCCAGGTAAATCCACAAAGATGAAAAAAAAAAAAAAAAAAAAAAAAAAACATGCAAAAAAGGTGAAACCATCAAAGACCAGAACACCTCATCTCCTTCAAGGGATCACAACTCCTCAACAACACAGGATTAGTATGATATTGACTGTGGGTTTGTCGTACATAGCTTTTACTATTTTGAGATATGTTTCATCAATTCCTAGTTTATTGGGAGTTTTTAGCATAAAGGCCAGTTGAATTTTGTTGAAGGCCTTCTCTGCATCTATTGAGACAATCATGTGGTTTGTGTCTTCTGTTCTTTTTATGTGATGAATTACTTTTATAGATTTTTGTTTGTCGAACCAGCCTTGCATCTCAGGGATGAAGCCAACTGGATTGTGATGTATATGCTTTTTAATGTGCTGTTGGATACTGTTTGCCAGTATTTTATTAAAGATTTTCTCATTAATGTTCATTGTGGATCTTGGTCTGAAATTTTCTTTTTTATCGGTGTCTCTGCAACGTTTTGGTATCAGGATGATGTTGGTCTCCTAAAATGAGTTAGAAAGGATTCACTCTTTTTGTATTGTTTGGAATAGTTTCAGAAGGAATGGTACCAGCTCCTCTTTATACCTCTGGTAGAAATCAGCTGTGAGCCCGTCTGGTTCTGGACTTTTTTTGGTTGGTAGGCAATTAATCACTTCTTCCACTGCAGACCTTGTTATTGGTCTATTCAGGAATTCGACTTCTTTTTTGGTTAGTCTTGGGAGGGTGTAAGTGTCCAGGAATTTATCCATTTCTTCTTTATTTACTGGTTTATTTGCATAGAGGTATTTGCAGTAATCTCTGATGGTATTTTGTATTTCTGTGGAATCAGTGGTGATATCTCTTTTATCATTTTTTATTGCATGTATTCAATCCTTCTCTCTCTTATTTTATATTAGTCTGGCTAATCTTTTAGCCAGACTAAAAGATTAATCCAGGAGCTGGTTTGTTGAAAAGATCAACAAAATAGACAGACCGCTAGCCAGATTAATAAAAAAGAGTTCTAATTTGATTGCACTGTGTCTGAGAGACTGTTATGATTTCATTTCTTTTGCATTGGCTGAGGAGTGATTTACTCCTAATTATGTGGTCAATTTTAGAATAAATGTGATGTGCTGAGAAGAATGTATATGCTGTGGATTTAGGGTTTTGTGTTCTGTAGCTGTCTACTGGGTCTACCTGGCACAGATCTGCATTCAAGTCCTCGATATACTTTTTAATTTTCTGTCTCATTGATCTGTCTAATATTGACAGTGGAGTACTAAAGTCTTTCACTATTATTGTGTGAAAATTTAAGACTTTTTGTTGGTCATTAAGAACTTGTCATATGTATCTGGGTACTCCTGTATTGGGTGCATATATATGTAGGATACTAAGCTGTTCTTGTTGCATTTATCCCTTTAACATTATGTAATCCCCTTCTTTTTCCCTTTTGATCTTTGTTGGTTTGAAGTCTGTTTTATCAGAGACTAGGGTAGAAACCACTGCTTTTTTTTCTCTCTCTCTATTTGCTTGGTAAATCTTCTATCCCTTTATTTTGAGCCTATGTTTCTCTTTGCACATGAGATGGGCCTCCTGAATACAGCACACTGATGACACTGATGGATCTTGACTCCTTATCCAATTTTCCAGTCTGTGTCTTTTAATTGGGGCATTTAGCCCATTTCCATTTAAGTTATTATTGTTATGGGTGAATTTGGTCTTGCTGTTTTGATGCTAGCTGATTATTTTGCTCATTAGTTGATGCAGTTTCTTCATAGTGTCTCAAAGATTTTTACAACTTGGTATGTTCTTGCAGTGGCTAGTACTGATTCTTCCTTCCCATATTTAGTACTTCCTTCAGGAACTCTTGTAAAACAGGCTTGGTGGTAACAAAATCTCTCAGCAGTTGCTTGTCTGTATAGACCAATTTTTCTCCTTTACTTATACAGCTTAGTTTCACTGGATATAAAATTCTGTTTTGAAAATTATTTTCTTTAAGGATGTTGAATATTGGCCCCCACTTTCTTCTGGCATCTAGGCTTTCTGCTGAAAGATCTGCTGAGTCAGATGGGCTTTTCTTTGTGGGTAACCCGACCTTTCTCTCTGGCTGCCTTTAGCATTTTTACCTTCATTTCAACTCTGGTGAATCTGACAATTATGTGTTTTGGGGTTGCTCTCCTCAATAAATAACTTTGCAGTGTTCTCTGTATTTTCTGAATTTGATTGTTGGGAAAGTTCTCCTGGATAATATCCTGAAGACTGTTTTCCAATTTGGTTTCATTCTCCCAGTCACGTTGAAGTACACCCATCAAATGTAGATTTGATCTTTTTACATGATCCCATATTTCTTGGAGGCTTTGTTCATTTCTTTGTACTCTTTTTTCTCTAGTCTTGCCTTTTTGCTTTATTTCATTAGTTTGCATTTCAATCTTTGATATCCTTTCTTCCACTTGATTGATTCAGCTATTGAAACTTGTATATGTTTCATGAAGTTATTGTGCTGTGTTTTTCAGCTCTATCAAGTTATTTATGTTCTTCTCTATGCTGATTATTCTAGTTACCATTTCGACTAAATTTTTTTTAAGGTTCTTAGTTTCCTTGCATTGGGCTAGAACATTCTTCTTAAGCTCAGAGAAGTTTGTTATTACCCACCTTCTGAAGCCTGCTTCTGTCAATTTGTCAAACTATTTCTCTATCCAGTTTTGTTCCCTTGCTGGTGAGGAGTTTTGATCCCTTGGAGGAGAAGAGACATTCTGGTTTTGGTGATTTCAGACTTTTTGCACTGCTTTACTTCCATCTTCATAGATTTATCTACCTTTGGTTTTTGAAGTTGGTGACTTTTGGATGGGGTCTCTGAGTGGATGTCCTTTCTGTTTATGTTGAAGCTATTTATTTCTGTTTTTTAGTTTTTCTTCTAACAGTCAGACACCTCTGCTAAAGGTCTGCTGGAGTTTGCTGGAGGTCCACTCCAGACCCTGCTTGCCTGGGAAACACCTGTGGGAAGTGAAGGACAGCAAAGTTTGCTGTCTGTTTCTTTCTTGGTGGCTTCATTCCAGAAGGTTACTGACCAGATATCAGCCAGAGCTCTCCTATATATGGTGTCTATTAGTCAGAATAAACTGGGATCAGGGAGCCACTTGAATAGGCAGTCTGTCCCTTATCACAACTCAAGTGCTGTGCTGGGAGCTCTGTTGGTCACTTCATAGCTGCTGGGCAGGGATATTTAAGTCTGCTGAAGTGGGACCCATACTGCCCCTTTTCCTAGGTGCTCAGTTCCAGGAAGGTAGGGGCTTTATTTAAAAGTCCCTGATGGGCTGCTGCCTTTTTTTCAGATATGCCCTGCCGGCAAGAAGGGAATCTAGTCACAGTCTGCCTGTAGAGGCCTTGCTGAGCTACTGTGGGCTCCACCCAGTTTCTCTGTAAACTTCCCAGCCAGTTTGTTTACACAGTCAAGTTTAAAGCCACCTACTCATGCCTCAGTAATGGAGGACGCTTCTTTCCCATTGAACTCAAACATTCCAGGTCAAGCTAAAACTGCTGTGCTGGCTGCAAGAATTTCAAGTCAGTTGATCTCAGCTTACTGGTTTTCATGTAGGTGGGGCCTGCCAAGCCAGATCACTCAGCTCCCTGGCTTCAGCCCCCCTTTTTTTCAGGGGAATGAGTGGTTCTGTCGCACTGGCATTTTGGAAGCCACTGGGGTATGAGAAAGAAAAAGAAAACTGTTGCAGCTACCATGGCAGCCCAGTTTTGTGCTGGAAGCCTGGGGCACTGGTGTTGTAGACACCAGAGGGCATCTCCTGGTCTGTGGGTTGTGAAGATTGCGAGGAAAGTGTAGTATTTGAATGAGAATGCCAAAGTGTCCCAAAAAGTCCCTAATGGCTTTCTTTGGCTAGGAGAGGAAGTTCTACAACTTCTTGTGCTTGCTGGGTGAGCCAATGCCCCATTCTGTTTGGTTTGCTCTCCTTAGGCTATTCCCCCTGTCTAACCAGTCCCAATGAGATAAACCTGGTACCACCTCAGTTGGAAATATAAATAACACTCACCTTCTGAATTGCCCTCACTGGGAACTGCAGACCAGAGCTATTCCTATTTGGCCATCTTGGTAGAAGTCACTTTTTTTCCTTCTGACTGCATTATCTTAAAGAAGAGTCTTCAAGTATTGTTTTTTGTATTCTGCTTGATCTAGTCTGCTTTGAAGCTCTCATTTGTATTATTATTTTTACTCATTAAAGTTTTCGCCTCCAGGATTTATGTTTCCTTAACAACACCTCTCTCTTTTTCAAATATCTCATTCAGCTAATAAATTGTTTTTCCAATTTTGTTGAATTGCCTATCTGTATTCTCTTGTATTTCAACGAGTTTCCTTAAGATTATTATTTTAAATTTCTTTTCAATAAACCAATAAATTTTTATTTTATTGAGTCTGTTCCTGGAGAGTTATTGTGTTTCCTTGGTAGTATTATATTTTTTTGATTTTTAATATTTTTGTTTGTCTCTGCATTAATATCCATGCATCTGATGAAATGGTCACCTGTTCCAACTTTATAGAGTTGTAATACTAAAAATATTTCACCCACCTATGTGTCCTAGGAAGTCAATTACATAGAGCATGTCAGCTTTGGTACTGGATGAATACTGAGTAATGTAGTCTTTGTGCAGTTTCCTCATTTGTAGTCAATTTTAGCAATGCTTACAAATCCACTAGTGGCTTAGGCTGCAAGATTGTGTGGATGCTTCGCTAGGGCATGTGTGGTTACCCTTGTAGGGGTGGTAGTGCTGAGCTATTTTGTGAGTGTGCAAGGGCTGCTTCACCAGTGCCACCTGCAGCTTTCCTACTGGGGGCAGAGATGCCTGGCTGTTCTGCATGCCACAGGTGTGTGGAAGCTACTGTACCAAAGTAAGGCACAACCTCTCTGCTGGGGATGAAAGCATCAAGGTGTTCCCTGTGCCACAGGTGCATGGGAACTTTTTCTCAGAGATTGGACATGGCCTTCCTGTAGGGATTGAAGATATCAAGGTGTTCCATGTGTCACAAGTGCACAAGGGATGCTCTGCAAGAGTCTGGCATGGACTTTCTCCTGAGGGTGAGTGTGCTGACTAATATTTCTAATGAATGACTGTTACTGGAAGGAAAACAGTTGTACCACCAAGTTCTGCATGCTGTGTTATTTTTTTTGTTTGTTTCTACATGATTCTGTTGGTCCAGTTGTGCTGTTATCACTAGGGTATGAGGTAAGGTCAGAATTTCCTTCCTGGAAAGTCTCTAATAATGCTAGGGAAGCTTATGACTAGTTCCAGTTCTCTTTTCATCCTATAGAAACTGTGAACCCAGGGAAGTTTTCTTCAAATGACTTGTGCCAACTTGGATTAGGGAAGATCACAACATGGTCAGATGAGATTATTCTTTTTATCTTTATAATTTGTATTTTATTAATTTCTGAATACCATGCAAGTGTCTCAGGCTTGTTTCCAGGTTTTGGAGCTTTCGGAAAAAAATATTTCAGTCTGTAGACAGTTTCTAGTTAAATTTTCTGTGAAAGGAGTGTAGACTGAGATTTCATAATTTTCCATCTTGCCCAGTATTTTGTCTTTTAATATTTATACTGAAGATATAAGTGATTTACACCATGATTACAATATTACAATACTCTGAATTTTACTATGTACTCATGTTCACCAGTAAATTTGATATTTTTATATGATTTCATGTTCATCATTTTCTTTCAGTTTGAAGAACTCTAATATTTATTGTAATATATGTATGGTGGTAACAAACTTTGTCAGCTTTTGTTTGTTGGTAAAAGTCTTTATCTTTACTTCATTTCTAAAAAACAGCTTTGCAAAGTACAATATTGTTGATTGGCAGGAGTTTTTTCTATTCCCTCCTTGAGACATTAAATATTTTCTTTTACTCTTTCCTGGCCTAAACTCCATCATGAACTCTTATAATTTAATTTTTTCTCTTTTGATGCTATCCTGCAAATTTTGTAAGCTTACTAATATTAAGTGTCAGCTTGATTAGATTGAAGAATACTAAGTATTATTTTTTAGTGTGTCTGTGAAGGTGTCGCTAGATGAGATTAACATTTGAGTCAGTGGACAGGGAGACAAGACTCACCCTTAATGGAGGTGGACACTAGCCCTTGGCTGTCAGGACAGCTAGAAAAAGAAGTCAAAGGAAGGCAGAATGATCAGACTTGCTGTCTTTTGGTCTTTATCCTTCTCCTCTGCTGGATGCTTCCTGTCTTCAAACATCAGACTTCAAGTTCTATGGCCTTTATACTCTTTGACTTATACTAGTGATTTGCCAAGTGCTCTCAGGCCATCAGCCATAAACTGAATGCTGCACTCTTGGCTACCCTACTTTTGAGGTTTTTAAACTTGAGCTAATCCACTTGCAGCTTCTTTGCTCCTCAACTTGCAGATGGCCTATCACGGGACTTTACCTTGTGATCTTGTGGGTAAATTGTCTTTACTAAAGTGCCTTTCACATATACATATATCTTATTAGTTTCATCTCTCTAGAGAAACCTAACTAATACAGATTTTCATACCGGAAGTGGTTCTAGTGGAATAGAATTTTAAGGATGATTTCTTTGGTTGATTTTGAAGTTTCTGGAATTGGCTGTTTAATATGATTAGACCCCAAAATGCTAAAGACTCTACTTCTAATAGTATGGAGAACACTGACAGTCCTTGGCATAAAATGCCTGAAGAATTATGCACAATAAATACATCTGATACTCCTGATTCACCATTCTTGAGAGGCAAGGAGTTTAGTGACTCTATACATAATACGTTTCACTATATGTGCAAAACCAAGGAATATAATAAAGTTGCTTGATTGCTCCTAAGTTTGCTGGACAAAGTGAAGAAAGAAAATAATAAACTCAGGGATTCTAACTTCCAGCTCCAGAAACACATACTGAGCCTCAAATATTCTAAGATTGCCCTGAGTGAGAGTCTTATCTCCTGTAGAGAAAGAGTTGAAATTGTGGAAAATCAAACACAAGCTTTTATTATGCAAGTGACTGACCTGCAACAAAAGGTGCAAGCACAGCCTCACCAGGTGACTACCATTAAAGTGAGGGCATTAATTGAAACAAAAAATACCTGAGAACCTACAACTTGGAACTAGGATGTAGGGGAGGGTCATAATGAGAATGGAGGCACTGAGCTCCTAAATTCTAATGAGCAGGAAGAAACAGCCTTCCCACCCCCAGTGGAGGCAGCATCCCTTTCCCTACCCATGTTACCATCAGCTTTTCTACCTTTGTCTGAGGAGATTAACCGTGTACTGCCTGAGGTAACAGTGATGACCCTCCTGAGGCAGCAGTCAGGCAAGAAAATGCTGATTCTCCTTATGACCCCCTCCCAACACCTCTGTTTGCTTCTAGACTTGTGCCTAGACTCAAGTCTCTTCAGGCCCCAAGAAGTGATTTTCACAGTGTGATCCACAAGAAGGTCACTACACTCCAATAGAACAGTTTGAGTTTTCTAATTTATATAAGCGGAAATCAAGAGAACCAGTATGGGAATGAATACTAAAGGTTGGGGATAATGGTGGAAGAAACATAAAGGTAAATCAGACTGAGTTTATTGATATGAGCTCACTAAGCAGGGATTCTAAATTTAGTCTTGCAGCTAGGGGAGTTAAAAAAAGTTCTAATAGTTTATTTGCTTGGTTAGCTGAACTATGGATCAAAAGATGGCCCACTGTGAGTGAGCTGGAAATGCCTGATCTCCTTTGGTTTACTATAGAGGAAGGGATCCAAAGGCTTAGGGAGATTGAAATACTAGAGTGGATTAGTCACTTTAGACCTCCTCAACCCAGCTGGAAAGATTCAGAAGACATATACTTCACCAATATCTTGCAAAACAGATTTGTAAGGAGAGCACTTGCATACTTGAAGAGCTCTGTGATTGCTTTTCTCTGATCTTATAGTGGGAACTGCAGTCACTCAATTACAAAATATAAATGTGACAGGACTAATTGAGTCCTGAGGTGTCAGGGGCCAAGTGGCAGCACTCAACTATCAAGGGCAAGGTGGGCATAGTTACCATAATATACAGCAGAGGCAAAGGAGTAATCAGAATAGTATGACTTGTGTAGTGCTCTGGCATTGGCTAATTAATCACAGTGTTCCTAGAAATGAAATTGATAGGAAACCTATTGCATTCCTAATTTGTATAAGCAGAAAACTTCCAGTTCTAGTAGACAAATTACTAACATGAATTATTAAAATAGAAAATCATGGCCCCTAAACAATTTCCAGACTTGAATCAGTTTACAGTTCCAGAACCCCTTGAATAAAGGGAAGGCTGTATCCCCTTGAGGAAAGCATTACTATGCCACTGACAATTTATATTGTTAATTTTTCTCCCCTCTCTCTCCAAGGAGACCTCCAGCCTTTTACCAGGGTAGCTGTGCATTGGAAAAAAAAGAATAATCAGACTTTTTGAGGACTACTGGACACTGACTCTGAGTTGGTGTTAATTCCAGGGGCCCTAAACATTATGGTGGCCCTCCAGTTAAAGTAGGTTAAGTAGGGGGTTATGGTGGAAAAGGCCAAATGGAAGCCATAAGAGCTGCCTCTACCTAGGAAAATAGCAAATCAAAAACAATATTGTATCCCTGAAAAGGTTGTTTTTGATTTGCTATTTTTCTAGGTAGAGGCAGCTCTCCTGGCTTCCATTTGGCCTTTTCCACCATAATTTCTCTCATCCTACAGTCAGGGAGCCAATATGAGGATTCTGCCAGCTGCTAAGCATGTCTATACCAATTATGCATTCTGGCACTGGGAAAATGACCACAGGATGAGTCCAGGGACCCATTAAAAGCCAGACCTGAGCAAACACTTCATTAATTACCTGACCACCATAACCCCATACTTGAACTAGCATCACTATCAAGGACTTGAAAGATGCAGGGTGGCAAGTTTCATAACATCCCCATTCAACTCTCTTATTTGGCCTGTGCAGAAGAGAGATGAATCTTGAAGAATGACAGTGGATTATTGTAAGCTTAAGCAAGTGATGACTCAAATTGCAGCTGCTGTACCACATGTGGTTTCATTGATTGAGCAAATTAATGCAACTCTTGGTAACTGGTATGTAGTCATTGAATTGGCAAATGCCCTTTAATTCTGTTCATTAGGCCCATTAGAAGAAATTTGCCTTCAGTTGGCAAGGCCAGCAATGTACCGTCACTGTCCTACCTTAGGAGTAGATCAACTCTCCAGCTATGTGTTATAATCTTGATCACAGAGATTTTGATTGATATTTCCTTTCACAAGGTATCACACTGATTACCTTATGCTGATTGAACACAGTGAATGAGAAGTAGAAAACACACTGGACTAATTGGTGAGACATTTCTGTGTCAGGGGATGGAAAATAAATTCAACTAGAATTCAGAGATCTTTTACCTCAGTAAAATTTTTAGGGACTCAGTGATGTGGGGCCTGTTGAGATATTTCTTCTAAGGTGAATGATAAGTTGCTGCATTTGGCCCATCTTACAACCAAGAAGGAAGCACAAGGCCTAGTGGGCCTATTTGGATTTTGCAGATAAGACATTCCTCATTTTGGTGTGTTACGCCAGCCCATTTATCATATTACCCCAAAGACTCCCAGTTTTGAGTGGTGTCCAGAACAGGAGAGGCCTCTGAAAGAGGTCCAGGCTGCTGTGCAAGTTGCTCTGCCACTTAGGCCATATTAACCAGCAGATCCAATGCTGCTTGAGGTGTAAGTGGCAGATAGGAATGTTGTTTTGAGCCTTTGGCAGGACCCCTTAGGCAACTCACAGTAAGGTCCTCTAGAATTTTGGAGCCAGACCCTGCCACCTTTTGCAGATAACGACTTTCCTTTTGAGAGACAGCTCTTGGCCTCTTACTGGGCTTAGGTAGAAACTGAACATATGACTACGGGTTATCAAATCACCATGTGACCTGAACTGCCTATCATAAGCTAGCTGCTTTCTGACCCATCTAGCCATAAAGTTGGGCATGCACAGCAGCGTTCCATCATCAAACGAAAGTGATATATGCATGACTGGGCTCGATCAGGTCCTGAAAAAACAAGTAAGTTACATGAGGAAGTAACTTAATTGTCCAAGGCTTAATTGTCCAAGGTATCCACTCTTGCTATGCTAATTTCCCTCCTCACGTCTGCACTGATGGCCTCAAGGGGAGTTCCTTATGATCAGTTAACAGAGGAAGAGAACACTAGGGCTTGGTTTAAAAATAGTTTTACACAATATGCAGTCACCACCCAAAAGTGAACAACTGCATGGATATAGCCCCTTTCTAGAATACCCCTGAAGGACAACAGTGAAGGTGAATCTTCCCAGTTGGCAGAACTTTGATCAGTGCAGCCGGTTGTGAGCTCTGCATCGAAGAATAAATGACCAGATGTTCAATTATATACTGATTTATGAGCTGTAGCCAATGGTTATGCTGAATGGACAGGGACTTAGAAGAAGCATGATTGAAAAATTGGTGACAAAGGGATTTGAAAAATATGTATGTAAATTGACGTCTCTTAGTGGTCAAAATCTGTGAAGATATTTGTATCCCATGTAATTGTTTACCCAATGGTAATCTTAGCAGAGTAGGATTTTAATATTCAAGTGGACAGGATGACTCACTTTGTGGACACCACTCAACTTCTTCCCCGAGCCACCTCTGTCATTACCCAATGGGCCCATAAATAGAGTGGCCATGGTGGCAGGGATGGAGGTTACACTTTGGCTCAGAGATAAACTTTCACTCACCAAGGCTGATCTGGTTATGGCCACTGCTGTGTGTCCAATTTGCCAGCATAAGGGACCAACACTTAGCCCTCGATATGGCACAATTTTTCAGAGTGATCAGCCAGCTACTTAGTGACAGGCTGATCATATTAGACCTCCTTCATCATGAAAAGGGTAGCAGTTTGTCCCCACCAGAACAGACATTTACTCTGGATATATACTTGCCTATTCTGCATGCAATGCTTCTGTCATGACTACCATCCATGGACTCAAGGAATGCCTATCCACCATCATTGTATTTTACATACCATTGCCTCTGACCAAGTCCCTCACATTACAGCTAAAGAAGTGTGGCTGTAAGATCATGTCCATGGAATTCACTGATCTTATCATGTTTTCCATCATCCTAAAGCAGCTTAATTGAATGCCCTTTTGAATTCACAGTTACAAAGCCAACTAGGTGACAATACTTTGCAGGACTGGGGCTAAATTCTCCAGAGGGCTGTGTATGCTCTCAATCAATATATGGCACTGTTTCTCTCATAGCCAGGATTTACAGGTACAGGAATCAAAGGATTGAATTGAAAGTGGTACCACTCACCATCAACCCTAGTGACCCACTAGCAAAAATTTTGCTTCCTGTTTTCAAGACATAATGTTCTGTCTTAATTCCAGAGGGAGATATGTTGCCATCAGAAGATGCAATAATAATTCTATTAAAGTGGAAGTTAAGAATGCCACCTGGCCACTTTAAGTTTCTCCTACCTCGGAGTCAACAGGCTAAGAAAGGAGTTACATTGTTGTCAGGGGTGATTGACCCAGACTATCAAGATGATATCAGTCTACTATTCCACAATGGAGGTAAGAAAGAGTATGTGTGAAATACAGGAGATCCCTTATGGCATCTCTTAATATTACCATTCCCTATAATTAAAGTCAATGGAAAACTACAACAACCCAATCCAGGCAGGGCTAAAAATTACCCGGACCCTTCAAGAATGAATATTTGGGTCACTCCACCAGGTAAAATATAATGACCAGCTGAGGAGTTTTCTAAAGGCAAGGAGAATACAGAATGGGTAATAGAAGAAGGTAGTTATCAATACCAACTACCATTATATGACGAGTTGCAGAAACGAGGACTGTAATTGTCATGAATATTTTCTCCTTATTTTGTTAAGAATTTGCTTGTGCTTGTATGCACATATACTAAGAAAATATCTTTATTTTCTATCTTCTTTCTTTATTATGTGACATAGATTTACTGACTCCATATCAGCATTTCAGTGCTGTCAACTTCATGTAACAGCATTTAGGTTAAGAATTATCATACTTCCATTGTACACAGGATAGCTGCATTATGTTAGGTGTAATTGTAATATTATTATTGTCTTCATTTGGGTATGTATATGAGTTAAATTTGACAAGGAGCTGACATGTGATGATTAACATTAAATGTCAACTTGATTGGATTGAAGAATGAAATGTATTGTTTCTGGATGTGTAAGTAAAAGTGTTGCTAGAGAAAATTAACATTTGAGTCAGTGAACTGAGAGAGATAGTCCCACTCTTAATCTGACTTGGCACCACCTTCTAGGCTGCCAGAGCAGCTAGATAAAAACAGACAGAAGAAGGTGGAATAAGTAGACTTTCTGAGTCTTCTGGTCTTCAGCTTTCTCCCATGCTAAATGTTTTCTGTCCTTGAATATAAGACTCCAGGTTCTTCAGCTTTTGGACTCTTGGACTTAAACTAGTGGTTTGCCAGGGGATCTCCAGCCTTCAGCCACAGACTGAAGGCTGAACTGTAGGCTTTCCTATTTTTGAGGTTTTGGGACTCAGACTGATCCACTACTGGCCTCCTTGTTCCTCAACTTGAAGACATTACCTTGGGACCCTGTGAGTCAATTATTTTTAATAAACTTTCTTTTAAATATACATATATTATATTTGTTTTGTCCCTATAGAGAACCCAGACTAATATAATTACTTTTCATTCTTTTATTCTGCCTATATATATTTTTATGTAACTTTTCTTTGATTTCTGAGATCTCTCTCTCTGTCTGTCTCTGTCTCTGTCTCTCTCTCTCTCTCTCTCTCTCTCTCTCTCTCTCTCTTTCTCTCTTTCTCCTTCTGACAAGTTATTTATCTATTACCCAAGCTGGAGTGCAGTGGCATGGTCTCTTCTCCCAGAAACTTCCACCTTCTAGACTCAAACAATCGTCTTTCTTTAGCCTCCTGAGTAGCTGGAACTACAGGCATGCACCACAACATCCAACATTTTTTTTCTTGTTTTTGTTTTGTTTTGTTTATTGTAGAGGTGGGATTTAGCCTGTATTTGATTCTTCTCTCTTTTCTTTTTATTAATCTGGTGAGAAGGGTTATTCTAGTTTGTTGATCTTTCAAAAAAAAAAAAACAGCCCCTGAATTTATTAATTTTTGAAGGAAATTTTGTGTCTCTATCTCCTTCAATTCTGCTCTGATCTTAGTTATTTCTTGTCTTCTGCTAGCTTTTGAGTTTTTTTGATCTTGCTCCTCTAGCTGTTTTGATTTTGATGATAGGGTGTCAATATTAGATATTATTTTGCTTCTCATTTGGGCATTTATTTCTATAAATTTTCCTCTAGACACTGGTTTAAATGTGTCCCAGATTTACTGGTACCTTGTGTATTCATTCTCATTGGTTTCAAAGATCTTTATTTCTGCCTTCATTTCATTGTTTATCCAATAAACATTCAAGATCCAGTTGTTCAATTTCTGTGAAGTTGTGTGGTTCTGAATTAGTTTCTTAATCCTGAGTTCTAATTTGATTGGACTGTGGTCTGAGAGACTGTTTGTTATAATTTTCATTCTTTTGCATTTGCTGAGGAGTAATTTACTTCCAATTATATGGTCATTTTTAGAGTAGGTGTGATGTGGTGCTACCATCAGAGATTACTACAAACAACAATATGCACATAAACCAGTAAACCCAGAATAAATGGATAAATTTCTGGACACTTGCACCCTGCTAAGACTAAACCAGGAAGAAGTTAAAACCCTGAATAGACCAATAAAAAGAGATGAAGCTGAGGCAGCAATTAGCATCCTACCAAACAAAAAATGCCCAAGTTCATATGGATTCACAGCCAAATTCTACCACAAATACAAAGAGGAGCTGGAACAACTCCTTCTGAAACTATTCCAAACAATAAAAAAGAGGGAATCCTTCCAAAATAATTTTATGAGACCAATATCATCCTCATACCATAACCCGTCAGAGACTCAACAAAGAAAGAAAACTTCAGGCCAATAACAACGATGAACATAGATGCAAAGATCTTCAATAACATATGGCAAACAGACTGCAACAGCACATCAAAAAGCTTATCTGTCACTATAAAGTAGGCTTCATCTCATGGATGCAAAGCTGGTTCAACATATGCAAGTCCATAAACGTAATATGTTCAATCACATAAACAAAACCAAAGACAAAAACCATATGATTATCTCAATAGATGAAGAGAATACTTTTGACAAAATCGAACAGCCCTTTATGCTAAAAACTCTCAATAAATAAGGTATCGATGGAATGTATCTCAAAATAATAAAAAATATTTATGACAAACCCACAGCCAATGTCATACTGAATGGGCAAAAACTGGAAGCATTTTTTTTTTTAACTCTGGCACTAGACAAGGATACACTCTCTCACCACTCCTATTCAATATAGTATTGGAAGTTTTACCCAGAGCAATCAGGCAAGAAAAATAAATAAAGTGTATTCAGTTAGGAAAAGAGGATGTCATATTGTCTCTATTTGCCTGTGACATGACTGTATATTTAGAAGGCCCCATAGTCTCAGCCCCAACTCTCCTTAAACTGATAAGCAACGTCAGCAAAGCTTTGGGATACAAAATCAATGTGTAGAAATCACAAGCATTTCTATACATCAATAACAGCTTAAAGAGAGCCAAATTAAGAGGGACCTCCCATTCACAATTGCTACAAAGAGAATAAAATACCTAGGAATACAACCAACAAAGGATGTAAAGGACCTCTTCAAGGAGAACTATGAACCAGTGCTCAATGAAATAAGAGAGAACAAACAGATGGAGAAACAATCCATGCTCATGGTAAGGAAGAATGAATATCGTAAAAATGGCCATACTGCCCAAAGTAATTTATAGATTCAATTCTATACTCATCAAGCTACCTATGACCCTCTTCACAGAACTGGAAAAAAATCACCTTAAACTTCATATGGAACAAAAAGAGAGCCCACATAGCCAAGACAATTCTAACCAAAAAGAACAAAGCTGAAGGCATGATGCTACCTGACTACAAACTATTCTACAAGGCTACAACAATCAAAACAGGATGATATTGGTACCAAAACAGAGATATAGACCAATGAAAAAGAACAGAGGCCTCAGAGGCAACATCACACATCTACAACCATGTTATATTTGACAAACTGGACAAAAACAAGGAACCGGGAAAGAATTTCCTGTTTAGTAAATGGTGTTAAGATAACTGGCTAGCCATGTGCAGAAAAGAGAAACTGGACCTCTTCCTGACACATTACACTAAGATTAACTCCAAATGCATTAAAGGCTTAAACATAAGACCTAACACCATAAAAACCCTGAAAGAAAACCTAGGCAAAATCATTCAGGACATAGGCATATTCAAGGACTTCATGACTAAAACACCAAAAGCATTGGAAACAAAAGCTAAAATAGACAATTGGGATATAATTAAACTCCAGAGCTTCTGTACAGTAAAAGAAACAACCATTAGAGTGAACCAGCAACCAATAGAATGGGAAAAAATTTTTGCAATCTACCCATCTGACAAAGGGCTAATATCCAGAATCTATAAAGAACTAAAACAGATTTACAAGAAAAAAAAAAAAAAGCAAACCCATCCAAAGGTTGGCAAAGGACGTGAACAGACACTTTTCAAAGAAGACATAAATGAAGCCAACAAACATATGAAAAAATGCTCATCATCACTGGTCATTAAAGAAAAGCAAATAAAAACCACATTGAGATACCATCTCTCACCAGTTAGAATGGTGATCATTAAAAAATCTGGAGGCAACAGATGCTGAAGAAGATGTGAAAAATAGGAACACTTTTACACTGTTGGTGGGAGTGTAAATTAGTTCAATCATTGTGGAAAACAGTGTGACCATTCCTGAAGGACCTAGAAGTAGAAATTCCATTTGACCCAGCAATCTCATTACTGGGTATATACCCAAAGGACTATAAATCATTCTGTTATAGACACATGCATATGTATGTTCACTGTGGCACTGTTTACAATAGCAAAGACCTGGAACCAACCCAAATGCCCATCAATGATAGACTGGACAAGGAAAATGTAGCACATATACACCATGGAATTCTATGCAGCCATAAAATATGATTAGTTCGTGTCCCTTGTAGAGACATGGATGAATCTAGAAACCATCATTCTCAGCAAAGTGACACAAGAACAGAAAATAAAACACCTTGTGTTCTCACTCACAGGTGGGTGTTGAACAATGAGAACATATGGACAAAGGAGGTGAGCATGACACACTGAGGTCTGTTGGGGAGGACTAGGGAAAGGACACTGGGGGGTAGGGAGATTGGTAAGGGATAACATGGGTAGAAATGCCAGATATAAATAATGGGGGATTGGAGGCAGCAAACCACATTGCCATGTATGTACCTATGCAACAATCCTGTATAATCCGCACATGTACCCCAGAACTTAAATTACAATTATATATATATATATATGTGTGTGTGTGTGTGTGTGTGTGTTTGTGTGTGTGTGTGTATTTTTTTAAAAGAGAGAGATGAGGTTTTGCCATGTTGTTCAGGCTGATTATAAACTCCTGGGCTCATGTTCTGCCTGCCTTGGCCTTTCTAAGTCCTAGGATTTGGGGCATAGTTAACCACATCTGGCCTCAAAGATCTTTCTTATGCTCTGGCCTCAAAGATCTTTCTTATGCTTGATTAGTTCTACTGACCTTGATCAAATCTATTGGCATTCTCTATTGAACTTTTCATTTTGTTCATCATAATTTTCAGCTTCAGAATTTTTGGGTGTTTTGTAGAATTTGAATCTTTATTTTAAATTTACCTTTTTTTTGTCATTTATCATTTTCTTTACTTAGTTAACTTGTTTCTTTGTAATTCCTCCAAATTCACTGAGCTTCCTTAAAAATAATTTATTTTAAATTCTTTTTTAGACAGGTTGTATATCTTTATTTCTCTTGGTTTAGTTACTGAAATATTTTTGTGTTCTTTTGATGCTGTTGTGTCTCTTTGGTTGTTCATGTTTCCTGTAGCCTTAGATTGAGGTTAGTGCATTTGAAAAAATATGGATTTACTTCAGTCTTTACAGACTGGCTTTGTCTAGGAAAGTGTTCACCAGGTAGGTGTTCATGTTCCAGGCATAATCTAGTAGTAAATTTGCTGCTGAAATCTCAGGGAGATCTACGTTGTGCCTGATTCAGCATGTGCAATCACAATACCTGTGTCTTTAGGGTTTGGCTTTAAGCTCATATTTGGTGGGGTGCACCTGCTAATTCAGTCTTCATAGATAGGCTTAAAGCCTGAATTTACATGGGAGTCATTGGAGCCCATATCTGTATAAGCCAGCCTGAAACCTAGGTCCATCAAGGTGAACCTGTCACTGGAATGGGTCCTGAGCTTTAGTCTGCAGGCTCTGGCAAGGTCCTGAGATGAGCTGCTGCTCAATCTGTCCTGTAGACTCTGACAAAGCAATGGATGAATGGAGTATGTTTGAAGACACAGGCTTGCCTGTCAGCACAGCTAGGGGACCCCTGCCAGAGTCAGCAGCAGCCTCAATAAGCCACAACACTCACAGTTATTTAGTACAAATTTATTAACAAAGGCAAGAGGAAACAGTATTTGTGGGTAATTAACATTGTCAACTACCTTAGTAGAGAGCAGTCTCGGGCACAAATAATCAGATGTCAGTTTTAGGACAACATAAGTAAACAAGCTATTTAGATAAACTCCTCTACATTCCCTTGTTATCTGCTCTTTGCTATTAGCTCAAGGTAAAAGGATTAGGCTGCCTTCAGCCATAATCCTTTCCCAAAGCTTTTGCAAAACCTTCTGCCCTTCCAAGGTTTGCATTTTTCCTATAATTTTTCCCACCACCCTGATCAATCTCCTACAAGCTTACTACCTGAAACTAAAGGGATAAGCTTGGAGCTTAATTCAGCAAGGACTGGCCTGGAACTGAGTCAGGTCTTGAACCATCTTAGTCCATGGAGGTGGGTGTGGGTCCTGGGAACATGAGGACTCACCTGCTGACTGTGTCTTCAGAAGTGGTGTTAGAGCCTATATCCACAAGATTTAAGTGGACACTTTGGTCTACTTGGGTGTGTCTGGTCACTATGCATGCTAGAACAAGTTTAGTCATTGAGTCCCTGAAGTCTGGGATCATGGGGACCACCTTGTAGCCTGTGACCAACCATATGCTCTGGCCAGCATGGAGCCTGGGTCCATGGGAGCTAGTCTGACACCTAGGATCTTGGGTGGTTACCTGGCACCTTGAGCTACTTGAGGTAGCCTGGAGCCCAAGACTTTTGAATTTAACCTGGAATCTTGTCCACTAGTGTCAGCTTGGAGGCTTGTTGTACAGATGCTTACCTGAGTCTGAGAGCCTCTGGGGCTAGCATGGGAACTGGATACACTAGGGTAGTCATGATGCCTGGGTATGTGGAAGCCAGTCAAGTTTGGGAATCCACTAACAGAACCAGAACTTGGGTCTGCCGAAGTATAGGGCTACAGGGGCCAGCCTGAATGATGCAACTGCAATAATCAGTCTGGCACTGGATAGGGTAGGGCCTGTTTCCATAGATGACTGTCTGGTGCTTGAGGTGAGAATGCCAACCTGGCACTGTGGTGAGTCAATCCTGGTGCCACAGGAGCTGACTTGAAGCTCTATGTGTCTGAAGTCTGTATTTTAGGGTCTTGACTAAAGGCTAGATACTTGACTGCCATCCTGATGACTAGGACTGATGTTACCAGCCTGGTGTTTGGCATGCATGATTTCCAGTTTTGTGGGGAGCAGCCTGATTTTGGAAGCAGTTCAGAGCATGGGGCCACTTGGCTCAGCCAGGCAGTGCTGCTGGTATCAGCTGATTTTAGGTGGGGCAACCCAGAAATAAAGTCAGCCTAGAAGGCCTGCAACATGGAGATGCAGAAACCAGCCTAGATTTAGGGCAGTCCTGAATGTGCAGTCTGATCATCTTCCTCTTGCTCTTCCCCAAGGAGACCTCTGGCCTCAAATGGCTAGGTGTCCAGGAAGATGTTTGCTGCAGGTGTGGTGCCTTCATAAGGAACCTCTGCTAGGGCAGTGCAGAAGAAAAATTTAGGATTGGAATCCCACACAGAATCTCCACTGGGGCACTGTCTAGTGGAGCTGTGAGAAGAGGTCCACTGTCCTCCAGAACCTGGAATGGTAGATCCACTGACAGCTTGCACTTGTGCATCTGAAAAAGCCACAGACATTCAATGCCAGCCCAGAAAATCAGCTGAGAGGGAGGCTGTACTCTGAAAAGCCACAGGGGTGGAGTTGCTCAAGGCCATGGAAGCCCACGGTTTGCATCAGCATAACCTGGATGTGAGACATGAAGTAAAAAGATTATTTTAGATCTTTAAAGTATAATGACTGTCCTGTTGGATTTCAGACTTGCATGGAGTTTGTAGCACCATTTTTGGGGACCAATTTATCTCATTTGGAGTAAGTGTATTTACCCAATACCTGCACTCCCATTGTATCTAGGACGTAACTAACTGGCTTTGGATTTTACAGAATCATAGATGGAAGAGACTGGCTTTGTCTCAGATAAGACTTTGGACTGTGGACCTTGAGTTAATGCTGAAGTGAGTTAAGTCTTTGGATGACTGTTGTGAAGGCACAATTGGTTTTGAAATGGGAGGACATGAGATTTGGAAGGGGCAAGGGGTGAAATGGTAGACTTAGGATTTGTGTCCCCAAGGAAATCTCAGTTTGAATTATAATCCCATATTCCCCACATGCTGTGGGAGTAATCTAGTGGGAGGTAATTTAACCATGGGGGAAGTTTCCTCCATGCTTTTGTCATAATAATGAGTTAGTTATGATGAGATCTGATGGTTTTATAAGTGCCTGAAATTTCCCTGATGTTATTCTTATTCTCCCTTCTGTTGCCATGCTAACAGGTGTCTTCTGCCATAATTGTAAGTTTCCTGAAGCCTCCCCAGTCATGCGGAACTATGAGTCAATTAAACCTCTTTTCTTTATAGATCAACCAAACTTATGTATTTATTATTAACACCATGAGAGTGCACTAATATAGATGGTGGCAGCCTAGAGTCAGGGGATGTATGAATATGCATAGTGCTGTGTTATACTGGATTTGTGGGATTGAGGCAAAATTCTCCTAAGCAAATGGTATCTCTTTCAATGTTGTGTTGCCTGTAATTTGTAGAATGGTGATGTGGGTAGTGTAAAACTATCATTTCTACTTTCTTCAATGCATCTTTTCTCATTTCTGTGCTATACCTAGATAATATATTCTTTCACCTGGTTTTCTTAGTTCTCATGTAGGTTATTTTCATGTGGGAATAATTGATTGAATTGATTTTTATGTGGGAAGATGAGTATTGAAAGGATTTTTGTTGTTGTATTGCTCACTGTTGTTTTAACCGAGGATTGTAATTCACATTTAAAAGAAGATGTATAAGAGGAATAAGCTAAAAGTCAGTTTATACAATATCTTAACTTAAAAAAAATTAACATGTACACTTCCACGTTTTCACAAACTGTAAAATTATAATTAGAAATTCAAATAAAAATCAGCATTAATGTGTTTGAGGCAAATCTGCAGAAATGCCAGGATGTACTGGTAAATGTTAGTCTAAAACAATTATTGGTCAGCTTTCAAAGAGGTGAATTATGTTGGAAATAAAAAGCAAGGAGAAAGCCCTATTAAGTTATTTTTCACAGGAAGAAAAGAAGTCTTATGTGTCAGTATCTCACAGTGGTGGTTCACTTAAGTAATGGTTGTAGAAGATGAAGCATTTTTAAAAAGAGGCATTTTTTTATTTATTTTTTTTGAGAGAAGGAAAGAAAAAAAACGGAGTGAAGGAGAGGAAGAAAGAGGAAGAAAAAGAGGGAGAGAGAACGGAAATGTTGCTTTGTTCTAAAAGAAATGGGTATTAATAATGGCCAATCAATATTTTATTTAAACCTATGAGTAAGTGTGATGTGGTATTGACAAGAATGTATATTTTGTGTATTTAAAGTGGAGAGCTCTATAAATATTTATTAAGTTTACTTGTTCTAGATCTGAGTTCAAGTCCTTGATATCCTTATTGATTTTCTGTCTCATTGAGTCTAAGTCTCTATGTATCTGGGTGTTAGGATCGTTAGCTCTTATTGTTGCATTGATCATTTTACCACTATATCTTTGTTGCTTTAAAATCTATTTTATCATATACGAGAATTGCAACTCCTGTTTATTTATTTATTTATTTATTTATTTATTTATTTATTTATTTATTTATTTATTTATTTTTGCTTTCCATTTGGTTGGTAAATCTTTCTCCATCCCTTTGTTTTGAGTCTTTGTGTATCCTTGCATGTGAAATGGATCTGGATGTAGCATACCATTGGGTTTTGGCTGTATCTTTTGATTGGGGGATTTCGTCAATTTAAATTTAGGATTACTGCCATTTGATGTTAACTGGCTGTTTTATCCATTCGTTGATGTAAATTCTTCTTTATGTTGATGCTCTTTACTTTTTGGTATATTTTTAGAAAGGCTAATACTGGTTGTTTCTTTCTATGTGTAGTGCTTCTTTCAGAAGCTCTTATAAAGCAGGCCTGGTGTTAATAAAATCTCTGAGTACTTGCTTGTTCATAAAAGATTTTATTTTTCCTTCAGTTGTGGAGCTTAGTTTGGCAGGATATGAAATTCTGGGCTGAAAATTATGTTCTTTAAGGATGTTGAATTTTGGCCCCCACTCTCTTCTGGCTTGTAGAGTTTCTTCTGAGAGATCTGCTGTAAGTCTGATAGGTTTCCCTTTGTGGGTAACCTGACCTTTCTCTCTGTCTGCCCTTAGTATTTTCTCCTTCATTTCAACCCTGTTGAATCTAACAATTATGTGCCTTGGGGTTGCTCTTCTTGAGGAATATCTTTGTGGTGTTCTCTGTATTACCTGTGGTTAAATATTGTCCTGCTTTGCTAGTTTAGAAAAATTTTCCTGAATAATATCCTGAAGAATATTTTCCAGCTTGGATTCATTCTCTCCATCTCATTCAGGTACACCTATCAAACGTAAATTTGGTCTTTTCACATAGTCCCACATTTCTTGGAGACTTTGCTCATTCCTTTTTATCCTTTTTAATCTATTCTTGTCTTCTTATTTTATTTCATTAAGTTGGACTTCAACCTCTGATATCATTTCTTGTGCTTTAACAATTTGAGTGTTTAAACCTGTGCATATATCTCAGTGTTCCCATATTGTATACTTCAGTTCCATTAATTCACTTATATTCCTCTCTAAATTGTCTATTCTCATTAGGATTTCATCAAGCCTTTTTCAAAGTTCTTAGTTTCTTTACATTGGGCTACAACATGTTCTTTTAACTCACAGAAGTTTCTTATTATCCATGTTCTGAAGCCTGATTCTGTTATTGGGATGCACTCTTTCTCCATCAAGCCTTGTTCCCTAGTTGATGAGGAACTGTGATCCTCTTCAGAGGGAGAGGCATTCTGATTTTGAGTATTCTCAGCCTTTTTATGCTGGTTTCTTCCCATCATTGTAAATTTATTCACCTGTTGTCTTTTTAATTACCACCTTTCAAATTAGGTCTCTGAGTAGATATCCAAGTTGTTAATTCCCAAGGATGAAATATGAGCAACCCACTGCGCTGGCCAAAACAGCGATGTTAAGACTGATGGTGCTTTTCTGCCCAGGAATCTCCAGTCTGACTTCCTTCTTGAGTCTGTAATAGGTGACTCTGCCTTCCCAGAGCTCCAATCCTCGGACAGAAGGGGAACCAGTCCCGTTTACTCTGCACCAAGAGCTGCTGTGCTGAGGTGCCAGCAAAACCGCTGCTCCGGCCACAAGAGTCACACTGGCGACCCATGATGCTCCTCCAAACCTCAGTCAGAAAAAGATCCAGTCCTGTTTACTCTGCACCAGGAGCTGCCGCACGGAGGTGCTGGCAAAACTGCTGCACCAGCCACAAGAGTCATGCTGGTGACCCGTGCAGCTCCTCCACTGAGAATCTTCTGCTCCGTGAGTGACCAAAATTTGTCTGAAAGTGTGGCATCCTGTCATTCTCTGCGATTTCACTGGGAGCTGCAATCTTGAGATTTTAGCAGTCAGCTCTAAAAAGAGGCATTTTAAAAAAGGAGATGTGCATCGAGTGGAAAATTGCTAATGTGGCATTGCAAAGTAGAAATTATGTGATAAGTTTTAGACTTCTCTTCTAATTTAATAGATTATATTAATAACTCAGGGTTCTTCAAAAGTCATCTCATTCATGTGGTGGTTTTTTATTTGTCCATCAAATAAAGAACACAAAGGAATGGCATACTGTATACTTTCAATTGTTTCAGGTGGCAAATATTAAGAAGTTTAATTGCTACATGATAACTACCATAAATAATAATGTATTATATTATTGAAAATGATTAAAAGTAGATTTTACCACAAAAAAGAGATGTGTATATAAAAAGAAATTTAATTGCACTAAATATCAGAGATATATATTTGATTTTTACATAAACAACTCTGAAATGAATATACTAGTTATGTGCAACAACATGAACAAATAACAATAACAATGTTGTGTTTAGAAAAAAGCAAGTCCATTAATACAATATATAGTGTAAATATTGACTTTACATAAAGTTTAACAAGTTATTTTACTTGTATAATAAAATCACATTAGGGTTTTGGACAGATATCTGCAGAAATGCTTGTAAAAAGTATCAAAATAGAACATTTATACTTGTATAATAATATATTTTACAAAATAAACTGTTTGTATATTTAAACAATATGCTTCTGGAATGATATAATGAGGAGCTGTGTGCTCTTTCTCCAGCAAAACAGTAATTTTAACTGGTGAAAATAACTTTAAATAGTCCTAAAAATAAAAAAAAAAAATGGAGACATAAGCCTTCAAAGAAATTTACTAAATTTCCTAAAATCAGACATCTAGCATATGAGCTAAAACCTGTTATTAAACCACCTACTTCCATTTCTCCATTCTAACTATGTTTTTCAGAAGATGTAGCTTGGACACTCTTCTCTGAGTATATGCTGTCAAGAAGGTGAAGCTCCTCTCCTCTGAGTTCCCAGTACAAAACTATACTTTCACACTGCAAGGGGCAGACCATCACTGGCATTTCTCAGCCTCCACCAAGCCAAGTCTCACCAGCAATCTGTTAAAGACAAGTGTGGTTAAGGGAATCAGCTTTCTCTTCTCTCATCCATTCTTCACTTATAAGGTGAAACATCTATCCTAGGTACAGTAATGTCTTAGTCCAGTTACTCTTGCTGTAAAGAAATACCTGAAGCTATGTAATTTATGGAGAAAAAATACTTAGTTTTTACAAAATTCTGCTGTATTAAGATTGAGCATCTGATGAAGGCCTCAGGCTTCTTCCACTTGTGGTAAAATGTAAAACAGAGCTGTTATGTGCATACAGCTCATGGTAAGAAAGAAAGCAAGTGGAGGAGGAAATTCAAGGCTTATTTTAACAACCAGTTCTCATAGAAAATAGTAAAGTGAGAACTCACTCATACTCCTCTAGGTAGGGCATTAATCTATCATTAAGGGATCCACTTCCATGCCCCAAATGCCTCTCAATACTCCCCACCCTCAACATTAGGGATTAAATTTTAACCTGAGGTTTAAGGTGACAAAAATTTAAACAAAGTAAGTAAAATAAGATAGGAAAAATAATTTGGGCCCCAACATTTGCAGTAGAAGAAATTTGAACCCCAATATTTTCAGTAGCTTACTGCAAATTATTTCTTCTACCTTACTTTGCTTGTTTTGTGAACTCTAATAGAAGACTCTAGGCAATAAACACATATCCAATGGTAAAAAATAGAAATGTAACTGGCTTAGAAAATAAGACAGTAGACAAATAAATACACAACAGCACCAACCAGAGGAGGTGAGGGAAAGAAATAATGGGGTCAGTATCTAGAATTGGTTAAACATACTGTCTCATATGTCCATGTTGAAACAAAGAAAAAAATAACACACACAAAAATTAATAATAGTGTCTCAAACACAAAAATAAAAGCAAGAAAAATTTCTTTGATGTACCTAGATGACAGCCATAGTGGATTTTAAAAAATCAAAAAAGCTGTAATAAGTGTATCTAATAACTAAAAATAATGCTTAAAAAATAAAGAAAATTATGGCAACAATGTCTCATCATATGGAAAATATCAGCACAAAAATATTTAAAGGTTTTATTTAAAGATTTAAAGAGTTTAGAAGTAGAATAACCAGAATACAAAATTTACTAGCTAATTGAATTTAGAAACACATAAAAAGAATTAGGCATCATGACCAAGTAAAATTTATCTCAAGAATGCAAAATTGTTTTACATCTGTAGACCACTTAATCTAATACATTATATTGGTAGAATAAAAACAAAAATTACATAGTCATCTCAGTATATGCAGAACAACATTCAGAAAAAAATCTAACACCCTTTTGTCATAGTAACACTCAATAAACCAGGAACAGAAGAAAATTTCCTCAGCCTGATAATGGCAATCTGTGAAAATTCCACAGCTAACATTATATTTTATGGTGACTAGATAACTCTAGATACCTTACCCTTAATATCAGTAACAACACTGGGATGCATTGTCTTACTATTTCTAATTTAATATTGTACTGAATGTGTTTCATCTAGGGCAATTAAGCAAGATAATAAATAAAAAGCATCCACATTGAAAATAAAATAGTAAAGAAATATTGTACTGAATGTTTTTCATCTAGAGCAGTTAAGCAAGGTAATAGATAAAAAGCATCCAGATTGAAAAGAAAATAGCAAAGCAATCTCTACTAAGAGGCAATTCAATTTTTATACAAAAATTCTAAGAAATCCACTAAAACTATTATATATTGCAGAAGTAATTCTATACATTTGCAATGAACATTTCAAGAATAAAGTAAACAGAAAAACTCCATTTGTAGTAGCATAAAAATAGTAGACTTCTTGGCAATAAACCTAACAAATCGAATAAAAATTAGATACTCTGAAAACTACCATCCAAGATGGCCAAATAAGAACAACTCTGGAGGGCAGTTCCCAGCAAGAACACAGAGGGTGAGTGATTACTGCATTTTCAAATGAATTTTTACTGCCCACAGACAAGGAGATTCCTGGGCAGAAAAATGCGACATGTCTCCAGCATGGCTGTTTCAGCTTGTGCAGCGGGTTTCCACACAAAAACTCACACAAATCTGGATGGCCGTTTCAACTGGTGCCTGGAGTGCCTGGGAGACAAAGTCACCCAATCAACTGAAGAAAAAGGGGGCTGAAACAGAAAGCCAGGTAATCAGGCTTGGCAGGTCTCACCCACAGAAAGACCAGCAATCTGAAATACTTTGGACTGAGAGTTTCACAGCAAGTTCAGCTGGACCCAGGATGGTCCAGCTCTGTGGGGGGAAGGGCATCTGCCATTACCAAGGCAGACCACCATTTCCGAAGCAGTCCACCATTACCAAGACAACCCACCATTACTGAGGCAGTCCACCATTACTGAGGCAGACTGCCATTACTGAGGCAGTTCTAACTATACCTCTACAAACAAAATTACAAGGAAGTTCTCACAGCAGCTGGCCAGAGCCCACAGCAGCTCAGCAATGCCTCTGATGACAGACTGTGACTAGGCTACCTCCTTGCTGGGCAGGGTATAAAAGTTCACACAGCATCCGGGCAGAGCCCATGGCAGCTCACAGTGCATCTGCTGGCAGACTGACTAGGCTATCTCCTTGCTGGGCAGGGCATCTCTGATAAAAAGCAGCAGCACATCAGGAATTTATAAATAAACCCCATATTTCCAGGAGAGAGCACCTGAGACAAAAAAGGCAGTTAAGGGGTCTGCTGCAGCAGACTTTAATGTACCTGCCCAGCAGTTCTGAATAGAACAACAGAGCTCACAACTCAGCACTTAAGCTCCTATAAGAGACAGACTGTCTCCTCAAGCAGCTCCCTGACCCCCTATATCCAGAGAAACACCTCATTAAGGAGACCTCGGGCTGACATCTGGTGGGTATCCTTCTGGGATAAAGGTAACAGAAGAAACTGGCAGCAATGCTTATTGTTCTGCAGCTGCCACAGGTGATCCCTAGGCAAGCAGGGTCTGGAGTGGACCTCCAGCAGTCCTACAGCAGAGGGGCCTGTTAGAAGGAAAACTAAAAAGCACAAAGAAATAACTTCATCATCAACAAAAAGGATGTCCACTCAGAGACCCCATCTGAAAGTCACCAACAACAAAGACCGCAGGTAGATAAATTCACAAAGATGGGAAGAAAGCAGTGCAAAAAGGATGAAAACACCCAAAACCAGAATGCCTCTCCTCCTCCAAGGGATCACAACTCCTCACCAGCAAGGGAACAAGGCTGGATGGAGAATGATTCTGATGAATTGACAGAAACAGGCTTCGGAAAGTGGATAATAACAAACTTCTCTGAGCTAAAAGAACATGTTCTAACCCAATGCAAAGAAACTAAGAACGTTGAAAAAAGGTTTGACAAAATGCTAATGAGAATAAACAGCTTAGAGAAGAATATAAGTGACTTGATGGAGCTGAAAAACACAATGCAAAAACTTCATGAAGCATATACAAGTTTCAGTAGCTGAATTGACCAAGCAGAAGAAAGAATATCAGAGATTGAAGATCACCTCAATGAAATAAAATAGATTAAAGAAGACATAGATAAATGAAAGTAAAAATATGTTTATAAATTGAAAGATGTAATGTTGTTAGGATGGCATTATTTGCCAAACTGATCTACAAATTAAATGCAATCAGCATAAGCATTTCAGGTTATTCCTCTGTAAAAACTAATAAGCTGAGTCAAAATTTTATGTAAAATTGCAAGGGATCCAGAATAGCTAAAACAATCCTGAAAATAACCAAATTGGAGGACTTGCACTTTTTGATTTCAATACTTACTACAAAGCAATGATCATCAAGACAGTGTAATGTTTGTACAAAAGTAGACATAAAGATCAATGAAATATAATTAAGAGTCCAACAGAACCCATACATCTATGGAAAACTAATTTTCAAACAAAGACGTCAAGAGTATGCAATGGCAGAAACACAATCCTTTCAACAAAAGGTACTGAAAGAACTGCATAGCCACATCTAAAAGAAAAAAGCTGAATTCTTTCCTTGAATTTTACATAAAAAAATTAACTCAAAATTGATGAATTAACTGCCTAAATGAAAGAACTAAAACTATAAATCTCTGAGAAGAAAAAGTAGGAGCAAATATTTATGACTTTAGATTTGTAAAACAATTCTTAGCTATTATATCAGCAGTGTGACTAACAAGAGAAATAAAAAAAATTAAACTTCATCAAAATTAAAAATTTTATGTTCAAAAGAACACCATCAAGAAATAAGAAACTTATGTCTAAGGTTTATGAAGAACTCTTGCAACTCAATTAATAGAAAGACAACCCATTAATGTGGGAAAATAATCTGAATAAGCATTTCTTCAGGTAAGATATACACTTATCCAACAAGTGCGTGATAAGATGTTCAACATTATTAGTCATTAGGGATTTATAATTTGAAGTCACAATGAAATGCCATTTCACATCCACTGGAATGGCTACAAACAAAATGAGAAACTAATAAATATTGGTGAGAATGTGAAGGAATTCAATCTCTCATATACTTCTGGTGGGAATGCAAAATCCTGGAGTTACTTCAGAAAACAGTCTAGCAGTTTCCTTAACACATATACACATGCCATACGACCTACCAATTTTACTTCTAGGTACATACCAAAGAGAAATGTAAAAAAAGTTTATGACATTTGTACATAAATGTTTATAGCAATATTCTTAATAATAGTCAAAACGTGGATTAAAAAAACGAATGCCCATCAATCAGTGAATGGCTAAACAAATGTGATATATCCATACAGTGGAATATTATTTAGTCATAAAAAATGCTAATACATGCTACAATATGGATAAAACTTGAAAGAAAACATGCTCAGTGAAAGCAGCTAGTCACAGACGACCTCATATTATAATTCTATTTATATTAACTATAAAAAATAGACAATTCATAGAAATAAAGTAGATTAGTCATTGCCTAGGACTGTATATTTAGACAGTTAATCATGCATGATGCAATTCAAATCTCTTTAAATTGATTGTATTGATGATTTCACATATCTGTGAATATACATAAAACTACTCAATTTATTTATTTATTTATTTTTTTTTTGGTAAAAAATATTTCTATTTATATTTATTTTATGTTTTACTGCATTTTAGATTTTGCGGTACATGTGAAGAACTTGCAAGATAGTTGCAGAGGGACACACATGGCAGTGTCTTTTGCTGCCCTCCTCCACTTCACCCATATTTAGCATTACTTTTCAGGCTATTCCTCCCCTTCTCCTCCCCCCGCTGTCCCTCCCCTACTCCCCCCAATAGACCCCAGTGTGTAGTACCCCTTCCCTGTGTCCATGTGTTCTCATATTTCCTCACTCACCTGTGAGTGAGAATATGTGGTATTTCATTTTCTGTTCTTGTGTCACTTTGCTGAGAATTATGTTCTCCAGATTCATCCATGTCCTTACGAAGGACACAAATTCATCATTTTTGATTGCTGCATAATATTCCATGGTGTATATGTGCCACATTTTCCCAGTCCAGTCTATCATCGATGGGCATTTGGGTTGGTTCCAGGTCTTTGCTATTGTAAACAGTGCTGCAATGAACATTCGTGTGCATGTGTCCTTATAGTAGAATGATTTATAGTCCTTTGGATATATACCCAGTAATGGGATTGCTGGGTCAAATGGAATTTCTATTTCTAGGTCCTTGCGGAATCGCCACACTGTCTTCCACAATGGTTGAACTAATTTACACTTCCACCAACAGTGTAAGAGAGTTCCTATTTCTCCACATCCTCTCCAGCATCTTCTGTCTCGAAATTTTTTAATAATCGCCATTCTAACTGGTGTGAGATGGTATCTCATTGTGGTTTTGATTTGTATCTCTCTAATGACTAGTGATGATGAGCATTTTTTCATGTGTTTGTTGGTCTCATGTATATCCTCTTTTGTAAAGTGTCTGTTCATATCCTTTGCCCATTTTTGAAAGGGCTTGTTTGTTTTTTTCCTGTAAATCTGTTTGAGTTCTTTGTAAATTCTGGATATCAGCCCTTTGTCAGATGGGTAAACTGCAAAAAATTTTTTTCATTCTGTTGGTTGCCGATTCACTCTAGTGACTGTTTCTTTTGCCATGCAAAAGCTGTGGAGTTTGATTAGGTCCCATTTGTCTATTTTGGCTGTTGTTGCTGATGCTTTTGGTGTTTTGGTCATGAAGTCCTTGCCTACTCCTATGTCCTGAATGGTTTTGCCTAGATTTTCTTCCAGAATTTTTACAATGCCAGGTCTTATGTTAAAGTCTTTAATCCATCTGGAGTTAATTTTAGTGTAAGGTGTCAGGAAGGGGTCCTGTTTCTGTTTTCTGCACATGGCTAACCAGTTTTCCCAAAACCATTTATTAAACAGGGAATCATTTCCCCATTGCCTGTTTTTGTCAGGTTTGTCAAAGATTGTATGGTTGTAGATATGTTGTGTTGCCTCCAATGCCTCTGTTCTGTTCCATTGGTCTATATCTCTGTGTTGGTACCAGTACCATGATGTTTTGATTACTGTGGCCTTGTAGTATAGTTTGAAATTCACCAGTGTGATGCCTCCAGCTGTATTCTTTTTGCTTAGAATTGACGTGGCTATGCGGGATCACTTTTGATTCCATATGAAGTTCATGGTGGATTTCTCCAGTTCCGTGAAGAAATTCAATGGTAGCTTGATGGGGATAGCGTTGATTCTGTAAATTACTTTTGGCAGTATTGCCATTTTCACGATATTGATTCTTCCTAACCATGAACATAGAATGTTTCTCCATCTGTTTGTGTTCTCCCTTATTTCATTGAGCAGTGGTCTGTAGTTTTCCTAGAGAGGTCTCTTACGTTCCTTGTGAGTTGTATTCCTAGTTATTTTATTCTCTTTGTAGCAATTGGAATGGCAGTTCGTTCTTAATTTGGTTTTCTTTAAGTCTGTTATTGTTGTATAGGAATGCTTGTGATTTTTGCACATTGATTTTATATCCTGAGACTTTACTGAAGTTGCTTATTAGTTTCAGGAGTTTTTGGGCTGAGGTGATGGGGTCTTCTAGGTATACTATCATGTTGTCTGCAAATAGAGACAATTTGTCTTCCACCTTTTTTATTCGAATACCCTTTATTTCTTTTTCTCGCCTGATTGCCCTGGCTAGAACTTCCAGTACTATGTTGAATAGGAGTGCTGAGAGAGGGCATCCTTGTCTAGTGCCAGATTTCAAAGGGAATGCTTCCAGTTTTTGCTCATTAAGTATGATATTGGCTGTTGGTTTGTCATAAATAGCTTTTATTACTTTGAGATATGTTCCATCAATACTGAGTTTATTGAGGGTTTTTAGCATAAAACGCTGTAGATTTTGTCAAATGCCTTCTCTGCATCAATTGAGATAATCATGTGGTTTCTGTTTTTGGTTCTGTTTATGTGGTGAATTACATTTATAGACTTGCATATGTTGAATCAGCCTTTCATCCCTGAGATGAATCCTTCTTGATCACGATGGATAAGTTTTTTAATGTGCTGTTGCAATCGGTTTGCCAGTGTTCTATTGAAGATTCTTGCATCTATGTTTATCATGGATATTGGCCTGAAGTTTTCTTTTCTTGTTGAGCCTCTGCCGGGTGGTGGTATGAGGATGATGTTGGTCTCATAAAATGATTTGGGAAGGGTTCCCTCTTTTTGGATTATTTGGAATAGTTTCAGAAAGAATGGTACCAGCTTCTCTTTGTGTGTCTGGTAAAATTTGACTATGAACCCATCTGGACCAGGGCTTTTTTGTATGGTAGGCTCTTAATTGCTGCCTCAACTTTAGCCATCTTTACTGGTCTGTTCAGAGGTTCAGCTTCCTCCTGGTTTAGGCTTGGGAGGACACATGTGTCTGGGAATTTAACCATTTCTTTCTGGTTTACTAGTTTATTATTTTTTTATTTTATTTTTAATTTTTTAAATTTTTATTGCATTATAGGTTTTGGGGTACATGTGCAGAGTGTGCAAGATAGTTGCATATGTACTCACATGTCATTGGGCTTTGCTGCCTTCCTCCCCTTCACCCACACTTGGCATTCATCCCCAGGCTATCCCTCCCCAGCCCCCCACCACGGTCCCTCCCCCCTTCCCCCAATAGATGCCAGTGTGTAGTAGACCCCCTCCCTGTGTCCATGTGTTCTCATTTTTCTCACCTGCCTATGAGTGAGAATATGCGGTATTTCTTTTTCTGTTCTTGTGTCAGTTTGCTGAGAATGATGTCCTCCAGATTCATCCATGTCCTTACAAAGGACAAAAACTCATCATTTTTGATTGCTGCATAATATTCCATGGTGTATATATGCCACATTTTTCCAGTCCAGTCTATCATCGATGGGCATTTGGGTTGGTTCCACGTCTTTGCTATTGTAAACAGTGCTGCAATGAACATTCGTGTGCATGTGTCCTTATAGTAGAACGATTTATACTCCTTTGGATATATACCCAGTAGTGGGATTGCTGGGTCAAATGGAATTTCTATTTCTAGGTCCTTGAGGAATCACCACACTGTCTTCCACAATGGTTGAACTAATTTACATTCCCACCAACAGTGTAAGAGTGTTCCTATTTCTCTACATCCTCTCCAGCATCTGCTGTCTCCAGATTTTTTAATAATCACCATTCTAACTGGCGTGAGATGGTATCTCAATGTGGTTTTGATTTGCATCTCTCTAATGACCAGTGATGATGAGCATTTTTTCATATGTTTGTTGACCTCATGTATGTCTTCTTTGGTAAAGTGTCTGTTCATATCCTTTGCCCATTTTTGAATGGGCTTATTTGTTTTTTTCCTGTAAATCTGTTTGAGTTCTTTGTAAATTCTGGATATCAGCCCTTTGTCAGATGCATAAACTGCAAAGATTTTTTCCCATTCTGATGGTTACTAGTTTATGTGCATAGAGTTGTTTGTAGTATTCTCTGATGATGGTTTGAATTTCTGTGGAATCTGTGGTGATTTCCCCTTTATCGTTTTTTATTGCATCTACTTGTTTTTTCTCTCTTTTCTTTTTTATCAGTCTGTCTAGTGGTCTATTTAATTGATCTTTTCAAAAAACCAGCTCTTGGATTTACTGACTTTTTGAAGTGTTTTTTTTGTCTCTATCTCCTTCAGTTCTACTCTGATCTTAATTATTTCTTGTCTTCTGCGAGGTTTTAAGTTTTTTTGATCTTGCTCCTCTGGCTCTTTCAATTTTGGTGATAGGGTGTCAATTTTGGATCTCTCCACTCTTCTCATGTGGCCATTTATTGCTATATATTTTCCCCTAGAGACTGCTTTAAATGTGTCCCAGAGATTCTGTTAGGTTTGTCTTCATTCTCGTTGGTTTCAAAGAACTTCTTTATATCTGCCTTCATTTCATTGTTTATCCAATCAACATTCAAGAGCCAGTTGTTCGGTTTCCATGAAACTGTGCGGTTCTGAGTTAGTTTCTGAATTCTCAGTTCTAACTTGATTGCACTATGGTCTGAGAGACTGTTTGTTATGATTTCAGTTGTTTTGCATTTGCCGAGGAGTGCTTTACTTCCAATTATGTGGTCAATTTTGGAGTAGGTGTAATGTGGTGCTGAGAAGAATGTATATTCTATGGATTTGGGGTGGAGAGTTCTGTTATTGTCTATCAGGTTTGCTTGTTCCAGGTCTGAGTTCAAGCCCTAGATATCCTTGTTAATTTTCTGTCTGGTTGATCTGTCTAATATTTACAGTGGAGTTTGAAAATCTCCCACTATTATTGTGTGGGAGTCTAAGTCTCTTTTTAAGTCTTTAAGAACTTGCCTTATATACCTGGGGGCTCCTGTATTGGGTCCATATGTATTTAGAATTTTTATCTCTTCCTGTTGTATTGATCCTTTTACCATTATGTAATGACCTTCTTTGTCTCTTTTGATCTTTGTTGCTTTAACGTCTATTTTATCAGAGACGAGAATTGCAACTCCTGCATTTTTTTGCTCTTCATTTGCTTTGTAAATATTCCTCCATCCCTTTATTTTGAGCCTTTGTGTATCCTTGTATGTGAGATGGGTTTCCTGGATACAGCACATAGATGGATTTTGGTTTTTTATCCAATTTGCCCATCTGTGTGTTTTGATTGGTTCATTTAGCCCATTTACATTTAGGTTAATATTGTTATGTGTGAATTCGATACTGACACTTTGATGCTGGCTGGCTGTTTTTCCCATTAGTTGATGCAGATTCTTCATTTTGTAGATGGTCTTTAGAATTTGGTATGTGTTTAGAATGGCTGGTACTGGTTGTTCCTTTCTATGTGTAGTGCCTCTTTCAGGAGCTCTTGTAAAGCAGGCCTGGTGGTGACAAAATCTCTCAGTTCTTGCTTGTTGGCAAAAGATTTTATTCTTCCTTTACTTATGAAGCTTAGTTTGGCTGGATATGAAATTCTGGGTTGAAAGTTCTTTTCTTTAAAAATGTTGAATATTGGCCCCCACTCTCTTCTGGCTTGTAGAGTTTCTGCCGAGAGATCTGCTGTGAGTCTGATGAGCTTCCCTTTGTGGGTCACCCAACCTTTCTCTCTGACTGCCCTTAGTATTTTCTCCTTCATTTCAAACCTGATGAATCTGACAATTATGTGCCTTGGGGTTGCTCTTCTTGCGGAATATCTTTGTGGTGTTCTCTGTATTTCCTGGACTTGAATATTGGCCTACTTTGCTAGGTTGGGAAAATTTTCTGAGATAGTATCTTGAAGAGTATCTTCCAGCTTGGATTCATTCTCTTCATCACATTCTGGTACACCTATAAAACGTAGGTTAGGTCCCTTCACATAGTCCCACATTTCTTGGAGATTTTGTTTATTCCTTTTTGCCCTTTTTTCTCTAATCTTTTATTTCATTGAGTTGATCTTTGACTTCTGATATTCTTTCTTCTGCTTGGGCAATTCAGCTGTTGAATCTTGTGCATGCTTTGTGAAGTTCTCATGTTGTGTTTTTCAGCTCCTTCAATTCATTCATATTCCTCTCTAAGTTGTCCATTCTTGTTTTCATTTCCTTGAATCTTTTTTCAAATCTTTTTTCAAGGTTCTTAGTTTCTTTGCATTGATTTAGAACATGTTCTTTTAGCTCACAGAAGTTTCTCATTATCCACCTTCTGAAGTCTGATTCCGTCATTTTGTCACACTCATTCTCCGTCCAACTTTGTTCCCATGCTGGTGAGGAGTTTTGGACCTTTGTAGGAGGTGAGGTGTTTTGGTTTGGGGTGTTTTCATTCTTTTTGCGCTGGTTTCTTTTCATCTTTGTGGATTTATTCACCTGTCATCTTAGTAGTTGCTGACTTTTCGATTGGGTCTCTGAGTGGACACCCAGATTGTTGATGATAAAGTATTTCTGTTACTTAGTTTTTCTTCTAACAGTCTAGCCCCTCTGCTGTACAACTGTTGAGGGCCACTCCAGACCCTGCTTGTCTGGGGTACACCTGTAGCAGGTGCGGAACAGTGACAGATGATACCAGTTTCTTCTTCTGCCATCTTTGTCCCAGAATGATGTCTGCCAAATGTCAGTCTGATTAGTCCTTTTTTGAGGTGATTCTTTGGATATACAGGGGTCAGAGAGCTGCTTGAGGAGATGGTCTGTACTTTATAAAAGCTCAAGTGCTGAGCTGTGAGCTCTGTTGTTCATTCAGGTTTGTTCGGTGGGTGTGTTTAGGTCTGCTGCAGCAGAACTTATAAATCCCCATTTTTTTTCCTAAGATGCTCTGTGTCAGGGATTTGAGGTTTTCTTTATGAGTATCTGTTGCACTGTCCTGCCCATCTAGGAGGCAGTGTAGTCACTATTTTCCTGCTGAGGCTCTGCCCTCCTACTGCCATGTCTGCCCTGCTGCCACAAGGCTGCGTCCTACTGTGATGGGCTCCGCCCTGTTGGCTGAGTCTCTCTGTTATGGTGGGTTGCCTTGGCAATGCCAGGCTGCTTCTGCAATGGGCGTGTACCTCAGTAGGGGTGGGATGCATCCGTAGTAATGGACGCCCCTTTCCCACTGAGCTGCACCATCCTGGATTCAGCTGAGCCCACAGTAAAACTCTCAACCCCCAGCATTTTGAATCGCTGTTTTGTTTGTGCCTGTGGGGGTGGGACCTGCCGAACCTGATCACCTGGCTCCCTGCCTCAGATTCCTTTCTCTCTCTCTCACTCTCTTTTTTTTTAAGTTGAATGGTTGACTCCCTCACAGGTGTTTCAGTTTCCTGCTGATAGGGCACCGGGATCTGTGTGATTTTTCAGGCTGCGACCCACTGCACCAGCTCAAATCACACTTCCAAGGAATCTCCTGGTCTGGCTCACTGTCCAAGTCCCGTTTAATCAGATGGATATGTTAATCTGCCCTCCCAAATCTCACATTGCCAGTTTAACAGGACATCCAGACCGGTGAGTTTTGTGTGGGGTGCCACTGTGCCACGGCGCTGGCCGAAACAGCTGTGCAAGCTGAAAGGGCTGCACTGGTGTCCCATGTCTCTCCTGCACCTGGGAATTTTCCCGTTCTGTGGGCAACAAAGGTCCATCTGAAAATGCGGCTAGGACTCACCCTCTGTGCCTTCACTGAGAGCTGCAATCCAGAGTTGTTTCTACCATGCCATCTTGGAAAATCTCCAACTGCTTATTTTAAATTGGTGAATTTTATGAAATGTGAATTGTATATTAATAAAGTCATATAAAACACTTTTTTAAATGAACTGAATAAAGTTCTAGAATTAATAAACACAATATCCAAAATAAAAAAAATCACTAGCAGTGCTCAATGGTAGACTGGAGTAAGCAGAACAAAAAATCATCTATCGCAAATATATAGATCATGCATTTTGAAGAAGAGAAAAACAAGTAGTTCTCAAAGGAAAATTTATAGCTACATCTATATTTTTAAAAAGTAAATATTTGAAATGAATAATTTCACATTTCATCTTAAGAAACTAGAAAGATAGCAAGCCAAATTTAAAAAGCAGAAGATTAGGATGGGAATAAATAAAATAGAGAATATAGATAAAGAGAAAATTGATATAATCAAAGCATTTTCTTGGAAAAAAGACAACAAAATTGACAAAATATTTGTGAGACTGAGAAAAAAACGATAAAAAGTTACTAAAATAATGAATGAAAGAATAATCATTACTAATAACCAAACAGAAATTTAAAAAAAACTGTAAGAGAATAGTATAAACAATTGCAGGCCAAAAAGTTAGATAAATTACCTGAAACTGATAAATTGTTGGAAAGGTACAAACTATCAAAATTGGCTCAAAAATTAATAGAACATCTGAGTAAATTTCTATCAAATAAAGAGAGCAAACTAATATAAGAAAAACCTCACAAAGAAAAGCCAAATCAGATGGCATTACTGGTAAATTCTACAAAACATTAAATACTGCAACAGAATTTCAAAAATTAGAAAATCAAAGAATACTTCGTAGTTCAGTCTACAAAACCAGAATTACCCTGAAACCAAAACCAGACAAAAACTTTACTAAATAATCTACAGAACAATATATCCTCTTAATATAAACATTAAAATGCTGAAGTTCATACTAGTTAAATGAATCCTTCAACATATATAAATGATCTCATGCCATGACAAAGTAGAATTTATCCCACAAATTCAAGATTGGTTTAACATTTGAAAATCAATTAGCATAATATAGCATATAATATTATTTGGCTGTGTCTTCACCCAAATCTCATCTTCAATTGTAGCTCCCATAATGTACACATGTGTGAAAAGGACCTGACGAAAAATAATTGAATCATGTGGACAGTTTTTAAATACTGATCTCGTGGTAGTGAATAAGTCCCATGAGATCTGATAGTTTTATAAATAGAAACCCCTTTTACTTGGCTCTCATTATCTCTCTTGCCTCCTGCCATGTAAGATGACCCTTTCACCTTCTACCAGGATTGTGAGGCCTCCCTAGTCATGTGAAGCTGTGAGTCCATTTACAAATTACCCAGTCTCAGGTATGACTTTATTAACAGAATGAAAACAGATGTATGCAGTAAACTGCTTTACCAGGAGTGGAGCACTGATTTTAAGATACCCAAAAATGTGGAAGTGACTTTAGAACCAGGTAACAGGCAGAGGTTGAAACAGTTTGAAAGCTCAGAAAAAGACAGAAAAATATGAGAAAGTTTGGAACTTCCTAGAGATTGGTTGAATGGCTTTGACAAAAATGCTGATAGTGATATCCACAGTAAAATCCAGGTTGAGGTGGTCTCAGAAGGAGATGAGAAACTTGTTGGGAGCTGGAATAAAGGAGACTCTTGCTACATTTTAGCAAAGAGATTGATGGCATTTTGCCCCTGCCTTAGAAATTTGTGACACTTTGTACTTGAGGAAGCTAATTTAAGGAAGAGATTTCTTTTTTTTTTTAATTTTTATTGCATTATAGGTTTTGGGTACATGTGCAGAATGTGCAAGATAGTTGCATAGGTACACACATGGCAGTGTGTTTTGCTGCCTTCCTCCCCATCACACACACTTGGTTTCTAAGCATCAAAGCATTCAAATGGTAACTTTGGTACTGTTAAAATCATTCAGCTTAAAAAATAAAAAAACAACGGAGCATAAAATTTCAGAAAATTTGCAGCCTGACGATGTGATAGAAAAAAAATACCCATTTTCTGATGAGAAATTTAAGCAGGCTGCATAAATTTGCATAAGTAACAAGAAACCAAATGCTAATTGTAATGACAATGGAGAAAATGTCTCCAGGGCCTGTCAGATAGCTTTGCAATAGTCCCTCTCATCACAGGCCCAAAGGTCTAGGAAAAAAGTGTTTTTGTGGGCAGAGCCAGAACACTCCTGCTGTGTTCAGCCTAGAGACTTCGTATTTTGGGTCCCAGCAACTTTAGTCATGGCTAAAAAAGGCCCAAGGTACATCTCAAGGTGTGGCTTCTGAGGATGCAAGCCCCAAACCTTGACAGCTTCCATGTGGTTTTGAGTCTGCCAGTGCACTGAAGTCAGGAATTGAGGTTTGGGAACCTTTGCCTAGATTTCAGATGATGTGTGAAAATGCCTGGATGTCCAGGAATATTTTTCATGCAGAAGTGGGGCACTGATGGAGAACCTCTACTAGGAAAAATGTGAGGTTGGAGGCCCCACACAGAGTCCCCACGAGGGCACTGCCTAGGGAAGCTGTAAGAAGAAGGCAACCATTCTCCAGACCCCAGAATAATAGATCCATTGACAGCTTGCACCATGCACCTGGAAAAGTTGTAGACACTCAAAGACAGCCTGTGAAAGCAGCTGAGAGGGAAGCCATATGCTGCAAAACTATAGAAGCAGAGCTGTCCAGGACTATGGGAACCCAACTCTTACATCAATGTGACCTAGATGTGAAATATAGAGTCAAAGTAGATCATCCTGGAGCTTTAAGATTTGACTGCCCTGCTGGGTTTTGGACTTGCATGGAGCCTGGAGCCCCTTTCTTTTAGCTAACTTATCCCATTTGGAATGGGAGCATTTATCCAATGCCTGTAATCCCATTGTATTTTGGAAGTACCTCATTTTCTTTTGATTTTACAGGCATTTACATTGAAGGAACTTACCTTGTCTCAGATGAGACTTTGGACTGTGGACCATGAGTTCATGCTGAAATGAGTTAGGTCTTGGGCAACAGTTGGGAAGGCATAATTGGTTTGGAAATGGGAGCACATGAGATTTGGAATGGGCCAGTGGTGGAATAATATGGTTTGTCTGTCTCCCCTCCCAGATCTCATCTTTAATTGTAGCTCCAATAATTACCACACGTTCTGAAAGGGACCTGGTTGGAGATAATTGAATCATGGGTTCAGTTTCCCCCATATTGTTTTTATGGTAGTAAATAAGTCTCACAAGAACTGACAGTTTTACAAGAGGAAACATGTTTTGCTTGACTCTGATTCTGTCTTTCGCCTGATGCCATGTAAGATGTGCCTTTCACCTTCAACAATGATTGTGAGTCCTCCCCAGCCATGTGGAACTGTGAGTCCATCAAAACTCCTTTTCTTTATAAATTGCACAGTCTTGGGTATGACTTTATTAGCAGTGTAAAAACTGACATACACTGTGTTAAAATACTAAAAGATAAAAATTATATACTCTTTTCAGTAGACACAACAAAAGCACTGGCAAAATGTAACACTCTTTCATGATTAAAAAATGACATAAAAATAAGAATAGGAAAATCTTTCTTGGCCTGTAAAGGGCAACTACAAAATATACAAAGCTTAATATCACATATAATTAAAAAAAAATACTTTTTCTCAAATTAGGAAAAAAAAGGGTGTTTGCTCTCAACAATTCTACATAAAATTGCACAGTTAATGATAGCCAGGATAATTAGGCAAAGAAAAAAATAACACCCAGATTAGATCAAGCAGTAAAACTACCTCTATTTGTAAATGACATAATTTTATAAATAGAAAAACCCTAAAAGTCCAGAATAATCTGTCAAAACTAGTAAATGGCTTTAGTTAGGTTGAAAGATACAAGATCAATATTCAAAAATGAATACACACTAACAATGAACAATCCAAAAATTAGATTAAAAGAACAATTTTTTTAAATATCATAAAATGTGATAAATTACATAATAATAAATTCACATGTGTAAGACATATAGACAAAAAGTTACAAAACATCAAATAAATTAAAGAGAAAAAACAAGTCATAACTTAAGTTCATAGACCAAAAGATGTAATATTCACACAATTTTCCAACATTCTCCAAATTGATCAATGAATTTAATAATTTTTTTTAGTAGAACTTCACAGGCTAATGTTAAGATTTGTATGACAACTAAAGGGACACAGAATTTCAAAAACAATCCTTAAAAGGAAGTTGGAGATCTCACCATTTTTAAATTCAGAATTTGTTAAAAAAAAAAAAAAAACTACAGAAATCAATACAGTATGGTACTGGTACAAAAATAGACACATAGCTCAATTAAACAAAGTGAGAATGATAAAAATAAATACTTATATTTATAGTCAACTGATTTTTGATAAGAGTGCTAGGACAATTCAATGGGGTAAAAAAGTACTCATAACAAATGGTGATAAAAAAATTAATATCCAGATGGAAAATAATAATAATAAAATTAGGCCCTGATTTCACAACACATTTAAAACATTAGTTACAAGTAAATCATAGGTTTAAATTCTGTGTTAAATATATGAAATTTTTAGAAAAGGACACAGGAATAAATCTTTGTGACCTTTACTAAAAATGCAGTTTCTTAGGTATGACATCAAAGCACATGAAACAAAATGTCAATAAATTGGACTTCATCAGAAATAATAACTTTATATGTTAGAAAATATTATAAGAAACTAAAAATAAAACCCAAAGAATGGGATAAAATGTTTTGAAAAATAATAGTAAGTGTTGATGAGAATGTGGAAAGTTTGGAACACACATATACTGCTGGTAGAAATGTAAAACAGTAGAGCCACTCTAAAAATCAGTCTGGTGCTTCCTCAAATACTTTAGTATAAAGTTACCATATGGTCCATTAATTTTATAACTATATATGTATCCACAAGAAATAAAAACCAAATAAATGGGTGGAACAAGCTGGCCAAATAGAAGGCTCCACCAAGTGTCCCCTCTCCAAGAACACCAATTTAATGACCCCTTGTGCATGTGCATGCACACACACACACACACACACACACATCTTCATAAGTACTGAAAAGGTAAGCACTCACAGTATGTGGTTTTAATTCCATATTGCTGAAAGAGGCACTGATAGATGGTAGAAAAGACAGTTTTGAATCACTGATGCCACACCTCCCCTATCCCTTGACAGTGGTCACATGGAGTAGAGAGCAAATCTTTACTCAAGAGAAGGAGAGCACAGCAATTGTGAGACATTGGAGTAAAATTAGTGCAACCTGTCACAGCAGAAAGCAAAACTGGGTTTAACTGGAGACCAAAATATACTTGAAAATAAGTCCAGGCAATGAGGGCTGAAACTGATAGGTGAGTCCTAGTCTGAACTGAGCTCAGAGTCAGTGGAGTTTGGAGGCATGTGACCTACTGAGAAAACAGCCTAGGTGACTAAGGGGGTGTTTGCACCATCCCTTCCAAAAATCCATGCTGTGCGGTTCATGGCTCCAAAAGAGATCCCTTACTTCCACCTGAGAAGAGGAGAGGTAAGAATGTGGAAGACTTGGTCTTGCATATTCACTACCACCTAAGGCTCTGTAGTATATGGCCTCAGTCAGAATCATGAGTGTCCCTCTTTAGGCCATATATCTCAGATGACATTTCTTAAAACACCCTGGGACAGAAATAACCCTATTGTCTTGAAGAAGAAGACCCAGTCCTGTCTGGACCCATCACCTGATTGCTCATCACCCTAGGGCCCTGAATAGCCAACAGGAATACCCATATAGTATGCTGTAGGCCTTAGGTGACACTTAAACTAGTTGGCTTCAGGGGAGACTCAGTACATTCCCAGCTGGGGTGGATATGAGTGGGGAAACTTCTCCTTGAGAAAAGCAGATGGGAAAGTAAAAGAGTCTTTGTATTACACCTTAGGTACCAGCTTGACCACAGAAAAGTAGAGTATCAAGGGGGCTCTTGTGATCCCCGTTTCCAGGCCTTGGGTCTTAGGTGGCATTCCTGGACCTTCCCTGGGCCAGAAGGGAGCCCACTGCCCTGGAGTGTAAGACTCAGCCCAAAAAGCACTAAACTCAAGCTGGCTTAAGGGCCCTTAGGCCCTAAGTGGACAACTGCAGCAGCCTGACCGTACTACCCAAGGGTCTGTGTTGGTAGTGGCCATGAGATGAGGTTCCTTTGCATGGGGAAAGGGAAAATAATAGTGGGAAGCACTCAAGCTCATAATTTGAGTGCCAACACAACTGCAATACAATAGAACACCAAGGGATTTGACTCCAGTTTCAGGCCCCCAGATGGTATCTCTAGACTCACATGGAGCCTGGTGGAAATCACTGCCCTGAAGTGAAAAGCAAACTTAGCTGGTTTCACCACCTGCTGATTGTACAGCCCCAGGTCCTTGAGAGAACAGAGGGAGTAGCTGGATAGTGGTCAAAGAAGACATTGGGTGAGACCCAGTGTTGTTCTGGATTCAAGTCTGACAGAGCAGTCCTAGTGTGGTGGCCACAAGGCCACTTGTGTTATTACAGTTTATTGGATTTAGCACCCCAGATCCAAGTAGCTCAGTATAAAGAGAGAGATTCTATTTGTTTGGAGGAAAGTAAGGGAAGAGAACAAGAGTCTCTGCCTGGTAATCCACAGAACACTTCCAAAATTCATCCAAGACCACCAAGATGGTACCTCTACAAGTCTGCAAGAACCAGTGTTAGTATGCTTTGAGTGTCTTCTAATTCACCAAGAGCTAATATCACAAGACCTAAGTCCCTTAGAATACCTGGAAAGCCTTTCCAAGAAAAATGAGTACAACCAATCTTATGGATTTTCCAATGGAAAGAGTAAAATAAATATCTCTCTTTAATATCCAGAAGCAAATAAACAGCCACATACATTACAAACATCCTTAAAAATATGACCTTCTTTCAAATCAAAACCACATTGAGATAACATCTTATGCCAGTTAGAATGGCAATCATTAAAAAATCAGGAGACAACAGATGCTGGAGAGGATGTGGAGAAATAGAAATGGTTTTACACTGTTGGTGGGAGTGTAAATTAATTCAACTACTGTGGAAGACAGTGTGGTGATTCCTCAAGGATCTAGAAATAGAAATATCATTTGACCCAGCAATCCCATTACTGAGTATATGCCCGACGGATTATAAATTATTCTATTATAAAGATGCGTGCACATGTATATCTCTTGTGGCACTGTTCACAATAGCAAAGACTTGGAACCAAACCAAATGCTCATCAGTGATATTATCAGGAAACTGACACAAGAACAGAAAATGAAACACTGCATGTTGTCACTCATAAGTGGGTATTTAACAATGAGAACACATGGACACAGAGAGGGGAATATCACACACTGGGGCCTGGGGGTGGGGTGGTATGGGAGGAATAGCAGGGGATATGGGAGGAATAGATTGGGAGAAATACATAATGTAGATGAAGGGGTGATGGATGCAGCAAACCACTACCATGGCAAATGTATACCTATGTAACAAACCTGCACAATCTGCACATGTACCACAGAACTTAAAATAAAATAAATAAATAAATACAAACATGACCTTACCAAATGAAATAAATAAGAAAGCAGGGACCAATCTTGGAGACAGGGAGATAAGTGACTTTTTAGACAGAAAATTCAAAATAGCTGTGTTGAGAAAATGCAAAGAATTTTAAGGTAACAGAGAAGAAATTCAGAATAATGTCAGACTAATTTAACTAAGAAAATGATATAATTAATCAGGAAGAAATCCTGGAGTTGAAATATACAATTCATCTACAGAAAGAATTGCACAGAAGTCTCATAATAGTGGAGTGGATCATGCATAAGACAGAATTAGTAAGCTTTAAGACAGGCTCTTAAAAAATACACAGTCAGAAAAGACAAAAAAATACAATTAAAAAAATAAGATTGCCTACAGAATTTAGAAAATAACCTGAAAGGGCAAATATGAAATTTATTGGACTTAAAAGTAACATAGTAAGAGAAATAGGGGTAATAAATTTATGCAAAAGGATAACAACAAAGAATTTCCTAAATCTTTAAAAAGATCTAAACATCCAAGTGCAAGGTTATAGAATATAATTTGTGGTTTGCACCCTCTGAAGCAGTGGCCTGAACTGGATTGGCTTGGATGCAGGGCATGGAGTCCCAAGGCTGCACACAGCAGAGGCCCTTAGACCCAACTCATGAAACAAATTTTCCCTCCTGGGCCTCCGGGCCTGTGATAAGAGCAGCTACTGAGAAGATCTCTGACATCCTCTGGAGAGAATTGTTCCGTTGTTTTGGCATGAAAATTTGGCTCCTCATTACCTATGCAAATTTCGGCAGACAGCCGAAATTTTACCCAAGAAAATGGGTAAAATTTTACCCAAGAGAATATACTTGGTATATTAAATATACCAAGTATATTTAACACAAAAAGACTACCTTAAACCATTTAATAATTGAACTCCTAAACATCAAGAATATGGAAAATATTCTAAAAGTAGAAAAATAAAATAATCAAATAATATGCAATAGAGCTAAAATACATCTGACAAGTTTCTCAGTGGAAAACTTACAGATTCGGAGACACTGGCATGACATATTTAAAGAGCTGAAGATAATTATTTTTACCTGAGAATAGTATATCTAGTGACAATATTAAAAATGGTAGGCTTTGTGTCCTCATCCAAATCACATCTTGAATTGTAAACTGAAAGTGTTGAGGGAGCTACATGGTGGGAAGTGATTGGATCATGGAGGCAGTATCTTCCATGCTGTTCTCATAATAGTGAGTGAGATCTCAGGAGATACGATTGTCTTCTAAGCATCTGGCAACTTCCCTGCTTGCACTTCTGTTTCCTGCCACCATGTGAAAAAGGTCCTTGCTTCCCCTTCACCTTCTACTATAACTGTAACTTTCCTGAGGCCCCCCAGTCATGCAGAACTGTGAATCCATTAAGCCTCTTTTCTTTTTAAATTATCCAGTCTTAGGTAGTATCTTTATAGCAGTATGAAAACAGACTAAAACAGTAAATTGGTACTACAGAGAGTGAGATACTGCTATTAAGATACTTGAAAATGTGGAAGAGACTTTGAACCTGGGTATCAGACAGGGGTGGGAACAGTTTGGAGTGCTCAGAAGAAGACTGGAAGATGTGAGAAGTTTTGGAGCTTCCTAGAGACTTGTTGAATGGTTTTGACCGAAATGCTAATAGTGATGTGAAAAATGAAGATCAGGCTGCGGTGGTCTCATATGGGGATGCAAAAGTTATTGAGAACTAGAGTAAAGATAACTCATGCTATGCTTTAGCAAACAGGCTGGTGGCATTTTGCTCTTGCCCTACAAATTTGTGGAAATTTGAATGTAAGAGAGATGATTTAGGGTATCTGGCAGAAGAAATTTTTATGCATCAAAGCATTCAAGACATGACCTGGATTATTTTGAAAGCATTCACAAAGAGATGACTTGAAATTGGAACTTATATTTAAAAAATAAGAAGAGCATGAAACTGGAAAATTTGCAGCCTGATATTGTGATTAAAAAGAAAAACCCATTTTCTTGGGTAAAATTTCAGCTGTCTGCAGAAATTTGCATAGGTAATGAGGAGCCAAATTTTCATGCCAAAACAATGGAACAAATCTCTCCAGAGGATGTCAGAGATCTTCTCAGCAGCTGCTCTTATCACAGGCCCAGAGGCCCAGAGGCCCAGGAGGGAAAATTTGTTTCATGAGTTGGGTTTAAGGGCCTCTGCTGTGTGCAGCCTTGGGACTCCATGCCCTGCATCCAAGCCAATCCAGTTCAGGCCACTGCTTCAGAGGGTGCAAACCACAAGCCTTGGCAGCTTCCATTTGGTGCTGTGCTTGTGGGTGCAAAAAGATCAAGAATTGAGGTTTGGGAACCTCTGCCAAGATTTTAGAAGATGTATAAAAATGCCTGAATGTTCAGGCAGAGGTGTACTTCAGGAACAGAGCCTTCATGAAGAACCTCTGGCAGGGCAGTGCAAAGGGAAAATGTTGGATTGGGGGCTTCACACAAAGTCCCCACCAGGACAAGGCCTAGTGGACCTGTGACAAGTGGGACACCAATCTCCAGACCCCAGAGTGATAGATCCTCTGACAGTTTGCACCATGCACCTAGAAAAGTCACAGATACTCAATGTACATCGTGAAAGCAGTCAGGGAAGGGGGCTATACCCTGCAAAGCCACAGAAGCAGAGCTACCCAAGGCCATGGGGGCCCACTTCTTGTGTCAGTGTGACCTGAGTGTGATGGAATCATGGAATCAAGGCAGATTATTCCAGATCTTTAAGATTTAATGACTGCCCCACTAGATTTTGGACTTGCATGCATTCTGTAGCCTCTTTGTTTTGGCTAATGTCTCCCATTTGGAATAGAAGTATTTATATTATCCATGTACCCCCATTGTATCTTGAAAGTAACTAACTTGCTTTTCATTTTACAGTCTTTTAAGTAGGAATGACTTTCCTTGTCTCAGATGAGACTTTAAACTTGGACTTTTAAGTTAATGCTGGAATTAATTAATACTTTGGTGGACTGTTTGGTAGGAATGATTGATTTTGAAGTGTGAAAGGGACAGATTTGGGAGGGGCCAGAGACAGAATAATATGGTTAGGTTTTGTGACCCCATCGAAGTCTCACCTTGAATTGTAATTCCCAAGTGTTGAGAAAGAGATCTGGTGGGAGTTGATTGAATCGTGAGGGCAGTTTGCCCTACATTTTTCTCATGATAGTGAGTGAGTTCTCATAAAATCTGATGGTTTTATAAGCATCCTGCATTTTCCGTGCTTGCACTTCTTGCTCCTGCCACCATACAAAAAAGGTCTTTGCTTCCCCTTTACCTTCTGTCATGACTGTAAGTTTCCTGAGGCCTCCTCCATCATGTGAAACTATGAGTCAATTAAACCTCTTTTTGTTATAAATTAACCAGTCTCAGGTAGCATCTTTATAACAGTGCAAAAATGGACTAATGCAATATCCTTCAAACGAAAAGGAGAAATAGACTTTCCCAGACAGACAAAAGCTGAAATATTTCATCAACATCAGACTACAAGAAATGCTACAGGTATAAATATTTATAGGTACTTAAATAAAAATGAAGAATATGTTAATGAGCAATAAAAGATAATCTGAAGGTACAAAACTTACTGAGTAATAGTTATCACGCAGAAAACACAAAATATTATAACACTAACTGTGGTGCATGAACCACTCTTACCTTAAGTAGAAAGACTAAATAATGAATGTAGTTAAAAATAACTACAACTACAACAGCTTTTGAAGGCATAGACAGTACAATAAAATATGAATAGAAACAACAAAGTTAAAAAGTGGGGGAATAACATTAATATGTAGCATTTTTATACGTTTGATTTTTGCTTTTTTGTTGATGCAACAGGTGCTGCTAAAAGCTTAAAATAATTGATTATAAGATAGTACTTGCAAGCCTCACGGTAACTGCAAATCAAAAAAACATACAATAGATAAAAAAAAATTTAATGAAAAGCAAGAAATTAAATCATACCATTAGAAAAAAATAACTTTACTAAAAGGAGGAAAGCAAGAATAAAATGAAAAAAAAAAAAGAATGCCACAAAACAACAAGAAAAAAGGTAACAAAATGGCAGAAGTAACTTCTTATTAATAATAACATTGAACATAAATGAAGTGCACTTTCTAATCAAAAGTCATAAGCTGGCTAAATAAATGAACAAAAATGAGATGCAATAATCTGTTGTCTACAAGAAGTGCACTTTTTCTATAAAAACATACATCTACTGAAAACAAAGAAATGTAAAAATAATTCATATCAGTAAAAACAAGAAAGAGCAGGAATAGCTATAATTGCATCAGCGAAAATAGATTTTAATATAAAAACTGTAAAAAAAGACAAAGAAGGTTACTATACAAAGGTGTCAATTAGCCAGAGAATATAACAATTATATATACATGTGCACCTAACACTAGAACACCAAGATATGTAAAGCAAATATTATTATAGCTAAAGAGAGACATAGACTCCAATAAAATAATAGCTGGTGATTTTACACCCCATTCTCAGCACTCTACACATCCTGCTGATAGAAAATAAACAAAAAAACACTGGACTTAATCTTTACTATAAACCAAATGGACCTAACAAATACAGAATATTTTATCCAACAGCTTCAAAATACATATAGTTTTCCTCAGCAGCACATGGATCATTCTTAAGTATAGACCTTATTTTAAGTCACAAAAAAGTCTTAAAACATTTTTAAAAGATGTAATAATATCAAGCATCTTCTCTGACCACAATGGAATATAACCAGAAATCAAAAACAACAAAAATTTTGGAAACCACAAAAACAAATGGAAATTAAATGATATGTTTCTGAATAATATATGTTCCTCTTAATGAAGAAACTAGACAATAATTTAGAATTTTATTGAAACAAATGATAATAAAAACACAACATACTAAGTCCTAATGGATACAGAGAAAGCAGTACTAAGAGGGGAGTTTGTAGCTGTAAGTGCCTATTTCAAAAAATAAGAAAAGTATCAATTAAACAACATAATAATGGATCTTAAAAAACAAGAAAAATACAATCCTGACATACAATTAGTAGAATAAAAGAAATTCTAGACATCAGAACAGAAACAAATTTGAAATACAGAAAAAAATTAAAAAGAGTAATAAAATAAAAAGTTGGCTTTTTATAAAGGCAAACAAAATTGACTAACTTTTAGCCAGACTAAGATTCAAAGAGAGAAAAAACAAAATAAATAAAATCAGAAATGAAAAAACAAACATTACAACAGATAATGTAAAAATTCAAAGGATAATTATTATGTATTATAAAAAACTATATGCCAAGACATTCAAAAACCTAGACAATAGGGATAACTTCCTAGACATATACAACCTACCAAAATTGAACAATAAAGAAATCCAAAACTTAAACAGACCAGTAACAAGTAATCATATTAAAGCTATAATATAAAGGCTCTCAGCAAATAAAAGCCTGGGACCTGATGGTTTCACTACTGAATTCATTCATTCATTATGTTGTGAGATGAAGTCTCACTTTGCCACCAGGCTGGAGTGCAATGGCTTGATCTCAGCTCACTGAAATCTCTTCATCTGGGTTCAAGTGATTCTCCTGCCTCAGTCTTCAGAGTAGCTAGAACCACAGGCACATGGTACCATGCCCAGATAATTTTTGTATTTTTAGTAGAGACTGGGTTTCACCACGTTGACCAGGAGTGTCTCCATCTCTTGACATTGTGATCTCCCTGCCTCGACCTCCCTAAGTGCTCAGATTACAGGCGTGATCCACAGCATCCAGCCTGCTAAATTTTATAAAACTTTTAAAGAAGAACTAAGACCAATTCTACTCAAATTATTCTGAAATATAGAAAAGGAAGGAACACTTCCAAGCTTATTCTATAAGATAAGTATTACTGTGATACAAAACAAGACACAGACACATAGAAAAACAACTATAAGCCAATATAACTGATAGATATTGATGCAAATATCCTTTAGAAAATAAAAGAACATTTATTTCAAAAACATCTTAAAAAATTCATTCGTCATGACCAAGTGGGATTTATCCTGGGATGCAAGGATAGATGGTTCAACATACGCAAATAAGTTAAGGTGACACATTATATCAGAATAACAAATGGAAAATCTACATGATTATTTCAACTGATGTTGAAAAGTCATTTAATAAAGTTGAACACTAATTCATAATAAAAACCCTAAAAAAGCAAGGTATAGAGGGTACATACCTCAACATATTAAAAGCCATTTATGACAGACTCGGAGCTAGTATCATATTGAATGGGAAAAAAGTGAAAGCCTTTTTTTCTAAGATTGGAAAAATAACAAGGATGCCCCCTTCCATCATTATTATTCAACATAGTACTGGTAGCATTTACTTGTGCAATTGGGCAAGAACAATAAATAAAAGTCATCCAAATTGAAGAGTAGAAGTCAAATTATCTTTATTTGTGGATGATATAATCTTATATTTAGAGAAACTTAATGACTCCACCGAAAAAGTCATTAGAACAAATAAACAAATTCAGTAAATTGTAGGACACAAAATCAACATACAATATTTAGTAGCATTTTTATATGCCAACAGTGAAAAATCTGAAAAGGAAACCAAAAATAATCTGATTTATAATAGCTATAAATATAATAAAATATCTATGTATTAACTTAATGAAATAAACATAAAATAACTACAATAAAAATGATAAAATATTGATGCAAGCCACTAAAGATGGCACTGAAAATGGAAAGATATTCCATGTTTATGAATTAAAAGAATTAATATTGTTAAAATTTGCATACTACTCAAAGAAGTCTAAAGATTCAATGCAATCACCATGAAAATATCAATGGCAGAGAGAAGAGAAGATGGCGCTGTAGGAGCAACTCAGGATTGCAGCTCCCAATGAAAGCACAGAGGGTGAGTGGATGCCGCATTTCCAGATGGATCTTTATTGCCCACAGACCAGGAGATTCACAGGAGTAGGAGCCCCACGGGTCACCAGTGTGGCTGTTTTGGCTGGCGTGGCTGTTTCAGCTGGCACTGCAGCACAGCAACACTCTGTACAAAACACACTGGTCTGGTTGCCCTGTTAAACTGGCAATTGAAGATCTGTGAAGGCAGATTAGCATATTCATCTGATTAAATGGGACTTAAACATAAAGCCAGACCAGGAGATTCCCAGTCAGAGATGCTGTTTCAGCTAGTGCAGTGGGTTGCCACATGGGACATCACACAGATCCCAGCGCCCTTTCAGCAGGCGACTGGAACACCTGGGAGACAGTCAACCATTCAACTTAAAAAAAAAAGGGCTCTGAGGCAGGGAGCCAGGTGATCAGGCTTGGCAGGTCCCACCCCCCACAAAAACAAACAAACAGACAAACAAAAACTGCAACTGGAAATGCTCAGGGTTGAGAGTTTCACGGCAAGCACAGCTGAACCCAGGATGGTGTAGCATGGTGGCGGAGGGGCATCTGCCATTACCGAGGCACTCCACCCCTACAGAGGTACTCTGCCATTGCTGACACAGCCTGCTGTTGCTGAGGCAACCCACCATAACAGAGAGAGTCCACCATTACAGAGGCAGGCCACCATCACCATGGCAGTTCTAACCACACCCATATAAACAGGACTGCAGGTAATTACACACGGCAGCAGGGCAGAGACCACAGCAGCAGGGCAGACCCCAGAGCCGCTCAGTATAGCCTCTGCAGGCAGGCAGTGAATAGACTGCCTCCTTGCTGGGCAGGATAGTGCAATGGATACTCATAAATAAAGCCCTAACTCCCCAGGACAGAGCACCTGAGGAAAAAAAGGAGTTTTATGAGATCTGCAGCAGCAGACTTAAACGAACCTGCTTAGCAGCTGTGAATGAACAATGGAGCTCACAGCTCAGCACTTGAGCTCCTATAAAGTACACACTGTCTCCTCAAGGAGCTCCCTGACTCCCATATATCCAAAGAGTTACCTCACAAGGGACTGATTAGACTGACATTTGGCAGGCATCATTCTGGGACAAAGAAAGCAGAAGAAGAAACTCATAGCAACCCTTACTGTTCCACAGCCACTACAGGCAAGCAGGGCCTGGAGTGGACCTCAGCAGTTCTACAGCAGAGGGGCCAGACTGTCAGAAGGAAAACTAAGAAACAGAAATACTTCATCATCAACAATCCGGATGTCCACTCAGAGACCCAATCGAAATATCAGCAACTACTAAGATGACAGGTGGATAAATCCATAAAGATGGGAAGAAACCAGTGCAAAAGGAGGAAAACACCCAAAACCAGAACACCTCACCTCCTACAAGAGACCACAACTCCTCACCAGCAAGGGAAAAAAGCTGGACAGAGAATAAGTGTAATGAAATGACAGAATCAGACTTCAGAAGTTGGGTAATGAGCAACTTCTTTGAGCTAAAAGAACATGTTCTAACTCAATGCAAAGAAATTAAGAACCTTAAAAAAAGATTTGAGGAAATGATAACAAGAATGGACAACTTAGAAAGGAATATGAGTGAATTGATGGAGCTGAAAAACACAACACAAGAACTTCAGGAAGCATGTACAAGTTTCAACAGCTGTATTGACCAAGCAGAAGAAAGAATATCAGAGGTCAAAGATCAACTCAATGAAATAAAACGAGAAGGCAAGATAAAAGAAAAAAGTGCAAAAAGGAATGAACAAAGTCTCCAAAAGATGTGGGACTACATGAAGAGACCTAATCTATGTTTGATAGGGGTACCTGAATGTGACAAAGAGAATGAATCCAACCTGGAAAATACTCTTCAGGATATTATCCAGAAAAATTTCCCCAACCTAGCAAGGCAAGCCAATATTCAAGTCCAGGAAATACAGAGAATACCACAAAGATATTCCACAAGAAGAGCAACCCCAAGGCACATAATCTTCAGATTCAGCAGGGTTGAAATGAAAAAGAAAATGCTAAGGGCAGCCAGAGAGAAAGGTTGGGTCACCCACAAAGGGAAGCCCATCAGACTCACAGCAGATCTTTTGGCAGAAACCCTACAAGCCAGAAGAGAGTGGGGGCCATTGTTCAACATCCTTAAAGAAAAGAACTTTCAACCCATAATTTCATATCCAGCTAAACAAAGCTTCATAAGTGAAGGAAAAATAAAATCCTTTGCAAACAAGCAAGTACTCAGAGATTCTGTCACCACCAGGCCTGCATTTAAAAAGCTCCTGAAAGAGGCACTACACATAGAAAGGAACAGCCAGTACCAGCCACTCCAATAACATACCATATGCTAAAGAGCATCAACAAAAAAAAAAAACCTGCATCAACTAATAGGCAAAACAGCCAGCTAGCATGAAAATGGCAGTATCAAATTCACAAATAACAATATTAACCCTAAATGTAAATGGGATAAATGCACCAATCAAAAAACACAGACTGGCAAATTGGATAAAAAGGCAAAACCCACTGTTGTGCTGTATCCAGCAAACTGACCTCGCAAGCAAGGACACACAAAGTCTCAAAATACAGGGATGGAGGTAGATTTACCAAGCAAATGGAGAGCAAAAAAAAGCAGGAGTTGCAATTCTCATCTCTGATAAAATAGACGTTAAAACAATAAAGATCAAAGAGACAAAGAAGGACATTACATAATGGTAAAAGAATCGATACAACAGGAAGAGATAACGATCCTAAATACATATGGACCCAATGCAGGAGAACCCAGATATATAAGACAAGTTCTTAAAGACTTACAAAGAGACTTAGACTCCCACACAATAATAGTGGAAGACACTCCACTGTCAATATCAAACAGATCAACCAGACAGAAAATTAACAGGGATATTCAGGAATTGAACTCAGACCTGGAACAGGCAAACCTGATAGACATTTACAGAACACTCCACTGCAAATCCACATAATATACATTCTTCTCAGCAACACATCACAACTACTCTAAAATTGACCACACAATTGGAAGTAAATCACTCCTCAGCAAATGTAAAACAACTGAAATCATAACAAACAGTCTCTCAGACCATAGTGCAATCATGTTAGAACTCAGAATTCAGAAACTAACTCAGAACTGCACAGCTTCATGGAAACTGAACAACTGGCTCTTGAATGTTGACTGGATAAACAATGAAATGAAGGCAGAAATAAGGAAGTTTTTCAAAAACAACGAGAAGGAAGACACAACATAACAGAATCTCTGGGACAAATTTAAAGCAGTCTCTAGAGGAAAATATATAGCAATAAGTGCGCATATGAGAAGAGTGGAGAGATCCAAAATTGACACCCTATTGTCAAAATTGAAAGAGCTAGAGGAGCAAGATCAAAAAACCTCGAAACCTAGCAGAAGACAAGAAAAAACTAAGATCAGAGAAGAACTGAAGGAGATAGAGACACGACAAACCCTTTAAAAAATCAATAAATCCAAGAGCTGGTTTTTTGAAAAGAACAACAAAATAGACAGAACACTAGCCAGATTAATTTTAAAAAAAGAAAATAACCAAATAGATGCAACAAAAAAAGAATTAAAGGAAAAAACACCACAGGTTCCACAGAAATTCAAACCATTATCAGAGAATATCACAAACAACTCTATGCACATACACTAGTAAATCTGGAGGAAATGGATAAATTCCTGGACACCTGTGTCCTCCCAAGCCTAAACCAGGAAGAAGTTAAAACTATGAATAGATGAACAACAAGATCTGAAGTTGAGGCAGCAATTAAGAGCCTACCTCATAAAAAAAAAGCCCAGGACCAAATGGGTTCACAGCCAAATTCTACCAGAGACACAAAGAGGAAATGGTACCATTCCTTCTAAAACTATTCCAAATAATCCAAAAAGAGGGCATCCTTCCCAAACCATTTTATGAAACCAATATTATCCTGATACCAAAACCTGGCAGAGACTCAAGAAGAAAAGAAAACTTCAGGCCAATATCCATGATGAACATAGATGCAAAAATCTTCAATAAAATACTGGCAAACCGATTGCAACAGCACATCAAAAAGCTTATCCAACATAATCAAGTAGGATTCATCCCAGGGATTCAAGGCTGGTTCAACATACACAAGGCTATAAATGTAATTCACCACATAAACAGAAGCAAAAACAAAAACCACATGATTATCACAAATGACATAGAGAAGGCCTTTGACAAAATTCTACAGCCCTTTATGCTAAAATCCCTCAATAAACTCGGTATTGATGGAACGTATCTCAAAATAATAAAAGCTATTTAGGACAAACTAACGGCCAATATCGTACTGAATGGGCAAAAACCAGAAGCATTCCCTTTGAAATCTGGCACTAGACAAGGATGCCCTCTCTCACCACTCCTATTCAATACAGTACTGGAAGTTCTAGCCAGAGCAATCAGGCAAGAAAAAGAAATAAAGGGTTTTCTAATAGGAAAAGAGGAAGCCAAATTGTCTCTATTTGCAGACAACATGATAGGATATCTAGAAGACCCCTTGGTCTCAGTCCAAAAACTCCTGAAACTGATAAGCAACTTCAACAAAGTCTCAGGATACAAAATCAATGTGTAAAAATCACAAGCATTCCTGTATACCAATAACAGACTTAAAGAGAGCCAAATCAAGAACAAACTGCCATTCACAATTGCTAGAAAGAGAATAAAATAACTAGAAATACAACTTACAAGGAACGTAAAGGACCTCTTCAAGGAGAACTACAAACCACTGCTCAACAAAATAAGAGAGGACACAAACAGATGAAGAAACATTCCATCGTCATGGTTAAGAAGAATCAATATCATGAAAATTGCCATACTGTCCAAAGTAATATACAGATTCAACATTATCCCCATCAAGCTACCAATGACCTTCACAGAAATGGAAAAAAACACCTTAAACTTCATATGGAACCAAAAGAGAGCCCGCATAGCCAAGTCAATTCTAAGCAAAAAGAACACAGCAGAAGACAGCACACTACCGAACTTCAAACTATACTACAAGGCTACAGTAATCAAAACAGCATGCTACTGGTACCAAAACAGAGATGTAGACCAATGGAACACAACAGAGGCATCAGAGGCAACACAACATATCTATTACCATACAAACTTGGAAAAACCTGACAAAAACAAGCAATGGGGAAAGGACTCCCTGTTTAATAAATGGTGTTGGGAAAACCGGCTAGCCATGTGCAGAAAGCAGAAGCTGGACCCCTTCCTGACACTTTACACTAAATTAACTCCACATGGATTAAAGACTTAAACATAAGACCTGGCACCATAAAAACCCTAGAAGAAAATCTAGGCAAAACTATTCAGGACATAGGAGTTGGCAAGGACTTCATGACCAAAACACCAAAAGCATTGGCAGCAAAAGCCAAAATAGACAAATGGGACCTAATCAGACTCCACAGATTCTGAATTGCAAAAGAAACAGTCATTAGATTGAATCAGAAACCAACAAATTGGAAAAAAAATTTTGCAGTTTATCCATCTGACAAAGGGCTGATATCCAGAATTTACAAAGAACTCAAACAGATTTACAAGATAAAAACAAACAAGCCCATTTAAAAATGGGCAAAGGATATGAACAGACACTTTACAAAAGAAGACATACATGAGGCCAACAAACACATGAAAAAATGCTCATCATCACTGGTCATTAGAGAGATGCAAATCAAAACCACATTGAGATACCATCTCACGCCAGTTAGAATGGTGATCATTAAAAAATCTGGAGACAGCAGATGCTGGAGAGGATGTGGAGAAATAGGAACACTCTTACACTGTTGGTGGGAGTGTAAATTAGTTCAACCATTGTGGAAGACAGTGTGGCGATTCCTCAAGGACCTAGAAATAGAAATTCCATTTGACCTAGCAATCCCATTACTGGGTATATATCTGAATGACTATTAATAATCTACTATGAGGACACAGGAGCACAAATGTTCATTGCAGCACTGTTAACAATAGCAAAGACCTGGAAACAACCCAAATGTCCATCATTGATAGACTGGGCTGGGAAAATGTGGCAGATATACACCATGGAATATTATGCAGCAATCAAAAACGATGAGTTCATGTCCTTTGTGGGGACATGGATGAATCTGGAGAACGTCATTCTCAGCAAACTGACACAAGAACAGAAAATGAAATATGGCATGTTCTCACTCATCGGCAGGTGGTGAACAATGAGAACACATGGACACAGGGAGGGGAGCACTACACACTGGGGTCTATTGGGCGGAATAGGGGAGAGACAGTGGGAGGGGGGAGTTGGTGAGGGATAGCCTGGGGAGAAATGCCAAATGTGGGTGAAGGGGAGGAAGGCAGCAAATCACACTGCCATGTGTGTACCTATGCAACTATCTTGTATGTTCTGCACATGTACCCCAAAACCTAAAATGCAATGATAAAAAATATCAATGGCATTCCTCACAGAAATAGGAATAGAAAAACCTTAAAATTTTTATAACACCCAGAATAGGCAAAATTATACAAACGAAAAGAACAAAACTGTAGAAATCACCATTTAACTTAAATTACACTACAGACCTATTCTAACCAAAAGGACATGTTACTAGTATAAAAACAGATACATGGATTAATAGAATAGAATAGACAACACAGATATACATTCATACATATACAGTTAGCTTATTTTTGACAAATTACCAAGGGCATACATTGGGAAAAATAGTCTTATTAATAACTGGTGCTATATACACCATGGAATATTATGCAGCAATCAAAAATGATGAGTTTGTGTCCTTTGTAAGGACATAGATGAATCTGGAGAACATCATTCTCAGCAAACTGACACAAGAACAGAAAAAGAAATACCGCATATACTCACTCATAGGTGGGTGAGAAAAATGAGAACACATGGACACAGAGAGGCGGTCCACTATACACTGGGGTCTATTGGGGGGAATGGGGGAGGGACAGCAGGGGGGGCTGGGGAGGGATAGCCTGGGGATGAATGCCAAGTGTGGGTGAAGGGGAGGAAGGCAGCAAAACACACTGCCATGTGTGTACCTATGCAACTATCTTGCACGTTCTGCACATGTACCCCAAATCCTATAATGCAATAAAAATTTTAAAAAAATAAAAAAATAAAAAAATAAAAATAAAATAAAATAGACTCCTAAAAAAAAAAAAAAAAAACTGGTGCTTGAAATACTAGATATCCACATGTAAAAGAATAAAACTAGACCCCTATCTCTCTCCATATGCAAAATCGAGATGAAAATATATTAAAGACTTAAATGTAAGACCTCACATTATAAAATTACTACATGAAAATAAAACATTTGGGAAACTCTCCAGATCATTTGGGTAGGCAAAGATTTCTTGAGCAATATCTCACAAGCACAAGCAGCAATAGCAAAAAATGAACAAATGGAGTGACATCAAGTTAAAATACTTCTTCACAGCAGAGGAAACAATTAAAAAACTGAAAACAACTCACACAATGGGTTAAATATTTTCAAACTATCTATATGACAAGGAAGCAATAACTAGAACATATAAGGAGCTAAAATACTCTCTAGGGAAATCTCTAATAATACAATTAAAAATGGGCAAAATATTTAAATAGAAATTTTTCAAAAGAAGACATGCACATAGCAAATAGGTGTATAAAATAGTGTTCAATATAACTGATCACCAGAGAAATGCAAATCAGAACTACAATGAGATATTATCTTACTACAGTTAAAATTTCTTTATTAAAATGTGAGGCAATAACAAATGTTGCCAAAAATATGAAGAAAAAAGAACTCACATACACTCTTTATGGAAATGTAAGTTAGTGAAACTGCTATTCGGAATATTTGGGAGCATCCTCAAAAAGACTAAAAATAGTGCTACCATATGATTGAAAAATTCCACTGCTGGGTATAGACTCAAAAGTAAAAAATATTAGTATGTCAAAATAGTATCTGCAATCCCATGATATTTGCAGCACTTTTTGTAACAGCCATGATTTTGAAGCAATATAGGTGTTCATCTACAGATGAATGAATAAAGAAAATATGTTGTTTTTTATATACAAGGAGTAGTGTTCTGTCATATAAAATAGTGATCTCTTGTTATTTGCAAAACATGGGTGATACTGGAGGTCCTTATGTTGAGTGAAATAAGCCAGACACAGAAAAACAAACATCATATGTTCTTACTTGTCTTGGGAAAATAAAAATTTTTAAAGTTGAACTCATAGGGATACAGATTAGAAAAATGCTTAGCAGAGTCTTGAAAGGATAGTGGAGTAGGGGAGAAGTGGAGATGTCTAATGGGTACAAAAATAGTTTGAAATAATAAATAAGAACTAGCATTTTCTTCTTTTGTAAAGTTTCTGTTCATATCCTTTGCCCATTTTTGAATGGGCTTGTTTGTTTTTTTTTTCTGTAAATCTGTTTGAGTTCTTTGTAAATTCTGGATATCAGCCCTTTGTCAGATGTGTAAACTGCAAAGATTTTTTCCCATTCTGATGGTTGCCGATTCACTCTAGTGACTGTTTCTTTTGCCGTGCAGAAGCTGTGGAGTGTGATTAGGTCCCATTTGTCTATTTTGGCTTTTGTTGCCAATGCTTTTGGTGTTTTGTTCATGAAGTCCTTCCCTACTCCTATGTCCTGAATGGTTTTGCCTAGATTGTCTTCTAGGGTTTTTATGGTGTCAGGTCTTACGTTTAAGTCTTTAATCCATATGGAGTAAATTTTAGTGTAAGGTGTCAGAAAGGGGTCCAGTTTCTGCTTTCTGCACATGGCTAGCCAGTTTTCCCAACACCATTTATTAAATAGGGAATCCTTTCCCCATTGCCTGTTTTTGTCTGGTTTATCAAAGATAATATGGTTGTAGATATGTTGTCTTGCCTCCGATGCTTCTGTTCTGTTCCATTGGTCTATATCTCTGTTTTGGTACCAGTACCATGCTGTTTTGATTACTGTAGCCTGGTAGTATAGTTTGAAGTCTGGTAGCATGATGCCTCCCGCTGTGTTCTTTTTGCTTAGAATTGACTTGGCTATGCGGGCTCTTTTTTGGTTCCATATGAAATTCATGGTGGTTTTTTCCAGTTCTGTGAAGAAATTCAACGGCAGTTTGATGGGGATAGCATTGAATGTGTAAATTACTTTGGGCAGTATAGCCATTTTCACAATATTGATTCTTCCTAACCACGAACATGGAATGTTTCCCCATCTGTTTGTGTCCTCTCTTATTTCGTTGAGCAGTTGTTTGTAGTTTTCCTTAAAGAAGACATACATGAGGCCAACAAACATATGAAAAAGTGCTCATCAGCATTGGTCATTAGAGAGATGCAAATCAAAACCACATTGAGATATCATCTCACACCAGTTAGAATGGCGATCATTAAAAATTCTGGAGACAGCAGATGCTGGAGAGGATGTGGAGAAATAGGAACACTCTTACACTGTTGGTGGGAGTGTAAATTAGTTCAACCATTGTGGAAGACAGTGTGGCGATTCCTCAGGGACCTAGAAATAGAAATTCCATTTGACCCAGCAATCCCATTACTGGGTATCTATCCAAAGGACTATAAATCGTTCTACTATAAGGACACATGCACACGAATGTTCATTGCAGCACTGTTTACAATAGCAAAGACCTGGAACCAACCCAAATGCCCATCAATGATAGACTGGACTGGGAAAATGTGGCACATATACACCATGGAATATTATGCAGCAATCAAAAATGATGAGTTTGTGTCCTTTGTAAGGACATGGATGAATCTGGAGAACATCATTCTCAGCAAACTGACACAAGAACAGAAAAAGAAATACTGCATATACTCACTGATAGGTGGGTGAGAAAAATGAGAACACATGGACACAGAGAGGCGGTCTACTATACACTGCGGACTGTTGGGGGAAATGGGGGAGGGACAGCGGGGGGGATAGCCTGGGGATGAATACCAAGTGTGGGTGAAGGGGAGGAAGGCAGCAAAACACACTGCCATGTGTGTACCTATGCAACTCTCTTGCATGTTCTGCACATGTACCCCAAAACCTATAATGCAATAAAAATTTAAAAAAAAAAGAACTAGTGTTTTCTAGGACAACATGGTGGCTATGGTCAAAAACAATTTATTTTTAAAATTAAACATAACTAAAATAGAATAATTTGGTTTTTTACAACACAAAGGATAAATGCTTGAAATAATGACTACTCCATTTACCCTGATGTTATAATTATGCACTGCTTTCCTGTATTAAAATATCTCACGTACCTTATAAATAAACAGAGCTGCTATGTACACACAATTAAAAAAAGACCTGAAAACATATTTTCACACAAAATCTTGAGTTGATACTAAAGCTCAGTGAGATACAAGTAAAAATTCTGACAAGTAATGCAAAGATCTAAAAACATTCAGGCTATGAATGAGAAATTTATCAAAACGATAGAGATAATTAAAAAAACAGAAATTCTGAAACTGTACAATTCATTGAATAAAATACAGGATAAATTTACAAGTTTAAACAATAGATTAAGCAGAAAAAAGTAATTTCAGAACTGAAAGTTCTTTTGACATAATCCAGTCAAGCAATAATAAAGAAAAAATAGCAAAGACCTGGAACCAACCCAAATGCCCATCGATGATAGACTGGACAGAAAAAATGTGGCATATATATACCCTGGGATATCATGCAGCCATCAAACACGATGAGTTCATGTCTTTTGTAGAGATGTGGATGACCCTGGAGACCATCATTCTCAGCAAATTGACACAAGAATAGAAAATGAAATACCACATGTTCTCACTTATAGGCAGGTGTTGAACAATGAGAACACATGGACACAGGGAGGGGAGCACTACACACTGGGGTCAGTTGGGGGTAATAGTGGAGGGACAGTGGGGGGTGGGGAGTTGGGGAGAGATAGCATGAGGAGAAATGCCAGATATAGGTGAAGGGGAGGAAGGCAGCAAATCACACTGCCACGTGTGTACCTATGCAACAGTCTTGCATGTTCTTCACATGTACTCCAAAACCTAAAATGCAATTAAAAAAATAATAAATAAATAAAAGAAAAGACAATTTTAAAAAAGAAACAAAGCCTTAGTGACATATGGGACACCATCAGGTGACCAAATATTCAAATTTTCAGAGTCCCAAAAGGCAAAAAAAAAAAAAAAAAATTAATAGATTACAATAGAACAAAACCAAACAACCTATTTAACAAAAACAACAACAACAACAACAACAACAAAAAAAAAACAAAACTAAGATGGAAACTGCCCAAATCTAGCAAACGATGAAGACATTCAGGTACAGGAGTCTCAGATATCCCTAAACAGTTACAGTGCAAAGGGTCTTCTAAACACCATATGGTAGTCAAAAGTCAAAGATAAAAAGAGAATTCTAAAAGCAGGAAGAAAAAAAAATCTGGTCATTTATAAAGGGATCCCCATGAGAATAACAGTGGATGTTTTAGCAGAAAACTTATGGAACAGAAAATAATTAAATGATGTATTCAAAGTTTTGAAAGAAAAAAAAAAAACTGCCAGTCAAAGATATTGTATTCAGCAAAACTGTTCTTCATACATGAAGGAGAAATAGTCTTTCTCAGACAAGCAAAAGCTGAGGAAATTCATAATTACCAGACTGAATCTATAAGAAATTATTGAAGGGTTCCTACAACCAGATGTGAAAGAACCTTATTTACCATTATTAAAAGATATATATATATATAAAAAAAACCACAGGTAGAGAAAACACACAAGCAAAAGAGAAAAGAATGAAATGTTACCACTACAGAAAAACACCAAATCACAATGATAAATAAGAGAAAAAGAAAGAAACAGAAAATAATCAAAGCAACAAAAAATTATGTAATAAATGATGGAAATAAACTCTCACATATCTATAGTCACTTAAATGTAAATGAATTATACTTTTCCTTTAAAAGATATAGACTGACTGAAATGATTATTTTTATTGCACTTTAGGTTTTGGGGCACATGTGAAGAACATGGAAGATTGTTGCAGAGGTACACCCATGGCAGTGTGATTTGCTGCCTTCCTCCTCATCACCTATATCTGGCATTTCTCCCCATGCTATCTCTCCCCAACTCCCCACACACCCCTTCCTGCTGATTTTAAAAAAATCACTGAACAGCAGGCTGCCTGCAAAAAACTCAACTTCCCTGTAAAAAAAAAAAAAAATAGATAGAAAGAAAAAAAATGTAAAAAGATATTCCATGCAGAAACAAGCAGAAGAACCTACACTTAGATAAACAAACATTAAGTAAAAAACTATAATGAGAGACAAAGGTCATTATATAGTGACAAAGGGACAATTTAACCAAGGACATAAAAATTCTAAATACATATGCACGCAACACTGAAACACCCAGATATATAAATCAAATTATATTAGCATTAAAGGGAGCCATAGACTACAATTTAATAGTAGTTTTATACTTCAACACTCCACTCTCAACATTACACATATTATTAACAAAGAAAAATTGGACAAAAAATTTACATATACAGAAAATTAACAAAGGAACATTGGATTTTTGACTATACCTTAGGCCAAACAAACCTAACAGACATTTATGTAATAGTTAATCCTACAGTTAACAAATAAACATTCGCCTCCTCAGTACATGAAATATGCTTCAGGACAGATTATATGTTAGGACACAAAACAAATACTCAAAAATTTTTGAAAATTGAACTCATATTAAGTATATTCTCAGATCACAATGGAATAAAAGTAGAAATTAAGAGACACATTAAAAATTACACAAATACATAGAAATTAAATTATGATTCTGAACAATGATTAGATTAATAAAAGCATTGAAAAATAAATAAAAACATTTTTGAAACAAACAAAAATTGAAGCAGCATACCAAAACATATGAAATACAGAAAAAGGACTGCTTAGAGGAAAGTATATAGCAATAAGTGCCTACATAGAAAAGTAGAATGATTTTAAGTAAAAACTCTAATGATGCACCTCAAGGAACAAGAAAAACAAGACAAGAGGCAGAGCAAGGTGGTGGAATAGACTATTCTCCCAATGATTGTACCCCCTACAAGAAGACCAATTTAACAATTATTTATACAGAAATAAAACACTTCTTAAGAATCAAAAATCAGTTCAACCATTGTGGAAGAAAGAGTGGCCATTCCTCAAGGACTTAGAAATAGAAAGTCCATTTGACCCAGCAATCCCATTACTGGGTATACATCCAAAGGATTATACCCAGTATAATCCAAAGGATTATAAATCATTCTGTTATAAGGACTCATGCACACAAATGTTCATTGCAGCACTGTTTACAACAGCAAAGACTTGGAACCATCCCAAATGCCCATCGATGATAGACTGGACAGGGAAAACGTGGCACATATACAGCATGGAATACTATGCAGCCATCAAAAATGATGAGTTTGTGTCCTCTGTAGGGACATGGATGAACCTGGAAACCATCATCCTCAGCAAACTGACACAAGAACAGAAAATCAAGCACAACATGTTCTCACTCATAGGCGGGTATTGAACAATGAGAACACAAGGACACAGGGAGGGGAGCATCACACACTGGAGTCTGTGAGGGGGGTACTAAGGGAGTGACAGCAGGGGATGGGGAGTTGGGGAGGGATATCACGGGTAGAAATGCCAAATATAGGTGATGGGGAGGAAGGCAGCAAACCACATTGCCATGTATGTACCTATGCAACAATCTTGCACGTTCTTCACCATGTACCCCAAAACCTAAAATGCAATAAAATATATATTTTTTAAAAAATCATTTAAACAAACTGTCCTGTGTACATTAGCTATTGCTACCATAATTATCATTCCTTTTACAATTAGCACAGTGGTTGCAAAGATTAGTAATGGGAGCACTTTAGCCGATGCACACCAGTTCATTCCTAGTCTCACACTGCTTTTCCATCTTTATTTTCTGTTATGAGCCAATATGTAGTTACATTGGGAGGCTGTCATCAGTTTTTCCTCGCATTCCCCTTATTTACTATTTTCTATTTCTCTGTTTTGTTCAGTATATTGACTATTCCTGAAATGTTTCTGCTTTGTATATCTAGAATGCCATAGTTTGGTATTGGTATTTATTTTTCTTTTGATTTGGTTTGTGCTAAAATGACTGCAGGATGGGTAGCAATTTTCAAACCAATAAAAGCCAAAATAGTCAAAAGCAAAAAAAAATCAAAATCAGGTAAGCAGTCATACTTTTAACCTCATATTACTGAAAGAGTCACTGAAGAGGTAGAAAAAGTAATCTTGAATTGCTGACATAACCCCTCCACCACCCTTTTCCTGAAGAGCAGCAAAGTAATACAGAAAGCATCTCTGGGCCCTGTAGTAGAGAGCACAACGACTGTGAGAAACTGGTAGGAATTGAGCTAATGTTGTTCTGTTAGAGCAGAAAAGAAAATCAACCACACTCAGCTGACAGACACCTGCCTGCAGATGAAGCATTTAAACCAGCCCTAGCCAGAGGGTAATCACTGATTCCAGTGGTCTGAATGTGAGCACCTTCAAATCTCACCACAGGGGGCTACAGCACTCTGTTTCTCCAACATAAATTTGAAAGGCAGTCCAACTCATAAGAACTGCAACATTTAGGCAAATCCTAGTGCTGAACTAGGCCAAGACTATAAACTGGGGGCATGTGACATACTGACACACCAGCTGGAGCAACTAAGAGAGTGCTGGTATTATTACTACCCTAACCACAGACTGCACAACTTGAGACTCCAAAAGAGACTTCTTTCTTCCACTTGAGAATAGGAGAGGGAAGAGTGAATAGGACTATGTTTTGCGTCTAGGATACAAGCTCAACCACGGCAGGACAGGAAACCTCTCAGAGTCATGAGGATCCCATTTTAAGCTATATCTCCCAGATGACATTTCTAGACACAGCCTGGGCCAGAAGGAAACATTCTATCTTTAAGTAAAAACTCAGTCCTGGCAGTTTTCTTTGCCTGCTAGTTGAAGTCTCCTTGGGCCCTGAATAACCAGCCACAATACCCAGCTACTGTGTTGAAGACCTTGGTGAACCTCTGAGACTTACTGGCTTCAGGTGAGAGTCAGAACATAACCAATTGATGACAACTAGACAAAACTTTCTCTTCTTGAGAAAAGTGGTGGGTAAAGTAAATGGGACTTTGTCTGGCACCTTAGTTGCTAGCATGGCCACGGGGAAGTAGAGCACTAAGTGGGCTCTTGGAGTCTCTACTTCCGTAAATTGACTCTTGAATAGCATTTATAGACCTGCCCTGAGACAGAGAGGAGCCCACTGCCCTAAAGGGTAATTCCCAGGCAAGACGACATTTGGCACAGACTGACCTAAGAACCCTTGGGCTTTAAGGGAATATTGGTGGTATTCTGGTAGTATTCATTGTGGCCTGTGATGGTAGAGACTACAGGGTAAGTCTCCTCTGCCGTTGGAAAGAAGAGGGAAGAGTGAGAAGAACTGCATCTTATGTTTTGAGTGCCAGCTCAGCCAGAGTATAATGGAACAAGTAGACTTCTAAGGTTCTTTAGTCCCTTACTACTGGAAAGCACCTCTGGACCCACCTGGAGTATTAGGGACCTTGTCATCCTAAAGGGAAGACCTAGACAGCACCTCTGAACCCACCTGGGGAATAAGGGACCTTGTCACTCTGAAGGGAAGAACACAGGCCTGGATGGCTTTCACACAGGCTGATTGTTGAACTACCGGGCCAAGAGTATACATAGGCAATAGCCTGGAAGTGTTTATAGCTGGCCTTGGGCAAGACCAAGTGCTATGTTGGCTTCAGGTCTCACCCAACACAGTCATAGTGGTGGTGGCCCCAGGGTTACTTGTGCCACTTGATCCACAGCTTTAAGTGCTCAGAACAAAGATAAAGATACTTTGTTTGTTTGGAAGAAAGTAAGAAAAAGAACAAAAGAGTCTCTTTCTGATAATTCAGAGTCAGTACCTCCAGGAGTTTGCAAGAAGCACAGACTTACTGGACTTGTGGTCCCCCCTAAATTAAACACAGCTCAGATCACAACATCCAAGCACATTCAATACCTGGAAAGTTTCCTTAAGAAGTATGAGTACAAATAAGCCCTGACAATAAAGAATACAATAAATACCTAACCTTAAAATGCCCAGAAACAACAACAACAACAACAACAACAAAATCTAGCATCAACCCCATCTAGGAAAAGATGACTTTACCAAATGAAACAAGACACCAAATGAATCAAATAAGAAACCAGGGCCTAATTATAGAGAAACAAAGATATGTGACCTTTCAGACAGAGAATTCAACATAGCTGTGCTGAGGAAACTCAAATAAATTTAAATAACAGAGAGAAGTAAATCAGAATTCTATCATGATCAATTGAACAAAAATATTGAAATAATTTAAAAGAATCAAGCAGAAACTCTGAAGCTGAAAAATGCAACTGGTATACCAAGAAATGGATCACAGTGTTTTAAGAGCAGAATTGATCAAGCAGAGGAAAGAATTCATGAGCTTGAAGACAGGCTATTTGAATATACACAGTCTGGCCGGGCACAGTGGCTTATGCATGTAATCCCAGCAGTTTGGGAGGTCAAGGCGTGTGGGTCACCTGAGGTCAGGAGTTTGAGATCAGCCTCTCCAATATGGTGAAACCCCATCTCTACTAAAAGTACCAAAAAAAATTAGGTGGGCATGGAGACAGGTGACTCTCATTCCAGCTACTCATGAGATTGAGACAAGACAATAGCTTGAACCAAGAAGGTGGAGCTTGAAGTGAGCCAAAATTGTGTCATTGCTCTCCAGCCTGAGGAAAAGAGCAAAATTTCATAAATAAATAAATACACAATCAGATAAGACAGAAGAAGCAAGAAAAGAAAACAATAAAGCTTGTCTATATACTCTAGAAATTAGCCTCAAAAGGGCATATCTAAGAGGGTTACAGGCCTTAAAGAGGCAGTAGAGAAAGAAATAGGAGTAGAAAGTTTATTCAACAAAATAATGATATAGAAGTTCCCAAACCTAGAGAACGATATCAATAGCCAAGTAAGAAAGGATATAGAAAACCAATCAGGTTTAACCCAAAGAAGACTACCTCAAGACATTTAATAATCAAACTCCCAAAGTTCAAGAATAAAGAAAGAATCTAAAATCAAAAAGATGAAAGAAACAAGTAACATACAATGATGCCCCAATAAATGCAGCAGCAGACTTCTCAGTGGAAACCTTACAGACCAGGAGAGGGTGGCATTATATTATTTAAACTCCTGAAGCAAAAATACTTTTTAGTTAAAATAACATTTAAACATGAAAGGAAAGGAAAGACTTTCCCAGACAAACAAAAGCTAAGGGATTTCATCAACACCAGGCCTATCCTACAAGAAATACTAAAGGGAGTAATTTACTCAGAAGGAAAAATACATTAAGAGCAATAAGTAATCATCTAAAGGTACAAAACTCACTAATAATTGTAAAGAAAAATACAAACTTTTATAATATTAACTATGTTGTGCAAACTACTATTAAGTAGAAAGACTAAACAATAAACCAAATGAAAATTATAACCGCAGCTTATCAGGAACTAGTACAATAAGATATAAATAAAAACAAGAAAAAGTTGGAGACCAGAAGGACAACGTCAATTTGTAAAATTTTTATTAGTTTTATTTTTATTTGTTTGTTTATACAAACAATGTTGTTATCAGGTTACAATAATAGGTTCTAACATGGTATTTTCAGGCATAATGGTAGCCTCTAACCAAAAAACGTTCAATGGATACACACACACACACACACACACACACACACACACGCAAAAAATCTGAATTATATCACCAGAGAAAATTACCCTCACTGAAGGAAGACAGAAAGAAAGTGAAAGATCTCTATGATAAAAGTGAGAAAACACTGATGAAAGCAATTAAAGAGGACACCAAAAAATAAAAAAAAAAAAGTTCATGAATTGAAAGAATCTATACTGTTAAAGTGTTTATAGAACTTAAACAATCTACAGAGTCAATACAATCCCTATCAAAATCCCAATGACATTATTCAAAGAAATACAAAAGAATCTTAAAATTTATGTGGAGCCACAAATGACATTGAATAGCCAAAGCTATCCTAAGGAAAAAGAACAAAATTAGAGAAATTATATTGCCTGACTCTAAATTATACACAAAGCCATAGTAACTAAAACAGCATGGTACTTACATAAAAACAAACAAATAGACAAATGGAACAGAACAGAAACCCATAAAAATTCACACACCTACAGTGACCTCATTTTCAATGAGTGTACCAAGAACATATACTGGAGAAAAGACAGTTGCTTCAATTAATTGTGCTTGGAAAACTGGATAGTCATATGCAGAAGGATAAAACTACACCACTATCTCTTAACATATGCAATAATAAAATAAAACAGTTTAAATACTTAAATCTAAGACCTCAAATTATAAAACTACTACAAGCAGACATTGGAAAAAATCTCCAGGACATTGATCTAGGCAAGTATTTCTTGAGCAATACTCCCCAAGTCACAAGCACAGGCAACACAAATAAACAAACAAAATTTGGGATCACATCAAGTTAAATAGCTTCTGCAGCAGCAAAACATACTGTAAACAAAGTAAAAAGACAAACCACAGAACTGTAACAAATAGTTGCAAATTACCTAACAGACAATGAATTAGTAACCAGAATGTAAGGAGCTCAAGCAACTCTCTTAGAAAAAAAATCTAATCATCCAATAAGAAAATGGCTAAAGATTTGAACAGACACTTTTCACAAAGAGTGATACAAACGGCAAACAGGTACACAAGAAAATGTTCAACATCACTGATCATCAGAGAAATGCAAACTAAAACTTCATTTCAACCCAGTAAAAATGACTAATATTAAAAAGACAGGCATAAGCAAATGCTGGCAAGGATATGGAGAAAAAGGGAACCTTTATACATTGTTGGTGGAAATGTAAATTGTTACAACCACTATAGAAAACAGAAGTTTCCTCAAAAAATTAAAAATAGAGCTTACAATTCAAAAACTAAAAATGGAGCTATCATATGATTCAACAATCAGACTATTGGGTATTTACCATAAGGAAGAAGGAAATCAGTATATTGTAGAATTGCTGCACTCATATATTAGTTGCAGCACTGTTTACAATAGCTAAGATTTGGTGACAGCCTGACTGTTCATCACCAGATGAATGGATACCATAAAAAACATGGTACACATACAGAATGTGGTACTATTTAGCCACAAGAAAGAATGAGATCCAGTCATTTGCAAAAATATAGATGAAACTGGAGATTATTGTGTTCAATGAAATAAACTAGGAACAGAAAGTCAAACATTGCAAGTTCTTATTTGTGAAATCTAGGAATCAAATAAATTAAACTCATGGACTTAGAGAGTAAAAAGATGGTTACCAGAGACTGGGAAGGGTAATGAAGGCTGCAGAGGAGCTGAAGGGGGCTAATAGGTACACAATATAATGAGAAAGAATGGATGAAACCTACTATATGATAGTACAATGGGGGACTATAATCAATAATAACTCCACTGGACATTTTAGAATAAAAATTATAGAGGAATAAAAGAATACAAACTGGGTACAGTGTATACTGCTTGGGTGATGGGTACACCGAAATCTCACAAGAACTTACTCATGTAACCAAATACCACCTGTTCTCCAAAAACATATGAAAAAAAAGAAGAAATTAAAATACAAATAAAATAAAGAGTGTAAATGGATTGTTTATAACTCAAATGATAAATGTTTGGAGGTTATAGATACCCCTCAAATATTTATCCCATTCTCCATGGACTAGCCCAAAGGATAAGTGAGAAGATGGATATTTTATTCTCTTTAATGTGCTGAGTTCACATTGCATGCCTATATCAAAACATGTCATGTATCCCATAAATATATACACCACTAAAATTAAAAATTAAAAAAATTAAAAGAAGAAACAAGACAAACCAAACCACAAATTAGTAGAAAAAAATAAATAGAGATGAGAACATAACTAAACTAAGATAAGAAAAACATTCAAATGTTTAACAATGAAAAACTGTTTTTTGTGTGTGAAAAAATAATTCAACACACCACTTGCTAGATTAATCAAAAAGAAAAGGGAGAAGAAACAAACAAATCAGAAATAAAAATAGAAATTTTACAACTGTTAACAAAGAAATACAAAAGTTCATCAGAGACCACTATAAATAACCATACAGTAACAAACTGTAAAATGTAGAGAAAAATGATAAATTTCTGGAAACACAATCTACCAAGATTGAATCAGGAAGAAATTGAAAACTGGAACAGACCAATAACAAGTAATGAGCTCAAAGCAGAAACCGAATGACTTTATTGCCAAAGTCTACCAAACTTTCAAAGAAGATATAACACAATTCTCAAACATTCCAAAAAAAAAAAAAAAAATGAAGAGGAAGGAATTTTCTCTAACTCATTCTAAAAGGCTAGTATTATTCTAATATCAAAACTGGATAAAGATGCAACAATGAAAAAGTTTTTTTAAAAAAAGAAAAAACAAAAGAAAACTAAAGACTTATATTTCTAATAAACACAAATGCAAAAATTCTCAACAAAATAGTGACAAATTAAATTCAACAACATATCAAAAATTATTATATCAACTCAAGACCAAGATGGCCAAAAGGAAGCTTCTCCAGAGTGCAGCTCCCACTGAGTTAGACACAGAACCAGAGCAATATCTGCATCTCTGAGTGATATCCTGGGTTCATCCCAAAAACACTGGTTGAACAACGAGGTTAACACCAAAAAAAGGTGGTGAAAGCAGCCCAAAGGGGGTGAGCTGAGGCAAGGCGGGGCACTGCCCCATCTGGAAAGTGTACCTGGCATGGAGGATCCGGGGGGAGGCATCACCCCCCTGGTACTATGAATCAGATACAGCGATTCACCCGGAGACTTTGGCAGCACACAGACCAGGAAAATGCCACCTGGCTGAGAACTTCCCGGAGTTGTAGACCCTGGCAACAGCCCAGGCTGGCAGCTCTGGCCAGACTGGTGCTTTGTCAGTGCAGACCAGGACTGAGACTTGGATTAATACCGAGAAAGCTTGCAAAAAGGAACTGCCTGTCCCACAAAAGGAAGATTTCAAATCCGGGAGGGGAATAGGGCAAGAAAGGCCCCACCCTCACAAGATCCAGCAACCAAAATCCCTCTCCCAGGAGATTTTCACAGTTAGCACTCAGACAGAGCTCGGTCTCGGAACAGTGGACTCAGCAGAGGAAAAGCAGCCAGCCATTGGGAAGGCAGGGCTAAGCTGACTGGCATAAGTGGAAACCAGGTAAAGAATAAACAGCAGCCTGACTGAGTACAAGTCAGCCAGCAGCGCCCCCACAGGCAGACAGTGGACAGAATGTCTAAAGAAGAACACCGACACCTGTGTTAAAAAAAGAACCAAACTATATGAACAGACACTTTACAAAAGAAGATATACATGAGGCCAATAAACATATGAAAAAATGCTCATCATCACTGGTCATTAGAGAGATGCAAATCAAAACCACATTGAGATAGCATCTCATGCCAGTTAGAATGGCGATCATTAAAAAATCTGGAGACAGCAGGTGCTGGAGAGGATGTGGAGAAATAGGAACACTCTTACACTGTTGGTGGGAGTGTAAATTAGTTCAACCATTGTGGAAGACAGTGTGGCGATTCCTCAGGGACCTAGAAATAGAAATTTCATTTGACCCAGCAATCCCATTACTGGGTACATATCCAAAGGACTATAAATCGTTCTACTATAAGGACACATGCACACGAATGTTCATTGCAGCACTGTTTACAATAGCAAAGAACTGGAACCAACCCAAATGCCCAGCGATGATAGACTGGACTGGGAAAATGTGGCACATATACACCATGGAATATTATGCAGCAATCAAAAATGATGAGTTTGTGTCCTTTGTAAGGACATGGATGAATCTGGAGAACATCATTCTCAGAAAACTGACACAAGAACAGAAAAAGTAATACCGCATATACTCACTCATAGGTGGGTGAGAAAAATGAGAACACATGGACACAGAGAGGCGGTCTACTATACACTGGGGTCTATTGGGGGGAATGGGGGAGGGACAGTGGGGGTGGCTGGGGAGGGATAGCCTGGGGATGAATGCCAAGTGTGGGTGAAGGGGAGGAAGGCAGCAAAACACACTGCCATGTGTGTACCTATGCAACTATCTTGCACATTCTGCACATGTACCCCAAAACCTATAATGCAATAAAAATTAAAAAAAAAAGAACCAAACCAATCAAACTCCACAGCTTCTGCACGGCAAAAGAAACAGTCACTAGAGTGAATCGGCAACCATCAGAATGGGAAAAAAATCTTTGCAGTTTATGCATCTGACAAAGGGCTGATATCCAGAATTTACAAAGAACTCAAACAGATTTACAGGAAAAAAAACAAACAAGCCCATTCAAAAATGGGCATAGGATATGAACAGACACTTTATAAAAGAAGACATACATAAGGCCAACAAACACATGAAAAAATGCTCATCATCTCTGGTCATTAGAGAGATGCGAATCAAAACAACATTGAGATACCATCTCATGCCAGTTAGAATGGTGATCATTAAAAAATCTGGAGACAACAGATGCTGGAGACGATGTGGAGAAAGAGGAACACTTTTACACTGATGGTGGGAGTGTAAGTTAGTTCAACCATTGTGGAAGACAGTGTGGCGATTCCTCAAGGACCTAGAAATAGAAATTCCATTTGACCCAGCAATCCCATTACTGGGTATATATACAAAGGACTATAAATCGTTCTACTATAAGGACACATGCACATGAATGTTCATTGCAGCACTGTCTACAATAGCAAAGTCCTGGAACCAACCCAAATGCCCATTGATGATAGACTGGACTGGGAAAATGTGGCACATATTCATCATGGAATATTATGCAGCAATCAAAAATGATGAGTTCATGTCCTTTGTAGGGACATGAATAAATCTGGAGAACACCATTCCCAGCAAACTGACACAAGAACAGAAAATGTAATACTGCATGTTCTCACTCATAGGTGGGTGAAGAACCATGAGAACAAGTTGACACAGGAAGGGAAGCACTACACACTGGGGTCTATTGGGGGAATAGGGGAGGGACAGCAGAGGCAGGAGCTGGGGAGGGACACCATGGGGATAAATGCCAGATGTGGGTGAAGGGGAGGAAGGCAGCAAATCACACTGCCACGTATGTAACTATGCAACTATCTTGCATGTTCTGCACATGCACCCCAAAACCTAAAATGCAATAAAATAAAAAAGAAACAAGCCTTGTACAGGAGAAATAACCCCAACTTTAACAGAAAGATGGGAAGAAACTAGTGCAAAAGTGTTGACAACATCAAAATCCAGAATGTTTCTTCTCCCTAGAGAGATTACAATGACTCACCAGCAAGGCAACAAAACAGGTCAGAAAATGATTTTGAAGAGCTGTCAGAAGCAAGCTTAAGAAGATGGGTATAAACAAACGTCTCTGAGCTGAAGAACATCTTTTAACCCAATGAAAAGAAACTAACAACAATGAAAAAAGATTAGAAAAGATGCTAACTAGAATAACCAGCCTAGAGGAGACCATAAATAACTTGATGAAGCTGGAAAACACAGCATGACAGCTTCATGGGGCATACACAAGTTTTCATAGCCAAATCAATCAAGCAGAGGAAAGGATATCAGACATTGAAGATCAACTCAATTAAATAAAAAGAAAAGGCTAGAAAAGAGAAAAAGGAGTGAAAAGAAATGAACAAAGCCTCCAAGCAATATGGGATTATGTGAAAAGAGCTAATCTATTCTTGATTGGTGTAAGTGAAGAGGATTGGGAAAATGAACCCAAGCTGGAAAACACTTTTCAGAATATTACCAGGAGAACTTTCCCAACCTAGCAAGGCAGGCCAACATTCAAATCCAGGAAATACAAAGAAAACCAAAGAGATACTCCTCAAGAAGTGCAAACCCAAGGCACATAATCATCAGACTCACAAGGGTTGAAAGGAAGAAAAAAATGCTAAGGACAGTCAGAGAGAAAGTTTACCCACAAAGGGAAGCCCATCAGACTCATAGCAGATCTCTCAGAAGAAACCCTACAAGCAAGAAGAGAGTGGGGGCCAATATTAAACATCCTTAAAGAAGAGAACATTCAACCCAGAATCTCATATCCAGTCAAACTAAGCTTCAAAAGTGAAGGAGAAATAAAATCCTTTATGGACAAGCAATTATGGAGAGATTTTGTCACCACCAGACCTACCCTACAAGAGCTCCTAAAGGAAGCACTAAACACAGAAAAAAAATTGAGGACCAGCCACTGCAGAAACAAGCCAAATGGTAAAGACCAAAAATGCAATGAGGAAACTGCATTGACCAATGTGCAGAACAAACAAACAGTAACAAAATGGCAGGATCAAATTAACACATAATATTAACATTAAATGTAAATGGCCTAAATGCCCCAATCAAAAGACACAGACTGGGAAACTGGGTAAAAAGACAAGACCCATAGGTATGCTGTATTTAGGAGATCCATCTCTCAGGCAAAGACATACCTAGACTTAAAATAAAGGGATGGGAGAAGATCTATCAATCAAACGGAGAGTAAAAAAAAGCAGGGGTTGCAATTCCAGTCTCTGATCAAACGGACATCAAAACAACAAAGATCAAAACAGACAAAGAAGGGCATACAACAAAAGAGATAACTATCCTAAATACATATGCACCCAATACAGGAGCATCCAGATACATAAAGCAAATTCTTAATGACCTACAAAGAGACTTAGATGCCCGCACAATAATAGTGGAGATGTTAACACTCCACAGTCAACTTTAGACAGAATTAGATAGGAAATCAACAAGGATATCCAGGACTTGAACGCAGACCTGGAACAAGCAAACCTGATAGACATTTACGGAACTCTCCACCCCAAATCCACAGAATATACATTCTTCTCAGCAACACATCACACCTACTCTAAAATTGACCACATAATTGGAAGTAAAGCACTCCTCAGCAAATGCAGAAGAATGGAAATCATAACAAACAACTTCTCAGACCATAGTGCAATCAAGTTAGAACAATTCAGAAACTAACTCAGAACTGCACAGCTTCATGGAAACTGAACAACTGGCTCTTAAATGTTGACTGGATAAACAATGAAATGAAGGCAGACATAAAGAAGTTCTTCTAAACCAACAAGAACAAAGATACAACATACTAGAATCTCGGGACACATTTAAAGCAGTCTCTAGAGGAAAATATATGGCAATACGTGCCCACATAAGAAGAGTGGAGAGATCCAAAATTGACACCCTATCGTCAAAATTGAAAGAGCTAGAGGAGCAAGATAAAAAAAACTCAAAACCTAGCAGAAGACAAGAAATAACTAAGATCAGAGCAGAATTGAAGGAGATTCACAAAAAACTCTTCAAAAATGCTACAAAGAAAATAAAATACCTAGGAATACAACTCACTAGGAATGTAAGGGACCTCTTTAAGGAAAACTACAAACAACTGCTCAATGAAATAAGAGAGGTCACAAACAGATGGAGAAACATTCCATGTTCGTGGTTAGGAAGAATCAATATCGTGAAAATGGCTATACTGCCCAAAGTAATTTACACAATCAATGCTATCCCCATCAAACTACCATTGAATTTCTTCACAGACCTGGAAAAAACCACCATGAATTTCATATGGAACCAAAAAAGAGCCCGCATAGCCAAGTCAATTCTAAGCAAAAAGAACACAGCAGGAGGCATCACGCTACCAGACTTCAAACTATACTACAAGGCTACAGTAATCAAAACAGCATGGTACTGGTACCAAAACAGAGATATAGACCAATGGAACAGAACAGAGGCATCGGAGGCAACACAACACATCTACAACCATATTATCTTTGATAAACCAGACAAAAACAGGCAATGGGGAAAGGATTCCCTATTTAATAAATGGTGTTGGGAAAACTGGCTAGCCATGTGCAGAAAGCAGAAACTGGACCCCTTCCTGACACCTTACACTAAAATTAACTCCAGATGGATTAAAGACTTAAATGTAAGACCTGACACCATAAAAACCCTAGAAGAAAATCTAGGCAAAACCATTCAGGACATAGGAGTAGGCAAGGACTTCATGAACAAAACACCAAAAGCATTGGCAACAAAAGCCAAAATAGACAAATGGGACCTAATCAAACTCCACAGCTTCTGCACAGCAAAACAAACAGTCACTAGAGTGAATCGGCAACCATCAGAATGGGAAAAAATCTTTGCAGTTTACGCATCTGACAAAGGGCTGATATCCAGAATTTACAAAGAACTCAAACAGATTTACAGGAAAAAAACAAACAAGCCCATTCAAAAATGGGCAAAGGATATGAACAGAAACTTTACGAAAGCAGACATACATGAGGCCAGCAAACATATGAAAAAGTGCTCATCGTCATTGGTCATTAGAGAGATGCAAATCAAAACCACATTGAGATACCATCTCACACCAGTTAGAATGGCGATCATTAAAAAATCTGGAGACAGCAGATGCTGGAGAGGATGTGGAGAAATAGGAACACTCTTACACTGTTGGTGGGAGTGTAAATTAGTTCAACCATTGTGGAAGACAGTGTGGCGATTCCTCAGGGACCTAGAAATAGAAATTCCATTTGACCCAGCAATCCCATTACTGGGTATCTATCCAAAGGACTATAAATCGTTCTACTATAAGGACACATGCACACGAATGTTCATTGCAGCACTGTTTACAATAGCAAAGACCTGGAACCAACCCAAATGCCCAATGATGATAGACTGGACTGGGAAAATGTGGCACATATACACCATGGAATATTATGCAGCAATCAAAAATGATGAGTTTGTGTCCTTTGTAAGGACATGGATGAATCTGGAGAACATCATTCTCAGCAAACTGACACAAGAACAGAAAAAGAAATACCGCATATACTCACTCATAGGTGGGTGAGAAAAATGAGAACACGTGGACACAGAGAGGCGGTCTACTATACACTGGGGACTGTTGGGGGGAATGGGGGAGGAACAGTGGGGGGGCTGGGGGGGATAGCCTGGGGATGAATACCAAGTGGGGGTGAAGGGGAGGAAAGCAGCAAAGCACACTGCCATGTGTGTACCTATGCAACTATCTTGCTCGTTCTGCACATGTACCCCCAAACCTATAATGCAATAAAAATTAAAAAAAAAAATGTAAAAAAAAAGAAAAAAAAAATCAATAAATATAGGAGCTGTTTTTTCTAAAAGATCAACAAAATAGACCACTAGCCAGATTAATAAAAAAGAAAAGAGAGAATAACCAAATAAATGCAATAAAATTGATAAAGGGGAAATCACCACAGATCCCACAGAAATTCAAACCGTCATTAGAGAATATTACAAACAACTCTATGCACATAAACTAGTAAACCTGGAAGAAATGGGTAAATTCCTGGACACCTGCATCCTCCCAAGCCTAAACCAGGAAGAAGTCAAAAACATGAATAGACCAATAAATAACAAGATCTGAAGTTGAGGCAGAAATTAAGAGCATACCACACACAAAAAAAAACCCTAGGTCCAGATGGGATCACAGCTGAATTCTACCAGACACACAAAGAGGAACTGTTACCATTCCTTCTGAAACTATGCCAAATAATCCAAAAAGAGGGAATCCTTCCCAAATCATTTTATGAGACCAACATTATCTTCATACCGAAACCTGGCAGAGACTCAACAAGAAAAAAATACTTCAGGCCAATATCAATGATGAACATAGACACAAAAATTGTCAATAAAATACTGGCAAGCAGATTGCAACAGCACATCAAAAAGCTTATCCACCATGATTAAGTAGGATTAATCCCAGGGATGCAAGGCTGTTTCAACATACACAAGTCTATAAACATAATTCATCACATACACAGAAACAAAAACAAAAACCACATGATTATCTCAATTGATGCAGAGAAGGCCTTTGACAAAATTCAACAACCCGTTATGCTAAAAACCCTCAATAAACTCGGTATTGTCAGGAATGTATCTCAAAATAATAAAAGCCAACAGCCAATATCATACTGAATGAGCAAAAACTGGAAGCATTCCCTTTGAAATCTGGCACTAGACAAGGATGCTCCCTCTCACCACTCCTATTCAATACAGTACTGGAAGTTCTAGCCAGAGCAATCAGGCAAGAAAAAGAAATAAAGGGTATTCAAATAGGAAAGGAGGAAGCCAAATTGTCTCTATTTGCAGACAACATGATAGTATATCTAGAAGACTCCATCGTCTCAGCCCAAAATCTCCTGAAACTGATAAGCAACTTCAGCAAAGTCTCAGGATACAAAATTAATGTACAAAAATCACAAGCATTCCTATACATCAATAACGGACTTGAAGAGAGCCAAATCAAGAACGAACTGCTATTCACAATTGCTACAAAGAGAATAAAATACCTAGGAATACAACTAACAAGGAACGTAAAGGACCTCTTCAAGGAGAACTACAAACTGCTGCTCAAAGAAATAAGAGAAGACACAAACAGATGGAGAAACATCCCATGTTCATGGTTAGGAAGAATCAATATCTTGAAAATTGCCATATGCCCAAAGTAATTTACAGATTCAATGCTATCCCCATCAAGCTACCAATGACTTCCTTCACAGAACTGGAAAAACCACCTTAAACTTCATATGGAACCAAAAGAGAGCCCGCATAACCAAGTCAATTCTAAGTAAAAAGAACACAGCGGGAGGCATCACACTGGTGAACTTCGAAATATACTACAAGGCCACAGTAATCAAAACAGTATGGTACTGGTACCAACACAGAGATATAGACCAATGGAACAGAACAGAGGCATCAGAGGCAACACAACACATCTACAACCATACAATTTTTGACAAACCTGAAAAAAAAACAGGCAATGGGGAAAGGATTCCCTGTTTCATAAATGGTGCTGTGAAAACTGGCTAGCTATGTGCAGAAAGCAGAACCTGGACCCCTTTTTGACACCTTACACTAAAATTAACTCCAGATGGATTAAAGACTTAAACATAAGAACTAACACCATAAAAACCCTATAAGAAAATCTAGGCAAAACCATTCAGGACATAGGAATAGGCAAGGACTTCATGACCAAAACGCCATAAGCATTGGCAACAAAAGCCAAAATAGACAAATGAGACCTAATCAAACACCACAGCTTCTGTACAGCAAAAGAAACAGTCATTAGAGTTAATCGGCAACCAACAGAATGGGAAAAAAAATCTTGGCAGTTTACCCATCTGACAAAGGGCTGATATCCAGAATTTACAAAGAACTCAAACAGATTTACAAGAAAAAAAACAAACAAGCCCATTCAAAAGTGAGCAAAGGATAGGAACAGACACTTTACAAAAGAACACATACATGAGGCCAACAAACATACGAAAAAACGCTCATCATCACTGGTCATTAGAGAAATGCAAATCAAAACTACATTGAGATACCATCTCATGCCAGTTAGAATGGCGATCATTAAAAAATCTGGAGACAACAAATGCTGAAGAGGATGTGGAGAAATAGGAACACTTTTACACTGCTGATGGGAGTGTAAATTAGTTCAACCATTGTTCAAGACAGTGTGGAGATTCCTCAAGGACCTAGAAATAGAAATTCCATTTGACACAGCAGTCCCATTACTGCGATACATCCAAAGGATTATAAATCACTCTACTATAAGGACACATGCACACGAATGTTCATTGCAGCACTATTTACAATAGCAAAGTCCTGGAATCAACCGAAATGCCCATCGATGATAGACTGGACAGGGAAAATGTGGCACATATATACCATGGAATATTATGCATCCATCAAAAATGATGAGTTTGTGTCCTTTGTAGGGACATGAATGAACCTGGAGAACATCATTCTCAGCAAACTGACACAAGAACAGAAAATGAAATGCCACACATTCTCACTCATAGGTGGGTGTTGAACAATGAGAACACATTGACACAGGAAGGGGAGCACTACACACTGGGGTCTGTTTTGGGGGAAGAGCGGAGGGACAGCGGGGGTTGGGGAATTGGGGAGAGATAGCATGGGGAGAAATGCCAGATATAGGTGAAGGGGAGGAATGTAGCAAATCACACTGCCACATGTCTACCTAAGCAACTATCTTGCATGTTTTTCACATGTGCAATAAAAAAAAAGAAAGAACAAAAAAAGACTAAAAATAAATAAATAAATAAATTTATCATGACCTAGTGGGATTTATCTCAGGGATGCAAAGATAGCTCAACATATTTAAATCAGTAAATGTGATACATCACATTAACATAATTAAGGATGAAACTCTTATGATCACCTCAACTATAGTAGAAAAAGCATTTCATGAAATTCAACATCCCCTCCTGATTTAAAAGTCTCAACAAACTAGACATATAAGGAGTGTATCTCAACATAACAAAGGTCGTATATAACAAATTCACAGCAATCCCCACTGTAAATGGGAAAAAGCTAAAAGCCTTTCTTTTAACAACTGGAATAAGACAATAATGCCTACTGTCACCACTCTTATTCAACATAGCACTGGAAGTCCCAGCTAGAAAAATCAGGCAAGAGGAAAAATTAAAAGGCATTCAAACTGAAAATGGAGAAGTCAAATTGTTTTGACCAATGGCATTATGTTTTTTTTTTTGTGTATATATATATATATATATATATATATATATATATATATATATATAATGTATGTGTGTGCATGTATTCTTAAAGACTGCACCCAAAAATCTTAGATCTGCTAAATTCAGTAATAATTTGGGATACAAAATAAACGTAAGAAGTCAGTAGCATTTCTATTCATCAGTAATGAACTAGCCAAGAAAGAAATCTGGAACACAATCCCATTTGCAATAGTAACAAAAAAAAAAACCTATGGTTTAATTTTACCAAGGAGGTCAAATATATCTACAAGGAAAACTAGAAAGCATTGATGAAACAAACTGAAGAAGACACTAACAAATGAAAAGATATTCCATGCCTGGGACTAGAAGAATTAATATCGTTAGGTGACCATACTGCGCAAAGAAATCTACAGACTGAATGCAATCATTAGCAAAATGCCAAGGTCATTCTTTATGGAGTTAGATAAAAGTATCACAAAATTTGCATGGAATCAAAAAAGAGCCAGAATAACAAAAGCAATCCTGAGTAAAAATCAAAACAACAACAAAAAAGCTTGGAGGTATAATACTATCTGACTTGATATTATATTACTCATAGGCAGAAGCTAAAATTGTTGATCTCATGGAGGTGAAAAATAAAATGATAGATACCAGAGCCTGAGAAGGATGTATGGATGGAAGTGGAGATGAAGAGAAGTTTGTTAATGGGTAAAAACATACACTTAGATAGAAGAAATCAGTTCCAATGTTCAACAGCAGAATAGGCTGGCTGCAGTTAGTAACAATATATTATATATTTCAAAGTAGCTGGAAGAGATGACTCAAAATATTCACAATACATAGAAATGATCGGAGGAGGGAGGCAAGATGGCGTCATAGAGGTGACTCAGGATTGCAGCTCTCGGTGAAGGCGCAGAGGGTGAGTCCTAGCCGCATTCTCGGATGTTCCTTTTATGCCCACAGAGCGTTGAAAGTCCCAGGTGTGGGAGAGACACGGGATGCTAGCAGCCGGCTAACGCAACCGGCTCGCACCACCTCTTCGGCCGGCGCCGCAGCGGGACCCAGCGCGGAACTCACTGGTCTGGGTGCCCTGTTAAACCGGCAATCTGAGATTTGGAAGGGCAGATTGGCATGTCCATCTGATTGAACGGGACTTGGACAATGAGCCAGACCAGGAGTTTCCTGGGAAGCGTGATCTGAGCCGGGGTAGTGGGCAGCGGCACGGGAGATCGCACGGATCCCAGTGCCCTATCGGCAGGCTCCTGGGGCGCCAGTGAGAGAGTCGACCTTTCAGCTTGGGGAGAGGAAGAGAGAGAGAGAGAGGACGGACTCTGAGGCAGGGAGCAGGGTGATCGGGCTCGGCGGGTCCCACACTCACGGGGACAAGCAGGGCGGCGACTGGAGGCGCTTGGGGCTGAGAGTTTTGTTGCCGGCATTTAGGACGGTGCAGCCCGGTCACGGAGGGGCGTCCACCATTCCTGACAAAGTGCACCCCCACTTAAGTACCGCCCAGGACTGACGCAGCCTGCCGTTGCCGAGGCAACCTGCCATAACAGAGAGAGTCCGCCGGGCCGCAACAGGGCGGACCCGCCTTAGGAGGTCAGAGCCCCGGCAGGCAAATAGTGAATAGACTGCCACCTAGTGGGGCAGGACAGTGCAACAGATACTCATAAAGAAAGCCCCAACTCCCTGAGACAGAGCATCTAAGGGTGAAAAAAAAAAAAAAAGAGTGGTGTTTTATGAGTTCTATTGCAGCAGACATAACCTCCCAACAACCCTGAATGAACAACGGAGCTCACAGCTCAGCACTGGAGCTCCTATAAAGCACAGACTGTCTCCTCAAGCAGCTCCCTGACCTCTGTATATCCAAGGAGTCACCCCAGAAAAGGACTAATCAGACTGACATTTGGCTGGCATCATTCTGGAACAAGGGCAGCAGAAAAAGAAACTGATATCATCCCTCACTGTTCTGCAGCTGCTGCAGGTATACCCCAGACAAGCAGGGCCTGGAGTGGACCTCAGCACTCATACAGCAGAGAGGATAGATCATTAGAGGGAAAACTAAGTAACAGAAATACTTCATCATCAACAATCTCAGTGTCCACACAGAGACCCAATTGAAAAATCAGCCACTACTAAGACAACAGGCGGATAAATCCATAAAGATGGGAAGAAACCAGCGCAAAAAGGAGGAAAGCACCCGAAACCAAAACACCTCACCTCCAAAAAAGGACCAAAACTCCTCACCAGCAAGGGAACAAAGCTGGACGGAGAATGAATGTGAGGAAATGACGGAATCAGACTTCAGAAAGTGGATAATGAGAAACTTCAGTGAGCTAAAGGAACATGTTCTAAACCAGTGCAAAGAAACTAAGAACCTTGAAAAAAGATTTGAAAAAAGATTCGAGGAATTGATAACGAGAATGGACAACTTAGAGAGGAATATGAATGAATTGAAGGAGCTGAAAAACTCAACACGAGAACTTCGCAAAGCATGCACAAGTTTCAACAGCCGAATTGACCAAGCAGAAGAAAGAATATCAGAAATTGAAGATCAACTCAATGAAATAAAACGAGAAACCAAGATTAAAGAAAAAAGCACAAAAAGGAATGAACAAAATCTCCAAGAAATGTGGGACTATGTGAAGAGACCCAACCTACGTTTGATAGGTGTACCAGAATGTGACGAAGAGAATGAATCCAAGCTGGAAAACACTCTTCAGGATATTATCCAGGAAAATTTCCCCAACCTAGCAAGACAGGTCAATACTCAACTCCAGGAAATACAGAGAACACCACAAAGATACTCCGCAAGAAGAGCAACCCCAAGGCACATAATCGTCAGATTCACCAGGGTTGAAACGAAGGAGAAAATACTAAGGGCAGCCAGAGAGAAAGGTCGGGTCACCCACAAAGGGAAGCCCATCAGACTCACAGCAGATCTCTCAGCAGAGACTCTACAAGCCAGAAGAGAGTGGGGGCCAATATTCAACATCCTTAAAGAAAAGAGCTTTCAACCCAGAATTTCATATCCAGCGAAACTGAGCTTCATAAGTGAAGGAAAAATAAAATCCTTCACGAACAAGCAAGTACTCAGAGATTTTGTCACCACTAGGCCTGCTTTACAAGAGCTCCTGAAAGAGGCACTACACATAGAAAGAAACAACCAGTTCCAGCCATCCTAAAAGCATACCAAATGCTAAAGACCATCAACAAAATGAAGAATGTACATGAACCAACGGGCAAAACAGCCAGCTAGCATCAAAATGGCAGTATCAAATTCACACATAACAATATTAACCCTGAATGTAAATGGGCTAAATGCACCAATCAAAAGACACAGACTGGCAAATTGGATAAAAAACCAAAACCCATCGGTGTGCTGTATCCAGGAAACCCACCTCACATGCAAAGATACACAAAGGCTCAAAATAAAGGGATGGAGGAAGATTTACCAAGCAAATGGAGAGCAAAAAAAAGCAGGAGTTGCAATTCTCATCTCTGATAAAATAGACTTTAAAGTAACAAAGATCAAAAGGGACAAAGAAGGTCATTACATAATGGTAAAAGGATCTATACAACAAGAAGAGATAACGATTCTAAATATATATGGACCCAATGTAGGAGCACCCAGATATATAAGGCAAGTTCTTAATGACTTACAAAGGGACTTAGACTCCCACAAAATAATAGTGGGAGACTTTAACACTCCACTGTCAATAGCAGACAGATCAACCAGACAGAAAATTAACAAGGATATCCAGGACTTGAACTCAGACCTGGAACAAGCAAACCTGATAGACATTTACAGAACTCTCTACCCCAAATCCACAGAATATACATTCTTCTCAGCACCACATCACACCTACTCCAAAATTGACCACATAATTGGAAGTAAAGCACTCCTCAGCAAATGCAAAACAACTGAAATCATAACAAACAGTCTCTCAGACCATAGTGCAATCAAGTTGGAACTCAGAATTCAGAAAATAACTCAGAACCGCACAGCTTCATGGAAACTGAACAATTGGCTCTTGAATGTTGATTGGATAAACAATGAAATGAAGGCAGAAATAAAGAAGTTCTTTGAAACCAATGAGAATGAAGACACAACGTACCAGAATCTCTGGGACACATTTAAAGCAGTCTGTAGAGGAAAATATATAGCAATAAGTGCCCACATGAGAAGAGTGGAGAGATCCAAAATTGACACCCTATCGTCAAAATTGAAAGAGCTAGAGGAGCAAGATCAAAAAAGCTCAAAACCTAGCCGAAGACAAGAAATAACTAAGATCAGAGCAGAACTGAAGGAGATAGAGACAAGAAAAACCCTTCAAAAAATCAATAAATCTAAGAGCTGGTTTTTCGAAAAGATCAACAAAATAGACAGACCACTAGCCAGACTGATAAAAAAGAAAAGAGAGAACAACCAAATAGATGCAATAAAAAACGATAAAGGGGAAATCACCACAGATTCCACAGAAATTCAAACCATCATCAGAGAATACTACAAACAACTCTATGCACATAAACCAGTAAATCAGGAAGAAATGGATAAATTCCTGGACGCCTGTGTCCTCCCAAGCCTAAACCAGGAGGAAGCCGAAACTATGAATAGACCAATAACAAGGTCTGAAGTTGAGGCAGCAATTAAGAGCCTACCACACAAAAAAAGCCCAGGTCCAGATGGGTTCACAGCCGAATTCTACCAGACACACAAAGAGGATCTGGTACCATTCCTTCTGAAACTATTCCAAATAATCCAAAAAGAGGGAACCCTTCCCAAATCATTTTATGAGACCAACATCATCCTGATACCAAAACCTGACAGAGACTCAACAAGAAAAGAAAACTTCAGGCCAATATCCATGATGAACATAGATGCAAAAATCTTCAATAAAATACTGGCAAACCGATTGCAACAGCACATTAAAAAACTTATCCATCATGATCAAGTAGGATTTATCCCGGGGATGCAAGGCTGGTTCAACATACGCAAGTCTATAAATGTAATTCACCACATAAACAGAAGCAAAAACAAAAACCACATGATTATCTCAATTGATGCAGAGAAGGCATTTGACAAAATTCAACAGCCCTTTATGCTAAAAACCTTCAATAAACTTGGTATTGATGGAACATATCTCAAAGTAATAAAAGCTATTTATGACAAACCAACAGCCAATATCATACTTAATGGGCAAAAACTGGAAGCATTCCCTTTGAAATCTGGCACTAGACAAGGATGCCCTCTCTCACCACTTCTATTCAACATAGTACTGGAAGTTCTAGCCAGAGCAATCAGGCAAGAAAAAGAAATAAAGGGTATTCAAATAGGAAAGGTGGAAGCCAAATTGTCTCTATTTGCAGATGACATGATAGTATACCTAGAAGACCCCATCACCTCAGCCCAAAAGCTCCTGCAACTGATAAGCAACTTCAGCAAAGTCTCAGGATATAAAATCAATGTGCAAAAATCACAAGCATTCCTATACACCAATAACAGACTTAAAGAGAACCAAATCAAGAACGAACTGCCATTCACAATTGCTACAAAGAAAATAAAATACCTAGGAGTACAACTCACTAGGAATGTAAGGGACCTCTTTAAGGAAAACTACAAACAACTGCTCAATGAAATAAGAGAGGACACAAACAGATGGAGAAACATTCCATGTTCGTGGTTAGGAAGAATCAATATCGTGAAAATGGCTATACTGCCCAAAGTAATTTACACAATCAATGCTATCCCCATCAAACTACCATTGAATTTCTTCACAGAACTGGAAAAAACCACCATGAATTTCATATGGAACCAAAAAAGAGCCCGCATAGCCAAGTCAATTCTAAGCAAAAAGAACACAGCGGGAGGCATCACGCTACCAGACTTCAAACTATACTACAAGGCTACAGTAATCAAAACAGCATGGTACTGGTACCAAAACAGAGATATAGACCAATGGAACAGAACAGAGGCATCGGAGGCAACACAACACATCTACAACCATATTATCTTTGATAAACCAGACAAAAACAGGCAATGGGGAAAGGATTCCCTATTTAATAAATGGTGTTGGGAAAACTGGCTAGCCATGTGCAGAAAGCAGAAATTGGACCCCTTCCTGACACCTTACACTAAAATTAACTCCAGATGGATTAAAGACTTAAACGTAAGACCCGACACCATAAAAACCCTAGAAGAAAATCTAGGCAAAACCATTCAGGACATAGGAGTAGGCAAGGACTTCATGAACAAAACTCCCAAAGCATTGGCAACAAAAGCCAAAATAGACAAATGGGACCTAATCAAACTCCACAGCTTCTGCACAGCAAAACAAACAGTCACTAGAGTGAATCGGCAACCATCAGAATGGGAAAAAATCTTTGCAGTTTACGCATCTGACAAAGGGCTGATATCCAGAATTTACAAAGAACTCAAACAGATTTACAGGAAAAAAACAAACAAGCCCATTCAAAAATGGGCAAAGGATATGAACAGAAACTTTACGAAAGCAGACATACATGAGGCCAGCAAACATATGAAAAAGTGCTCATCGTCATTGGTCATTAGAGAGATGCAAATCAAAACCACATTGAGATACCATCTCACACCAGTTAGAATGGCGATCATTAAAAAATCTGGAGACAGCAGATGCTGGAGAGGATGTGGAGAAATAGGAACACTCTTACACTGTTGGTGGGAGTGTAAATTAGTTCAACCATTGTGGAAGACAGTGTGGCGATTCCTCAGGGACCTAGAAATAGAAATTCCATTTGACCCAGCAATCCCATTACTGGGTATCTATCCAAAGGATTATAAATCGTTCTACTATAAGGACACATGCACACGAATGTTCATTGCAGCACTGTTTACAATAGCAAAGACCTGGAACCAATCCAAATGCCCAACGATGATAGACTGGACTGGGAAAATGTGGCACATATACACCATGGAATATTATGCAGCAATCAAAAATGATGAGTTTGTGTCCTTTGTAGGGTCATGGATGAATCTGGAGAACATCATTCTCAGCAAACTGACACAAGAACAGAAAAAGAAATACCGCATATACTCACTCATAGGTGGGTGAGAAAAATGAGAACACGTGGACACAGAGAGGCGGTCTACTATACACTGGGGACTGTTGGGGGGAATGGGGGAGGGACAGCAGGGGGGGGCTGGGGGGATAGCCTGGGGATGAATACCAAGTGTGGGTGAAGGGGAGGAAAGTAGCAAAGCACACTGCCATGTGTGTACCTATGCAACTATCTTGCTCGTTCTGCACATGTACCCCCAAACCTATAATGCAATAAAAATTAAAAAAAAAAAAAAAAAGAAAATTTGCAACAAAAAAAAAAAAAAAAAGAAAAAAAGAAATGATCAATACTCCAGGGGATAAATAACCCAAATACCCTAATGTGATAATTGCACATTCAATGCATGTAAGAAATACATGTATTATCATTAGTATATCATGTATCAATAAAAAAATATTTTCAGCCAAACACAGAGGTGGCAGGACCTAGATGCCACAAGGAAGACATGTTTTAAACAACACTAATGTGTAAGAGCAAAAAACTCAAAGATTGCATTTGTGATTAATTGTAAAACAGGTTATTTTAGTTTCTGTTCTGTAGAACGTGCAAAGCAGTCCAACGAAGGGTTTTAATGCAGTAGATTTTGTTTTGCCCCCATGCTGTTGATTGCTAAATGTAATAGTCTGATCATGACTCTGAATAAATGTCTTTTAAAAAATATGTATTCTAAAATGTAAGAAGCTAATCGCAGATGATTGCAAATTGTATAGTTTCATTTGTATAAAATGTCCATAATAGGTACATTTATAGAGGCATAACATAGCTTAGCGGTGACTTTAGGCTGGGCCTGGGAGAATGATGACGACTAATGTGTGTGTGTAGGTGTATGTTTACGGGGGAATCAAAATATTCTTATATTGAGATGATAGTTACACAACTCTGAATATGCTAAAAACCTTTGAATTTATCACCACATAGTTTAAATGAGTGCATTGTGTACTGTGTGATTATATCTCAAAAAAGTTAAGAATATGCCATTAAGACTTAAATACAAGACCAATAAAACAATTATGGAAATGATAAATGTAAAATTCAGAATAAGGGTTAGAGTTGAAGGAAAATAGAAGGATGCCATAGGAGACCATTACATCAATTTGTCATTTATACCATAATTTTCAGTTTGGATTGTGGGATAATGGATGTGATTTTTTTTTATTATTTTGATTATATTTTTAAAATATCTCTCTATGGACTTGTGCTATATTGAAATCATGTAAAAGTCTTGTTCAAACTTTAAATGCCTTTGTTCTCACCTAATACTTACTCTGTGAAAATATCTGAGCATATTATATCTTGAGCATTAAGAAGATTATTCTGATGCACCATGACTTAACAAATGCAACAGTCTATCAGAGAGGATAGACATTGGGGAAATGAATATAAGTGCACTGAATGTTACAAAAAGGAAGTGATAAGTGAACCTGCACCGGTTGATGTGTATTAGAAGTGAAGCTAGAAAACTATTATTTTGGATTGTGGATATTATTTCCCAGAAAATATGACACTTGGGAACAGTATCTTCTGCCTCATATTCATTATTATAATTCTTACTATCTTCCTCAAAACTTTTTCTATTTTTCCCAGGATGTCAACTTGGTCTCTATTATTCTTAGGATGATACCAAAGGTTTTCAACATGACACTCAAGAATCTCTCTGAGCTCTTGGAATAGATATACATTTCCAAAGTTCAAATAGCTTGTGAATTCTGAGAATTAGTAAATATATTATTTATTCAGGATGTCTTCAGATTTTTCTACCCATCCTCAACATATACCAATTGTACTAAATTTAATCTGTACCTTTTTTAGTACTCAATGCATTTGTGAATGTGATTAATATCTATTTTTCTGATCAGTATAAATCCCATTAAGCCAGAAATTATGTCTGCCTTATTACTACTTTATCACCAATGCCTAGCTTAGTGCCTTGTTTTTTAATGCATACGTGTTACATAATTTAATAAATGCATTAATTATTTCTTTAAAATCCTATGCGGTAATTATTATTCCATTTTGTATGTGAGAAAACTGAAAGTTAGAGAAATGAAATAACTCATCATAAATTAAGTAGTTCATCTTCCACACTATATTCACATAATTTTTAAGCATAATTTACATCTTATTACTTCACTGTTTCAGTTTCAAAAGCTGTTCCTTACAAATCTTACAATAAAGGCCAGGGGTGAACAGCCTCAAACCCGATCTTTCTGATTCTAGAAATCAAATCCATGCTTAATTCATACACGAGAGTTTTCTGACAGGAGTGTCATACATGGTTTTCAGTTTTACTAAGATATTGCTGTGTATAGCTAAGAAGACTTAGCTCTTGAGGAGGCCTAGAGGGTCCTATGGCAAACTGATCCCTCTGGGCTGATTGTCTCTGACTTCAAACAACTTATTTTCTTTACCTCGACGTGCCATCCAAATGATGGAATTTCTATAAATCCATTATGTGGAAAAGATTGAGAAGGATTGCCTACTATGGTACACCAAATCAGCTTCACTTTTTGGGTTAGAAAAAGGTACATGCTTAGCCTTTATAAAAAGCTCTCTTTAATGTCACAAAAATATATAATTGTAACTTGGCTTGCTTTATTCTGTAGATTGAGATTCTAAAAGGCAAAAAAAGTTACAATTTTAGAATTTGTTTTAGTACTTAAAACTGACTGGCTCTATACAGTTAGAATATTTGGGGAAGAAATATTAGAATTGGAAGCACAAAGAAACTTTAGCAATTGTGTAGTCTGGTGTTTGTAAAATTTTCAGCATATTGATGTGCAGTTGGTACCAATAGACATTGTTTTAAAAAGACCAATTACAAAATTTTATTTTCTTTCTTTAACACTTACTTTAGGGTCAGGTGCAGGTTTGCTATACAGGTAAACTTGTGTTATGGAGGTTTAGTGCATAGATTATTTTGTCACCCAGTTTCTAAGCATAGTAAACAATAGATATGTTTTTCTGATCCTCTTTTCATTCCACTTTCTACCCTCAGGTACATCTCAGTGTCTGTTGAGCCCTCCTTTGTGTCCATGTGTTCTCATTATTTAGCTCTCACTTACAAATGAAAACATGAAGTATTTAGTTTTCTCCTCCTGAATTAGTTTGCTGATAATAATGGTCTCTAGCTCCACTCATCTTGCTGCAAAATAACAAAAAAACTCAATCTCATTCTTTTTTATGATCCCAAGATATTTCAAGGTGTATACGTACTGCATTTTCTTTATCCACTCTACCATCCATTGATGGGCATTTAGGTGGATTCCATGCCTTTGTTACTGTGAATCGTGCTGCAATAAGCATACTCATGCATGTGTCTTTATCAAAGAAGAATTTATGTTCCTTTGAGTATATAACCAATAATGAGATTGCTAGGTTGAATAGTAATGGTTTTTAGTAATTTTGTTATTTGAGGAATTAACACACTGTTTTCCCAAATGGCTGAAGTAATTTACACTCCAATCAGCAGTGTGTAAGTGTTCCCTTTTCTCTACAATTTCATCAGCATCTGTTTGTTTGTTTTTTAATTTTTAAATAATAGCCATTCTGACTTGTGTGAGATGGTAACTCATTGTAGTTTTGATTTACATTTCTCTAATGATTAGTGATGTTAAGAATTTTTTATATCCTTCTTGGGCACATGTATTTCTATAGAACATGAGAAAATATTTTGGAGGGACATAAACACTCAGTCCATAATACTGACCATACATCATCACAGTGTCTGGCACATGTAAGCCCTCAGTAAGCATATGTTACAAGAGTAAAAGAACAAACATTTATTTATGGCATGACAGTGTGAAGAGCTCTCTCTACCTGCTCTCCAGCAAAACTTATGGAAATTTTAATAATTTTAAAAAATTTAAAGCTTCTAAAAAAATTTAAAGTTTGAAAATAGTACTAAGATCAAACAGCAAATGAAAAAACATCTATTCAAGAAAATCTATAAAAATTTGGCAAGAAAGGCAAGAGTCTGTGGTATTTAAACCAAGACTTTTTTCTCACTTCTTCATAATTCAATGAAGCAGTAACTCCAATCCAGACTGCTATAGCCAAAAGCACACAACTCCTTGCTCCTCATGTCTGAACTTGAAATCCCCTTTGAAAAATTGTGACTGAGACAGTGAAAGAAATCTAGCCTAACTGACTCCATCTTAGTTCTAACCTTTAAACTGTCCTTATTCCTTCCTGGGCATAGAAAAAAAACAAACTTTGGTAGGAACTTAGTTTATAGTTTAAAAGAAAGAGGATGACAACCCTTTCCCAAAACAAACCTCCTTATTGCCCAGGGACTAGACTGCTTTTGTGAGACAAAAAAACATAGCCACAACATTAGAAATTAGGGTTTAGGAATCATACAGTTGTAGGCTACAAGATTATGACCCTCCCTAAACTGCTCCTAACATCAGTGCTTGAGATATTTTGCAGACCCTGCACTTGATTGATCAGCTGGCACCCCCCAGATTAATAAACTGACTCATCTAATCTTGTGGCCCCCACCCAGGGACTGGCTCAGCACAAGACAACAGCTTCAACTTCCCATGATTTCATCTTCTATCTAATCAATCAGCACTCCTGTCTCACTGGCTTCCCCCTATTCACCAAGTTGTCTTAAAAATTCTGATCCCTAAATGCTTGGAAAGACTGATTTGAGTAATAATAAAATTCCTGTCTTCTAGCCACCCAGCTCTGCATGAATTACTCTTTATTGCAATTTCCCTGTCTTCATAAATCAGCTCTGTCTAGGCAGCAGGCTGGGTGAACCCACTGGGTGGTTACAAACTGAAGCTCAGGCAGTAGTGGTTCCATGCAGGAAAAAAAAGCTCAAAACACCCCAGGATGCTGACCTCTTCTCTACCTGTGCTGAGTGCTCAATTTCTAGAGCAAGGGACAAGGTTGCCATTATCCCCACTCTCATTTACAAAGCCCTGGAAGAAAGATTTTGCCTGGCGGGGAGAACAGGTCGTAAAACAGCTCTGAAGCTCATCCCAAAAGATCTGACTTTATTTACAACACAGCAAGGATAACTTGAAACCTGAGGGTACCCTCAAGAACAGCGGAGGTTGTAGTGAAAGTCAATTGGGAAGAGATTCATAGATCTAATTAGGATACAGACTAGAATGTAGGCCAGCTAGTTTGCAGTACAGTATTTGGAAATAAAATAGCTGGAAGAAACCCCCTTAGGGGTAAGGACAAATATCAAACAGGGACCTCAGGGACTAGTCCATCAAAGGATCCACAATTAAAGGTGATTAGTTTGTAGAATAAATTACATCCCAGGGCATTGTTGTAAACAACAGAGAAATCAGCTAGCAATTAGTGGAGCATAACAACTAGGAATGGTCAGAATAAGAGTGGAAGGGAACACTACAAACAACCTTGTCAGTCTAGGGTGACTGTGGGCACACCCAAAGACTGTGGTGCCCTGAAGAATGACATCAGAGACATAACAGTGTGGGGAGAGACAGATTTAACTAAAATAATCTAGCCAGTCACTAAGAAAATGAACAAGCAACTAACAAAAACAACTTTTAGAGTTGGGGGAGAAGTACCCAGAGTTGCTACACTAAATTATCTAAAATATCCAATTTCTAACCAAAAGTGACAAAGTATGAAAAGAATCAGGCAAATATTGCCTACACACCAAAATAAAATAAAATAAAATAAAAAAGCATGCCATAAAAACTGGCTGGGAGAGCAATTAGATGTTGATTTTAAAGCAGCCATAACACATGAGTTTATAGAATGAAAAGAAAGCATGATTTAAAAAGTAAAGGAAGGTCAAACTATAATGCCATACCAAATAAAGAGTATCAATAAAGAGATAAAAATTTTACAAACAATCCTTTGAAAATTGTACAGTTAAAAATATTATAACTAGAGCAAATATTCATTAGAGAAGCTAAACAATAAATTTAATAAATAGATGAAATAATTAGCAAACTTGATAATACAGGTTATATAAGCAAAAGAAAAAAATAGGAGGTAAAAAATAAAGAAAACTAAACAGAACTTCAGAAATATGTGCAGCACCATTAGGGTACCAACATAAATATAATGGGATACCAGAAAATGAAGAAAGAAAGAAAGAAGGAAAAACAAATATTTGAAGCTATAATAGCTGAATATTATATATATATATATTATTTATAATATATATATTTATATATAATATTTGCCAATAACAGCTCAAAAGAGGTAAATAAAAGCACAGCTGTAATGAGGTAAGAAAATAGAGATGATAAAGTCATAATTTTTAAAAAATACTGTTGGATTCATAACAATATATGTAATATGTACAATAACACCACAAAAGGGTAAAAAGTAATAAACCAATATAGGAGTAATATTTCTACATACTAACAGAACTAGGAAAGTATAAATCTGAAGCTGATTCTGATAACTTAAGATGTAAAGTAGTTTCCCCTTATCTGTGAGAAATGTTTCAAGACCCCCAGCGCATACGTGAAAATGAATAGAATACCAAACCCTACATATACTATAATTCTTTTCTTATACATACTTATCAAAGATGTTTTAATTTATAAATCAAAGTAAGAAATTAACAATAACTAATAATAAAATAGAATAAAACAATATACTGTAATAAAAGTTATGGAAATGTGTTCTCTCTATTTCTCAAAGTATCTTCTTATGCTTTATGTATTTTTGGGCCATGGTTGACCACAGGCAACTAAAACTGCAGAAAGAGCAACTATGGGTAAGGGAGAATTAATGTATATGGTAAACTCTAGAGCAACCACTAAATGTAAACTTGAAAATATATTGCAAAATCACTAGTGAAATTAAAACACTAGAAAGCAGTACAGAATAAACAAAAAAATAACAAGCAAAAAGAAACATGAGGCATACAGAAAATTAAAAAATTAAATGTCAGATATAATTATAAATATATTAACAATATATGTGAATGTTAGACAAATTCAAACAGAAGGCAGAGATTTTCAGACTGTATTAAGAAAGAAGTTCCAAATGTGTTTTGTATATGAGACACTCCTTAGATTTCAAGACATGAATAGACTAAAATCAAAATGGTAGAAAAATATGTATTATGCAAATAGCAACCACTGGAAAGCTGAGGTGGTTACATTGATATTAGGCAAAACTGACTTTCAAAATAACAACAAAAAATGTTACTAGAAATAAACAATGATACCTAGGACTACAACTCACTAGGAATGTAAGGGACCTCTTTAAGGAAAACTACAAACAACTGCTTAACGAAATAAGAGAGGACACAAACAGATGGAGAAACATTCCATGTTCGTGGTTAGGAAGAATCAATATTGTGAAAATGGCTATACTGCCCAAAGTAATTTACACAATCAATGCTATCCCCATCAAACTACCATTGAATTTCTTCACAGAACTGGAAAAAACCACCATGAATTTCATATGGAACCAAAAAAGAGCCCGCATAGCCAAGTCAATTCTAAGCAAAAAGAACACAGCGGGAGGCATCACGCTACCAGACTTCAAACTATACTACAAGGCTACAGTAATCAAAACAGCATGGTACTGGTACCAAAACAGAGATATAGACCAATGGAACAGAACAGAAGCATCGGAGGCAACACAACCTATCGACAACCATATTATCTTTGATAAACCAGACAAAAACAGGCAATGGGGAAAGGATTCCCTATTTAATAAAGGTGTTGGGAAAACTGGCTAGCCATGTGCAGAAAGCAGAAACTGGACCCCTTTCTGACACCTTACACTAAAATTAACTCCAGATGGATTAAAGACTTAAACGTAAGACCTGACACCATAAAAACCCTAGAAGAAAATCTAGGCAAAACCGTTCAGGACATAGGAGTTGGCAAGGACTTCATGAACAAAACACCAAAAGCATTGACAACAAAAGCCAAAAAAGACAAATGGGACCTAATCAAACTCCACAGCTTCTGCATGGCAAAAGAAACAGTCACTAGAGTGAATCGGCAACCATCAGAATGGGAAAAAATCTTTGCAGTTTACACATCTGACAAAGGGCTGATATCCAGAATTTACAAAGAACTCAAACAGATTTACAGAAAAAAAACAAACAAGCCCATTCAAAAATGGGCAAAGGATATGAACAGAAACTTTACAAAAGAAGACATATATGAGGCCAACAAACATATGAAAATGTGCTCATCATCATTGGTCATTAGAGAGATGCAAATCAAAATCACATTGAGATATCATCTCACACCAGTTAGAATGGCGATCATTAAAAAATCTGGAGACAGCAGATGCTGGAGAGGATGTGGAGAAATAGGAACACTCTTACACTGTTGGTGGGAGTGTAAATTAGTTCAACCATTGTGGAAGACAGTGTGGCGATTCCTCAGGGACCTAGAAATAGAAATTCCATTTGACCCAGCAATCCCATTACTGGTATCTATCCAAAAGACGATAAATCGTTCTACTATAAGGACACATGCACACGAATGTTCATTGCAGCACTGTTTACAATAGCAAAGACCTGGAACCAACCCAAATGCCCATCGATGATAGACTGGACTGGGAAAATGTGGCACATATACACCATGGAATATTATGCAGCAATCAAAAATGATGAGTTTGTGTCCTTTGTAAGGACATGGATGAATCTGGAGAACATCATTCTCAGCAAACTGACACAAGAACAGAAAAAGAAATACTGCATATACTCACTCATAGGTGGGTGAGAAAAATGAGAACACATGGACACAGAGAGGCGGTCTACTATACACTGGGGACTGTTGGGGGAAATGGGGGAGGGACAGCGGGGGGGGCTAGGGGGGAGAGCCTGGGGATGAATACCAACTGTGGGTGAAGGGGAGCAAGGCAGCAAAACACACTGCCATGTGTGTACCTATGCAACTATCTTGCACGTTCTGCACATGTACCCCAAAACCTATAATGCAATAAAAATTAAAAAAAAAAAAATTTAAATGTTAAAAAAAAAAAGAAAAAGAAATAAAGAATGACATTTTATAATAAAAATTTTAGCCCGTCAAGAATATGTGGGGCCCAAAGTGGCTCCGGCCGGATGTCGTGGCGCTTGCAAAGGCGAGGCCAAGAGTTCAAGGCCAACCAACCTCAGCAACCTTACAAGCTCTCAATGATTGGCAAAAAAAAAAAAAAAAAAGGAATATGTGACAATTATAAAGTTATATTCACTTCATAACAGAACACCAAAATACATAAAGCAAAAGCACAAAAATGAAGGTAGGGAATGACAATCTAATAAGAATATTTGAAGACTTCAATATCTTACTTTAAATTACAGACAAAACATCTAGACATAAGGTCAACAAGGAAACAGAAGACTTGAAAAATGCTACGAAACAAGTAGACCTAACAAACAAGTCTGGAACAACCCATCCAACAACAGCAAAATATGCATTCTTCTTGTGTGCACATGGAACATTCTCCAGGAGAAACCATATAATAAGTCATAAAAAAAAAACTTCAATAAGTGTAAAAGCATAAAATAATACATAGTATTTTCTTGATCAAAATAGAATGGGATTAATTTTTTAAATGGAAAAACATGGGTAAATTTAACTGTAGAAATTAAACAATGCACTCATAAACAACAAGTGAGTTAAAGAATAAATGAAAATTAAAATCAGAAAGTACTTTGAGATGTATGAAAATGAAGGTACCACCTATTAAAACTTATGGGACATAGCAAAGCAGGGCTTATAGGGGAATTTATGGCTTCAAAAACCTATATTAAGAAAAAATAAAAATCTCAAATCAGTAATTTAAACTTTTACTTTTAGACATTTGTTAAAATAAAAAGAGCAAACTAAAGCTAAAGCAACCAAAAGTAATAAAGAACAGTTATTAAAATGGAAATAAATAAAATAGAGAATAGAAAACATCAGAGAAAATCAATTAAATAACAATCTACTTGTTTAAGATCAACAAAGCTGAGGAGGGATCCAAGATGGCTGAATAGGAACAGCTCTGGAGTGCAGTTCCAAGAGATAGCAGGACAGAGGGTGAGTGCTCACCACATATTCAAACAAGTTTTCACTGCCCCAGACCAGGAGATTCCCAGTCCAAAAAGCACCATGAGTATGGTGATTTCAGCTGCTGCCACATTGGTACACAGAAACTCACACAAGTCTTGGCTGCCCTTTCAGCTGGTGCACAGAATGTCTGGGAGACAGAGCTGCCCATTCAACTGGAAGGGAGGGGGCTAAGACAGGGAGACAGTCGATCTGGCTCACAAAACAAGCAATCTGAAACACTCTGGATTGAGAGTTTCACAGCAAACGCAGCTGAACCCAATACTGTCCAGCTCAGTGGGGGGAATGGGCATCCCCCACTACTGAGGCAGTCTGCCACTATGGAGGCAATTCACAGAGAAGCAGGGCAGAACCTGCAGCAGCTAAGTAAGGCCTCTGCTGGCAGACTGTGACTAGACTACTCCCTGTGGGGCAGAGGATCTATAAAAAAAGGCAGTAGCACAACAGGGACTTATAAATAAAGCCAACCTTCCCAGGACAGAGCACCTGGGAAACAAAGGTGGTTAGGAGTTCAGCTGCAGCAGACTTAAAGGTAACTGCCCAACAGCTCTGTAAGGAATGGTGGAGTTCCCAGCACAGCACTTGAGCTCCTATAAGGGACAGACTGTCTCCTCAAGCAGCTCCCTGACACCCATATACCCAAATAGACACCTCATAAAGGGGAGCTCAGGATGACATATGGCAGGTACCCTTCTGGGATGAAGATAGCAGAGGAAGAAACCTGTGGCAACCCTTGCTGTTTTGCAGCCCCTGCAGGTGATCCCCAGGTTAGCAGGGTCTGTAGTGGAACTTCAGCAGTCCTGCAGCAGAGAAGCCTGACTGTTAGATAGAAAACTAAGAAGCAGAAAGAAATAGCTTCAATATCAATAAAAAGGACATCCACTCAGAGACCCCATCTGAAAGTCAACAACTACAAAGACCACAGGTAGATAAAACCACTAAGATGGGAAGAAATCAGCACAAAATGGAGGAAAACACTAAAAACCAGAACCCTCTCCTCCTCCAAGGGATCAGAAGTCCTCACCAGCTAGAGATAAAAGATGGATGGAGAATGAATCAGATGAATTGACAGAAACAAGCTTCAGAAGGTAAGTAATAACAAACTTCTCAGAGCTAAAAGAATGTGTTCTAACCCAATGCAAAGAAACGAAGAATCTAGAAAAAAGGATGGATGAGATGCTAACTAGGATAAACAGCTTAGAGGAGAATATAAATGACTTGACAGAGCTGAGAAACACAGCATGAGAACTTCACCAAGCATACACAAGTTTCAATAGCTGCATCAATCAAGCAGAAGAAAGGGTATCAGAGACTGAAGATCAACTCAATGAAATAAAATGAGAAGACAGAGAGAATGAATCCAAGCTGGAAAACATGCTTCAGGATATTATCCAGGAGAACTTCCCCAACCTAACAAGACAGGCCAACATTCAAGCCCAGGAAATACAGAGAACACCACAAAGATATTCCTCAAGAAGAGCAACCCCAAGGCACATAATTGTCAGATTCACCAGGGTTGGAATGAAGAAAAAAATACTAAGGGCATCAAGAGGGTAAGGGCGGGTTACCCACAAAGGGAAACCCATCAGACTCACAGTGGATTTCTCAGCAGAAATTCTACAAGCCAGAGGAGAGTGGGGGCCAATATTGAACATCCTTAAAGAAAAGAACTTTCAATGCAGAATTTCATATCCAGCCAAACTAAGCTTCATAAGTGAAGAAGAAAGAAAATCCTTTACAGACAAGCAATTGCTGAGAGATTTGTTCACCACTAGGCCTGCCTTACAAGAGCTCCTGAAAGAAGCACTAAACAAGGAAAGGAACAACCAGTACCAGCCACTCCAGAAACATACCAAATGGTGAAAACCATTGACACAATGAAGAAAATGTGTCAGTTAACAGGCAAAACAACCAGCTAGCATCAATATGGCTGGATCAAATTCACACATAACAATATTAGCCTTAAATTTAAATGGACTATATGTGCCCATAAAAAGGCCCAGACTGGCAAATTGGATAAAAAGTCAAAACGCATTGGTGTGCTCTATTCAAGAAACCCATCTCACATGCAAGGATACACATAGGCTCAAAATAAAGGGATGTAGAAAGATTTATCAAGGAAATGGAGAGCAAAAAAAAAAAAAGCAGAAGTTGCAATCCTAGTCTCTGATAAAATTGACTTTAAACCAACAAAGATCAAAAGGGACAAAGAAGGGTATTACATAATGGTAAAAAGATCAATGCATCAAGAAGAGCTAACGATACTAAATATATTGACACCCAATACAGGAGCACCCAGGTTCATAAAGCAAGTTCTTAATGACGTACAAAGAGACTTAGAATTCCTCACAATAATAGTGGGAGACTTTAACACTCCACTGTCAATATTAGACAGATCAATGAGACAAAAAATTAACAAGGATATCCAGTACTTGAACTCAGAACTGGACCACATGAACCTAATAGACATCTACAGAAATCTCTACCCCAAATCCACAGAATGTACATTGTTCTCAGCACCACATGGCACCTACTTTAAAATTGATGACATAATTGGAAGTAAATCACTCCTCAGCAAATGCAAAAGAATGGAAATCATAACAAACACTCTCCCAGACCACAGTGCAATCAAATTAGAACCATTCAACTTCATTGAAACTGAACAACTGGCTCCTGAATGTCTACTGGATAAACAATGAAATGAAGGCAGAAATAAAGATGTTCTTCAAAACCAATGAGAATGAAGACACAATGTACCAGAATCTCAGGAACATATTTAAAGCAGTGTCCAGAGGGAAATTTATAGCAATATATGCCCACCAGAGAAGCGAGGGAAGATGTAAAGTTGACATGCTATCATCAAAATTGAAAGAGCTAGAGGAGCAAGACCAAAATAACTCAAAAGCTAGCAGAAGACAAGAAATAACTAAGAATAAAGCAGAACTGAAGGACATAGAGACACAAAAAAACCCTTCAAAGAATCAATAAATCCAGGAGCTGGTTTTTTGAAAAGATTAAAAACATAGACCACTAGCCAGATTAATAAGAAAGAAAAGGGAGATGAATCAAATGGTTGCAATAAAAAACAATAAAGGGGATATCACCACTGACTCCACAGAAATACAAATTACAGTCAGACACTACTACAAACAACTCTATGCACATAAACCAGTAAACTTGGAAGAAATTGATAAATTCCTGGACACTTGCACCCTCCCAAGCTTAAACCAGGAAGAATTTGAAACTTTGAACAGATCAATAACACGGGCTGAATTTGAGGCAGCAATTAATAGCCCACCAACCAAAAAAAGTCCAAGTCCAGATGGGTTAACAGGTGAATTCTACCAGTTATACAAAGAGGAGCTGGTACCATTCCTTCTGAAACTATTCCAAACCATCCAAAAAGAAGGAATCCTTCCCAAGTCATTTTATGAGACCAATATCATCCTCATATCATAACCCAGCAGAGACTCAACAGGAAGAAAACTTCAGGTCAACATCCATGATGAACATAGATGCAAAATCTTCAATAAAATACTGGCAAACCAATTGCAACAGCGCATCAAAAAGCTTATCCATTATTAACCAGTAGGCTTCATTTCCAGGATGCAAAGCTAGTTCAACATATGCAACTTTATAAATGTATTCCACCACATAAACAGAATCAAAAACATAAAACCACATGATTATCTCAACAGATGCAGAGAAGGCCTTTGACAAAATTCTACAGACCTTTAAGCTAAAAACTCTCAATAAAGTAGATATTGATGGAATGTATGTCAAAATAATAAAAGCTATATATGACAAACCCACAACCAATGTCATACAGAATGGGCAAAAACTAGAAGCATTCTTTTTGAAGTCTGGCACTAGACAAAGATGTCTTCTCTCACCATTCCTATTCAATATAATATTGGAAGTCTCACCAGAGCAATCAGGCAAGAAAAAGAAATAAAGGGTATTCAGTTAGAAAAAGAGTAAGTCAAACTGTCTCTGTTGGCAGATGACATGATTATATATTTAGAAGACCCCATCATCTCAGCCCAAAATCTCCTTAAGCTGATAATCAACTTCAGGAAAGTCACAGGATACAAAATCAATGTGCAGAAATCACAAGCATTCCTATACACCAATAACAGACAGAGAGTCTCTTCACAGAACTGGAAAAAAAAAAACCTTAAACTTCATATGGAACCAAAAGAGAACCTGCATAACCAAGACAATCCTAAGCAAAAAGAACAAAGCTGGAGGCTTCATATAAATAGAATCAAAGACAAAAACCACATGATTATCTCAATAGATGCAGAAAAGACCTTTGACAAAATTCAACAGCCCTCTATGCTAACAACTCTCAATAAACTAGATATTGATGGGACATACCTCAAAATAATACAAGCTGTTTATGACAAGCCCAGAATGGGCAAAAGCTTGCAGCATTCCCTTTGAAAACTGGCTCTAAACAAATGTGCTCCCTCTCACTACTCCTATTCAACAAACTGTTGGAAGTTCTAGCCAGAGAAATCAGGCAAGAAAAAGAAATAAAAGGTATTCAATTAGGGAAAGAGGAAATCAAATTTTCTCTATTTGCAGACAACATGATTGTAGATTTAGAAGACCCCATTGTCTCAGCCAAAAATCTCCTTAAACTGGTAAGCAAGTTCAGCAAAGTCCCAAGATACAAATTCAAAGTGCAAAAATCACAAGCATTCCTATACACCAATAACAGACAGAAAGCAAAATAATGAGTAAAACCCCATTAATAATTGCTACAAAAAGAATAAAATACCTAGGAATACAACTAACAAGGGTTGTGAAGGACCTCTTCAAGGAGAACTACAAACCACTGCTCAAGAAAATAAGAGAGTACACAAACAGCTGGAAAACATATTCCATGCTCATGGTTAGGAAGAATCAGTGTCATGAAAATGGCCATACTACCCAAAGTAATGAATAGATTCAATGCTATCCCCATCAAACTACAATTGACGTTCTTCACAGAACTGAAAAAAAAAAAACATAAACTTCATATGAAACCAAAAGAGAAGCCCACATAGCCACAACAATCCTAAGCAAAAAGAACAAAGCTGAAGGCATCATGCTATCTGACTTCAAACTATACTACAAGGCTACAGTAATCAAAACAGCATGGTACTTGTACCAAAACAGAGATATAGACCAATGGAATAGAGCAGAGGTCTCAGAAGTAATGCCACACATCTACAACCATCAGATCTTTGACAAACCTGATAAAGCAAGCAATGGGGAAAGAATTTCCTGTTTAATAAATGCTGTTGGGAAAACTGGCTAGCTATGTGCAGAAAGCAGAAACTGGACCCCTTCCTGACACCCTACACTAAAATTAACTCCAGATGGATTAAAGACTTAAACATAAGACCTAACACCACAAAAAAACCTAGAAAAAAACCTATGCAAAACCATTCAGGACATAGGCATAGACAAGAACTTCATGACTAAAACACCAAAAGCATTGGCAAAAAAAAAAAAGTCAAAATAGACAAACTGGATCTAGTTAAATTCCAGAGCTTCCTCACAGCAAAAGAAACAATCATTAGAGTGAATCAGCAACCAACAGAATGGGAAAAAAAAATTTGCAATCTACCCATCTGACAAAGGGCTAATATCCAGAATCTACAAAGAACTTAAACAAATTTCTAAGAGAAAAACAAACTTCCCAATCAAAAAGGGGCAAATGATATGAACAGGAACTCCTCAAAATAAGACATTTATGCAGGCAACAAACATATAAAAAAAAGCTCATCATTGGTCATTAGAGAAACCCAAATCAAAAACCACATTGAAATACCATCTCACGCCAGTTAGAATGGTGATCATTAAAAATCTGGAGACAACAGATGCTGGAGAGAACTTGGAAAAATAGGAATGCTCTTACACAGTTGGTAGAAGTATAAATTAGTTTAACCATTGTGGAGGACAGTGTGGTGATTCCACAAGAATCTAGAAATAGAAATACCATTGATCCAGCAATCCCATTACTGGGTATACACCCAAAGGATTATAAATCATTCTATTATAAAGACACATGCACAACTATGTTCACTGCAGCACCTTTTACGATAGCAAAGACCTGGAACCAACCCAAATGCCCATCAATGATAGACTGGACAGGGAAAATATGTGGCACATATACACCATGGAATACTATGCAGTCATAAAAAAGGATGAGTTTGTGTCCTTTGCAGGGACATTGATGAAGCTGCAAACCATCATTCTCAGCAAACTGACACAAGAACAGAAAACCAAACACCGCATGTTGTCACTCATAAGTGCCTGTCAAACAATGAGAACACATGGACAATGGGAGGGGAACATCACACTCCCAGGCCTGTTGGTGGGTGGGGAGGGCTATGGGAGGGAAAGCAGAGGGTGGGGTCATTCTGGAGAGATAACATTAGGAGAAATACCTAATGTAGGTGACAGGGTGATGGATGCAGCAAACCACCATGGCATGTATATACCTATGTAACAACTCTGCACTAACTGCACATGTACCCCATAACTTAAAATATTAAAAAAAAAAGTTACAAGTGAATTTTTGACTGCACAGGAGATCAGTGTCCCTAACTCCCATGTTGTTTAAAAGTCAAGCATACAAACCAATTTAACATTAATTACCTACATAACTAGAGGTAAAATTTCTAAAAATAGAACTGAATCTGATTTGGGAGATTAGAAAAAAGTTTCAAGAGCTGATGAGTGTTAAAATAATACTCATGGGTGAAAAATGCGTTAGAAGTGTATGGTTTGTGAGTGTTCAAAGGGCCATAGAGCAAATCTGAAGACAATAACAAATAAAGCAAAAAAACAAAAATTGAAAAAATTAGAGCAATTTACATAGAGTCTGTCAGGGAGTTGGTCTAAGGCAGCAGTTTTTACTCTGGCTGCCCACTGGAATTACCAGGGCAGCTTTTAAGTCATAATCTCTGGAGGTGGGTCCTGAGTCTTGGCATTTTTAAAGTTTCCTGTGTGAGTCTAGTGGACTGCCAGATTAGAAATACTGGAGTAGGCCAAGAGAAACTGGATATGACCATCACCTGAGGTTTGGTCCAGTTAGGTCCTTAACACCTGGGTGCAAAAGGTGGGGTTATAATTAAGCCTAATATGCCAAATCTAAAAGGGTCTTTAGTGATTCTCAAGTTTAATTCCTGCTTCCCACCCCCACCACTTTACCCAGTGTGGGTGGGACTCTGATGTCTAGAGAAGGGAAAGGACTTTCCCAAGATCAAAATGAGTCATTGGCACAGCCCAGTTCTTTTGACTTCAAACTAGTGCCCTTTACCATGCCTGACTGCCTTCCCTCTTAACAGTCTGAAAATAGGTTTAGGAGGCAGGCAGTTCTTAAATGACCTATTAATGCATTCAGGCCTTCTCCCAACTCTTTTTCCAAACCTGCCTGAGGGCTTCAAATCTTTATCTTAAATAGTGCTCTTTCGAAGCTGCATTACATAATCAGTTCAGCAATAAACCTTTCAAGTTATATGACTTTTAGTTAAAGCAAATCTTTTGGCCTTGCTTTCCTGCCAAGACTCATGACTCCTGCCTGTCTCATCCAATGAGCATAATAATAAATCTCCTTTGCTGAATGCCAACAGCAAGCTGGACACTGTCAGGCACTTAGGACTTGGAAGCTAGTGAAGGAGGTGTAGCTTGAGTCCAGTGCCATCTTTTTTTATCCTGAGTTTTCACCCTTATGAAGACTATAAACAGTTTCCACTCACACCTAACAATCCACACAAAGTCTACAATTTCTGTGTTTGTAGGAAGTTCATTCAAATTATTTTATCAGCAGCTGAGATTCTCTCCTTGCTTTTCCAAACTTCTTTTCTACTTTACTAATACATAGCAATTTGTGCTATGTTATACATATGTTACTGCCTACTACCAGTTTAATTTAATTCCTTGGTGAGCTGGCCAAAGTTCTCCTGTTTGTGCGACATGTGCCCTCATTACCCATGTCTCTCTCTGCCCTTTCCCAGGTTAAATTGCTTCTTCCCAGGTCAAAATTGCCTCTACCAGTCAGTCAGTTCGCAAATTTCTCTCCTATCCTTGAGGAGAGATGAACCTGATACACAAAGAGTAGTGTATTTTCTTGTCTTGACCTCACTTTTTTCTCTCTTAGAATCAGAATCCATATTTCAGAGAGCAGGCAAAGCTTTATAGCCAGCCCTTGGTTATCCCTCACCCAGCAGTAGTGCTCCAGGGTAGAATGGGCAAGAAATGAATGAAACTTTGGACTTTACTCTCTCACTACTTTAATTCTGGTAATTTCAGACAGTATCCGCCAATATTTTCCCTAGTTTTACCCTGATTGCTTTTTTTGGGCATCCAAGTGCCCAGTGATGCTTCAGAAAAATCAGCCTTGACAGTTGAGAATGTCCTCAGCCCACAGCATGCAAGCACACTTCAGATATGAGTCATAAGTGATTGACTGCTGCAAAGTCTTCTTTCCGGAACACCCAGGGGAGAGAAAAGGAAGTACAGGACATGGACATGAAACCCCAATGGGAGAAGACCAGGGCAGTTTACGTGCTAAAACAGGATGCAAGGGATTCCTATTGCCCACTGCTGTAACTCTCCTACCTCACCATTTTGTCCAATGATTTAGGCCTGAGAAGAGAGCAACATATTAAAATTCTTTGGCAGTGGACCGTGATCTGTAAGAATTACCCAAATCCTGGGGATGAATGCCAAGTGTGGGTGAAGGGGAGGAAGGCAGCAAAACACAATGCCATGTGTGTACCTATGCAACTATCTTGCACGTTCTGCACATGTACCCCAAAACCTATAATGCAATAAAAATTTAAAAAAAAATGTTGCCAATGGAAAAAAAAAAAAAAGAATTACCCAAATATACTTTGCCCCAAACACAGCTGCTACCACCACTTTGCTACTGCAGTAGCCAAAGTCCTTAGCCTAGAAGACAGTATCCCCACAAACCACCATATACACACCCCTCTTACCTCTGCCTAGCTATCACTGTGTGGTGGCTAGGATGGCTGAAGCTTATATTCCAAGTTGAAAATGTATTTGATTGGATGGAAACCTCCATGGTGGATGAGGACCTTGGATGAAGAAGGGAAGGTCACCAGGCCAGAGATGTCAGCCTTGTGCAATTCAACCCTAGGCATGCCAAGCAGCTACCCAAAATGGGCCTCTCCCTGCAGGCACCATGAGCACCAAGAGGATAGCTCTCTTTTCAGAGCTAAATCCTCTATGATCTGGGGCATAATTTGTTGGTTCCTGCCCCTATTCATCTCAAGACTACTGGGGAAGACTGTGAGGTTGATGCTAAATAATAGTTTAATTAGGGTCATATAAAGAGAATCTTCATTAGTCCTGGCCTGACTGAACCTAATACTGACTGATTTACTGTGTGATTCTGAATAAATTATTTTCCTTCTCTGGCTCTCAATTTCCTGTAAAGCAAAGGAGTTGAAGTAAATCAAAACCACTGATTTAGGATTGTTTTAGGCAACAATTTCTTTATAATATACAAAACCAAAATAAAAAAGCCAGAGTTGCTTTTGTGGGTTGAAGGGATGTCAGGAGTAGTAGCAGTTAAGGGGAAGGAATTCTACCCTGGAGCCTTACCTGATTACTATACTCACCCTCACAACCATCCCCAGGGTATCACTAAAGCACCTTGGGGGAACATAATTTTAAAACTTCTGTTCTAATTATCCCTGAAGTTCCTATCCTAATAGAATTTTATTATAGTAAACAGGGATAGGGAAAATGGAAAGAGGAAGAAGAGCATGCCCCGGGCTAAGGATGGCTAAGATCGCCCTCCTCAGTCTTTCACACACAATAATATCATCATCATCATCATCATCATCATCATCATCATCATCCAAGGACATTGGTGTATTGCTAGGAGGTAAGCGAAGTCAAGAAAGTGGTCTCCCTTCCTCAATCCCTACGTTTAAGGATGAGGATGAAAGGAAGGAGTTGGGGGCCAGGAGCTGTGAGTGGAAATGGTGTAGCCGGCAGCAAGAACCAAAGATTTTCAAGTCCTCATCTGATTTCAGCCCTGACTTGCTGTGTAGCCTTTGTGAAGTAAATTTCTCTCCTTCTCTGGATCTGTTTCTGCCTTTCTGACACCAGAATGGCAAAACCAGTTAACTTCATGGGCAGGCTCAGGCAACTCGGATGAAAATGCTGACAGTTGTAGCAGAAAGGCTTTCCTTTGTCTTTGTTCCCTGACCCATGTTTGAACCCCTTAGCCTCTTCCCTCCCTCAAACAGCCCTGTGAAGTTTCATCAATAATTTTTTTCTGGGCCCTTTCCAGAGCTCATGGACAAAATATATGAACAGGCTTTAGACTCTGTTCATTAGAGACATGAAGTAGAAAGCAAGCTGAAATAATGGAAAGGACACACTTCCACATGGGTGAGGCAAAACCCTCATTATGAATGTGCTTGTGACTTAGAAAGGCAATCAGCTAAATGTCTTGAGTATTACTAAAGGGCCGCTGTGAGAAGGTCCCCAGGATAACAAGGGTAGGGTATTTTAAGGCACCTTGGCCAACACAGGAAAAAGCAAACCAGGTTCCTCTTCCTCCTTACTTAGATCTAGAACTCAGAGGGGCAATCACAAATCTGCTTCCCATAGATTTCCCTTATACTTTGGTCCCACAAGGAAACAGCACATGCAAATTAGGAGAATTCAAGAAGAGTCTACTAAAAAGACAATTTACAAAGTTGTGAATGGCATATAAAAGAACCAGGAGGCATGGTAAAATAATCACAGTGGGCTTTGTCACCACTTTTAAGTCTGGCAGCCTGGGAAGAGGCAGTTACTGAAATTTGGAAAGCAAGATTCCTGTGGAGCAGGCTGCATTGAGAGACACTGTAATCCGTGGTTGAGAGAAGCAGCCAGCTCAAGGTGACACCACAGGGAGGGAGCTGGGAGAACAAAGGCCCTGATTTTACTCTTCTCCCATCCTCCTATTTCCTGCCAGGGCTTTCCATGAGCAAACCAAACTGAAACCTAGAGGGAATTGGAACCTGTTAAAGTACAAGTTGGCCTACTGAGTCAGAGAGCAGGTTGGAGGAGGGTGAAGAGTAGATCTGCAGAAGCAAAAAGCAGCTAGCCAGCCCGGTTTGGCTAATTAATGCAGCTCCTCACACCACCCTTCCTCTACGACAAAATATATCCTGGTTCTCTCATCTCTATTCTGATATATTACATCCAAATCTCTAACTCCAGAGACTTTCAGATCTAGCATTCAACCTAAAATCTTTGGCTCTCAGAAGCTTCTAAGATTAGAAATTTCCAGGCAACTTTGACTCTAGAATTCAACTGCTCCAGAATCAAAGAGAACCCAATTGACTCTGAAATATTCTTTCCTTATCAATTTATCTGGAGTATAGACAGCATAGATGGGTTGCTTCAGCTTCCAAGAAGGTATTGAGTCTCCTGCTTCTATGTACACCATGCAGGCAAGCAGTTGTCACTCTATAAGCAATAATAAAATGTAAGTGTCATAGAAGTTGGCATTTCTCACTGACCAGAGAAGCAAGGCAGAGTGGGAGGCAGAGGAGAATTAGAGAAGCAGAGGGAAGTGCTGATCTGGCTAAAAGGAATGACCTCTACTCAAGCGCTAGATGAGATAGGAAAGAGGCCAGAAACACCAACTAAATCCTGACCTTGACCTCTTATATGGCTAACCAGAGGCAAAAGTTTACATTCTCAATTCCTCATGCAAAGTATTTTCACCAAAATGTCTCCACTCTACCCAGGACAGGTAGGTGCCACAGGGGCAATAGCACTCAATTTGGCATCAAAATATTCTGAGTTCCAGTCTCTGCTTAGTACTTGTTGTGTGAACTCAGGCCAGTCTTTATACTCTGTCCTTTTAATTCACCTATGTAATAGAAATAATTGCCTTATTCCTGCCTCCATTTTCAAGGTGGCTTCTGGGACCCAGTGAGATCATGGATTAAAAACCAGCAGCCTACACGCAGTACAGTTTTGGTCCGAAGGGCCTCCATATTGAATGAGTGATATATGCATGAGTGACTGATATAATGTGTATGGGTGAGAGACTTTCAGCATGTCACTGTGTGTAAAGAAAACTATAACACTGGCAGTTTCACAAGGTTCAGCCTACTATGTAAGTGTCTAAGAGTGCATGCGTATTTGAGAATATATGAGTGAGCTGTGTGTGAACAACCCAAAGTACACCTTATGAGTGAATTAATTATGTTCAAGCATGTGTGTATTTTTGTGTGAACTGTATGTCCAATCAAATGCATGTTTTTCGTAGAATATGTGATATGAATCTATATGAGCATGCATGTGAATATAAGCGTTTAGAAGAAAGAATGAGATTCAGTGTGATAGTGCATGTGAATGCATATAAATTCAAGTATGTGTGTGCGTGTGTGTGTGTGTGTGTGTGACACAGAGAGAGAGAGAGAGAGAGAGAGAGAGAGAGCAAGATAAGCAAGAGAAAGAGAGAGATTGAACACGGAGAACATACCAAGCTTTTGGACTCCGTGCTAGTGAAAAATGAATGTCCTCCCCTCAACTCATAATTTTCCCAAAAAACAAGCTTTCCAAGCTGAAATTTTCCACTCAGGCCTTCCACCCCAAATGGGGGGCTTTTTATTATTTATTTTCTTTTTTTACTTGGAGCATTTTGCCTAGCCGTTTTGGGCTGAGAAGAGGAGTAAGTGCCTAATTCTACTTAGAGAATAATTGGGAACATTTTGCTACACACAGAAAACTGGAAAATGACTGGCGTGCAGGGTTGTAGTCAGCAAGACAAAGGGCCCCTCAGCTACTTTATTTGTTCTCTTTAAAAGTAGCCCTAAGTGACTGAAATATCACACACCACCACAAGTGGTATGAAATTTCACCACCAGCTGGAGTTATGTAACGGTCTCCATGGCAACCAAAGCCCATAAACATGTAGTATCACTGTTGGCTGGTTACATAGCAGTGGTTTTAGTGCCCCCATTACCCCTCCTCTTCAGTACTTTCTAGATTATTTTCTTTTTTTTGTCCCCCACCCCTATTTTTCTTTCCTGTCCAAATCAGGAAAATTAATTGTTGAGTAAAATAAGTGGAAACCTAAGCTCTTCAAGCAACTGGTGCATGTGAGGCAAGTCTGCTGAGAAGCAGTGTAGATGCTTAGGTTGCCTACATGCTAGCTTACAGAAAGAAAATTATTGCTTCTCACAATTGTACCACAACCCATAGAAACATACACCCTATAGTCGCTACTGTTGAAAAGAAATCAGATAAGCTAAAGAGAAAGCAGTCAGAAGGTCCAAGAAACACACTGAAAATTCAGTCTTCTATGACCTTATTTCTTTTTTTTAGTTTACTTTAAGTTCTGAAAGAAGTATAAATTATTCTATTATAAAGACACATGTACATGTATGTTTATTGTGGCACTGTTCACAATATGAGCTTATTTCTTTAAGCATCTTTTAGGCAGTCTAGCGCAGCAGCATCATGGTGGAGATGATAGTAACAAATGTTTCTGAGTTGAGAAAATTAGGTTTGGGAAAATGGGCATGAAATCTTCCTTCGGCAGGATCTCTACTTTTTCCAGAACTTGGGACTGGACTGTGCCCATCCTCACCAAAAAGGTAGGATTTGAGATCCAAACTGCAACACCAGTCATCAGGATGCATGGATTATAAGCCCTTAATCAATCATTATTAACAGAATTACAGGGTTTCATACCTGAACAGGCAGGTTTCAATACCCTCATCAAAAACTTGATGGGGGAGATCACTCTCAAAACTTAAGAATGATGGGGATCGATGATAGACTAGACAGGAAAAATGTGGCACATATACACCATGGAATAATATGCAGCCATAAGAAACGATGAGTTCGTGTCCTTTGTACGGACATGGATGAATCTGGATACCATCATTCTCAGCAAACTGACACAAGAACAGAAAATGAAATACCGCATGTTCTCACTCATAGGTGGGTGTTGAACAATGAGAACACATAGACACAGGGAGGGGAGAACTACACACTGGGGTCCATTGGGGGGAATAGGGGAGGGACAGAGGGGGGAGGGGAGTTGGGGAGAGATAGCATGGGGAGAAATGCCAGATATAGGTGAAGGGGAGGAAGGCAGCAAATCACACTGCCACGTGTGTATCTATGCAACAATCTTGCATGTTATTCACATGTACCCCAACACCTAAAATGCAATAAAAAAGCAAAAAAAAATGATGGGGAGATCCTTGCCTATGAACATGGCCCAGTTCATCCATGAACTGCTCTGAGACAAAATTATTCTTTGTATTGAGTGAAACTTTGACTCCCTGTGGAGTCAATCGGCAGGTCTTTGTTCTGTCTCCTGGGTTTCCCCAGCCCCCAGCTGTTCTCTTTACCTAATGAGAAGTACTTCAGATACCTTGTAGATGCCCTATCCCCATTAGTTTTCACTTCTTCCAGCCAAACAGCCTCATTTCCTTCAATTGTTCTTCCCGGGTCTTTGGGATTTCACTCTTCAGCATGCTTATTCCCCTTTAGATGAGTTTCTAATTTTCTCTGTCTCCATTAAAGTGTAGAACTCAGAGGCTGACACAATCTTCTAGGTGATGTCTGACAATTAACCATGTCATAAATTCTAGGAATATCACTGCAGTCAAGAATGAAAAGAGGAACGAAGTACAAAAAGAAAAAATGGCTCTTCTGTATTTCTTTTCCAGGCTGAGTCTCCCTAATCCTGAAAACTGAGCATTAAATGCTTTGAACCACTATTCTAAGTCTAACCTGCAGCCCTCTGCTTCAGAACAACTGCTTTCTCGTGATTATATGCCTGCCAGTGTCCCACCCTTAGCATAATTGGCACCTGGGTATTGGATGTACATAGGTAGTCTCCATGGCAACTCTCAAGAAATATTCTTCTGAATAAAAGCAGGTCTTTTGTCCTCCTAAGGCCCTAATGTATTCTGCTTACAGCCAGAGCTTCCCCCTTGCCCTGGGCAGATCCAGAAATTCCTGTATGAGTTCCTCAGCAGCTGGTGCTCTGAGTTTACTTAGAAGCTGTCTTTCCATCAGGAACAATGTCAGAGTCAATGTATAGTGTCAGGGTGCCAGCTAAAGTGAAAGAGGGGAAAAGAGGGTAAACTTTGAGTCTTACCTATTCTTTCCTAACAGTAATGTTTCCAGAATCTCCATCTAAGGGGGCTTAGGGAAGGCAAGAAGAAGTGGAGCTAAGAGGTTTATCTTTAAGCTGCATTTACCTGGACAAGTACATTGATTTTATGTACAATTTACATGTATTTAGGGTGCCTTTGGAAGGCTGATGGAGATTATGAAGGGGGATTAAAGGCCTCCTCAAACCTATCACTCCTTTAGCTCAGATTTCTCTCTTTTTAGAGCTTTGGATCTATGCATGTATACATTGGTGCTGGTGAGGAAATAAAGAGATGGAATGGGCCTCAGTGGAGTCTTAGTTACTGCATCTGCACAATGGAAATAATTCTTCCTATCTATCCCAAGCCTAGCAAAAAGATGAAAATAGATAAAGTATGGAAAAGTCTTCAGCCAAGTATAAAATTTTACATAAATATAAATAATCAACATAATGATGACCATCATCACCAATCCAAATTCACAGTCTGCCAGTATGGATAGTCAGGTAAAAAGGAGCTTAAGGAGCCTTTCAAGAACTCTTAAAAGAGCCCTATCTTCAGGAACACAGAACAGTGAGTTGAGAAAAGAAGACAATGGCAGTTTTATCAGCTGTGCTCAGTTGTCAAAGTTTCATGGTGCAAGAGATAATGTGAGGAAGCTTGGAGTTCAGCTGGTGTCACCAAGACTATCCCACTTACACACAAGCCAGAAAGACTGAACAAAAGCTGAGAATGTTCATGAAAATATCAGGAACGAGCAACTCCAGCAGGAATGAAGTTAGGTCCATCAAAGGTTTATACATCGGAAAACTGTCATTCTATGAGTACCTAAACTGTGTGCTAGATATGGTATTAAATTATTTTATATACATGTATCTTACTTAATCCTCACAATCCACTGGCCACTCCTTCTATACCCCCTATCTGAGGTAGGTCTTATCATCCTAATTCATAGAGATGAAAATGGAGAAGTAGAAGTGACTTGCTCAAGTTCACATGGTTATCAGTGACAGAGATGGTATTCAGTCCCAAGAAGGTCTGCCTCTAAAGGGGATTGCCTTCTGTTTTTGGAGGACTAAACTTTTCTTTCTGAAGTCCATGAAATAGCCCGAGGCTCCACCCCTCACATCTGAAAGCCATCTTGCTGAGATATGCTATTAGGCATGGGAATTGATGCTAGGCTGGTAGGAGAGTGAAATCCATCCCCACTGATGTGGCCAACAGCATCAACACCTAACACGTTGTCATTGACTTACAGTGTGATTTTAGGCAAATCCTTTCCCATTCTCTGAACCTCAGTTTTCTCATCTCATCTGTAAAAGCAATTGTGGTGAAGGCTAAATTAAATCATTTATTATCATGCTTGGCATATCATAGGAGTTTAACTGGTAGTAGCTTAGAAGAAGGTTGGGCTGTGGCTTGCAAGGTCCAGAGAGACAACTTCAAGGTAGCAAATTCAGCTCCTTTAACAAGCTTTAGTTGAACCCTTATTCTCAGTCATACATTTTGTAACTCCAGGCCAGATGTTGGGAATTCAACAATGCAAAATGTGGGCCTTGCTTTGTACAATCTCTTAGGAGATTCTACGAGAATCAGGATGTGCAGAAGGCCCAAGAATAGGTCAGGAGAGAAGGTAGCATCAGCATCCCTAATCTCACCTTGAGAAGGCAGTGACTGAATCAGGGCCCTGGGGAAGACAGCTAAGGCAGTTTGCGGAAATAACAAAAGTGAGTGTTAGAAGCCAGGGGGTGGTTTAAAGAGTAGCAGAGTCAATGGCACTGAGAACTCATTACAATGGTCCACAAGACCTTTTATGCTCTCCCCATGACTTCTCTGGCCACATTTCCTACTACTCTTTGCCTCGCTCACTCACTCCAGCCACTCTGGCTTCTTTCTTATTCCTTCAATAATCCAGGTACAGTATGACCTTTGCACTTGCCATTTCCTCTTTCTTCATATATTCACATGGCTTGCTCTCACTGACTTCTTGTCTTCCTTGGCCATCCTTTCTAAAATAATATATACCAACCTGCTCTGCTTCATATTTCTCCTACTTAGCACTTACCACTCTTTAACATAACAAGTATTTTACTTATTCTCCTTGTTTCTGCCTTCTTCACTAAAATGTAAACACTAAAGATTATTTTCTAATTTCTCAAATGACATATCCCCAGTGGCTAAGAAAGTATCCTGTACACAGTAGGTGCTCAACAAATAGTTTTTGAGTGATTGAGTGAATAGAGAATGTTTACTAAATGTGGAATTAATCCATGAATATATCATTTGCTACACTGCAAGGACTCAGGGTCCCTTTGAAACCGATTAAAGATATGGACCCTCCCTGCAAAATAATGCATGTAACTGTGCATAAGATGTCATGGATTCTCATGCCTCTGAATCCCCCAGCCATGAACTCTCAGCTTAAGAATCTCTGAATTTTCACAAGTCTCTAAATCTATGGCCAAGAAAACAAGGGCCCAGGAAGGACCAAGGTGTTAATCTCAGTCTTCCTTAGTGAGAGATTCAGCAGAGAAGAGACAGTTTTTTATGCAAGAAAGAAGGCCTTACAGATCCACAACCTGCTTTTATACAGGTTTTTAAACAGCCTGTTTCTGAATAGGCAGTTAACATAAAGAAAGGAAAAAATAAATGACACTACTTTTAGAAATCCAACATTTTAAAAATCACACCAAATTCACAAAGGATGCCATTTAAATCCTCCTGGCTTGTCTTCTAGTAGGTGACGCAATAGGCTGTGGATGACAGAATTATGAAGGGCATCTCTCACTCTCCTTTGTATCTTTTTGCCTACCCCCTTCATGTTGCCTATCTTGCTCCCCTCCCCACTCTCCATCAGATGCTGTCCATACGAAAGTTTCTGATACATGCTGCTTTTTCTTGGGGAGGTAGTGGAGAGTGAAGTATTAGACAAGGGGTTACAAACTCAGATGGATATAGGAACCAGGTAAGTAAGGTTAGTGATAACAGCAGGCTGGATAAAAGAACATATACGTATGTGTTGTGTGTGGCAGGTACTATGGTGAGCATGTGACTTACCTAATGCCTACTGAGCTCCAGCCATTTCTACTATGCAGAATGAGAGCTCAAGGTTGCCAGATCTCCCAATTTTTTCCAGACAGACTGAAAAATTGGTTACTATCTGAATCTCTCAATTTTAAAATACTTTAAAACATTCAGTAACCTGGAGAAAACATCCCTGCAGACAAGAAATACTTCTTGGGCTTCCATTTGCAATGCTGCTTTAAACAAAAAAAAAATTATGCACCAATGATGGAATTTCAGGTACCAACCTGTCAAAGCAATTTTTGTTCACTTTCCTTCTTCCTCTGCAGTCTGACTGAGTCACTATTTATATAACAAAAGTGGAATAATGTCTCTAGAAAGCAAGTGTAAAAGTCTCTATACATGTATACCTCCTCGCCTGGTGAAAAATAAGTTATCACTGCCATAGCCTCTGCCATTATTACTGTACCTTTCTTCCTTGCTAGATTATTAGCCCTTTTGACTCCAAAATCTCATTGCACTCCCACATTTCTGTAGGGTAGTTATCATGTCTCTATTTTGTGAGGGCAGTGAAGGTAATAGAGGTTAAGTCACCAAAAATCGTGCAGTAAGTATTGGAGCAGGGACTACAACCAAACTCTCCACTGTTCTGATTACTGCCATTTGCTGCCTCTAGTCACATGGTGTACTTATGCTGTGCAAGGCTAAGGTGCTTCAGCTGGGAATACTTAATGTGGTAGACAGCTTCTAAGAGGACTTACATTGATCTCCACCTCCTGATATTCATAACCCTGTATAAGTCCCTCTCTTTGAGTATAGACTGAACCCAGTGACTTCCTTGTAAAAAGTAAAATATGGCAAAAGTGATAGGATGTCACTCTAAGGTTAGGTTACAAAAGACTGTTAACTGCTACCCTGCTCACCCTCTCTTACAACTTCACTTGCTTGCCCTGATGAAGCTAGCTGTTATTTTGTAAGCTGCCCTATGGAGAGGCCCACATGGCAAGGAACTGATGGAAGCCTCTGTTTAAACAGCTAGTGAGGAAATGAGGCCCTCAATCCAACTGCCCACAAATAACTAATCATGCCAATGGTCGCTTGAGTAAGCTTAGAAACTGATTATACCCGGGTCAGGCTTTGTGATGACTGCAATTCCAGATGACACCTTGATTGTAGTCTATGAAAGATATTGACCCTGAGGCACTCAACTAAGTCATGCCTGGTTTCCTGACCCACAGAAATTGTGAAAAATAAATGTGCATTGTTTTTAAGCTGCTAAGTTTTGAATAATTTGTTGTATAGCAATAGATAACTAATGAAACCAGAAACACAAAATGGCTTACACAATACTGGCTTGGCTGCCTCAATTGCCACACCTCCCTCTCTGGTCTTCACTCCCAGAGCCTTTCTGCCACACACCATGTTGGATACAATAACCTATTTGGGGCAAGAAGGAGCTGCAGCTTATGGTAGGTAGAGAAGGTGTTTTTAACTAAAACAAAAAATGTCTTATTCACAGTGTGATTATTTTTCATACCCTGGGATTCTATGACCATGCCAATTTGCAAAGCTGCATAAAATTATATTTGAAAAAAAATATGATTGAACAATAAGAATTCTCACCTAGAAGTCAGGAGATCTGGATTATGTCAGTCAGTCAATCCACAATACTTTTCAACTGCCATATTTCAGCTTAGATTTATGTTCCATAATGAGGAGACTACTGCAAACAAACAAGATCCAGTGCTCGACCTCAGAAGATTTCCATTATGCTAGTTATACCCCTGTATTGGCCACTTGCAGAGGGCTCATGGGCAATTCCCTCCTATGACCTGTTTCTTCATCTCGATGAGTGGCAGCTGGTAGACATAAGAAGTCTGTTTCAGCTCTACAACACTGCACTCTTGTAAAAAGGCAAGCCTTGTGTTTGAGTGACCAAGGGGGCTGCTTCCTGGCTGGCTGGTTACTCAAGGTCACCAAGGTTAAATGATGAGACCAGGGTTCATGTGGGCAAATGGTGACGGGGTCCTAAGTTGCCTATCAAATTAACATTTATAGCACAAAGAAAGAAAATGTGTTGAACAATGCTTGCTTAATCACACTCTGTTCCCCAAATAGATAGTAAAAAAAACAGAATGAAGAGAAATAAATTCTTAATACTATTAATAACCCAATCACATTTAAGTAACAGACAATAATTATCTTATTAATATAAACCAACAACAGCAAAGTGAACTTTCCTGAAGCTCTACTTTTGTTGAGGCATCTAGGGGCTCTAAAAGTAAAAGATCGTTTGCTATAGTTGAGTTCTCTTCAGGCTGAGAGAATACTGTTCCTTAAAGATGATAAGTTAGGTTGGGCTGGGAGTAGGGTTGAGAGAAGAAAACCAAAGCTATTGCTTGAGGAAATGTCTCTGAAGTGGAGAAAGAAATTCTGAACTTTTGAAGGACAAGAAATGAGCGAAATAAAGATAAATTTCATTGTATAGTTAGGGAGAGGCATATGGAATAATGACTAACCCAAGATTACTAAATTCTTTTTAGTGACAATGCTGAGATTATCATATAAGTTGTTTATGATACCACCCTACACACAACGAATTTCACCTGACTAGATGATATCTAGCCATTAAGAGCATAAACTTTTGAGGCAAATGACCTGAGTTCAAATTTATTCTCTGCCATTTAATAGCTGTGTGATTCTGACTAAGTTACAATACCTCTCTGCATCTCCATTCTTTCATCTGTAAAATGGAGATAATACTATAACTCTCTTCATAAGGTTATCGGAAGAATTAACTGAGTTAATATTTGTAAAACACTTGGAGCAATGTTTGTCATAAAATAAGCATTATATAAGTATTTGTTAAAAAAATAGACAATTTTTTTTGAGATGGAATCTCACTCTTGTTGCCCAGGCTGAAGTACAGTGGTACAACCTTGGCTCACTGCAACCTCCGCTTCCTGGATTCAAGCAATTCTCCTGCATCAGCTTCCTGAGTAGCTGGGATTACAGGCATGCAATACCAAGCCCAGCTAGTTTTTGTATTTTTAGGAAAGATGGGTTTTCACCATGTTGGTCAGGTTGGTCTCATACCCCTGACTTCGTGATCCACTCACCTCAGCCTCCCAAAGTGTTGAGATTACAGGCATGAGCCACCACATCTGGCCAAATAGACGAAGTTTTAACTTAATTATAAACAAACCCAATAGCCCAAACCAACCAGTAGCAAGCAAAAGTGTTTTAAGAGATCCCCCACCTCTCCTTTCTGAGGCTTTCACAATAAGTAATCAGTCCAAAAATATCTTGCATTAATTGCCTCGTCACATCAGCATAAACAACGCAGAGATAGACCAGTGACTTATCTTCCCATTTTAGGAATGAGGAAACTGAGGCCTAGGAGCTTAATGTGACTGGTATAATTTGTATGTTAAATTCTCTATATTTAACAGAGTGCCATGATTCTAATCCAAACCCAGCCAATTCCTGCGACCTCAGGCAAAGGCCATCCTGTCTTTGTGCCTCAATTTCTTCATCCATTCAAGGAAGTGGTTGGACAACATGATCTTAGAAGTAACAGATGATTCAAAGGTCACACAACAGAGTGGGAACTGACTTTCCACTAAGACATTCCTTGAAATATTTTTTATACCGATAAGTGCAGAGCCTTGGAGAGTTTGGAGGATATATTCAGTCTGCTTGTCCTTCTATTTTTGCTCTCTTTTCCCTTACATAATGGAATGAAGTTAAGCAGTAACTAGGACAGGACACTGGCTTTTCTGCAATGAAGGTAATGACTTAGATTGTAAAAGGTCAAAACAGAGAGGGCCTTTGGAGACATCTTTTACTTCAGTGACCCTGAAATTGAAATGAGTATTCCTCAGGGGTCTTCCCAAGTGCACTGTAGGTACATAGACTATAAGGAAACTCTTCTTGAGATAGTTGACTTCACTAGAAGATTTGTAAGAATTATTTTAAAATGAAGATATATTTGTCATGGAGTGGAATACAAAAACAATACAGATGAGCTTTGTAAAGTAAATCAAAAGTCTACAAATAATTTATACTCTGACTTGGACTGAAAATGGCATAAAATATAGTCCTAAATTATCATATTGCCATTGGGGAAGCAGATACGGAGAAAGAAAGATTCTTCCTCCACAGGGTCAAAGAGACACTTAATAAGAAAGAAAGAGGCTGGGCGCGGTGGCTCAAGCCTGTAATCCCAGCACTTTGGGAGGCCGAGGTGGGTGGATCACGAGGTCAAGAGATCGAGACCATCCTGGTCAACATGGTGAAACCCGTCTCTACTAAAAATACAAAAAATTAGCCGGGCATGGTGGCGCATGCCTGTAATCCCAGCTACTCAGGAGGCTGAGGCAGGAGAATTGCCTGAACCCAGCAGGCAGAGGTTGCAGTGAGCTGAGATTGCACCATTGCACTCCAGCCTGGGTAACAAGAGTGAAACTCCGTCTCAAAAAAAAAAAAAAAAAAAAAAGAACTTGAATCAAAACCACTGACCTCTCATACAATTGTGCTTTCCACCATGTGGCTACTCCCATTGGCTCACACCCTGGAAGGCAAGAGAGAACCAAAGAGGGGATTAAGATAGTTTCTTGTTGGGTGAAGAAGCACCTCACTAATGTGGACAAATTGCTTTGCTTCTCAAGGCTTCAGTTTCTTCACCTATAAGAAACTGATTTGAGTGTACAATGTGTAGATAATAAATTGGGCTCTGGATTCAGAGAACACCCAGATTAAGATCCTAGTTTTGTGACTGTCTGGATGTCTGACCTTGGGCAAGTTCCTTGAATTCTGTGTGTCTCAATCCCATGTAAAAACGGGGTTAAAACAGCACCTATCTCATAAGGTGGTTTTAAGAATTAAATGAGTTAATACAGGCAAAACACTTAAAAGAGTGCTAATTAGCTAGTTATTATTAAAACTTGGAACCCACAGGCCTAGACTTACAGCATAGGTGCATCTTGGTGCATTTCTGTGGACTCCAAGTATAGAAAGCATAGTTTATAACTTGCAGTTCATCTCAAAGGTGTTCCAGGTCTGGTTTGTAGGAACTGAGATGTATGACAAGCTGAGAAACTTTCAGAAAAATATCATGCAGGCTATCTTGCCATCCAAATAGATGTTGCCTTGTGTAAGTTCCCTGAAAGGGCCAAAGTATAGTCTTACATGGGTACTAAAATATGTGCTCATATTTTCTTTAAAAATGCTAGATTTCCGCAGAGAAAACGTCTGATTCTTTAGACTCCAGACACAAAGAAAAGCACAGTAAGTATGTTGTGTTGCCTCCGATGCTTCTGTTCTGTTCCATTGGTCTATATCTCTATTTTGGTACCAGTACCATGCTGTTTTGATTACTGTAGCCTTGTAGTATAGTTTGAAGTCTGGTAGCGTGATGCCTCCCGCTGTGTTCTTTTTGCTTAGAATTGACTTGGCTATGCGGGCTCTTTTTTGGTTCCATATGAAATTCATGGTGGTTTTTTCCAGTTCTGTGAAGAAATTCAATGGTAGTTTGATGGGGATAGCATTGATTGTGGAAATTACTTTGGGCAGTATAGCCATTTTCACAATATTGATTCTTCCTAACCACGAACATGGAATGTTTCTCCATCTGTTTGTGTCCTCTCTTATTTCGTTGAGCAGTTGTTTGTAGTTTTCCTTAAAGAGGTCCCTTACATTCCTTGTGAGTTGTATTCCTAGGTATTTTATTTTCTTTGTAGCAATTGTGAATGGCAGTTCGTTCTTAATTTGGTTCTCTTTAAGTCTGTTATTGGTGTATAGGAATGCTTGTGATTTTTGAACATTGATTTTATATTCTGAGACTTTGCTGAAGTTGCTTATCAGTTGCAGTAGCTTTTAGACTGAGGTGATGGGGTCTTCTAGGTATACTATCATGTTGTCTGCAAATAGAGACAATTTGGCTTCCACCTTTCGTATTTGAATACCCTTTATTTCTTTTTCTTGCCTGATTGCTCTGGCTAGAACTTCCAGTACTATGTTGAATAGAAGTGGTGAGAGAGGGCATCCTTGTCTAGTGCTGGATTTCAAAGGAAATGCTTCCAGTTTTTGCCCATTAAGTATGATATTGGCTGTTGGTTTGTCGTAAATAGCTTTTATTACTTTGAGATATGTTCCATCAATACCAAGTTTATTGAGGGTTTTTAGCATAAAGGGCTGTTGAATTTTGTCAAATGCCTTCTCTGCGTCAATTGAGATAATCATGTGGTTTTTGTTTTTGCTTCTGTTTATGTGGTGAATTACATTTATAGACTTGCGTATGTTGAACCAGCCTTGCATCCCCGGGATGAATCCTACTTGATATTATCTTTGATAAACCAGACAAAAACAGGCAATGGGGAAAGGATTCCCTATTTAATAAATGGTGTTGGGAAAACTGGCTAGCCATGTGCAGAAAGCAGAAACTGGACCCCTTTCTGACACCTTACACTAAAATTAACTCCAGATGGATTAAAGACTTAAACGTAAGACCTGACACCATAAAAACCCTAGAAGAAAATCTAGGCAAAACCATTCAGGACGTAGGAGTAGGCAATGACTTCATGAACAAAACACCAAAAGCATTGGCAACAAAAGCCAAAATAGACAAATGGGACCTAATCAAACTCCACAGCTTCTGCACGGCAAAAGAAACAGTCACTAGAGTGAATCGGCAACCATCAGAATGGGAAAAAATCTTTGCAGTTTACACATCTGACAAAGGGCTGATATCCAGAATTTACAAAGAACTCAAACAGATTCACAGAAAAATAAAACAAGCCCATTCATAAATGGGCAAAGGATATGAACAGAAACTTTACAAAAGAAGACATACATGAGGCCAACAAACATATGAAAAAGTGCTCATCATCATTGGTCATTAGAGAGATGCAAATCAAAACCACATTGAGATATCATCTCACACCAGTTAGAATGGTGATCATTAAAAAATCTGGAGACAGCAGATGCTGGAGAGGATGTGGAGAAAGAGGAACACTCTTACACTGTTGGTGGGACTGTAAATTAGTTCAACCATTGTGGAAGACAGTGTGGCGATTCCTCAAGGACCTAGAAATAGAAATTCCATTTGACCCAGCAATCCCATTACTGGGTATCTATCCAAAAGACTATAAATTGTTCTACTATAAGGACACATGCACACGAATGTTCATTGCAGCACTGTTTACAATAGCAAAGACCTGGAACCAACCCAAATGCCCATCGATGATAGACTGCACTGGGAAAATGTGGCACATATACACCATGGAATATTATGCAGCAATCAAAAATGATGAGTTTGTGTCCTTTGTAAGGACATGGATGAATCTGGAGAACATCATTCTCAGCAAACTGACACAAGAACAGAAAAAGAAATACCGCATATACTCACTCATAGGTGGGTGAGGAAAATGAGAACACATGGACACAGAGAGGCGGTCTACTATACACTGGGGACTGTTGGGGGAAATGGGGGAGGGACAGCCGGGGGGGCGGGGGGGGATAGCCTGGGGATGAATACCAAGTGTGGGTGAAGGGGAGGAAGGCAGCAGAACACACTGCCGTGTGTGTACCTATGCAACTATCTTGCACGTTCTGCACATGTACCCCAAAACCTATAATGCAATAAACATAAAAAACATTAAAAAATTTAAAAAAAAAAAAAGAAAAGCACAGTAACATGATTATTGGAAATAGACTTGCAGAGTGAGAAATGGACCCTGAAAGAAACGGGTTCTCAGAAAATGGGACTTGTTATCCTTGGCAGTGGAGAGAATTAACCAGAGTATTGGAAAGGGCCAGTCCTGGAGTCCTGCCTTTCCCTAGGCAGAAGAGTTCTCTCACCAGGCACCTAGGGCCTTGGGAGCTTCTTTTTTAAACTTTTCTCTGTGGTGGTTATTGTAAATCTTATCTCCTATTAAGAGGAAATCTAAACAAGCTACCTAAGCCATAAACCTACAGCCCCCATCAGGTCCCCCAGATCTCTGAGTTATGACATTTGCCAATCAACAGTCACCAAGTATGTATCTTAATTTTAACACATTCTGGCCTATTGGTCTTTTGAGAGAGTTATTATAAAACTGTGCCTCATGAAATCCAAGAGTATTCTACAGAAAAAGCCTAGGAATTACCAAAGAAAGATGGCCTTTCATTTAGCCAAAATAGCTCTACTTTTATCTGTTTTCCATACTATGAGTCCCTGTTAAATCTCAGTAGAGGGTTCTATTTTAAAAAACAGGTTGAAAAATTCCTACCATAAACTGCTGAAATTATTTCAACATTCCAGGAATGCCAATATGTTGGCAAACAAAGGACGTATGTTTGAGTTGCACCCAAACTAGTGTCAAACAACACGTCCTGAATTTTGAGGCAAAAAGAGAAAAAAATGATTAGGATACATGAGGGGATGGTGACTTAATTCCTGCCTCCAAGGAGCTGATGTTCAGATTTCAGGACAAATAGCCTTGACTCACTTCAGGTTTTAATAATTCAGAGCAAAACTATGTGATTTTAATTTTAAGAGCTCAGAGGCGATAGACCTGGAAGAAGAGGTGGAATTGTAGCTGGTACCCAAGGGATGATAAAGTAGGATTACTATAGACAAAGACACATGCAGAGAGAGGAGTAAGGATGATATTGGGAACGGGAGAAATTATTGGGGAGGGAAGCTATGCAAGGAACCAAGCCATAAAAAGTATGGGCAATTGATTCTAGGGACTAGTAAGAAAAAATGTCATTGGAGCCAAAATGGAGATATCCTGTAATGTCAAGCAAGTATCTTCTGATCATGGATAGGGTGGAAAAGGGGCTGCTGAAGGGAGGCAGCACTAGTTGAGGGGATTTAAACAATGATTTAAATGAAGCTCTTTCAAAGATTGCTTTGGAGGCAGAGACACCATTGGCCTTCAACTCAGCGATTATAGCTGTAATCATTAATTATTTGTCTTTTCTTACTGTTGGCTGGTTACTTATCCAGATGCCTTTTGGCCTGGTTATGGCCCATCTCACCATCTCTCAGAGCACCTAATGCGACATTCTACATATATTAAATGTTCAATAAATGTTTTTGGACAAAGAATGAAAGCCATTTAAATGCAAAAGCAAAAGCCTTTGGCAGCTGATAAATGTTGGGGAAAATCTGAATGGACGGGTCTGTGATCCATAAACCCTACCACCCCTCTAGAGCTTTTTCATAACTCAGGCAATCCCTCTGCCCATTGATAGGTTTTATTAGCCTCATTTTACAGATAGTGTAACTAAGATTCAGAAAAGAAATGGGTTATGCTCAAGATCACCTAAGTAAGGGCAACATGTGACTGAAACCTGGGGCTTCTGATTGCAAATTCATTATTCGTTTTGTACCTCTGGTCTATTTTGAAATACTGGTGCTAAAAGACACTTCCCATTCTTCTTTGTGCACTCTCTAGTCACACCAGTGCTAGGAACTGCCCCAAATATCTAAATTCTCTCTGCAGTCAACTTCAGAGACTATCTGTACATAAAAATAGCTCAGGAGAAGTGGCAGGAACACTAGCCTTGGAGTCAAAGGTTTTTAGTCTAAATTCTACCATAGCCTCAGTTTCCCAATCTGTAAATTAAGCACCCCGGAGACCCTAATTTATATGCATGACCCATGTTCTCAGGCCAATAAACGGTCATCTATCTCCCTAGCTTGCTCAAAAGCCCAGGATTGTAATGCTCTGAAGCCTGATTATTTCAGCCTATTTGATTGTCTCACAATAAGATACATCAACTTGTCAGGTGGAGACTTGGACACCTAGGATCGAGACAGTGTTTTTAATAATTGAGTGATGCCCCGTGAACCACCAGGCTTGGCTGGTTCTGGTGTGTGAACTCCAGCACACACTTTTATAAAAGTGGATCCCTTTGCCTACTTAGCAAGTGCTCTCCCATCCAGGAAGCTCCTAAATCCTGCTCTTTGCCTTGCTTCCTTCCTCTGTTTATGCATCATTCTTAGACACCCAGAGGCAATTGCAATTGCACAGTCTCGCTCATAAATCCAGGAGATCAGATAATATATCTTATTTATCACTGCAGACTCAAAGATGGGCAACTTCCAATATCTGCAGCAAATAAATAAAATCAAAATGATCAACACCTTCATCCTTTCCTGTTAAATAAATACTTGTCTAGGGAGATTATAACTGGATAAGCGGAAGATGAAAACACTGTCTTGCTGAAAGCATGCCTGTCTAGGGCCTCATTTCAGTAACTGATTTTCCCCAACCCATTGTCGTTTGTGTCTGCCTGTCTTTTTTTCCTTTTCTTTTTTTTTCATCTGGGTGGGTAACTTGTGCTCAGTGCAGATCCCTGAGAAAAGAAGACAGGACACGAACTTTAGCCTATATTTTCCCTTTTACACCCTCTCAAAAATCAATTCCATTACAAGCGACATTCCCAATACCCAGAGCTGAGCAGCTAAACTCAACTCCCCAGAAGTACCCACCACAAACAAAATTCTTCCTTTTTTGACCACTGATGCAGCTACATGTTGTGATGTAAAAAGAAGATCCTCAGTGGCACCAACACCTAGGTTCAAAAACTCATTTGCTAGCAGTAACATTCTTGAGGAATTAACTCTCTAAGTCTCAGTTGAGAATCTGTAGAGAATTATAGCTAAAAGCTTTTGCTGTAAAGTTAGACTGGGTTCAAATTCTGTGTGAGTTTGAGCAAATTCCTTCACCTCTCTATGCCTCAATTTCCTCTTCCATAAATAGGTACCATAATGGGGTAAGCCTTGCAGGATTGTTGAGAGGATCAGATGAGATAATCTGTGTTACACATTTAGCTCAGTGCATGGAGAAAAGAAAGTGCTCAATAAAAGTTAACCATTATTATTCATTAAAAAAAAGCAGACAACAAAGCATTTGCCATGGAAAAAGGGCTGTGTTTAAAATAAGAAGGCCTCAGATTAAGTCCCAGCTCTTTTTACTCATTAGCTGAGTGAGACCTTAATGTGCCCTTAACCTCTTTCAATCTCAGGTTCCTCATCCATAAAATGAGGCTAATTGTAGTATCAATTACACTGAGTTGTTGCAAAGATGGCACAAGTTTAGTAACTATCGGTGGCTCAAGCCTGTAATCCCAGCACTTTGGGAGGCCAAGGCGGGTGGATCACGAGGTCAAGAGATCGAGACCATCCTGGTCAACACGGTGAAACCCCATCCCTACTAAAAATACAAAAAATTAGCTGGGCATGGTGGTGCACGCCTGTAATCGCAGCTACTCAGGAGGCTGAGGCAGGAGAATTGCCTGAACCCAGGAGGCGGAGGTTGCGGTGAGCTGAGATCACGCCATTGCACTCCAGCCTATGTAATAGCAGCAAAACTCTGTCTCAAAAATAAATAAATAAATAAATAAATAAATAAATAAATAAATAAAAATGTATTGAATTCAAATCTTGTCAGCCACCATTCTTACGACTTCTACTGTGTGCCAAGCTATGGGCTTGGGGCTGGAAATAAATCAGTGAATAAGATTATGGCCTCTGCATTCAAGATCTTGTGGTCTAACTGCGGCCAATAGTCCCATAAACAAATAATTGAAGTACAAATTTAAGCCATCTCTACAGAAATATGTACAAGGTCCAAAGATTATAATGCCTAGTTCAAGGGGGTGGGGAAGTATGGTAGCAGTAATCAAGAAAGGCCTTCTGGAGAAGATGATGCCTGAGATAGCTTTAGAAAATAGAATAATTTCTTGAGTAAACATGATAGGGAGAATATTCCAGGCTAAGGCTAATGCGCACAGACATACAAACACCTAGTATGACTGGGCAGTGTTCTACTTATTCCATTCCTGAGGAGTGCAATTTTAAAAGAAGGCAGCAAGAGATGAAGCTGGAGAGATAGGAACTGATTAAGAAGAAAACCTTACATGCCCTACTAAGAACATTGGTCTTATTATTTTAAATAGCACTTATGTAATATTTACTATGCACCAGCCAATATTGTAAACACTTAACAAATATTAATTTATTTAATCATCGAAAGAACGCTGTAAGATAAATATGATTACTGATGCTCACAGAGATTAGTTGATTTGCTCAACATTTTACAGATAGTAAGCACCAGAGCCAGGATACCTACCCAGCATGTCTGGTTCCAGAGTTGATACAAAAGTAGAATTAATAATCCCTTTATTGAACCACCGACTTAGGCCACTCAGTCCCCTACTCTTGGCCAGCTCTGAAAGTGCACATTTATGTGGCCTTGCTTTATGTAAACTTGCCTGTCCATCTGACCCTCAGAGTTCAGACTCTTTCAATGTTATCAATTGATACTTCCTGGAATTCCAGAGTTTGGGCTCTTCCTCACCTTTAGTGATGATAAGATGACACACTTTCTGCTTGACTTTCTGACCTGAATTAATAATTCTGATTGTACTAAATAAATACTAGACATCACCTCATTATGTCTCATCAAACTCTGTACCATTCACTCCATAGTTGTAGAAGCAGGTGGGTTCTTGGAGCTTCAGGATCTTCTCTGAGCCCATCTAGTCACATACATATAACCTCTCCCCTCTTGTCCAAAATGCTTTGCAGATGCCAAGAGTAAGGGAAAGCTACTGCTTGGCATGCCTGTCGTACTTCAGGTTATTTATCTGCCAAAGTTGGCATCGTAGTAAGAATTTATAATTTTATTGGCATTTACATTCCCTGAAGTCTTTTCACATGCATCTGTTATCTGATTTACTCTTCCTGAAAAACCTTTGATGTCAGTGTTACCCTTTCTTTGTTCAAATAAGGAAAGTGAAACTCAGAGAGAGAAAGTTACTTGCTTAAGGTCACATAGCTAGCAAGCACCGGGAACTCACTGCACAATCTCACTGTAAGGATCTAAAAGCTTCTGCTCATGCTACTACCAAAATGCTCGCAAAAATTACCTGGGTTGAGGGCATCTGACCAAGAGCTTGAGATGAGGAGTGATGGTAGAGGGCTTTGGTGAATTCCACAAAGCATTTAGGGTTGTAATAATTCTAATCACAGTTAGAGAAAACTCTCAGACACCCTCTACCTTAGATGCAATCTTTTTAGACCTTTTGTGTCCTTGAGACCATCTGATTGTCTGGATTCTATCTCTTACCATTCTCCCACCACTGTCAGTGCTTCAGTGAAGTAGATGGAGACTTGGGTTTCTCTGGGAGGGTCATTTTTTAGTCCTTTACTCTCATTTAAACAATGGGTCATTATCCCCATTGCCCTCCAGATAAGCTCTCTTTATCTTGCTAGTTAGAGTTACAAACCCTTAGTTTCAGATCAAACTGCCTTCAATGGAGCTACCTGAATCTTATCTGATACTTTTGTTTCTTCCCCTGGATTCTGGCCTTCTTCAATATGCTTTCATGTCTAAACCCTCCCTCTGTCTGGAGACGGCCCCTTTAAAAGCCTTAGCTTTTTTTCTTCAGTGTACTCAATTTATGCCTATCTTATCTCTCACACCACCTTTCTTTTCTGTCTTGTTTAAGAAGGTTTCCTTCATTTCAAGATGAAGCAAATACTTTCTCTGACAAAAAAAAACAGCAAAGTAAGTCAAAAGGCAAAGAATAAACTGGGAAAAATATTTTCAACTCATATGAAAGATAAAGGGTTAGTGTCTTTATCAAACTTAACGTTTTTTCCATCTGAAATGCTTTATTTCTTTTGTAGTCGAGTCTGTTGGTCTTTTCCCAATGGTTACTGATCTAGAACAAAATCCAAAATCTTGTTAATGTTAACTGGACAAAGTAAGTTGTTTTTTTCCATCGGAGAATGAAATATAATGAGGTTGTAAAAACATGTGCATAATATGACCCCTTGTGTCTAGAAAAAATAATTCTATGTGCATGTATATTTGTCTGAATATCTTTTCAGGAGCATGGAGAAAAATATGGAAGGAATTGTGCCAAACTGATAACATCGGTTACCTGCAGAATGGAATGACAAGGGACTTGGGAGAAATACTGAACCTTTTCTTTATGTATCTCTGTGTTGTTTGACTTATTACAGCGAGCTAAAATGAGTTGTTATTTTTTTAAAAAAACCTACAATCTACTCGTCTGCACTTCCTGTGAGGTATTTTAGACTTGAATTTTGAGAGAATGACGGAGGTTGAGAGCAGAGAGCTGAAGAGGAAAAACCGACTTTCAGAATTTCAGAGAAGTTAAAGGACCTGCACATCTACTATACAGCACTAGAGAGAGATCTGAATAGACTTAAACAAAATCAAGAAATAAGGTCAGAACCTCTGGAAGTGCTTAAAGTTCAAATGAGTTGGCAATCTGCCTCCAGGCAACTATAGCAAGTTCATCTGGCACATTTTCTAAAACTCAAAACCTTATGTCTTTCTCCCATGTCAGCCCCTACCCAAGACTGGCTGCCATGATCTCAAGAAAGGACATGGACCACAAGAAAGCCCAATTTGCTCCCTGTGTTCTTGGTTGGATCACACAAATCAGTGCAATAAAGACACAAATGCTTGGTCTAAAGGTGTCTCCACTCTTCAGAAATTCATTTTCCCAAAACATCACTTTCTATGAACTTTCCTGTTCAAAAAATATCAGTGGCTCCCAATGCTTTTCATTTTAATGCTAACCTCCACATTCTGGTCTTTGAAATCCTGAATAAGACACTCTAGTTGCACCAAACTTTAAATGGTAGCTTGGTTTGAATCTAGACGAGTGTAGTGTTTACAAGTGGGATCCCTCACATCAGAATCCTGTGTTGGAATCCTAGCTTTGCCACTTCTAAGCTGCATAACCTTGAACAAATGACTTAATGTCTCTGACCCTCAGTTTCCTCACACAGAAAACAAGGGTAAACTATTGCCTCCTTTACAAGATTGTTCTGAGAATGTAATGAGGTAATCTGTAGTGTTTGCCACAGCACCTGGTTCAATTATATTGAGTGATTATTTTCACTTATTTTATTATTAATCTAGTAGTCAGAAAATAATTCCCATGAAGGCAATCATCTCAGCTAGCAACAATCACTCACTATCTCTTTATCCATGAAGTTAAAGGAAAGATGATTTTATAGAGTGCATCCTTTTGGGAAATTTGCAAGAAGTCTTGCAGACATCTAAACCAGCTTATGTTCATAGACATACATATACATACACACAAAGAGAAATGCTTACAAGCACGCAAAATTTCTTGCATATATTTATTTACAAAATTCTCCACTTCCCCACATACCTGCATATAAATACACAGACACACATTCTTCCTGAGGATTAAAGAATTTGGTCCAAAAAAATTGCTATGAATGTAAAAAAGTCTCATTGCTGTGCTGAGCAGACTTTCAGACACTGCTTATGCCCTTGTAATAAATATGAATATAATGAAAGGATAGAAAAATGCTGCAGACAAAACTTCCGGGCAAGAGCTGTCTGAAGGTACTCCCCATGGAGACAATGAGACAGGCACTGCAATGAGAAGCCCGGAGTTTCTTTCCTATTTAGGAATCATGCACAGTGTTTCTTAAGGCAAGCCATATAGACCAATTGTACATATTGCCTGGGAGAGGCGGAATGAGAGGGAGGTTTCTGGGGCTGAATACTTAGACCTACCTGTGGGCTTAAAGGTCCCCAACCTTGGCCTAAACCTAAAAAGTATGAAACTGGGCTTTCTTGGATCAGAGGGGATGGTTGAATGATCAGAGGGGATGGTTTTTAGTTAAGAAAGAGGAGCTTGGGCTAGTCTCTTCTAAGTATCTGAAGGGTAGCAATTGCCCAGAGGATGACTTTCTCTAGGATCCCTTAAGTGACTCCCCCTGCCACTCTCACAGTTGAGATATTACAGCCTCCATGCTTACTCCTGCCATGGCCTTTGTCACTCTGAACTATAGTACTGTTTATCATCTACCCTAAGTACTTAGCACAGTGCCTGGTATATAGTAGGCACTGTATATGTAACTGTATATAAAACTGGGGATTGTCTAACTAATAATAAATAAACTAATTGTTTATCTTTCTGTCCTCCCACATGACTGAGGTTATGTATTCCCGTGGTGTTCTGTATTCCCAGCACCAGCACAGAATTATGCACGTTTGCGGAATTAAGCTGACTTAGTGCCCTTGCAGTCTCCTGAGGCATTCCTTATGTATTAGCTTCCTTATCTAAAAAAGTGATATAACATGATTTTTATATAGAATTGCTGTGAGGATTAAATAAGTTAAACATAAAAAATACTTAGGTCAGTGTCTTGCACGAATGTGATAATAATTATTGTTATTACTATTATGACTTCCAGACGTGCTGATGGGAGTAGGACTCTCAAACTGTGCTAATCTTGGTTAGGGTAGTCCCTGGGAATAGGGATGAGGTGGCAGTTATACTCATAGGTTTTTCTCTCTCTCCTGCCCCATCACATTGTTTCTGCTGCACTTAGATGCTCTATGTAGTATTAAAGCTGTAGCTGATCTTGGAGATCGTGCCCACCAGACTGGGAGCTCCCTGAAGACAAGGCTAGCATACAGTCATTACTGGACCCATACAGGGTCTGACCCAGAGAAGATTCTTAGGGTCTATTTGCCAAGTTGACCTGAAGGCAGCCATGGTTTATCAGTCATAGTCCAAAAGCTTCCTTTTATTGCTGGCATGGCTTGCTCTCCTTCTCCACCTCCTAAGCTAATCTCTTGCCTAGGCCCATAATGGAAGGCAGATGTGGAAAGTCTATCTATGGAGGGTTAGTCAGAATGGCACGGGAAGCTGCTTGCCAGGCCGATGTTAGTTCCCTGGAAAGGGAGTGAAGTACTTATCCTTTCTATTCAGACTATCTGCCTCCACCTTTTTTCTCTCACCTAACACTCTAAGACCTTTTGTTGTAAAGTTTGCTGCGGGGATACTGGAAAGAATACTGGACTGGGAGGAAAGTAGATAGGGGAATAAGGCATAACTCTGGCACAGGCTCATTGCATAACCTAAAACCAGGTCTTTCCTTTTCTGGGCGTCGGTATCCTTTCTGCAATGTGGATATCATGCGTTTAATTTGAATCTGCTCTGAACTCTTCAAATATCTGTGTTGAGCCTTAAAATTAGACAATATATCTGGAGAGGAATTGCAGACTGTTAGCAGCCTTTTTTAAATGTAAGAAGCCTTATATTCTTTATCCACATTGTTCTTGGGATCCATAAGCCCTCCTCATTTCTCCTTATCACTGATAAACAACAACTATGTCTGTTTCCAGAAGGCTTTTCGGCCTGATGTCCCTGAATTCCTCAGTTCCAATTATCCTGGGGATGAAGGTTATAGAACTCTGAATATATCTTTTTTTCCCCCAACCTTACTTCCCCAAGCAACCTGAAGGACAGTATAGAGAAGGACATAAAGAATCTTTGGCTTGAATCAATTACTAATTGTGATAGAACTTTTCAGAGCCTCGGTTTCCTAATCTGGAGAATAGAGGAGAGTATTGTGCTGTGCCTTGCCTCATTCAATTTTACATCACTTTGAGTTAGAAATTTTTACCACCATTTTATGATGAGAGAAAACGATGATCAAAATATATATATAAAATAAAATAACTTGTCCAAAGTCACCCAGCAGAAAAATAGTAGAGACAGAATTTGAATCTGGTGTGTCTGACCCTAATACTCATTGACATAATTACTATTCAGTTCCACAAAGGTTTTGCTACATTTTACATTCAAAAGCACCTGCAATATGTGGTGAATCATGAATGGGAGAAAATAAAGACCCAAGAAGGAGTGAGCCAGACTAGCATGGCAAACATAATCACTGTATTTTGAGCTCCCTGGCAGCCAAGACAAAATGAGCAGTAACAGTAGTTTCTGTGCAGAAAAAAGGTTTATTTTATGACTGAATTATAAAATGAAAAAAAAATGTTGTTGGTTCTGAGGTTCAGCTCTGTATGGGTTAAATGTGTTGTTGTAGGCTGACTTTGTATCTGCTCTGTGCCAGATATTACCCTTGGGGCTGAAGATACTGACACAACTAAGATACAGTCTGAACCCTTCATGACGTCACAATCTGGGGAGGGAGACAGACAGGTCAATATCTGACTCTAAAACACAGCAGACAAGTAATTTCTCCCTAGAGGTATAAGAAAAGTAGAGTAAAACTTCATTAGCTAAGTTCTGCTGTGTGTGCTGCCCTTCACAGGTTACAAATTGCTGACACATTTATTTTCTCCTATTAAATGAATTAAATGCTCATAATAACCCTGGAATATAAGTGCTACCACACTTGCTTTACTGTTGAAAAGACTGAGGCCTTAGGAAATGAAGTAATTTACTTAAACCCTGTTTTTTCCAACTCTAACTTTTGTGCACCTGCCGTGGCCCACTGCCTTACTTGAAAAACAAAGCTGTCAGTTTAGTTTAGCAGATCAGACAGTGTTTTATAAAGGACGTGACTTTTAAGGAGGCCTGACACAGTGAGGAGGATTTCCACAAGAAGACACTTGGGGAATAGCTTTGTGAATACTTAATAATTGAGCCTTAAGAAGACTGGAGGGGAGAATTTGCTGATAGGGGAGGAAACTAAGACATAAAATCCACTAATCCACTCTGGGCCCAGATCATAGGGCTGAGCCCTAAAGGTCAAGGAAACTGCTAATATTATAAATACAACAGTCTGGGTTACATAGAAAAATGAAAGAAATTTTGAGATTTTACACTTTAGTGAATACTTTTTCCCAATTATCACGACACACTACCACCTCATTCTATGAATAATAACATTGAGGCTTAAAGAAGGTCAGGGGCTTTTAGAGTAGGATCTAAAACTCAGACCTCTGGACTCCTAACCCTAGGTTCTTTCACTTGCCTCAACTCTTGGCTTCCCTTTGCTATAGGGCATTCCTCTAGCCTGCCCCGAGTATTGCCTTGTTGATTAGACCTCCACCTCTAACCCTCCTTCTCTACCCTGACTGTAACCATGGGCCCTTTTAATTCCTGGGGAGTGTTTAACTTCCAAACCACTCTTACACCTACTAGTACTCCCTTCCCTGGCTCACTGGTGGCCTTCAATAACAGGAGAGGAAAAAAATAGAATTCACAGACCCTAAGCACTGTTCCATGCCAGACCCTGTGCTAGACAATCTCACATGGTTTGGCCTCAAAACTCTGTGAGGTTAGAAACTACTCTCCACTTTGTATAGATGAGGAAACTAAGTTTCCAAGTTGAAAAGGGACTTGCTTAAGGGAAGAGAATTATTGAGTAATATAGCCAAGACTTGAACTCAAGTCTATCTGATCTTGAAGTTCGTTCTACCATTCTACATTGACAGAACTCAGCCCCCTCCATTCTTATAAGTCATAGAAGAAAAGCAAAGCAGGAATTCTCATTCAGATTTCACAGCTGTGCTGATCAATATGGTAGGTACTATCATCCATATGTAGCTATTTAAATGTAAATGGACCAAAATTAAATGCAATTTAAAATTAAATGCAATTTAAAATTTAGTTCCTCAGTAGTTCTAGCCACAGTTCAAATGTTCAGAAAACACATATGGCTAGTGGCTACTGCAGCAGACAGGGAGAGTCTCCAGAAATTTAATCTGAAAATTAAATTTTCAGATTAGCCTGTAGGCTGTAAAGTGATCAGCCTACTTTACAGCCTACTTCCTTGCAATCTGTTTCTTCCTAAACTTTGTGTGGAATGTATCCACTTCATTGGTTAAAAATAGCTCTTGACAGACCCCAACAACTTACAGATGAATCACAGTGAACTTTTCTCATTACCATGCTAAAACTTCTACCCTGGTTAGAGCTATAGCTTCATTACCATAACATGTGACCTATGTGTTGGCCTAATAATTTATTACATCTGTGTAATTGGGACACCTCTTCTACCAGCTATGATGCACCCTCCCCTCTCTCTATCACCCCATAAAACCATTCTGTTACTTTCTTTCAGGGAGACATTGCTTTAGAGAATACTCCCAGTATCCTCCTTACTTGTGTCAAGTAATATTGCTCCTATTGATCAAAACTTGTGTTCTCATGGAAAGTCATTTGTTACTGACCAAGTGAACAAACCTGTTTTTTTTTTTGTGGCTAATATTTTCATGTTGAATAGTGCAAATATAAAACTCACAGAAAGTTCTATTAGATACTTATGGTCCAGAGAATTTACAGAGAAGTCTGTTTTTATAGGATATTAACAAGATAGAAGTAGAATGTAGAAATGTAACAAACCTGCTTAGTAAAGTAGTAGCAAATCAAGGTCTCTGTGCTTCTCTCTTAATCTATGGACATGGATTGATTATACACTCCTCACATCCATAATTCACATATCAATGGGCAATGAGATAGAACAGAAACTACACTGGTTCTGAAGGTGTAAGTCGAAGTCCCAGCTTAGTCTCTGACTCTGTGACCCTGAACAACTATCTTCTCTTTTGCTAAGCACAATGAAGGGATTTAAGTCAAAAGCCCTTACAGATCTTATGTTCTTTGGGCCTGTGAATTCATGGCTACACTTTTACTAAATAATTTGCACATCTCTGTGAAGGCAGACTTGTAGAAAATTTGCCAGGAATTTGGATTATGAAATGCCAGCCTCTCTGTACTAAGTGCACAAAGAGTGAGAGAGTGACGACTAAGAAAAAGGCACTTACTCCTTGGCTTGAAGAGGGCCTTTAATATATGTGTTTGCTCAATGCTTGTTCATGTATCTGTCCTTTGGCAAGCTCTCTGCCTTCTGTTGCTGACTCCTAGAGGGCAAAGTTGATGGCTGTAACTATACAATACCAACCAAAACAGTTTAAAGAAGATAAATTTTGTTCTGGCAACTCACCCCTTCTGAAAACAAAAGTAATACTTTGATTCATTCAATAAATAATCATTGGGCAGTATGTGCCAGACACTGTAATGGTGAGCAAAAACTTATCTAGTACTGAACCTTCCCTGCCCAAGGGGGAAACCTCTGGCTTCTTGTAATTTCTCCCAGCTAGAAGCTTATGGAGTCTCTGGCTTTATGTAATGCCAACACAGATATTTCAGACAAGAGAAAACCTTTTGTATCATTTGGCTACCTGTTACTCCCTGGAACAAAAAGAAAAGTTTTGAGAAAAACTCATAAAATTAATGAGTTGTTTAACATGCTGAAGACCAGCTTCTGAATCTGAGAAACTCAGAGGGTACAATACTAGAAAGCAATACTTCCCTTCCCTTCTTCGTCCCCCAGGTCCACAACCCATGTTTTCTTGGCTTTCTTGTTTCATCCTACACCTTTGTCCCCTCCCCAATTTACACAGATTGACTCCCACTTTCTCAGTCTTGCCTTTCAAATCCTCAGGGAAGAAAACTAAAATATATGGCTCTGTATTATGCTCCTGAACTATCAAGCCCAGTGTTTTCATTTTTGCCATTTCACTATGTGCACCACAACCCCTTGAGGCTGCAGTTACTTACTCCACTAGATAGATGAGGAAATGGAAGTACAGAAAAGGCGAGTACTTACCTAAGACTAACAAAGCTAATGCACGTAAAAACTAAGAGTTAAAGCTCATTTCTTTTACACAGATAGCTCCTCTTTTTGCTTAGGCTTCCAGTGACATAAAACCACTCACTACCTTACCTAATGAAGTCTTAACATGACCGGGCCACATAATGCCTTAGCTTACTTACCAATGCAAATCTGTTTAATTCTGCAAATATTTATGATACACCTACTGAGTAGCAGCCCTTTGTGAATGATGATCAGTTGTTGCTATTTAAAAAGTATGGATTCTGTAGCCACATATACTGAGTTTGAGTCCAAATGCCATCAATTATTGCTGGATGACATTGATAATGACCTCAAGGACATAAAAATGAATGAGACAGGAACCTTGCTCTCCAGGTCTTTCAATGAAAATTGCAGCTTCGGTCAAGGCATGGTGGCTCACACCTGTAATCCCAACATTTTGGGAGGCCGAGGTGGGAGGATAATCTGAGGTCAGGAGTTCAAGACCAGGCTGGCCAAAATGGCAAAACCCCATCTCTACGAAAAACACACAAATTATCTGGGCATGGTGGCACGCACCTATAATCCCAGCTACTAGGGACGCTGAGGCAGGAGAATTGCTTGAACCTGGGAAGTGGAGGTTGCAGTGAGCTGAGATTGTGATACTGCACTCCATCCTGGGCATCCTGCACTCCATCTCAAAGAAAAAATTGCAACTTCAGCTTCACACATAGTAAGTGCTCAATCATAAAATCATAATTATTTTTGTTTCACTCATTCAAGAAGCATTTATTGATGCTCAATGTATACCAGATGGTATTTCTATGGCTCCTGAATCTCAAAGTGAGAATGAAGAACACAAAGCACTCAGGAAGTTCTAATATGCTACATTGTCAATACCCTTGAAGGGCTATTTAATGATCAGTTGGTCCCAAATTTTCTGAGTGAACTAAGAGGGCCACTGAGGCTCAGAAAAAGATGGAGCTTTACCAAAGGCTAAATAGCCAACCAATAGCAGATTTAGGACTAATTAACTTACTGTGGAAATGAAAGCAAGAGAAGTCAAAATAGCTATTGAAAGATAAAGAGCAGATCTGAAACAATCAGCAATCAAAAGACTCAGGTCCACTCCAGGACCTGTTCCTTATTTTGCCCTGACTTTATAATCCCGTGCACCTATTCATACCTTCCCATCTACCACAGTCCCAGTTAAACCATCTGAGTCACTGTTAGCTAGTAGGCTGAGTTTCTTACCCATTTACCTCTATCAGTTCCCTGTGAAGCACTTCTGTTTCCTTACTTGTGTCTATCAGACACAACAGAAAACAAAAAGCCACTGTAACAACTGAGGAATACCTGAGGAAAAGAGGCAATCCTCAATACTATTAGCTTATTAGCTTATCTTTTTCTTGGCCAAAATGATGAAAGGAACTTCCTGACGTTGCTCCATTCTAAAGGAGGCAACTGCGAATTAAAGGTATAGCTGAGAGACCCGGCAAGATGGCGTCGTAGAAGCGACTCAGGATTGCAGCTCTCAGTGACGGTGCAGAGGCAGACATAAACAACCTCCCAACAACACTGAATGAACAACGGAGCTCACAGCTCAGCACTGGAGCTACTATAAAGCACAAACCGTCTCCTTAAGCAGCTCCCTGACCCCTGTATATCCAAAGAGTCACCACAAAAAAAGGACTAATCAGACTGACATTTGGCGGGCATCATTCTGGAACAAAGACAGCAGAAGAAGAAACTGGTATCATCCCTCACTCTTCCACAGCTGCTACAGGTATACTCCAGACAAACAGGGCCTGGAGTGGACCTCAGAACTCATACAGCAGAGGGGCTAGACCACTAGAAGGAAAACTAAGTAACAAAAATACGTCATCATCAACAATCTCAGCATCCACACAGAGACCCAATTGAAAAATCAGCAACTACAAAGACGACAGGCGGATAAATCCATAAAGATGGGAAGAAACCAGCGCAAAAAGGAGGAAAACACCCGAAACCAAAACACCTCACCTCCTACAGAGGACCAAAACTCCTCACCAGCAAGGGAACAAAGCTGGACGGAGAATGAGTGTGACGAAATGACGGAATCAGACTTCAGAAAGTGGATAATGAGAAACTTCATTGAGCTAAAAGAACATGTTCTAAATCAGTGCAAAGAAACTAAGAACCTTGAAAAAAGATTTGAAAAAAAATTCGAGGAATTGATAACAAGAATGGAAAACTTAGAGAGGAATATGAATGAATTGAAGGAGCTGAAAAACACAACACGAGAACTTCGTGAAGCATGCACAAGTTTCAACAGCCGAATTGACCAAGCAGAAGAAAGAATATCAGAAATTGAAGATCAACTCAATGAAATAAAACGTGAAACCAAGATTAAAGAAAAAAGCACAAAAAGAAATGAACAAAATCTCCAAGAAATGTGGGACTATGTGAAGAGACCCAACCTACGTTTGATAGGTGTACCAGAATGTGATCAAGAGAATGAATCTAAGCTGGAAAACACTCTTCAGGATATTATCCAGGAAAATTTCCCCAACCTAGCAAGACAGGTCAATACTGAACTCCAGGAAATACAGAGAACACCACAAAGATACTCCGCAAGAAGAGCAACCCCAAGGCACATAATCATCAGATTCACCAGGGTTGAAACGAAGGAGAAAATACTTAGGGCAGCCAGAGAGAAAGGTCAGGTCACCCACAAAGGGAAGCCCATCAGACTCACAGCAGATCTCTCGGCAGAGACTCTACAAGCCAGAAGAGAGTGGGGGCCAATATTCAACATCCTTAAAGAAAAGAGCTTTCAACCCAGAATTTCATATCCAGCCAAACTGAGCTTCATAAGTGAAGGAAAAATAAAATCCTTCACGAACAAGCAAGTACTCAGAGATTTTGTTACCACTAGGCCTGCTTTACAAGAGCTCCTGAAAGAGGCACTACACATAGAAAGAAACAACCAGTTCCAGCCATCCTAAAAGCATACCAAATGCTAAAGACCATCAACAAAATGAAGAATGTACATGAACCAATGGGCAAAACAGCCAGATAGCATCAAAATGGCAGTATCAAATTCACACATAACAATATTAACCCTGAATGTAAATGGGCTAAACGCACCAATCAAAAGACACAGACTGGCAAATTGGATAAAAAACCAAAACCCATCAGTGTGCTGTATTCAGGAAACCCACCTCACACACAAAGATACACAAAGGCTCAAAATAAAAGGATGGAGGAAGATTTACCAAGCAAATGGAGAGCAAAAAAAAGCAGGAGTTGCAATTCTCATCTCTGATAAAATAGACTTTAAAGCAACGAAGATCAAAAGGGACAAAGAAGGTCACTACATAATGGTAAAAGGATCAATACAACAAGAAGAGCTAACGATTCTAAATATATATGGACCCAATGTAGGAGCACCCAGATATATAAGGCAAGTTCTTAATGACTTACAAAGAGACTTAGACTCCCACACAATAATAGTGGGAGACTTTAACACTCCACTGTCAATAGCAGACAGATCAACCAGACAGAAAATTAACAAGGATATCCAGGACTTGAACTCAGACCTGGAACAAGCAAAGCTGATAGACATTTACAGAACTCTCCACCCCAAATCCACAGAATATACATTCTTCTCAGCACCACATCACACCTACTCCAAAATTGACCACATAATTGGAAGTAAAGCACTCCTCAGCAAATGCAAACAACGGAAATCATAACTAACAGTCTCTCAGACCATAGTGCAATCAAGTTGGAACTCAGAATTCAGAAAATAACTCAGAACCGCACAGCTTCATGGAAACTGAACAACTGGCTCTTGAATGTTGATTGGATAAACAATGAAATGAAGGCAGAAATAAAGAAGTTCTTTGAAACCAACGAGAACGAAGACACAACGTACCAGAATCTCTGGGACACATTTAAAGCAGTCTGTAGAGGAAAATATATAGCAATAAGTGCCCACATGAGAAAAGTGGAGAGATCCAAAATTGACACCCTATCGTCAAAATTGAAAGAGCTAGAGGAGCAAGATCAAAAAAGCTCAAAACCTAGCCGAAGACAAGAAATAACTAAGATCAGAGCAGAACTGAAGGAGATAGAGACAAGAAAAACCCTTCAAAAAATCAACAAATCTAAGAGCTGGTTTTTTGAAAAGATCAACAAAATAGACAGACCACTAGCCAGACTGATAAAAAAGAAAAGAGAGAACAACCAAATAGATGCAATAAAAAACGATAAAGGGGAAATCACCACAGATTCCACAGAAATTCAAACCATCATCAGAGAATACTACAAACAACTCTATGCACACAAACTAGTAAATCAGGAAGAAATGGATAAATTCCTGGATGCCTGTGTCCTCCCAAGCCTAAACCAGGAGGAAGCTGAAACTATGAATAGACCAATAACAAGGTCAGAAGTTGAGGCAGCAATTAAGAGCCTACCACACAAAAAAAGCCCAGGTCCAGATGGGTTCACAGCTGAATTCTACCAGACACACAAAGAGGATCTGGTACCATTCCTTCTGAAACTATTCCAAATAATCCAAAAAGAGGGAACCCTTCCCAAATCATTTTATGAGACCAACATCATCCTGATACCAAAACCTGGCAGAGACTCAACAAGAAAAGAAAACTTCAGGCCAATATCCATGATGAACATAGATGCAAAAATCTTCAATAAAATACTGGCAAATCGATTGCAACAGCACATTAAAAAACTTATCCATCATGATCAAGTAGGATTCATCCCAGGCATGCAAGGCTGGTTCAACATACGCAAGTCTATAAATGTAATTCACCACATAAACAGAAGCAAAAACAAAAACCACATGATTATCTCAATTGACGCAGAGAAGGCATTTGACAAAATTCAACAGCCCTTTATGCTAAAAACCCTCAATAAACTTGGTATTGATGGAACATATCTCAAAGTAATAAAAGCTATTTATGACAAACCAACAGCCAATATCATACTTAACGGGCAAAAACTGGAAGCATTCCCTTTGAAATCCGGCACTAGACAAGGATGCCCTCTCTCACCACTTCTATTCAACATAGTACTGGAAGTTCTAGCCAGGGCAATAAGGCAAGAAAAAGAAATAAAGGGTATTCAAATAGGAAAGGTGGAAGCCAAATTGTCTCTATTTGCAGACGACATGATAGTATACCTAGAAGACCCCATCACCTCAGCCCAAAAGCTCCTGCAACTGATAAGCAACTTCAGCAAAGTCTCAGGATACAAAATCAATGTGCAAAAATCACAAGCATTCCTATACACCAATAACAGACTTAAAGAGAACCAAATTAAGAACGAACTGCCATTCACAATCGCTACAAAGAAAATAAAATACCTAGGAATACAACTCACTAGGAATGTAAGGGACCTCTTTAAGGAAAACTACAAACACCTGCTCAATGAAATAAGAGAGGACACAAACAGATGGAGAAACGTTCCATGTTCGTGGTTAGGAAGAATCAATATTGTGAAAATGGCTATACTGCCCAAAGTAATTTACACATTCAATGCTATCCCCATCAAACTACCATTGAATTTCTTCATAGAACTGGAAAAAAACACCATGAATTTCATATGGAACCAAAAAAGAGCCCGCATAGCCAAGTCAATTCTAAGCAAAAAGAACACAGCGGGAGGCATCACGCTACCAGACTTCAAACTATACTACAAGGCTACAGTAATCAAAACAGCATGGTACTGGTACCAAAACAGAGATATAGACCAATGGAACAGAACAGAAACATCGGAGGCAACACAACATATCTACAACCATATCATCTTTGATAAACCAGACAAAAGCAGGCAATGGGGAAAGGATTCCCTATTTAATAAATGGTGTTGGGAAAACTGGCTAGCCATGTGCAGAAAGCAGAAACTGGACCCCTTCCTGACACCTTACACTAAAATTAACTCCAGATGGATTAAAGACTTAAATGTAAGACCTGACACCATAAAAACCCTAGAAGAAAATCTAGGCAAAACCGTTCAGGACATAGGAGTAGGCAAGGACTTCATGAACAAAACACCAAAAGCATTGGCAACAAAAGCCAAAATAGACAAATGGGACCTAATCAAACTCCACAGCTTCTGCACGGCAAAAGAAACAGTCACTAGAGTGAATCGACAACCATCAGAATGGGAAAAAATCTTTGCAGTTTACACATCTGACAAAGGGCTGATATCCAGAATTTACAAAGAACTCAAACAGATTTACAGAAAAAAAACAAACAAGCCCATTCAAAAATGGGCAAAGGATATGAACAGACACTTTACAAAAGAAGACATACATGAGGCCAACAAACATATGAAAAAGTGCTCATCATCATTGGTCATTAGAGAGATGCAAATCAAAACCACATTGAGATATCATCTCACACCAGTTAGAATGGCGATCATTAAAAAATCTGGAGACAGCAGATGCTGGAGAGGATGTGGAGAAATAGGAACACTCTTACACTGTTGGTGGGAGTGTAAATTAGTTCAACCATTGTGGAAGACAGTGTGGCGATTCCTCAGGGACCTAGAAATAGAAATTCCATTTGACCCAGCAATCCCATTACTGGGTATCTATCCAAAAGACTGTGAATCGTTCTACTATAAGGACACATGCACACGAATGTTCATTGCAGCACTGTTTACAATAGCAAAGACCTGGAACCAACCCAAATGCCCATCGATGATAGACTGGACTGGGAAAATGTGGCACATATACACCATGGAATATTATGCAGCAATCAGAAATGATGAGTTTGTGTCCTTTGTAGGGACATGGATGAATCTGGAGAACATCATTCTCAGCAAACTGACACAAGAACAGAAAAAGAAATACCGCATATACTCACTCATAGGCGGGTGAGAAAAATGAGAACACATGGACACAGAGAGGCGGTCTACTATACACTGGGGACTGTTGGGGGAAATGGGGGAGGGACAGCGGGGGGGGCTGGGGGGGGATAGCCTGGGGATGAATACCAAGTGTGGGTGAGGGGGAGGAAGGCAGCAAAACACACTGCCATGTGTGTACCTATGCAACTATCTTGCACGTTCTGCACATGTACCCCAAAACCTATAATGCAATAAAAATTAAAAAAAAAAAAAAAAAAAAAAAAAAAGGTATAGCTATGGGCATGTCTGGAAGACAAGTTCAGGTTTCTAAATGAATAAAGCAAGAGGGCTGATTCTCAGGGTGGTTTATTCCCAAGTACAGAGTCTCCAGTTTCCCTGGGCCAGTATACTCACCCTGCACACTCCTTCTCAGGTTAGAATTTAGGACACAGAATGCCAGTTGTGCAAGGCTCTCAACCTGTGTATGTATGGAAGTGGCTGTCTGTGGATGTGATGCAGTAGCTTAGTGGAGTGTATGAAGTAACATTTGGCATGTAAGTGCATTTTCCAAGTAGACCGTTCATAGCATTTGCCAAATCCTTGCTAAGATCCATGATCCAAAAAGTTAAGGATCACTAGTTCTATCTCTAGTTTTTATTTTATTTTATTCTATCTCTAGTTTTTGTTTTCTATCACTAGTTTTTATTTTAATAGGAAAATAGTTCTGGGGAAAGAAAAATGTACTCAAAGTCACTTAGTTAGTAGACACAGAATGACAACTAGCAATTAGGACTTTTGAATAGGAAACCAGTGTGCTTTCCTTTCTTAGTGAGCCTAAAGCCTTCATTCTGAACCCTAAAATGTTGTATTCAGCTGCAATTTCGCAGCCCTCCTCCATGTGGCGGGGTCAGGCCTGCCCTCTCCGTCATTCTACAATTCAGCATTCTTTCTTTTTACCTGTTGCGTTTATTTATTGTAAATAAATAAACAACCAAAGGGGACTTTAACCTTCCGAAGAGGCCTTTGAACAGAAAGTCTCCATATGTATAATGCCTTATAATTATTATCATTATTAAGCTTTATGATTCTACTGAAATAGTCCTGGGAAGGGACTCAAGATATTCAAGTCCTGGCTGTCATCTCTCCTATGTCATCTGGGCCAAGCTATTTAACTTTTCTAGTCCTCAGTTGTACATACCTCACATTTTATGTAAAATTCCTCAAATACATTAGGCAAGCAATGCAAATTTCTCCTGATGAAATAACCAGATTCTGATTCCAGGTTTATATCCCCAATCCATTATCAACTATCTAAAAACTAATTTTTTAAATTGTATAAAAATGCACAAAACTTAAAACTTAGCATTTAAACCATTTTAAAGGGTAAAATTGAGTCGTATTAAGTGTCTGATCAACTTTTAGAAGATACTGAAAAATGACAACAAAGTGTTGCTTAGCGGCTTTTTTACAAAATCCATTTCCAGAATATGGCTTGAATTATTCTCAGCACATATTAAACTCAGTCTATGACACTATTTCCAGTGCCTTACCCAGTCCTGGATCATGATAACAGGGATTCAGAAGAGGCTCTGCAAAATCACAGTCATCACAGAAGGAGAATTGGTCCAGGAATCTGAACTTGAATTTGGGCAAGCTCCTGTGATTTACTGCTTCTTTCCTCAACCCACCCTCAGTATTTATTACCTTATATATTATAGTAAGATTAGTCTACATGATCAATAAATTTTTTTCCATATTAGACATTCTTGTTGACACACCAGAAACACAATAGACTCTAGAATCATAGGGACACAGATTCAAGTCCCAGAACTACCATCTGCTTAACTGCATGACCTTGAACACTGTGAAGGCTCATTTTCTGTGCCAGCATGTCTTGGGTATAGTATCCAGTTATTTCATTAAACACAAATCTAGGTGTTTTATGGAAGTATTTTGTAGAGATCATTAACATCTACAATCAGTTGTCTTTAAGTAACAGAGATTACCTTCTATAATGTGAGTGAGCTTCATCCAATCAGTTGAAGGCCTTAAGATCAAAAATGAAAAGGACATTTACACCAGCATGGTACTAGTCACCCAGCCGCACCCCTCAGAAAGTGCACTCAATGACAGCCACTTCACAGGCTCATGCTCTCCCATTGTGGGCTTGAGGGGAACAGGCACCAATTACCAAGGGACAGCACTCATCCCTGATGACTAAGGACAGCCTTTGTCTTGGATTTAGTGCTGATGTGCTCAACCCTGAGTCAGGCTCACTGCAACTGTTGAGTCCCATTCTTGTTCCCTGCAACTGCCCTTCTGGGTGAAAGATGTCATTGTTCCTGTGGCCAGCAGAACTGAGAGCTGGGACTTAAGATGCCAGTAGGGTCCTGAGCTCATGATATCACTGGCTACTTCTGAACCCTAGGAATACTCAGACCTCAACTTTCAGTCTCTTACCTTGAGAACTGCAAACTAAGATTTTAAACTGATACATTGATCACCACCTGCAGAGAGACATCTCATAGAGGAGAGCTCTCACTGACATCTGGTGGGTACCCTTCTGGGACAAAGCTACCAGAGGAAGGAACAGGCAGCAATCCTTGCTGTTCTGCAGCCCCCAAGGCAAGCGTGGTCTGGAGTTCTGCAGCAGTTCTGCAGGAGAGGGACTTGACTGTTAGAAAAGAAATAGCTTCAACATCAACAAAAAGAACATCAACTCAGAGATCCCACCCGAGAGTCACCACTACAAAGACCAAAGGTAGATAAACCCATGAAGATGGGAAGTAACCAGTTGAAAAAGGCTGAAATAGCCAAAAACCAGAGCGCCTCTCCTCCTCCAAGGGATCACAACTCCTCACCCATAAGGGAATACAACTGGTTGGAGAATGAGTTTGACATATTGACAGAAGCAGGTCAGAAGATGGGAAACAACAAACTTCTCTGAGCTAAAGGAACATGTTCTAACCCAATGCAAAGAAACTAAGAACCTTGAAAAAAGGTTAGACAAAATGCGAACTAGAGTAAACAGCTTAGAGAAGAACATAAAGTTGATGGAGCTGAAAAACACAGCATGAGAACTTCGCCAAGCATACACAAGTATCAATAGCTGAATTGACCAAGCAGAAGAAAGGATATCAGAGATTGAAGATCATTTCAATGAAATAAAACAAGAAGGCAAGATTAGAGAAAAAGGAGTGAAAGGAAATGAACAAAGCCTCCAAGAAATATGAGACTATGTGAAAAGACCTAATCTATGGTTGATCAGTGTACCTGAATGTGACTGAGATATTGAATCGAAGCTGGAAAACTCTCTTCAGGATATTATCGAGGAGAACTTCCCCAACCTAGCAAGACAGCCCAACACTCAAATCCAGGAAATAAAAACACAAACATATTTCTCAGGAAGAGCAACTCCAAGGCACGTAATTGCCAGATTCACTGGGGTTGAAATGAAGGAAAAAATGCAAAGGGCAGCCAGAGAGAAAGGTCGGGTTACCCACAAAGGGACACCCATCAGACTCACAGCAGACCTCTCGGCAGAAACCCTACAAGCCAGAAGAGAGTGGAGGCCAATATTCAACATCCTGAAAGAAAGGAACTTTCAATGCAGAATTTCATATCCAGCCAAACCAAGCTTCATAAGTGAAGGAGAAATAAATCCTTTATGGACAAGCAATTGCTAAGAGATTTTATTACCACCAGACCTGCCTTACAAGAGTTCCTGAAGGAAGCACTAAACATGGAAAGGAACAACCAGTACCAGCCACTCCAGAAATGTACCAAATGGTAAAGACCATTAACACAATGAAGAAACGGTGTCAACTAACAGGCAAAACAAACAGGTAGTATCAAAATGGCAGGATCAAATTGACACATGACAATATTAACCTCAAATGTGAACAGGCTAAATGCACCAATCAAAAGATACAGACTGGAAAATTGGATAAAGTGTCAAGACCCATCCATGTGCTATATTCAGGAGACCCATCACATGTGCAAAGACACACATAGACTCAAAATAAAGGGATGGAGAAAGATTTACCAAACAAATGGACAGCAAAAATAGCAGGGGTTGCAATCCCAGTCTCTGATAAAATGGACTTTAAACGAACAAAGATCAAAAAAGACAAAGAAGGGCATTGCATAATGGTTAAGGGATCAATGCAACAAGAAGAGCTAACTATCCTAAACATATATGCACAAAATACAGAAGCACTCAGATACATAAAGCAAGTTCTAAATGACCTATAAAGAGACTTAGACTATCACAAAATAATAATGGGAGACTTTAACACTCCATTGTCAATATTAGACAGATCAACGAGACAGAAAATTAACAAGGATATCCAGGACTTGAACTCACATCTGGACCAAGCAGACCTAACAGACCTCTATAGAACTCTTCACCCCAAATTCACAGAATATACATTCTTCTCAGCACCACATCACAGTTACTCTAAAATTGACCACATAATTGGAAGTAAATCACTCCTCAGCAAATAAAAAAGAATGAAAATGATAACAAACAGTCTCTCAGACCACAGTGCAATCAAATTAGAACTCAGGATTAAGAAACTCATTCAAAATTGTACAACTACAGGGAAACTGAAAAAAAACTGCTCCTGAATGACTACTGGATAAATAATGAAATGAAGGCAGAAATAGAGATGTTTTTTGAAACCAATGGGAACAAAGATACAATGTACCACAATCTCTGGGACACATTTAAAGCAGTGCCTAGAGGGAAATTAATAGCATTAAATGCCCACAAGAGAAGTGAGGAAAGACCTAAAATTGACACCCTATCATCACAATTAAAAAAGCTGGAGGAGCAATATCAAACAAATTCAAAAGTTAGCAGAAGAGAAGAAATAACTAAGATCACAGCAGAATGAAGGAGATAGAGACAGAAAATACCCTTAAAAAAATCAATGAATCCAGGAGCTGATTTTTGAAAATATCAACAAAATAGATCACTAGCCAGACTAATAAAAAGGAAAAGAGAGGGATAGGAGGCAAGATGGCATCGTAGAAGTGACTCAGGATTGCAGCTCTCAGTGATGGCGCAGAGGGTGAGTCCTGGCCACATTCTCGGATGGACCTTTTTTGCCCACAGAGCGTTGAAAGTCCCAGGTGTGGGAAAGACACAGGACGCCGGTAAAGCCAGCTAATGCAGCTGGCTCGTGTGGCCACTTCGGCCGGCGCCGCAGCGGGACCTGGCAGATCTCACTGGTCCGGGTGCCCTGTTAAACCGGCAATCTGAGAGTTTGAAGGGCAGATTGGTACATCCATCTGATTGAACGGGACTTGGACAGTGAGCCAGACCAGGAGTTTCCTGGGAGCTTCCTGGGAAGTGTGATCTGAGCCGGTGAAGTGGGCAGCGGCATGGGAGATTGCATGGATCCCAGTGCCCTATCGGCAGGCTACTGGGGCGCCAGTGAGAGAGTTGACCATTCAGCTCACGCAGAGGGAGAGAGAGAGAGGACGGACTCTGAGGCAGGGAGCTGGGTGATCAGGCTCGGCGGGTCCCACCCTCACAGGGAAAAGCAGGGTGGTGACTGGAGGCGCTTGGGGCTGAGAGTTTTGCTGCCGGCATCTAGGACGGTGCAGCCCAGTGAGGGAGGGGTGTCCGCCATTGCTGACGCAATTCGCCCCTACTGAAGCACCACCCAGGGCTGATGCAGCCTGCCATTGCCAAGGCAACCTGCCATTACAGAGAAACTCCACCAGGACGGGGGAGCACTCCACAGCAGAGGGAGCCCAGCAGCAACAGAGCAGCCCACGCTAGCAGGTCAGAGCCCCGGCAGGCAAATAGTGAATAGACTGCCACCTAGTGGGGCAGGACAGTGCAACAGATACTCATAAAGAAAGCCCCAACTCCCTGAAACAGAGCATCTAAGGGGGAAAAAAGAAAAGGGTGGTGTTTTATGAGTTCTATTGCAGCAGATATAAACAACCTCCCAACAACCCTGAATGAACAATGGAGCTCACAGCTCAGCACTGGAGCTCCTATAAAGCACAGACCGTCTCTTTAGCAGCTCCCTGACCCCTGTATATCCAAAGAGTCACCCCAAAAAAGGACTAATCAGACTGACATTTGGCGGGCAACATTCTGGAACAAAGACAGCAGAAGAAGAAACTGGTATCATCCCTCATTGTTCCACAGCTGCTACAGGTTTACTCCAGAAAAGCAGGGCCTGGAGTGGACCTCAGCACTCATACAGCAGAGGGGCTAGACCATTAGAAGAAAAACTAAGTAACAGAAATACTTCATCATCAACAATCTCAGCATCCACACAGAGACCCAATTGAAAAATCAGCAACTACTAACATGACAGGCGGATAAATCCATAAAGATGGGAAGAAACCAGCACAAAAAGGAGGAAAACACCCGAAAGCAAAACACCTCACCTCCTACAAAGGACCAAAACTCCTCACCAGCAAGGGAACAAAGCTGGACGGAGAATGAGTGTGACGAAATGATGGAATCAGACTTCAGAAAGTGGATAATGAGAAACTTCATTGAGCTAAAAACACATGTTCTAAATCAGTGCAAAGAAACTAAGAACCTTGAAAAAAGATTTGAAAAAAGATTCGAGGAATTGATAACAAGAATGGACAACTTAGAGAGGAATATGAATGAATTGAAGGAGCTGAAAAACACAACACGAGAACTTCGCGAAGCATGCACAAGTTTCAACACCCGAATTGACCAAGCAGAAGAAAGAATATCAGAAATTGAAGATCAACTCAATGAAATAAAATGTGAAAGCAAGATTAAAAAAAAAAAAGCACAAAAAGGAATGAACAAAATCTCCAAGAAATGTGGGACTATGTGAAGAGACCCAACCTACGTTTGATAGGTGTACCAGAATGTGATGAAGAGAATGAATCCAAGCTGGAAAACACTCTTCAGAATATTATCCAGAAAAATTTCCCCAACGTAGCAAGACAGGTCAATACTCAACTCCAGAAAATACAGAGAACACCACAAAGATACTCCACAAGAAGAGCAACCCCAAGGCACATAATCATTAGATTCACCAGGGTTGAAATGAAGGAGAAAATACTAAGGGCAGCCAGAGAGAAAGGTCGGGTCACCCACAAAGGGAAGCCCATCAGACTCACAGCAGATCTCTCGGCAGAGACTCTACAAGCCAGAATTGAGTGGGGGCCAATATTCAACATCCTTAAAGAAAAGAACTTTCAACCCAGAATTTCATATCCAGCCAAACTGAGCTTCGTAAGTGAAGGAAAAATAAAATCCTTCATGAACAAGCAAGTACTCAGAGATTTTGTCACCACTAGGCCTGCTTTATAAGAGCTCCTCAAAGAGGCACTACACATAGAAAGAAACAACCAGTTCCAGCCATCCTAAAAGCATACCAAATGCTAAAGACCATCAACAAAATTAAGAAACTACATGAACCAATGGGCAAAACAGCCAGCTAGCATCAAAATGGCAGTATCAAATTCACACATAACAATATTAACCCTAAATGTAAATGGGCTAAATGCACCAATCAAAAGACACAGACTGGCAAATTGGATAAAAAAACAAAACTCATCGGTGTGCTGTATCCAGGAAACCCACCTCACATGCAAAGATACACAAAGGCTCAAAATAAAAGGATGGAGGAAGATTTACCAAGCAAATGGAGAGCAAAAAAAATCAGGAGTTGCAATTCTCGTCTCTGATAAAATAGACTTTAAAGCAACAAAGATCAAAAGGGACAATGAAGGTCATTACATAATGGTAAAAGGATTGATACAACAAGAAGAGCTAACAATTCTAAATATATGTGGACCCAATGCAGGAGCACCCATATATATATAAGGCAAGTTCTTAATGACTTACAAAGAGACTTAGACTCCCACACAATAATAGTGGGAGACTTTAACACTCCACTGTCAATAGCAGACAGATCAACCAGACAGAAAATTAACAAGGATATCCAGGACTTGAACTCAGACCTGGAACAAGCAAACCTGATAGACATTTACAGAACTCTCCACCCCAAATCCAAAGAATATACATTCTTCTCAGCACCACATCAAACCTACTCCAAAATTGACCACATAATTGGAAGTAAAGCACTCCTCAGCAAATGCAAAACAACTGAAATCATAACAAACAGTCTCTCAGACCATAGTGCAATCAAGTTAGAACTCAGAATTCAGAAAATAATTCATAACCGCACAGCTTCATGGAAACTGAACAACTGGCTCTTGAATTTTGATTGGATAAACAACGAAATGAAGGCAGAAATAAAGAAGTTCTTCGAAACCAATGAAAATGAAGACACAACGTATCAGAATATCTGGGACACAGTTAAAGCAGTCTGTAGAGGAAAATATATAGCAATAAGTGCCCACATGGGAAGAGTGGAGAGATCCAAAATTGACACCCTATCGTCAAAATTGAAAGAGCTAGAGGAGTAAGATCAAAAAAGCTCAAAACCTAGCCAAAGACAAGAAATAACTAAGATCAGAGCAGAACTGAAGGAGATAGAGACAAGAAAAACCCTTCAAAAAATCAATAAATCTAATAGCTGGTTTTTCAAAAAGATCAAAAAAATAGACAGACTACTAGCCAGACTGATAAAAAGGAAAAGAGAGAACAACCAAATAGATGCAATAAAAAACGATAATGGGGAAATCACCACAGATTCCACAGAAATTCAAAGCATTGTCAGAGAATACTACAAACAACTCTACGCACATAAACTAGTAAATCAGGAAGAAATGGATAAATTCCTGGACGCTTGTGTCCTCCCAAGCCTAAACCAGGAGGAAGCCGAAACTATGAATAGACCAATAATAAGGTCTGAAGTTGAGGCAGCAATTAAGAGCCTACCACACAAAAAAAGCCCAGGTCCAGATGGGTTCACAGCTGAATTCCACCAGACACACAAAGAGGATCTGGTACCATTTCTTCTAAAACAATTGCAAATAATTCAAAAGGAGGGAACCCTTCCCAAATCATTTTATGAGACCAACATCATCCTGATACCAAAACCTGACAGAGACTCAACAAGAAAAGAAAACTTCAGGCCAATATTCATGATGAACATAGATGCAAAAACCTTCAATAAAATACTGGCAAACCGATTGCAACAGCACATTAACAAACTTATCCATCATGATCAAGTAGGATTCATCCCGGGAAGGCAAGGCTGGTTCAACATATGCAAGTCTATAAATGTAATTCACCACATAAACAGAAGCAAAATCAAAAACCACATGATTATCTCAATCGACGCAGAGAAGGCATTTGACAAAATTCAACAGCCCTTTATGCTAAAAACTCTCAATAAACTTGGTATTGATGGAACATATCTCAAAGTAATAAAAGCTATTTAGGACAACCCAACAGCCAATATCATACTTAATGGGCAAAAACTGGAAGCATTCCCTTTGAAATCCGGCACTAGACAAGGATACCCTCTCTCACCACTCCTATTCAACATAGTACTGGAAGTTCTAGCCAGAGCAATCAGGCAAGAAAAAGAAATAAAGGGTATTCAAATAGGAAAGGTGGAAGCCAAATTGTCTCTATTTGCAGACGACATGATAGTATACCTAGAAGACCCCAGCACCTCAGTCCAAAAGCTCCTGCAACTGATAAGCAACTTCAGCAAAGTCTCAGGATATAAAATCAATGTGCAAAAATCACAAGCATTCCTATACACCAATAACAGACTTAAACAGAACCAAATCAAGAACGAACTGCCATTAACAATTGCTACAAAGAAAATAAAATACCTAGGAATACAACTCACAAGGAATGTAAGGGACCTCCTTAAGGAAAACTACAAACCACTGGTCAACGAAATAAGAGAGGACACAAACAGATGAAGAAACATTCCATGTTCGTGGTTAGGAAGAATCAATATCGTGAAAATGGCTATACTGCCCAAAGTAATTTACACAATCAATGCTATCCCCATCAAACTACCATTGAATTTCTTCACAGAACTGGAAAAAACCACCATGAATTTCATATGGAACCAAAAAAGAGCACGCATAGCCAAGTCAATTCTAAGCAAAAAGAACACAGCGGGAGGCATCACACTACCAGACTTCAAACTATACTACAAGGCTATGGTAATCAAAACAGCATGGTACTGGTACCAAAACAGAGATATAGACCAATGGAACAGAACAGAAGCATCGGAGGCAACACAACATATCTACAACCATATTATCTTTGATAAACCAGACAAAAACAAGCAATGGGGAAATGATTCCCTATTTAATAAATGGTGTTGGGAAAACTGGCTAGCCATGTGCAGAAAGCAGAAACTGGAACCCTTTCTGACACCTTACACTAAAATTAACTCCAGATGGATTAAAGACTTAAACGTAAGACCTGACACCATAAAAACCCTAGAAGAAAATCTAGGCAAAACCATTCAGGACATAGGAGTAGGCAAGGACTTCATAAACAAAACACCAAAAGCATTGGCAACAAAAGCCAAAATAGACAAATGGGAACTAATCAAACTCCACAGCTTCTGCACGGCAAAGAAAAACAGTCACTAGCGTGAATCAGCAACCATCAGAATGGGAAAAAGTCTTTGCAGTTTACACATCTGACAAAGGGCTGATATCCAGAGTTTACAAAGAACTCAAACAGATTTACAGGAAAAAAACAAACAAGCCCATTCAAAAATGGGCAAAGGATATGAACAGACACTTTACAAAAGAAGATATACATGAGGCCAACAAACATATGAAAAAATGCTCATCATCACTGGTCATTAGAGAGATGCAAATCAAAACCACATTGAGATACCATCTCATGCCAGTTAGATTGGCGATCATTAAAAAATCCGGAGACAGCAGATGCTGGAGAGGATGTGGAGAAATAGGAACACTCTTACACTGTTGGTGGGAGTGTACATTAGTTCAACCATTGTGGAAGACAATGTGGCGATTACTCAGGGACCTAGAAATAGAAATTCCATTTGACCCAGCAATCCCATTACTGGGTATATATCCAAAGGACTATAAATCGTTCTACTATAAGGACACATGCACACGAATGTTCATTGCAGCACTGTTTACAATAGCAAAGAACTGGAACCAACCCAAATGCCCAAAGATGATAGACTGGACTGGGAACATGTGGCACATATACACCATGGAATATTATGCAGCAATCAAAAATGATGAGTTCGTGTCCTTTGTAAGGCCAGGGATGAATCTGGAGAACATCATTCTCAGCAAACTGACACAAGAACAGAAAAAGAAATACCGCATATACTCACTCATAGGTGGGTGAGAAAAATGAGAACACATGGACACAGAGAGGTGGTCTACTATACACTGGGGTCTATTGGGGGGAATGGGGGAGGGACAGCGGGGGGGGGCTGGGGAGGGATAGCCTGGGGATGAATGCCAAGTGTGGGTGAAGGGGAGGAATGCAGCAAAACACACTGCCATATGTGTACCTATGCAACTATCTTGCACGTTCTGCACATGTACCCCAAAACGTATAATGCAATAAAAAATTTTAATAAAAAAGGAAAAGAGAGAAGAATCAAGGAGATTCAGTAAAAAAATGATAAAGGGAATATCATAAATGATTCTACAGAAATACAAACTACCATGAGAGATTACTACAAACACCTCTATGCACATAAACCAGTAAATCTAGATAGAAGATGAAATAAATTCCTAGACAATTACACCCTTACAAGACTAAACCAGGAAGAAGTTGAATCCCTGAATAGACCAATAACAGGATCTGAAGTTTATGCAGCAATTAATAGCTTACCAACCAAAAAAAGTATATGTCCAGACAAGTTCACAGTTAAATTCTACCAGACATAAAAAGAGGAGCTGATATCATTCCTTCTGAAACTATTCCAACCAATACCAAAAGAGGGAATCCTCCCTAACTCATTTTATGAGACGAATATCATCCTGATAGCAAAACCTAGCAGAGACAAAACTAAACAAGAAAATTTCAGGCCAATATCCATGATGAACATCGATGAAAAAAATCTTCAATAAAATACTGGCAAAGCAAATGTAACAGCACATCAAAAAGCTCATCCATCTTCATCAAATAGGCTTAATCCTGGGGATGCAAGGCTAGTTTAATATACACAAATCTATAAATGGAATCCATCACATAAACAGAACCAAAGGAATAAACCACATGATCATTTCAATAGATGCAGAGAAGGCCATCAACAAAATTCAACACCCCTTGACGCTAAAAACTCTCAATAAACTAAGTATTGATGGAATGTATCTCAAAATAATAAAAGGTATTTACGACAAACCCACAGCCAATATTGTACTGGGTGGGCAAAAACTGGAAGCATTCCCTACAAAAACTGTCACTAGACAAGGGTGCCCTCTCTCACCATTCCTGTTCAACATAATATTGGAAGTTCTAGCCAGAGCAATCAGGCAAGAAAAGGAAAGGATATTCACTTAGGAAAAGAGGAAGTCAAATTGTCTCTATTTTCAGATGACATGATTGTATATTTAGAAGAAGCCATTGTCTCAGCCCAAAATCTCCTTAAGATGATAAACAACTTTAGCAAAGCCTCAGGATACAAAATCAATGTGCAAATAACATAGGCATTCCTATACACCAATAACAGACAAACAGAGAGCCAAATCATGAGTGAACTCCCATTCACAATTGCCACGAAGAGAATAAAATACCTAGGAATACAACTAACAAAGTATGTGAAGGACCTGTTCAAGGAGAACTACAAACCACTGCTCAAGGAAATAAGAGAGTACACAAACAGATGGCAAGACATTCCATGCTCATGGTTAGGAAGAATCAATATTATGAAAATGGCCATACTGCCCAAATAAATTTATAGATTTAATGCTATCCCTATCAAGCTACCATTGACCTTCACAGAACTGAAAAAAAACACCTTGAACATCATATGGAACCAAAGAAGAGCCCACATAGCCAAGACAATCCTAAGCAAAAAGAACAAAGCTAGAAGCATCATGCTATCTGACTTCAAACTACACTACAAGGCTACAGTAATCAAAACAACATGGTACCAGTACCAAAACAGAGATATAGACCAATGGAACAGAACAGAGACTTTGGAAGTAACACCACACATTTACAACCATATGATCTTTCACAAACCTGACAAAAACAAGCAATGGGGAAAGGATTCCCTGTTTAATAAATGGTGTTGGGAAAACTGGCTAGCCGTGTGCAGAAAGCTGAAAATGGACCCCTGAACACTGGGGACTGTTCTAGAAACTGGGAATCCATGTTCTAAAGGAGTTTATAATCTACTATTTGAAGACAGGCAATTAAAAAATAAACATAAAACACATTTCATACATCTATCAAAATATCACGTTCCCTGAAAATGTGTAAAACTATGACATATTATAAAAATTCAAAAAATACATTAAAAATAAAGTATACAGCATATAATTTTTTCTGAACCAAGAATTCATCCTCTGCAAAAATCAGGGGTATTTATAACAATGAATGTAAAAGGCCTAGAACACAGGATCTCAGAAAATGGTAGACATTATTGTGAGTCCATGACTACACTATGGTTTTGATGAATTTAAAGGCATTTTTGTATGTTCTTTTTTTTTCTATTTCTTCTATAACAAACATCCTATAGAAGCAGTAATATAGCTGATTTAGAAACAATGGTAACAACTGGATTTGGAAACAAAAGATGGGCTTTGAGTCTCAGTTCAATTATTAGTTATGTTACGTCCAGCAAGTCATTTAGTCTCTCTGAACCTCAGTTTTTCTGTCTATAGGAAACAGGTAATAATATTCCCTCATAATGTTCCAGGAGAATTAAGATCATAAGTGTCAGTGACTCAAGGACAAGAATGGTGGTAAACTGCTTTATTAACCAGAATATTGAGTTAACCAGAATAGTTTGTTCCCTGCTCCTGCCTCCTCCACAAACACACCCTTGTTCTTTATTAGAAGAATATTCCTGCATTAGTCAGTTATCAATTCGGGTTTGCTTTCTGCCCTGCAGCCGTTCAGGAGAAACTATGGTTGGGAAATGGTTCTAACTTGAAACTAACAATTGGTCATAAATTTCAAATAAAGCCAGTTTTGACATCCAGAGGCATAGACCTCATCAGTAGCCCACTGGAGGTCTATACCTGTGGATGTGTTGCACGGGGCCATAAAGACTATAAAACTTTTCAGTTATTTGTGTGACGTGTTGCATGGGGCCATAAAGACTATAGAATCTTTCAGTTATTTGTGTGATGAACATAAAAAGGGGCCTCTGACCAAATAATAAAAGTGTAAGGATCACCAGAGTTATTTCAGCCATTTATTTCATTGATACAGCGGCCTTGTGATCATGTTCTATGGATATTTCTAGGGCTTTGGAAAATCCTAGGAACAGTGTTGTCCTATTTGCTTTCCAATTTCTGGTAGGGTTCCTTCCATTACTTTCAACTTAAAAAGACAAAATAAAATACTCTCCTAGAAAGTATAACACTGTCTAACCGCAACTCCAATCTCATCCCTGTATTACTAGAGAGATCTACAGGCCCCTCACATCTTCCCATTTGCTACCTTCTGGATGATCATGTTTGATCTGGTAATCCGGCTTGATTTCAGTCATTCCCCTCTCGCCTTATTTTCTCCTGATCACATCTTCAGATTTGTGAATCTCTCCTACAAAATCGATTTCCCATAAAGGAAGGAGGGTGAGCATGGACCCTGAAGTTAAGTTTCTCCTTTATTTTCCTATCTGTGAAAGATGTGGGTCTGCCCATTTCTCTATTTGTCTGTCATAAAGTAAACACACCTCTAAAAGACAGACATAAATTTTGTTTTCTCATTGGGGACTATAGAGCATGGAACCAGACTTGCCCTTGAAATTAGTGGGACATAATTATTACACAGAGGAGTTTTTTGTTCTTTCATAATTCACCCTTATGGTCTACAGAATAAATAAATAATAAAAATAAATCTACAGGATTAATAGATAGAATCGTACCTTTAATGGCTATATTTGGGGGTGAGAGGTCTCTTTTGATGAGGGATGCCAATTACTCCTACCAATTTGTTTAGTCAAATCCACTTCTTCTGCCTGCTGAAGAAAGAAAGGGAGATCTTTTGATTGCTTTTAGATAGAAAGACTATGATAAATTTCATATGCAGTCAATTTTAGCTATTTACAAGTCTTTGCCCAAGCTATATGTGAAGGCCAGAGTGAATAAAGCACAGAATGACGTGGGGATACCATGGCCTGTCAGCATAGGTGAAGCCCAAGTGCTTTGCATGCTCAAAGCTCAGACTAAATGCCAGAAAATGGAGAGACATTGAACACAGATGATAGAAAATCAGGTCTGGAGAGAGACTTTAAGGGACATCATAAGTAAATCAAAGAAGTCTTCATTAAAATACAAATACTTATTGAGTAACTACTATGTGCCAAGCACTGTTCTAGGTGCTTAGAATACAGAAGAGAGCAAAACAGACAAAAATATCTGCTGTTCTGAAATTTGTATCCCAGTGACAGGCTCATTTTTTGTATCCACATACCTAGAGTACTAGTACCCTAAGAAGTGAGAAAGACAATAAGCTGTAAGTCCTAAAAAATAAATAAAGTATATCCTGTGGTTTGAGATGATAAATTATTTGAAAATGGGAAAAGGTAGGGAAGAGTAGGGCAAAGGGTATCAGGAGTTTTAGAGGTGGAAGCAGTTTGCAATATTAACTAAGGTGGTTAGGTCTCAGTAGGTTTAATTTGAACAAATATTTGAAGGAGAGGAAGAAGTGAGCAATAAAGTTGTCATGGGCAGGGACTGAGAGCATTTCAAACACAAACAGCTTTCCTAGTTAAGTTAGGAGCATGTCTATTGTGTGCAAGAACAGTAAGCAGGCCAGTGTGGCTAAAGTGGCAAGATATAAGGAGAGAAGAGTAAGAGAAGGTGTCAGAGAAGTAATGAGAAGACAAAGGGGATGGATTTTGACTTTTTTTTTCCCCTGTGTGAAATGGGAGCCTTTGCAGAATTGTGAGGAGAGGACTGCTTTAGTACAGGTTCTGCTACTGAAGTACTACGTGACCTTAGGCCAGACCTGTCTCATAAATAAGACCCAGATTCTTGATTAGTATGAGTGTGATAGACAAAAACAGTATTTTTCAAAACTCTTTCATGACCAGGAACCTTGGTTTATAATAGTCTCTCTGTACTATTTCTCTACCTTCCTACAATAGAATATTATGCTACTATTAACAGTGACTGAATGTATCTATCAAGTAAAACTTCTAGTGAAAGTCTAGCATATAAGATAGATAAAAGTAGAGCTGCTTTGGTTGAAGCAAGGTGAAGGACTGCAAGTAGAATTTTACCTCCCCTTCATCCCAGAGATGCCCTGAGGGTATTTCTCCAAAACCCTAAGATTTGAGAAGTACAGTTTTAAGTCTTGTCCCACTTCTTGGGGTCCAGATTGCATTTCTTAAAGTTTATATGCAAGAGAGATATTTCAAGAGTTTTACAAATACTTAGTTTGTAATTTAAAAAGAAAACTGTGTTCAGGATGGGTGTGGTGGCTCATGCCTGTAATCCCAGCACTTTGGGAGGCCAAGGTGGGAGGATTGCTTGAGTCCATGAGTTCGAGACTAACCTGGGCAAAATAGCGAGACCCCATTTCTATAAAAAATAACTGTTTTCATTTGGTTATTAGAAACTGTGACAGCAATACCACACATGAAGAAATTGTTATATGTTCACCTTTTTTCATCATCAAGGCAGCCTGATTCTCATTGACTTTATGATAAATAAATGTCATATATTTGAACTTAAAAAATAAGTTTGTGATAATAAAATATTACTTTTATGTTTTCAAGTATATATTAGGGCTTTTCATAATAGCAACTTTACACAAAAGAGTTTCACTGCCCAAAACCAAAATCAAAATAAAACAAACAAAAACACCAAAAATCTGTAGGATTTCTTAATTTCTTACTGCTTGTTTTTAGCACTAACGACAGAAGCAATAATAGCAATGATAAAAGCTAACTCTCACTCTGCCAAGCAGTGGGTCCAATTCTTATCTCAGATCAAGTAATCATCATCAGTACTGGGACTAATGAAGTGGATAAATAAAAACAAAATGCAAATAATATGTTACTATCTCCAAAGTTATAATTTTGCCCTCAGACGCCAAGGGTTTCTTTGTTATGATCCAGCCAGTCTTCCCTTGAAGCAAGGTGCTCACATAAAGACCCCAGCCTTTGCAATGGACAGCATTTGCTTTCTCTTTCCTCTACACTGGCAGCTCTCTGGCTTGAGTAATATCTTCATCTTCAGTCATCGAACACCAGCTAGAACAAAGATTAGCACCTCTTTCCTCATAAAGTTCCCCCACTTTATGAGCATAACAACCATCTTTTCCTTTCATCAGCTAATTTCTCTGGGATCCTCTGCTGGCTATCAGATTGCTGCCATCTGCTTGAGCCATTCTGCCTGCAAGCAGAGTGCTTCCAGTTTCATAAGGTGGAAAGCTTTGGGTAGTGGGAACAAAAATGTCAAACTGGCTGCCCATGAGAGGCAAGGCCCAGCTAGTGCTGAAAGGGAGGTGATGAGGCATGCTGATTAGTCAGAAGGTAGGTTACAGTTGCTTCTGGTGACTGCATAGGCTCCCCAAGGGTCACCAACATGGTGATTTTTTCTGTCTAACTATTCTTTTAGGAGGACATGCCAACTAATGACCTCACATTTCCCTCAGAGCAAAAAACCAAAGGTCCTACACTATCTGCCTCCCTCACCCCCTTACCTCTCTGACCTTATCTCCTCCTTATTTCTCTCTTACTCACTCCTCATTAGCTACTGGTTTTCTTGCTGTTCCTCAAACACACCAGAAATGCTCCCACATCAGCAAAGGTCAGGCCATTCCCCAAGGAATCCACATGGCTCATTACCTCACTTCCTTCAGATATTTGCTCAAATGTTACTTTCCCAGTTACGTCTTTTTGACCATTCTACTTAATATTGAAACGCATCATCCCCACTAGTACCTTTTATCTTTTTCCACTTTATTTTTTATCACATTTGTCACCAATTGACATACTTTATATTAATTTATTTATTGTCTCTCTCCTTCTACTAGAATGTAGGCTCCATGAAGGCAGATAATATTTTTTGGTCACCATTCTATCCCCAGTACCTAAAATAGTGCCTGACATATAGTACATGATCAGTACATACTTGTTGAATGAATGGATAAGATTTAGATTTGAAAGACATTCAAATACCGACCTAATGCACCCTCTTGGTTTCATGTCAGAGGTGTGAGTTCAAATTGTGGCTCTATCATTCACTAGCTAATATGAATAAATTGTTATAATTTTTATGAATCTTTATTTTTCTCATATTGATATAGCAATTGTTATAATGACCAAATAAAAGCACACCTGGATATCATGAAACTCTAGAGAAATGATAGATTACATTCTTACATAAAACATCTATGCCCCTCCCTAACAAGAGATTACCCAACTCTAAGAAGCTCCAGGGGAAGGAGGGTACCTGTTTCTTCATACCCTTGCCAGCACTAAATATTATTAACTTTGTTGTTTTTATCAATATAAGAAGTCAAAAATTATATTTTCTTCTTTCAGTGTGCATGTTTTCAATTATACACATTATAGCATCTTTCCCAATGTTTACTGACCATTTAAATTATCTTTGTCATAAATCTTCTGTTCTTACTTTTTATCCATATATTTTGTTGTTGTGGGATTGATTGCCATTTTCTTATTAATGTATGAGTTTTTGGTAGACTATAAAAATTAGCTATTTATCTGGTATGCATATTAGCAAATATGCTCCCTTCCTTACCATTTCTATTTCCCTTGCTTGTCATTTGTATTTTTAACTTTGTTTCTAGATTGTTTCTTGTTATACAGAAGGAGGTTTTAAAATTATTATTTTACTGTGGTGAAATATATTCATTGTTTCTTTTATGGGTTTTGGATTTTGTCTTGCTAGAAAGGTCTTCGCCATTACAAGATTATAAATACGTTTACTAATGTTTCCTTAAGTAATTTTTTGACTTCTTATGTTCATATCTTTAATACACCTATGATTTATTTTGATGTGAGTAATGATGATTATTTTTGAATAGTTTTTTAAAACCATTGATCAAGTAAACACTCCACCACTAATCAGAAATGTAATCTTTATAGTATGCTAAATTTACAAAACTATATTTCAGGACTCTCTATTTTGTTATACTGACTTCTTTGTTTCTTTTTCAGTACCAAACTGGTTTAATATTTATAGCATATATATCTATATGATAGTGAGAGAGGGAGAATAGGATGGAGTCAGACCTACTTAATACACACACACACACACACACACACACACACACATATACATATATGTAATAAATGTGTAACTACCCATCTTACTGAATTAACTTATTGCTTTGAAGACGTTTTAGCAATTTATCATTATTGGGTGTACAACCATATATATCTGCAAAGCAAATAATAATTATTTTCTAATATTTTAATTTCATTTCTTTATCTTCTCTAATTACATTGGCTAGTACTTCAGAACACTATTAAATAACAGAGGTAGGTTGCATTCATGTCTTGCTCCACTACATTAAGGATAAAGCAAGCGCATATACGGTATGGATCCACGTATTTCCTTTTTTAGAAGCTAATAATGCATCTTGGAGTTTGTCAAACGTTTTTCTTTTTTTAAAAACTATTGAGACTTTGAGGCCTAGTTTGTCAAACGTTTTTCTTTTTTTAAAAACTATTGAGACTTTGAGGCCTTAATATGGTGTGTTTTATTAATATATTTCTTAATATTAAAACAACCTTGGCAGGTCACAGTGCTCACACCTGTAATTCCAGCATTTTGTGAGACTGAGGCTAGCAGATCACTCGAGCCCAGGAGTTTAAGAACAGCCTGGGCAACACGGCGAAACCCTGGCTCTACTAAGAATACAAAAAAAGAAAAATAGCTGAGTGTGGCCACTTGTGCCTATAGTCTCAGCTCCTTGGGGAAGGCTGAGGCAGGAGAGTAACCAGAACCCAGAGGCAGAGGTTGCAGTGAGCTGAGGTTGCCACAATGCACTGGGTGACAGGGTGAAACCCTGTTGCAAAAAAAATAATAAAAATAAAGTAAAATAAAAAGTCTTGTATATGTGGGAAGAACTCTACTTTGTCATAGTATAATTAATCCAGCAATACAAGTGTACACTCTTACTCACAATTACAAAATTAAACCTCTTTGAAAGTGAAAAACACAGGGACACAGGGAGGGGAGCATCACACACTGGGGTCTGTTAGGGGGAGCCAAGGGAGGGACAGTAGGGGGGTGGGGAGGTCAGGGAGGGATAACATGGGGAGAAATGCCAGATGTAGCTGATGGGGGGATGGAGGCAGCAAACCACATTGCCATGTGTGTACCTATGCAACACTCCTGCATGATCTGCATATGTACCCCAGAACCTAAAAGTACAATAAAAAAAAATTAAAACAATTAAATTAAATTAACCTTAAAAAAGTGAAAAATAGTTTATCTGGCAGCAAAACTTGATCTGACCTGATGCAAGATTACTTATCCTAATTACTATTACTCTGCATATGTTTTGCTACTGAAATATTAAAATGGTTGAATATATGATGTTTCTGAGGCTACAATGGCTGTTGTATAATAAACAATAAAGTTAGCAAGTTACAATTGTAAAATTCCAAACACTTTAACTTTTGAAACTCTTTGGCCCCCATGGTGGCATATAGGGGATTGCATACCTATATTACATGATGAAATTCAGGGGGAGAGACTGGAGGCAGAGGAACCCATCTTTAACCTGGATTATTAACGATGAGTACAAGTTTATATGAGAAAGCAAGAAACAGAATTCCTGGAAGAGGCATGAAAAGACTTAGTAAGTGATCAGAAGAGTGAGAAGTTCAGTATAGCTGGAAGGTAGGGTGTGTGGAGAGAATGAGTGGTGGGAGATGAGGTTAGACAGATAAGTTTGGACTGAACTATGAAAGCCCTTGCATGCTAAGAAGTGTGAACCAAGCTTTCTTTTGTCTAAGACAGTTCTATAATAATGGAGGGTGTGGAAGAAGATGGAGATAAGGATTGAGGCGGGGCAAAGACAGGGCTTAGAGCTTGGGGAAAAATAAAAAAAATAGTCTGTGAATACCTTAAAGACTAAAGGTGACACACTGCACCTTGAAAGGGGCAGATGGAATCTCCTCTTGGGGTATAGCCTTTTAAAAAGTCTAAATAGTCAAGACTAGAGTCCCAAAAGTAGATGCCAACCTAATGTTATTTACATGAAGCAACTCTACCTAACCTAACAGGGAAATGGAGGACATCATGGAAAACGATTAGGGCTGGGTAAGATTTTCAAGTAGCTGAAGTTTGAACAAACTACGGAAACACTATGCAGTGTAAGACAAAAATTGGTACACTTGAAGATACAGTGCAGTGGCACTGAAAAATCATGGATACAAAACTCTGTCATTTCACATTTCTCTGAGTCTGAGTTCTTTCATGCATAAAAAAATACATCATAAAAGTAATTTTATATGGTTGTTGTGAGAATTAAATATATATAAATGAGAAAAAATTTAATATTTTGTGTTTGCAATTATAAATGGGAAAAATACAGCTAGCCAAAATTTCATTACACTTGGTGGGCAGAATGATCTGTTTTAAAATATAGGCTCTATAATGTGCTTGAAATTCTCCTTGGTGGTACCTAGGGGTACTTGAAAAATAGGCAGTCATTTTCAAGATCAACTAAAATCAGTGATGAATTTTCACAAAATATAGAGAATATTGAAATATACTTTTTTTTTTTTTTTTTTTTTTTTTTTTCTTTTTTTTTTTCAGATAGAGTTTCGCTCTTGTTACCCAGGCTGGAGTGCAATGGTGTGATCTCGGCTCACCACAACCTCTGCCTCCTGGGTTCGGGCAATTCTCCTGCCTCAGCGTCCTGAGTAGCTGGGATTACAGGCACGCACCACCATGCCCAGCTAATTTTTTGTATTTTCTTTTTTTTTTAGTAGATGCGGGGTTTCACGATGTTGACCAGGATGGTCTCGATCTTTTGACCTCGTGATCCACCCGCCTTGGCCTCCCAAAGTGCTGGGATTAGAGGCGTGAGCCACCGCGCCCAGCCCACTTATGTTTTATATAAGCATATCTTAAGTAGTCTATATATGTATAAGTATATATTACCCATATTTATATAAGTATATAATGTTTTTATATTCATAGGAATGTCTTAAATATTCTGTATTCATGTCTTAACATATAGATGAAAAGAGGTACCTGAAATTCACTCTTATCTCCACCCCTACACATATGCATGCCATATTGGTTTAGCATTGTTCCAACAGGTCTGTAGATCTGAAATGCGACCTTCTCTACCAGACACAGCATTCTGTGGGACCTACTTCTGTATCCTCCCTCTGATTTTTCCTCTCTCTGGGCACAGCCCTGCTAGGCCAGTCTGCCTTCTCCAGCCTCCTTTGAATTCTGGTGACCATAGTGTTGTACTATTCACTACAGAATTCATCACCTTCTCTCCCTCTAACAAAGAGAAAGTTGACAATCTCTGAGGTATACAGTGTGTTGATTAAATTAAGATGAAGTGGTGATAGGCCAGGGACCTGCTGGTGCCAAGAGAGATGAACAGAAGGCTTCCCTGCAGTTCAAGCCACTCATCCATCAATCTATGTCCCTACTGTCAGTCTAATGAAGAAGAAATTATAGTAATTGAAACAGATACACAGATGAAACATATTCCATACAGCATGATAAGTGCATAGATGAATATAAGCACGGTGTAGTATGGGACCACATTTAAGGGAATTTAGCCCAGAGGGAGTGAGAGAAAGGAGAGGAGGGATCGTGAGTGAAAGTTTCAGGAAGGACATGGAGACCACTTAAACAATGACCAAAGTTATCAAGTTACAATGATTGGTTCAGTCTAGGATGAGGTAGGAGCATCTCAGGCATCTGGGCATCCTAAGCAAAGGCACAAATCAAATGGATATACTCAAGTTAAAAGTTGTGAGAAGATGAAATAAGAAGAGACCTAGAAGAAGGCAATATCTGGATGAAGGAGATACATGTAAAACACTTGAGAAAGAACAGAGAGAAGTGAGGAGACACCCAAACAGGGGAATGATGTAATCAGAGCTGTAGTGAACAGTAACCTGGGAGAAGTATAGTGCATACATTTGTGAGAGGTAAGTAGACAGCAAGGAGAGTAGTTAGGCATCAAGGTAAGAAACCATGTGGGCCTGAAGCAAGCCATAGCAGAAGAAGCTGAAGTACTTGTAGTTGTTTCCTGTACTATCTGAAGCCAACAATTTGGCTGATAGATTATACGGGCATTGGGTTGCTCAAACACTTATTGTGCCCATTGCATTTCAGATGTTATAGATATCATGTCAGGCAACTTTATAAGTCTACCTGTTCAGTTTTGTTTTTTTTTTTAATTTGGGTTCTTATATTACTCACCAGTCAAAGGTTTCTGGAACTTACCCCAGTACAGGAGTCAAATACCAATATTCCCTCAATCTCAGATGTTCCTTTCAGTGGAGTCACTTGTGCCTTCCACCAAGCTTGACTGCAAAACTGAATTAAAACAACTATATAAAGCTGGATTGTGTTGGCTCCAGAAAGATTCTAATGCATCTTGGGGTCTGCTCTTCTTGTTAAGCTCTGCTACCCATAACTACTCTGGGATTTTTTATTCCCTACTTGTTTTGACTTGCCATTATTTCCTGGTCACTCTTTGTTAGCTGTGGTAATTCAGTTTCTCAAATGGTCATGGGTTTTTGAGCCTGATTGATGCCACCCTTCTTTGGATTTGTCAATCTAGTCTAATTCTGAAGCTTTTGGCACTTTTTTCCTGCCCACTCCCATCATGCCTACTAGTAGACAAGGAAGATTGTTCATTTGGAGAAGCCTGGTAGAATTTCTCTCAGCAAATCTGAAGGCATTTATTTGGAACTTATGTTTTCTAAATTGCACTCAATAGAACACTAGCATTTTGGAAAGTGTCATACGGTATTCTATGAACAGAAGGTTCTGCAAGCAAATATGTTTGGAGAAGGCTGCTTTTATAGTCCTCCTGTGGTGACCGAGAACAACCAACACATGTTAATGGCTCTGAGGAACCTCTTAGTAAAGAAATGTTTCATGTTTATTTAACCCAGTTCTTCTAAGCTTACTGGAACAAGGAAACATTTCATTCCTCACAGAATACCTATGAAAATTGTATAGTATATTACAGTTTTGGAAATACCAGTTTTACATTTGGATCCCTTCAGCATCTTTTAAAACATCATAAGAAAATAGTATGGTAGAAAGAATGAAGGTCTGGATTGGCCTGGTTTCCAGCCCTTGTTCCTCAATCCACTTTTTGGCTTATACTTGCTTGACCTTGACCAATGTCCTCTACATCTCTTAGATTTTCCCCCAACCATAAAAGTAACAAAGAAATATTAACAATAGCAGAAATGTAATTATCATTTAATTGGGGCTCACTATATGTTAGGTAACTCTTGAGCTGTAAAACTTTATACAAATGTCATTTGTCATTACAGATAATGCAAATGGTTTTTATTTCTGGTTCCAATTCTTTCATCTCACGTTCTTCCCGTAGATAACCAAGGCTTTGTAGTAAATGATCTCAGTAATTTCATTTTTTAATCTGAGTAACAGAGTCAGACTTGAATGTTTCCAAGCCAATTGTTTTTACTTTCTGCCTTCTCTCTCATGTAGAGCCTTTTCACTTTTCTTCTCTGCCCACTTCCATTTGGAAACTTTGGGATTGCACAAGTGCTATTGCTTTTTTAGTTACCTCACCAGATCTGATATTTTATTGTAGCAGTATGTATTGAAATGGAATCTCTCCAGTTTTAAATTGCTTATACTGATAATAAAACAAGCTTTTACAGATAGCTTGAGCAACGGTATGAAGTGACTTTGGAATATATATTTTTAATTTTAGTTGTTTTCCAAAAACGTATATGGCACTTATTCTACACCAGACACTGTTCTAAATCCATTAAAAATATTAAGTCATTTAATCCTCATCACAAGCTTGTGCAGTAGATATCGTTATTATTCCAATTATAAGAGCTGACAAGACTGAGACAAGTTAATTAGCATGTTTATGTAAATAAAAAATGGCTGAGATAAGAACTGAACCCAGGAAATTATTGGCTTCTATAGCTATCTTCTCAATCACTATGCTATATTGCTTCCCAGAAGACTTTGTGATGCAGGGAACCTCTTACACAATCTATGAAGCCTGCTTTATATATCTCTCCATGACCCTTAAATCCTTCAGCAGCTGCACTCCTAAGGCTTTATGTGAGGCATATGGAAGGTTTCGAACTCAGATAAATCTGAGTTAGGAATCTGGCTCTGCCATCTACTATCTGTATATTGGATAAGTCATTTTACCTCTTTAGGCTCCACTTTTCTCATCTGTAAAATGGGGTACATAATGCTTACATTTCAAGTCTGTTGTAAAAAATTCAATAAGGTCATGTGTGGTTCAGTATAAGTTTTTAAACATTGATTCTTCACTCTACATGATGTTAGACTCATTGGTGGGGAAGATAATCAGTGGAGAGGAAATATTGATTTCCAGGCCTAACACCAGACTATTAAATCAGCATTTTAGGGGTAAACCCAAACTTATTTTTATTTTAAAAGTGTTTATGTGATCCTGACAAGCATTAGTTTTCAGCACTACTGATTTGATATATGTTGTGAAATTGATTCCAATTTTGTATCACTAACCATGGCTCATATCTTGAATTCACATTCAGATTATTATCATTTTCTGACCAAGTAAACCATTTGTAGAACTTCATGGTTTCTACTTTTGGTTGCTGTAATTTTGGAGGTAGTGATGGGGATGTGTGGGTCGTGATCAAATTAGAATTTTAGCAGGCAGGGGCTATAACCAGGAGAGGGCAACCACATGTATCTTCATTTCTACTTGGGATCCTCATTGCCCTAGGTTTCACCATAATATTCTCATCAGAACTGCACCCTAGTTCAGCTCCTCAATGGAGCATAAAACATTTTGTCCTCAGCTCATCAGGTGGGAGTTGGGAGGTATTACCACTATCTTCTAAGAGAGGAAGGCTGACGGTAAGAGAGGAGACTTACCAAAGTCACAGAGTAAGAAAATCGTAGCGGTGAAATTTGAGCCCAACTTTATATGACTACAAAAGTTTTGAGTTACTTCCACTTGTGGCATTGTACGTTTTCTTATTCATTTATTTATTTACTTTGAGACAGAGTCTCACTCTGTCGCCCAGGCTGAAGCACAGTGGTATAGTACAATCAGTCATAGCTTGCTGCAGCTTCAAATTCCTGGGCACACTTGACATTCCTTCACAGCTAAGTCTACAAGCAGGCACTACCATGCCCAGCTAAGTTTTTTTGTTTTTTGTATAGACAGGGTCTTACTGTGTTGCCCAAGCTTGTCTTGAACTGTTAGACTCAAGTGATCCTTCTGCCACAGCCTCCCAAAGGGATGGGATTACAGGTGTGAGCTACCATGTCTAGCCAGCACTGTACTATTTTTATAAACAAACACTAGGGAGGAAAACCTTCCTAGTCAACAAGGATTTATTAAGCATGTTGAACTTGGACTAAAAGATTTACCTAATTTTTAAAATTGTTATTATATTTTAAGTTCTGGGATACATGTGCAGAATGTGCAGGTTTGTTACATAGGTATACATGTGCCATGGTTGTTTGCTGCACCCATCAACCCATCATCTACCTTAGGTGTTTCTCCTAATGCTCTCCCTCCCCTAAACACCCACCCTCACACAGTCCCCAGTGTGTGATATTCCCCTTCCTGTGTTCATGTGTTCTCCTTGTTCAGCTCCCACTTATGAGTGAGAACATGTGGTGTTTGGTTTTCTGTTCCTGTGATAGTTTGCTGAGAATAATGGCTTCCAGCTACATCCATGTCCCTGCAAAGAACATTAACTCATCCTGTTTTATGACTGCATGGTATTCCACGGCATATATTTGCCACATTTTCTTTATCCAGTCTATAATTGATGGGCATTTGGGTTGGTTCCAAGTCTTTGTCATTGTGAACACTGCTGCAATAAACATACATATACATATGTCTTTATAGTAGAATCATTTATAATCCTTTGGGTATATACCCAGTAATGAGATTGCTGAGTCAAATGGTATTTCTGGTTCTAGATCCTTGAGGAATTTCCACACTGTCTTCCACAATAGTTGAACTAATTTACACTCCCACTAACAGTGTAAAAGTGCTCCTATTTCTCCACATCCTCTCCAGCATCTGTTGTTTCCTGACTTTTTAATGATTACCATTCTAACTGGCTCGAGATGTTATCTCATTGCTCTTTTGATTTGCATTTCTCTGATGACCAGTGATTATAAGCTTTTTTTCATATGTTTGTTGGCCACATAAATGTCTCCTTTTGAGAAGTGTCTGTTCATAACCTTCACCCACTTTTTGATAGGGTTGTTTGTTTTTTTTCCTTGTAAATTTGTTTAAGTTCTTTGTAGATTCTGGATATTAGCCCTTAGTCAGACGGATAGATTGCAAAATTTTTCTCCCTTTCTGTAAGTTGCCTGTTCACGCTGATGATAGTTTCTGTTGCTGTGTGGAAGCTCTTTAGTTTAATTAGATCCCATTTGTCAATTTTGGCTTTTGTTGCCATTGCTTTTGGTGTTTTAGTCCTGAAGTCTTTGCCTTGCCTATGTCCTGAATGGTATTGCCTAGGTTTTTTTTTTTTTTTTCCCCATAGGGTTTTTATGGTTTTAGGTCTTATGTTTAAGTTTTTAATTCATCTTTATTTAACTTTTGTTTAAGGTGTAAAGAAGGGGTCCAGTTTCAGTTTTCTGCATATGGTTAGCCAGTTTTACCAACACCATTTATTAAACAGGGACTCCTTTCCCTGCTGCTTGTTTTTGCCAGATTTATCAAAGATCAGACAGTTGTAGATGTGTGACGTTGTTTCTGAGGCCTCTGTTCTGTTTGCATTGGTTTATACAGCTGTTTTTAGTACCGGTACCATGCTGTTTTGGTTACTGTAGCCTTATAGTATAGTTTGAAGAGGTAGCATGATACCTCTTCGTTCTTTTTGCTTAGTATTGTCTTGGCTATACGGGTTTTTTAAGGTTCCATGTGAAATTTAAAATAATTTCTTTGAATTCTGTGAAGAAATCAGAGGTAGATTGATGGAGGTAGCATTAAATCTATAAATTACTTTAGGCACTATGGCCATTTTCATGATAATTGATTCTTCCTATCCACGAGCATGTTTTTAATACTCACAAAAATCTCATAAGGTAGGTATTCTCATTATGTTTCTCTAACAGGTAAGGAAACTAAGACTATAATTTTGTTTTTTCCAATCATGACGATTTACTTGTAGACATGACTATTAAGAAGTAATGACTTCATTTGTTTATTTATTTTGTTTGTTTGTTTGTTTGTTTGATTGATTTTTGAGACAGAGTCTTGTTCTGTCACCAGGCACCAGGCTGGAGTGCAGTGGCGCAATCTCCACTCACTGCAACCTCCTCCTCCCGGGTTCAAGCAATTCTCCTGCCTCAGCCTCCAAAGCAGCTGGGACTATAGACGCAGGCCACCACGCCCATCTAATTTTTTATATTTTAGTAGAGACGGAGCTTCACTATGTTGGCCAGGATGGTCTTGATTGCTTGACCTTGTGATCCACCCACCTCGGCCTCCCAAAGTGCTGGGATTACAGGCATGAGCCACTATGCCTGGCCACCTCATTTGTTTTATTAGTCATAAACTAATCAAGGGGTTGGAAGTATTCTCAAGGGAAAATCTCACCTTGTCTCTCCCCTGCTTACAACTTTTCAGTGATTCAATATTGCCCTTAGGATGAAGACTATATTCCTTAGTGTGGTTTGCAATGCTTTTCAATATTTGGCCCCTAATTCATTGCTTCTTTCTCTTGTTTTCACATTAAAATATCTTAGCCTGAATGAACTATTTGTAGTTCACCCAGTATTCTCCTTACCTTAATGCTTTTGTAGATGCTGCTTCTGTTTCTTGGGATGCTGTTTCCAATGTTCTAATAAGTGACCACTTTTACCAGTTCCACAATGTCTCAAATTCATTCATTCATTTGAAAAATAGTTACTGAATACCTACTATGTGTCAGACTCTAGGGATACAATGGTGAACTAGAGAGAAACATCTTTCACTGAGCTCACATTCTGTATTTGATGGCACATACCTCTAAAATATTTAAAAATTAAATATACAGTATGTTAGAAATGCATACTATATATTAAATAAATAGCAGAAATTGTGCATATGGGTATAGCTGCTACTTTAGATAAAGTAGTTAGGATAAGCCGTACTTGATAAAATGACATTTTTGTAAACAAATGAAGAAATCAGGGTAAAAAATTCTTAAAGCTGTGTGAGTAAGGAGCATTTCAGGTAGAGGGAACAGCCAAGTGCAAAAGTCTTAATGCAACTAGTGTGTTAGAGGAACAGCTAGGATCTAATGTGTAAGAATGGTAGGGGATGAACTTAAAGCAACAGGCAGCTAAGGTGAAGCAGGGCTATGTATGACAGCCTAAGGATTTGAGCTTTTACTCTGTGTAAGGTGATAAATCATTTCAGGATTTAAAGCAGAGAACTAACATGATCTCATAGTTTAATAAGATTCTTCTGGTTGCTGCATTGAGAATTGACTTGCTGGTTGATTAAGGTAGAAAAGAGGAAACCAGACAGGAGTCACAGGATCCAGGTGATAACAGTGGTGGCAGTAAGAAGTGGTCAGATTAGATATTACCTCTTCCAGAAAGCATGAAGACTTTTGTGACTCCCAAGGCTGGAGTAGATGCTCCCCAACACTGGCTTCCAATAGGCACCTATCTTATTTTTCTCAAATCATCAGGTCTATAAGGTCTGTCTCTTCATTCAAGTACATCCTCTATTAAGTGAGATCCTTAGGGTCAGTGACAGGGATATTAACATTTTTTTTTACATAGATTCTTACTCTGTCGCCCAGGTTGGAGAACAGCGGTACATGGCTTACTGCAGGCTTAACTTCCTAGGCTCAAAAGATCCTCCCACTTCAGTGTCCTGAGTAGCTAGAACTATAGGCGTATGTGTCACCTTGCCTAGCTAATTTGTGTAGTTTTTGTAGAGACAGGGTTTTGCTATCTTGGCCAGGCTGGTCTTGAGCTCCTGGACTCAAGCAATCCTCCCACCTCTACCTCCCAAAGTGCTGGGATTATAGGTGGGAGCCACCACGCCCAGTCTGGATTTTATTAACTTTTTGTTCACTTATCACTAATGTCTCTTCAGTAAGTAACATATGCTGTGACTCAGAAAAGTATTCAGTAAGTATTATTAAATGACTAAATTAACATTCAAAATAAGTAGTAGAGTCAGAAGCAATTTAAAAGGGTGGAATGTAGGTAAAATCTACTTTCCATCATCATTGACTGAGAGTACAGAGCCCACAACAGCCATCCTACCAGCCTCTGTAGCAATAGCAATGGTTCTGGGCCCTATTTCACCCGTGTCCCTCCATTCTGACACCCAGTCCTTTATAGGATTAAACTCTCATTATTTTAAACCCATCTTTAATGCTTTCTTTGTTTTGGTGACATCCTTGATCCTGCCAATGCTTAGAGTTAATTGCTCCTCTACTCCAGCATGTGCCCATAGCGCTTGGTTTAAGCTTTGTTTGATAGTACTTGTATGTATGCCCAACATGTAGTATGCAGTACGTGTCTGCCTCCTATACTGGGCTGTGGACTTTTTCAAGGAAGAAATTCTTTTTCTGGCTTTTGTCTAACCTTACATACTTGGGTACCCCTTCAAAAATATTCTGTGGTCTTATAAAAAAAATAACAGATGCTGGTGAGAATTCAAAGAAGGGGTAGGTAATGTCTGTACACTGTTAGTCAAAATGTAAATTTGTACAGCCACTATGAAATATGGTAGAGAAGTTCCTCAAAAAACTAAAAATAGAAATACCATATGATCCAGCAATCCCACTGCTGGGTATATACCCTGGAAGAGAGGAAATCAGTATATTGAAGAGATATCTGCAATCCCATGTTTGTTGCAGCACTGTTCACAGTATTCAAGATTTGGAAGCAACTTAAATATCTGTTAACAGATGAATGAATAAAGAAAATATTGTACTTACATAGAATGGTGTACTATTCAGCTGTAAAAAATGAGATTCTGTCATTGGCATCAACATGGATGAAACTGCACGTCATGTTTATTACAACACTATTCACAATAACAAAAATATGGAATCATCCTAGGTGTTTATCAATGGATGAAGGGATGTTAACAATGTGGTATATACAATGGAATATTATTCAGCCATAAAAAGAATGAGATCCTGTCACTTTCAACTTCAGGGATGGAATTTCAAATCATTGTGTTATATGAAATAAGCCAGTAACAGAAAGACAAATATTTTATATTCTTACTCACATGTGGGAGCTAAAATAATTGATCCTATGGGGGTAGGGAGTAGAATGATGATTACTCGAATCTGTGAAGGGTAGGGTGGGGGTGTGATAAAGGGAGGTTGATTAATGGATACAAAAAATACAGTTAGAGGAAGTAAGTTCTTGTGTTTCATAGCACAATAGAGTGACTATAGCTAAAAGAATTTATTGTTTATTTCAAAAAAGCTGGGAGAGTAGATTGGAAGATTTGAAATGCTCCTGTCACAAAGAAATGCTAAATGTTTGAGGTGATGCATGTCCCAATTACCTTAATCTGATCATTAAACCTTGTATGTATGTATCAAAATATGACATCCATAGGTATGTACAACTACTATGTATGAATAAAAAATGACCCTGTGGTCATGATTTGGGCACCATATTTCTCTATTAAAGAATTCCAGTGTATATTAATATATTAAAGGATCTGAAAGTACAGTTTTTAAATAAGCTTTTCATTGAAGTATGACACACATACAAAAGGTACACAAACCATGAGAGGGTAGCTTTAAAAATGTTCATTTAACTACACAAACTCATGTAATCAGCACCTATATCAAAAAATAAAACATTATCAGCATTCTGGAAGCCCTCTTCAAGCACCCTTTCAGTCATAACTCCTATACCTCTCCAAAGGTAACCACTATCTCAGCTTCTCTCACTATAGATTAGTTTTGTCTGTTTTGTAACTTTTTACAAATGGAATTATACAGTTTGTACTTTTTGGTGTCTGGCCTCATTGACATTCACAGTCACATTTTGTGTGTGAGAGTCATCCATGTTATTGTGCATAGCAGTACTTGTTCATCTTCATTGTTATGTAGTTATTTCTTTGAATGAAAATACTGTAATTTATTTAACCATTATACCTGTATATATTTTGAATTTAATAAGAAATTTTCAAATATTAATACATTTTCTCCTACCAACAACTAAGCAAGGTAACCTCATTTTAGAATTGAGGAATCACAGAGTGGTTAAGCAACTTGCCTAAGGCAACATAACAGAATGTAGAAGAAAACCTGTTTAATCTTGGCTGGATGCTTGTTAAACCTGAATTTCAAAAACTTACCTGAGCAAAGAAATTTGTTGGTTTGCATGACACCAATCAGGTCTATGTAACAAAGTTTTGAAAATGTTGAACTCAGTGGTAAGGCCCTTTCTGTTCTAATGATTGCTAAGAGTGACAGCTAAACTGGAGGACTCAGACCTTACTATGGTCCTGGAGCTACCAAAACTGCCTTGGGATATCTACCATAACTGCCTTGTGATTTTGGGCAACTCACTCCCCCTCTCTCAGCCACAGTGTTTTCATCTAAGCAGAAACAATTAAATGAGACTTAAGGGCCCTTATATTCTAGGACTCAGAGCATGTAACTGGGAATCACCATTAGGAATGAAAGAAAGCAGGTAAGCAATTTGGACTTGGAAGGAATATTAACATTATCATGAATGAGAAATCACCCTTAGTCTTTGATTAACTTTACCTACCCCATCCCCAACCTATCTCAAATTAGCTTACGTTTGTGAATAAAAACTGATAAGGATAAGGGAAGCAATTAGATAAATATTCATAAGTCAGCCACTTAATAATACCTAACTTGCTTTTGTTAAATCATTTGTTCTTTTCTACACAATAGAGATAATAATTTCACAGACCAACTAGAAAATGTAGTCTCTCAGTGTGTGGCCTTGTGGCCATCTAAAACTTAGGATTTCTTTCCTTAAAGGAAGAAGTGGGAAATGAAAATGTACAACCAATATATTCTGCCACAGTCCACTCTCTCCGACTACTCCAATACACTTCTTCATTCACATGGAACATACTCACCTCCTCTCCAAAAAAGATAACTCAAAAGTTCATCCAGTTACTGCATTCCTATCAAAGTCCAGGGTCTCTAAGTAACTTGTAGTCATCCCTATCAACTCCAAATATGACTCTCGATGACTCAGTGATCTCTAAACTAGATGATACTTTATCTGTCCTTCATCTACCTGCTAAAACAATGGGGAAATAGGAACTAACTAACCACAGTAAAATTTTTCTTTCATGAAAAGAAAGCATAGAAATGTATGACAGACATTAGTCCATAATGATAGGTGAATCTTGCTGGGCAGGAACTGCAAAAACTCTTCTGGAAGTGGTGTTACTTCTTTGGTTAGACACAGTTTCTCTTCTTTGAAAAAAATTACTTTGTACACTATTTTTCATCACCCCGACTTTGCCCTCTGCAGGGTTTTTCTTTGCCTTTGAATCTCCATGCCCACATTTTTAATGACTGAAATAGCACTAGAAGCTTGGTCTTCTGTTTTGTTCCAATGCATGTTCTGTGTACCATGTTTCACTACATCAGGCCTTTGAGTCTGAGAAGAGTGGAAGCAACAATCACAGAAGGAGAGCATAGAGGAGATAAGTTTCTAGGTGGCCAGTGAAATATTTAAAAGTGGAGTGAGAATCTTGGACTCAATGCCTACTAAGCTTAGGGTACCCTAAGGATCTGTGATTGTGACAGATTACATAGAGTGGGGTCAAGGATATCTTGTGACAGCGGTAAGAGGTGCCTATACTCCTGCATAATGATTGGTGTATACCACAAAACTGACTATATTAGTCCCCTGTTTTAAAATATCTTCTGTTGATCTTCAGGATAAATTTTGTGTTTCTTGGTCTGTTATTAAAGACTCATAATAATTTGGCTCTCTCATTTTTCTATCTCTTAAAAGCTTCCTTCACATTTGACTATGGTATCCTATGTTTCAGTCATACTTTACTATTCAGCCTTCTCCAAGCATGTCATGGCTTTGCACATCTATGCTTTCTACCTAAAATATCCTTTCCAACCTTATATTTCTAGTAAACTCTTACTGTCTCACTAGTGCCAGCTCAAATGTCAATCCTGAAAAATCTTCCACTGCTTTTCAATTCTGATTTAGGCTCTCCTATCTTCAAATCTTGATGGGAGTACGTTTTGTAAATATCTGCTTACCTATCTATCTTTTCCAAAGAATGTAAGCCTCTTGTTTTCAGGAACTGGCTCTTATGCTTTACCGTATTCCCCATGCATGGCAGGTGCTCGGAATATGCTTGAGGAAGGAAAGAAGAAAGAAAGGAAAGAAGAAGATAGGAAATAAGGTAGAAAGAAGGAAAGAAGGAAGGGAGGGAGAGAGGAAGAAAGGGAGGGATGGAGGGAGGGAAGTGGGAAACATTTTAGAAGAAAATATGAACTCGTTTTGAAATGCCATATATTAACCATGGGACTTTGGACACTACTTAACCTTAGGATGACTGAATTCTAGTCAGCTCTGACCTTTCCTGAATATAGAGCACACCATTTCTCTCTTAGGGCTTTGGTTTACTCATATATAAAATGGGAAATAGGAAAACAAGATAGTGCCAGAGATCCTTTGTTATAATTTGATGCTTCTTTATTTCAATAAACACTTGGTTAATGCTTTCTCTATGTAAAGTACTGGATTAGGTATGAGGGTACATGAGTGAATCATGCATTTTTTCTGTCCTGGAGATTGTGCGTCAGTTTCCCCATCTGTAAAATAAAGCTTAGACAAATTACATATAAAAGTTTGTTCAGCTTGAAGAGTACTATATCACTATGCATGTGGATTGATCTAACATATGCTCTTAGGTGGATCATTGCCCTCTCTGACATGAGTTTCCTAATTTGTAAAATTTGATGGTTGAACAAGATGGTCTTTAATGGCCCAGATTTCTGTTATTCTTTGTACTAAAGTTCAGATTGTAGATGTATATCTATAATCCCTTGTGCCTAGTCTTCCTGAGCATCCTTGACTTTCAGTGTTGAGGTCCATTGTGGATGGACATGAGGTTGAAGAAAAGGTTCCAGGGCTCAGGAACAGCCACATAGCAGCCCACACTGGCTGCTTTAATTCCACTCTTCCACTTGCCTATGTGTCCTCAAGTAGTACTAGCTATAGCTGGGCCCCCTTTTTACAGCCTAGCCAGGTCCTCTCAGAGAGGGCAGAAATGTCTAGGCAGCTGTGCCCAGCCTTTCTGGAGGCCAGTAAAAGTTGTAAAGTTCTAAATGAGTACTCAGCTACAAATAGCAGAATTAATTAATAAGGAAGTGGATGGATCAAAGGAAGTTTGTTCTTCCTGATTATGTCTATTCTTTCGCTCTCTTTCTCTCATATATGAGAAATAGACATTTATTTTTGTGATATATATGAGATATATATGTGATATACAGCTATTATATATAATATGTATAGATATTTCATCTCATATGTATGAGATGCATATATCTCATATAAATATATATATATGAGAGAGAATATATATATATACACTTAGAAAAAATGCCAGATTGAGGAATAGTAACTGAGAGATCACCCTATTTGTCAGCCAACTGCCTACTTCTCCTGGAACATGGCACAGTTTTGGTGGGGCTCTCTTCTTGCTCTAGTACTCCGTGATGCATAACTAGCCTGGTATTAACTATGGACAAGGGCTCCTGAATGGATTATTATCTAGAAGGCCCTATTCCAATCACCTGCCAAGGAAACTGAGACTCCAGCAACCATGAGCAAGGTGAACAGGGAAGTATCAAGGGGACAGGTGAGCTGAGCTGACCTAAACCAGATGGAATTGACCTGGGCAGGCACTGGCTGATAGTACAAACCCAATCAGAACAGCAAGAAACCATGGAGCCCCAGCACCATAGCATAACCCAGCTTAAAGTGGCTACAGTGAACACTGAGAAGAACATGTGGTGCAGGAACAATGGACTGTGAACCAAACAGAAATGTGTTAAAAATATATCTTTGGCCATACTCAACCTGTGTGAATTTGAGCAAGTCATTTCATCTCTTTGAGTCTCAGTTTGGAATTTCATTTTGTTTTTACCAGAAAGGGTGGTATGAATAACAGAGTTTTAACCAAAAAGCCCAGTATAAATTAAGAATAGGGATCTTCAAACTTTTCTAAGGCACCAAATAGTAAATATTTTAAATGTTATTAGGCATATACTCTGTAGCAACTACTCAATTCTGCCCTTGTAGTATGAAATAAGTCACAGAGAATATGTAAATAAATCCACATGACTATGTTCCAACATAACCTTATTTACAAAAACAGGCAGTTGGTTATATTTGGTGCATAGGCCATAGTTTGGAAATCTCTGATCAAAAAGGTAAATGGCTTCCAAAACAAACAAGCAAATAATTAAACTAGTTTCACTGTAGTATTAATACAGCTATTATTTATCAGAAGAGAGAAGGTGACATTCTTCTCTATTCTTTACTTCTCAGTAGGTGTTTCAAATTTGTCCTCATTCTTCAAGTGACATGAAAAAACTACAGTGGGTACAGAGAAGAGGCAACAGCACAGGTTCCATGTGGAGTCATTGAATGAACTGGAGCTTGGGCTTCACAACAGGGTAGATCCACCAGAAGACAGCATATATGTGAACCCAAGGAATACAGCTCCTAACAATAGGTAGAAGCCACAAAGAGACAGAGTTCACTCAGCACAAGGAGAACATTTTTAAGTGAGCTGCCTACACATACGCTCCTGTAACGAAGTATGCAAGCAGAGCTTGAAAGACTGGTTGAGAAAGATGCATAGAATAAATATGGTAGGAATTGGATGAGCTGACTTTGGGAGTTTTGTTAAGTCCTGAGATTCTGTTTTGGCTCCCCTTGCCTACTAGACAAAAATCATGGAACTACTTCATGAAGTTGATTTTGTTAATTTATGTAATACCTCCCAAGCATGATTTGGAACTGGGCACTAGGCAAAGTTACCATGGCACATAGTGCAAATTCAAGGCCCCCAAGCTAATAGCAAGATCATGAACTCATCATTTATAATTTTATAGTGAATTACACTAAAACCCAGAAGTTCCTACAGAACTTGAAAGTGGTAGATTTACCAGAAATATAGAAATTTCTAAGCTGGAAGCAAGGCCTTAGCTCTCTCCTCCACAGGTTAAGTTCAAGAGAGGTAGGCCACAGCTAATATCAGCCTCATTTGAACTGATCCTATGCAAGCTGGGGCAATAGATGATACTATACACCTGGAAAAGAACCAATTTAATAGAAGTAGTAGAAAATCAGCAACATGTGTTCTTATTTCTAACAATTCACTCCAGGGCAGCAGCCCCTGGAAGCACAATAGGACAAACCTCTCTAGGGGAGGAATTAATCTTCAGTTTCCTAAAAGATTCCAGCTTAGTTCAACCTCAGCAACAGGTCCTTCAGTTTACCAGTCTGTCTGAATTTCATTGTACCCATATATTTCTAGAAAGTGGCATAGGGATGAAGGACTGAACAGTCCTCTGAGATTCAAACATCACAGCCACCTAATTTCATACCTTGAATTTGTTATTGCCTCCTAGAAATATAATATCATAAATTGAGTAGGTAAGGTCTGTAAGCTGTTCCTAAAGCCATTAAGATGGCTCACTCCTTTGAAAGCCTCATTCATTCTCTCTGTACCATTCTCCCAAATCTCTGACAGAGGCAGCATGGTGGAGAATGTAGGCTTTAGAATCAGACACACTTGGCTTGAAGTTCTGACCCAACTACTTGTTGGCTATATGATTTGCTTTCTGAGCCTTCACTTTCTCCCCTGTAAAATATGAGTAATGTTATCTAATGCATAGACTTATTGTAATTATTTTAATACTACATCCAAAAGCCTAGCATAGTGCCTGGCATATAGTACAAAATTTAATCAGTGATTGTTCTTATTATTGAAAAGTGCATGCTTTCTGCAGTCAGTCCTTTGGCTTTTAGTCCCAACATTGGCATTTACTGGCTGTATAACCTTCAGTGAGTCAGGTCATTAATTAGGAGCTCAAATTCCTAATTAAGATACTAACAGTACTTAAATTATAGGTTGTAGGTGGGAAATAAATGAGCTAAATACATCTAATACAACTCACATAGTCTGGAACATAGTAGATGTTTAATCCATGGGGATTTCTATGTCAATTGTTATGAAGTCTTATTCAGTCCCTTACTCACTAATTGGCCCTCAGGGATTTTCACAGACAGATAGGTAGAGAGAATGCATCCCCCCTACTCTCAGTTGCTAGTCTGATGCTCTACTGGACTAAGCCTGGTCACAATGAAGTTAAGCTGTCCCAGGGACATCTGGGAGACAGGAAAGACCGGCAACCTGAGGAATTCCACTGGCCAAAGTGTGGCTCCTTCCTTGACACATATATTATGTACTAATTATTTATCATTTTGCCCTTTGCATACTCCTCCTAAAACTAACAACTGGCAAAAGTCACAGGATCCTGGGAGAGGGCACCAGATAGAGGGAATATTGTTAAGGGATATAGTCACAGAATCCTGGGGAATTGAGAGGGGGTGGAGGATATGGGTAAGTTGGTAAGGTGTTGTACCACTGATCTATTAAGGAGCATTTAACTGGGTATAAGCATCTGACTAGGAGTTAAGAATTTTGATTTCAGACTTGGTGTGCCACTAACTCACTCCATAACCCTGGACAAGTCTCTTTCCACCTTTGCCTGTATAATGATTTCTTTGGCTCAGGATTCTTCTGGCTCTGACATTCTAAGAATCTGAAAAAGAGATGGACTCATAGGAAAACAACTTAAAATAGGAGCATCTGATGTTGGTTACTTCCAGAGAAACTTTTGGAAGGTATCTGACATTCCAGTAAGCACAGGAATATTTTATATGATTCTGGGGGCAGGGGAGATAGACTTAAAAATGCTCTTGAAAATACTGGGATCCATAACTCAGAGTGATGAAAGCATTTCAGTTTGAGAAAGATAGAAGTCTGATAAGGATTCTGGGAAATGTAGGGCTGTCCAGGCCTAGCCCCAGATGAGGAGGAGTGAGGCTGAGCCAGGAATTGGCAAGATGCCCCTGCATCATTCTGGGACAGTGTTTTGTGAAAGTAATTTGGGCTTTTTCCCAAAAATGGTTCCTGAACTTAATTTAACCCCACGACATTAGGATTTAAACCTAAGAAGCTTCACGTCCTAGCTGTGTGATCTTAGGCTTTGGTGAGAAGCTCTCTGAGAACTCTGAGTTGAAGGAAGTGAGATTGTCATCTTGAAACTAGTGGTTCTTCAATGAAAGAAATACAGACAAATAGACAAGGTGTAATCATTGAGTCCTGGGGCACTTTACCATTAAGAGGTTGTGGCAACTAGAAGGAACCAGCAAAAGAAACAGAGCAAATGGCGAAGCAAGCAGGAACAAGATCAAGAGTGCCTAGTGTCCTGTAAACCAAAGAAAAGTGTGCTCAGGGAAGAGGAAGTGATCCACTGCAGGTCAATAAGCAGGAAGGAACCAATTACATGGAGAACTGCGGGGAGGTTAGAAAAGAGTGTTTCCAGACCTAAGTTAAACATCTTCTAGTAAAGCCCTTTCATTATGTTTAGAGTCAACATATATTAGCTGTGTGAGCATGAGATACTGCTAACATTTGAAAATGAAAATATGATCTTATTTGGAAAACAAAAAGTAGTTCTTAAACCTTCTCAATCACAAACCCCTTTGGGAGTTGGGCAAAAGCTACGGTCCTACTTCCTAAAAAAAAAATGTTGATTCACAAAAAAATATGCGTACAGTTTCATCATGTACTGCTATTTAAATATCCTGCTTTAAAAAGCAATAGAATAACTGAATGTGTGTATATACCTGACACTGTCTCCATTAGAAAGGGGCATAGAATTTGAAATGGAGAGTGTTTGTGCGGGAAGGGAATTATCTGCTACAAAAACAAAGAAAAGACATAGACTCCAATATGCGCATCGAATGGGGAAAGGCTTCACGGTCCCAAGAAAGTCATATAATATAATATAATTTTAAAAACTATTCTAATTTTGTCCTCAGCTGCTTCAGAAACTTTTCATAAATTTATCTAATTTTCCTAGCTTTGATACCATATTCAGTGTGCAAACTTGTGACTATAAAGTACCCATTCAGCATTTCAAGGTGGTATGTCCAGAGACTTTCAGAAATTCCCAAATCTGAGGACATTACTAATTGGGCTATAAGTGTACAGTAGACAACTAGACTCACTCACTATTGTGTGATATATACCCACACCCTAGTCATTCTGTCTACATTATTTAATTCCTAGACACTATTTTTCTTTTTCTTTTCTTTTTTCTTTTTTTTTTTTTTTTTGAGACGGAGTTTCACTGCTGTTACCCAGGCTGGAGTGCAATGGCACGATCTTGGCTCACTGCAACCTCCGCCTCCTGGGTTCAGGCAATTCTCCTGCCTCAGACTCCCGAGTAGCCAGGATTACAGGCATGCACCACCATGCCCAGCTAATTTTTGTATTTTTAGTAGAGATGGGGTTTCACCATGTTGAGCAGGATGGTCTTGATCTCTTGACCTCGTGATCCACCCACCTCGGCCTCCCAAAGTTCTGGGATTACAGGCTTGAGCCACCGCGCCCGGCCCCTACACACTATTTTTCAATGACACAACTTCATCCCCATCACCACTCTGTAATGCGGAATTTAATATTCCTGTTTTAAAAGTTGCTACTTTTTCAGCTGTGATTATTTACAGAGCACTTTAATATCCCTTGATTTCAATTTAACTTCATACCAGTCTTAAAATCAGTATAAATATTATGTGTTGTGATCTGTGTAGGCTCCTCCTCAGTCTGCAGTGTAGATCACAAAGTGACGGCTTTCATCATGTGTGAGTCTGGGTGTTTCTCCTGTTTGCTTCTAAGCACACAGAAACAGAGAAAGACTGGGATCCATTCAAAGCCATCTTTCAACCCCTTAGATCTTCTCTTGGAGGCTAGGATTCTTCTCACAAGTTTTTCATAGAATCACAAATGGAAGGGCTTCAGGGATTATACCCCAAGGATCATTATCCCAGATTGCATATCAAAACCTCCTGAGGATGGGATAATGGATGGGAACTGGCCAGTCCCTCCCTCCCACCCTGCCATAAACACAGCCAGTTCAGGAAGTTTATTTTTGCCATAGACTTTACCAGGGCAGCCAGAAAGAACTAACAAGAGGGACCTTGACACAAAAAACATTCAGCCTGGAAAATACTATCCAAGAACCACAGGCAGGAATTTCTTACAAAACAAGGGCCCAGCAGCCAGGGCAGCCTTTTTGTTGCTGAAGCTTCCTGTTTCTGAGACTTTCTTCCTCCTAAGAGAGACACCAAATAACTTTGCTTGAGAAAACACATTGTGACACATTAGGCAGCATCAGCAGAAACCAAACTGAAGCTCAGCAGTACCAAAATATCACTGCAAATTTAAAAATTAAGCTGTCCTTAAAACCACATACACAAAATTAGGTCAGGATCTGTTTGTTAAATTTAACCAGGATGACTGTCTGCTAAAACAAAAGATTCAAATAGGACCAAGAGACCCCTAAAATAATAGTCAAAAATGTCTAAGATAGGATACAAAAATCACCTGTCATACTGATAAGGGAGTAGGCAGGATAGTGCTAGGTAGAGAAGGGCAGGGTCTCTGGTGAAGACTCCACTCTTGGGCTTGTGCCCATGGACCTAAGTGAGGACAGACATTCCTGTTTTTGTGCCCAAATGTTGCATTTTCCCAGGTCACTCTGGCCGACCGCACTACCCATCCTGTGCCTATAAAAACCCTGAGAGCATAGCAGACATACATACAAGTGACTGGACATCGAGAGGAACACACTGGCAGAAGAACACACCAAAAGACTCCAGCAGGCCATTGAAACAGACTGATATGACATGGGTATCAAGGGGCATCCAGCAGAGGGCAGTTGGAGGAGAGCCCAGCTGTTGAGTGGTCTGACTCTAGGCAGACCACCTTCCCACTCCATCCCCCTTCCGGATTCCCATCCATCTGCTGAGCGCTACTTCCACCACTCAATAAAAACTTGCACTCCTTTGCCAAGCCCACATGTGATTCAACTTTCCCAGTACACTAGTACAAGAACACCAGAATACAGAAAGCCCTCTTCCCTTTTAATAAAGCAGAGAGTCTAATTGAACTGATTAACATAAGCCGCCTATGGCTGGCTAAGCTGAAAGAGCACCCTGGGGTTTCTGGAGCTGTAAACACTCAACCCTAGACACTGCCAAGAAGTCAGAGCCCATACTTCCCGTGACCTGTCCATCTGTATGCTCCTCCTAAAGGTTTGAGCAGCAAGGCACCAAAGAAGCCATTCACATCCCTGTTGCATTCCCTGCAAGGGAGATAAGGGAAAACTCCTCCCATTTCAATAACACAACACAACCAAGAAAATAAAAACTTAAATGAGAAAATATAGCCAACTAATTCTAACACAAAAATGACTCAGATGTTGAAATACTCTGACAAAGATTGTAAAGTGTCCATCATAAAAGAATGCTTCAGCATCTTTCCCACTTTATCCTGTGGGGATTTAGTGCTATAAATTTCCCTCTAAACACTACTTTAGCTGTGTCCCAAAGATTCTGGTACATTGTGTCTTTGCTCTCATTGGTTTCAAAGAATTTATTTATTTCTGCCTTAATTTCGTTATTTACCCAGTAGTCATTAAGGAGCAGGTTGTTCAGTTTCCACGTAGTTGTGTGGTTTTGAGTGAGTTTCTTAATCTTGAGTTCTAATTTGATTGCATTGTAGTCTGAGAGAGTGTTTGTTATGATTTCTATTCTTTTGCATTTTCTGATGAGTGTTATACTTCCAGTTATGTGGTCAGTTTTATCATAAGTACAATGTGGTGCTGAGAAGAATGTATATTCTGTTGATTGGAGGTGAAGAGTTCTGCAGATATCTATTAGGTTTGCTCGATTCAGAGCTGGGTTGAAGTTCTGAATATCCTTATTAATTTTCTGTCTCATGGATCTGTCTAATATTGACAGTGGGGTGTTAAAGTCTCCCACTATTGTCATGTGGGAGTCTAAGTCTCTTTGTAGGTCTCTAAGAACTTGATTTATGAATCGTGCTCCTCTATTGGTTACACAAATATTTAGTACAGTTAGCTCTTCTTGTTGCATTGATCCCCTTACCACTATGTAATTCCCTTCTTTGTCTTTTTTTAACATTGCTGGCTTAAAGTCTGGTTTATTCAAAGATGAGGATTTGAATCCCTGCTTTTTTTTCTTCTTCTTTTTCTTTACTTTCCAATTCCTTAGGAAATATTCCTCCATCTCTTTATTTTGAGTCTTTGCACATGAGATGCTTCTCCTGAATACAACACAAAGATGGGACTTCACTCTCTCCAATTTGCCAGGCTGTGTCTTATAATTGGGGCATTTAGCCCATTTACATTTATTTATTTATTTGTAATTTTTTTAAAATTTTTATTGCATTATAGGTTTTGGGGTACAAGTGCAGAGTGTGCAAGATAGTGGCATAGGTACACACACGGCAGTGTGCTTTGCTGCTTTCCTCCCCTTCACCCACACTTGGCATTTATCCCCAGGCTATCCCTCCCCAGCCCCCCCACTGTCCCTCCCCCCTTCCCCCCAATAGACCCCAGTGTGTAGTAGACCCCCTCCCTGTGTCCATATGTTCTCATTTTTCTCACCCGCCTATCAGTGAGAATATGCGGTATTTCTTTTTCTGTTCTGGTGTCAGTTTGCTGAGAATGATGTTCTCCAAATTTATCCATGTCCTTACAAAGGACACACACTCATCATTTTTGATTGCTGCATAATATTCCATGGTGTATATGTGCCACATTTTCCCAGTCCAGTCTATCATCAATGGGCATTTGGGTTGGTTCCAGATCTTTGCTATTGTAAACAGTGCTGCAATGAACATCCGTGTGCATGTGTCCTTACAGTAGAATGATTTATAGTCCTTTGGATATATACCCAGTAATGGGATTGCTGGGTCAAATGGAATTTCTGTTTCTAGGTCCTTGAGGAATCGCCACACTGTGTTGCACAATGGGTGAACTAATTTACACTCCCTCCAACAGTGTAAAAGTGTTCCTATTTCTCCACATCCTCTTCAGCATCTGCTGTCTCCAGATTTTTTTTTTTAATTTTTATTGCATTATATGTTTTGGGGTATATGTGCAGAACGTGCAAGATAGTTGCATAGGTACACACATGGCAGTGTGTTTTGCTGCCTTCCTCGCCTTCACCCACACTTGGCATTTATCCCCAGGCTATCATTACCCCCAATAGACCCCAGTGTGTAGTAGATCCCCTCTCTGTGTCCACGTGTTCTCATTTTTCTCACCCACCTATGAGTGAGTATATGCAGTATTTCTTTTTTGTTCTTGTGTCAGTTTGCTGAGAATGATGTTCTCCAGATTCATCCATGTCCTTACAAAGGACACAAACTCATCATTTTTGATTGCTGCATAATATTCCATGGTGTATATGTGCCACATGTTCCCAGTCCACTCTATCATCGATGGGCATTTGGGTTGGTTCCAGTTCTTTGCTACTGTAAACAGTGCTGCAATGAACATTCGTGTGCATGTGTCCTTATAGTAGAACGATTTATAGTCCTTTGGATATATATACCCAGTAATGGGATTGCTGGGTCAAATGGAATTTCTATTTCTAGGTCCTTGAGGAATCGCCACACTGTCTTCCACAATGGTTGAACTAATTTACACTCACACCAACAGTGTAAGAGTGTTCCTATTTCTCCACATCCTCTCCAGCATCTGCTGTCTCCACATTTTTTAATGATCGCCATTGTATCTGGCATGAGATGGTATCTCAATGTGGTTTTGATTTGCATTTCTCTAATGACCAATGACAATGAGCATTTTTTCATGTGTTTGTTGGCCTCATGTATGTCTTCTTTTGTAAAGTGTCTGTTCATATCCTTTGCCCATTTTTGAATGGGCTTGTTTGATTTTTCCTGTAAATCTGTTTGAGTTCTTTGTAAATTCTGGATATCAGCCCTTTGTCAGATGCATAAACTGCAAGGATTTTTTCCCATTCTGATGGTTGCCGATTCACTCTAGTGACTGTTTCTTTTGCCGTGCAGAAGCTGTGGAGTTTGATTAGGTCCCATTTGTCTATTTTGGCTTTTGTTGCCAATGCTTTTGGTGTTTTGGTCATGAAGTCCTTGCCTACTCCTATGTCCTGAATGGTTTTGCCTAGATTTTCTTCTAGGGTTTTTATGCTGCCAGGTCTTATGTTTAAGTCTTTAATCCATCTGGAGTTAATTTTAGTGTAAGGTGTCAGGAAGGGGTCCAGTTTCTGCTTTCTGCACATGGCTAGCCAGTTTTCCCAACACCATTTATTAAACAGGGAATCCTTTTCCCATTGCTTGTTTTTGTCTGGTTTATCAAAGATTATATGGTTGTAGATATGTTTTGTTGCCTCCGATGCCTCTGTTCTGTTCCATTGGTCTATATCTCTGTTATGATACCAGTAACATGATGTTTTGATTACTGTAGCCTTGTAGTATAGTGTGAAGTCTGGTAGTGTGACGCCTCCCGCTGTGTTCTTTTGGCTTAGAATTGACTTGGTTATGCCGGCTCTCTTTTGGTTCCAGATGAAGTTCATGGTGGTTTTTTCCAGTTCTGTGAGGAAATTCAATGGTAGTTTGATGGGGATAGCATTGATTGTGTAAATTACTTTGGGCAGTATAGCCATTTTCACGATATTGATTCTTCCTAACCATGAACATGGAATGTTTCTCCATCTGTTTGTGTCCTCTCTTATTTCATTGACCAGTGGTTTGTAGTTTTCCTTGAAGAGGTTCCTTACGTTCCTTGTGAGTTGTATTCCTAGATACTTTATTTTCTTTGCAGCAATTGTGAATGGCAGTTCGTTCTTGATTTGGTTCTCTTTTAGTCTGTTATTGGTGTATAGGAATGCTTGTGATTTTTGCACATTGATTTTATATCCTGAGACTTTACTGAAGTTGCTTATCAGTTGCAGGAGCTTTTGGGCTGAGGTGATGGGGTCTTCTAGGTATGTTATCATGTCGTCTGCAAATAGAGACAATTTGGCTTCCACCTTTCCTATTTGAATACCCTTTATTTCTTTTTCTTGCCTGATTGCTCTGGCTAGAACTTCCAGTACTATGTTGAATAGGAGTGGTGAGAGAGGGCATCCTTGTCTAGTGCCGGATTTCAAAGGGAATGCTTCCAGTTTTTGCCCATTCAGTATGATATTGGCTGTTGGTTTGTCGTAAATAGCTTTTATTACTTTGATATATGTTCCATCAATACCAGGTTTATTGAGGGTTTTTAGCACAAAGGGCTGTTGAATTTTTTCAAATGCCTTCACTGCGTCGATTGAGATAATCATATGATTTTTGTTTTTGCTTCTGTTTATGTGGTGAATTACATTTATAGACTTGCGTATGTTGAACCAGCCTTGCATCCCTGGGATGAATCCTACTTGGTCATGACGGATAAGTTTTTTAATGTGCTGTTGCAATCGGTTTGCCAGTATTTTATTGAAGATTTTTGCATCTATGTTCATCATGGATATTGGCCTGAACTTTTATTTTCTTGTTGAGTCTCTGTCAGGTTTTGGTATCAGGATGATGTTGGTCTCATAAAATGATTTGGGAAGGGTTCCCTCTTTTTGAATTATTTGCAATAGTTTCAAAAGGAATGGTAGTAGATCCCCTTTGTGTGTCTGGTAGAATTCAGCTGTGAACCCATCTGAGCCTGTGCTTTTTTTGTGTGGTAGGCTCTTAATTGCTGCCTCAACTTCAGACCTTGTTATTTGTCTATTCAAAGTTTTGGCTTCCTCCTGGTTTAGGCTTGGGAGGACACAGGCATCCAGGAATTTATCCATTTCTTCCTGGTTTACTAGTTTATGTGCATAGAGTTGTTTGTTGTATTCTCTGAAGATGGTTTGAATTTCTGTGGAATCTGTGGTGATTTCCCCTTTATCATTTTTTATTGCATCTATTTGGTTGGTCTCTCTTTTCTTTTTTATCAGTCTGGCTAGTGGTCTGTCTATTATGCTGATGTTTTTGAAAAACCAGCTCTTGGATTTATTGATTTTTTGAAGGGTTTTTCTTGTCTCTATCTCCTTCAGTTCTGCTCTGATCTTAGTTATTTCTTGTCTTCGGCTAGGTTTTGAGCTTTTTTGATCTTGCTTCTCTAGCTCTTTGAATTTTGACGATAGGGTGTCCATTTTGAATCTCTCCACTCTTCTCATGTGGGCACTTATTGCTATATATTTTCCTCTACAGACTGCTTTAAATGTGTCCCAGAGATTCTGGTATGTTGTGTCTTCGTTCTCATTGGTTTCGAAGAACTTATTTATTTCTGCCTTCATTTCATTGTTTATCCAATCAACATTCAAGAGCTACTTGTTCAGTTTCCATGAAGTCATGTGGTTCTGAGTTATTTTCTGAATTCTGAGTTCCAACTTGATTTCACTATGGTCTGAGAGACTGTTTGTTATGATTTCAGTTGTTTTGCATTTGCTGAGTAGTGCTTTACTTCCAATTATGTGGTCAATTTTGGAGTAGGTGTGATGTGGTGCTGAGAAGAATGTATATTCTGTGGATTTGGGATGGAGAGTTCTGTAAATATCTATCAGGTTTGCTTGTTCCAGGTCTGAGTTCAAGCCCTGGATATCCTCGTTAATTTTCTGTCTGGTTGATCTGTCTGATATTGACAGTGGAATGTTAAAGTCCCCCACTATTATTGTGTGGAAGTCTAAGTCTCTTTGTAAGTCATTAAGAACTTGCCTTATATATCTGGATGCTCCTGCGTTGGGTCCACATATATTTAGAATCATTATCTCTTCTTGTTTTATCGATCCTTTTACCATTATGTAATGTCCTTCTTTGTCTCCTTTTATTTTTGTTACTTTAAAGTCTATTTTATCAGAGACGAGAATTGCAACTCCTGCTTTTTTTTTTTTTTTTGCTGTCCCTGTGCTTGGTAAATCTTCCTCCATCCCTTTATTTTGAGCCTTTGTGTATCCTTGCCAGTGAGGTGGGTTTCCTGAATACAGCACACCGACGGGTTTTGGCTTTTTATCCAATTTGCCAGTCTGTGTCTTTTGATTGGTTCATTTAGCCCATTTACATTTAGGGTTAATATTGTTATGTGTGAATTTGATACTGTCATTTTGATGCTAGCTGGCTGTTTTGCCCTTTGGTTCATGTAGATTCTTCATTTTGTTGATGCTCTTTAGCGTTTGGTATGCTTTTAGGATGGCTGGTACTGGTTGTTTCTTTCTATCTGTAGTGCCTCTTTCAGGAGCTCTTTTAAAGCAGGCCTAGTGGTGACAAAATCTCTGAGTACTTGCTTGTTCACGAAGGATTTTATTTTTCCTTCACTGATGAAGCTCAGTTTGGCTGGATATGAAATTCTGAGTTGAAAGTTCTTTTCTTTAAGGATGTTGAATATTGGCCCCCACTCTCTTCTGGCTTGCAGAGTCTCTGCTGATAGATCTGCTGTGAGCCTGATGGGCTTCCCTTTGTGGGTGACCCGACCTTTCTCTCTGGCTGCCCTTAGTATTTTCTCCTTCATTTCAACCCTGGTGAATCTGACGATTATGTCCCTTGGGGTTGGTCTTCTTGCAGAGTATCTTTGTGGTGTTCTCTGTATTTCCTGGAGTTGAGTATTGACCTGTCTTGCTAGGTTGGGGAAATTTTCCTGGATAATATCTTGAAGAGTGTTTTCCAGCTTGGATTCATTCTCTTCATCACATTCTGGTACACCTATCAAACGTAGGTTGGGTCTCTTCACATAGTCCCACATTTCTCGGAGATTTTGTTCATTCCTTTTTGCGCTTTTTTCTTTGATCTTGGCTTCTCGTTTTATTTCATTGAGTTGATCTTCAACTTCTAATATTCTTTCTTCTGCTTGGTCAATTCGGCTGTTGAAACTTGTGCATGCTTCGCAAAGTTCTCGTGTTGTGTTTTTCAGCTCCTTCAATTCATTCATATTCCTCTCTAAGTTGTCCATTCTTGTTGTCATTTCCTCAAATCTTTTTTCAAATCTTTTTTTCAAGGTTCTTAGTTTCTTTGCACTCATTTAGAACATGTTCTTTTAGCTCACTGAAATTTCTCATTATCCACTTTCTGAAGTCTGATTCCGTCATTTCATCACACTCATTCTCCGTCCAGCTTTGTTCCCTTTCTGATGCGGAGTTTTGGTCCTTTGTAGGAGGTGAAGTGTTTTGGTTTCGGGTGTTTTCCTCCTTTTTGCACTATTTTCTTCCCATCTTTATGGATTTATCCACCTGTCGTCTTAGTAGTTGCTGATTTTTCAATTTGGTCTCTGTGTGGACACCCAGATTGTTGATGATGAAGTATTTCTGTTACTTAGTTTTCCTTCTAATGGTCTAGCCCCTCTGCTGTATGAGTGCTGAGGTCCACTCCAAGCCCTGCTTGTCTGGGTTACACCTGTAGGAGCTGCAGAACAGTGAGGGATGCTACCAGTGTCTTCTTCTGCTATCTTTGTTTCAGAATGATGCCTGCCAAATGTCAGTCTGATTAGTCCTTTTTTGGGGTGATGACTCTTTGGATATACAGGGGTCAGGGAGCTGCTTGAGAAGACAGTCTGTGCTTTATAGGAGTTCCAGTGCTGAGCTGTGAGCTCTGTTTTTCATTCAGCATTATTGGGAGGATGTGTTTATGTCTGCTGCAACAGAACTCATAAACCCTCCCTGTTTTTTTCACCCTTAGATGCTCTGTCTCAGGGAGTTGGGGCTTTCTTTATGCATATCTGTTGCACTGTCCTGCCCTGCTAGGATGCAGTCTATTCACTATTTTCCTGCCAGGGCTCCGCCCTGCTAGCGCGGGTCCACCCTGTTGCTGTGGGGCTCTGTTCTGCTGTGGCTTGCTCCGCCCTGCTGTGGCTTGCTCCGCCCTGCTGTGGCTTGCTCCGCCCTGCTGGCAGAGTCTTTCTGTTATGGCAAGTTGCCTGGCCACAGCAGGCTGTGTCAGCCCTGGGTGGTACTTCCGTAGCGGGGGATTGCTTCAGTAGTGGCGGATGCCCCTCCCACACTGTGCTGCACCGTCCTAGATGCCGGCAGCAAAACTCTCAGCCCTGAGCGCCTCCAATTGCTGCCCTGCTTGTCCCCGTCAGGGTGGGACCCGCCGAGCCTGATCACCCAGCTCCCTGCCTCAGAGTCTGTCCTCTCTCTCTCTCTCTCTCTTCGTCTCCCCAAGCTGAATGGTTGACTCTCTCACTGGCGCCCCAGTAGCCTGCTGATGGTGCACTGGGATCTGTGTGATCTCCCATGCCAATGCCCACTGCACTGGCTTAGATCATGTTTCCCAGGAATCTTCTGGTCTGGCTCATTGTCGAAGTCCCATTCAATCAGATGGACATGCCAATCTGCCCTTCTAAATCTCAGATTGCCGGTTTAACAGGGCACCCAGACCAGTGAGTTTTTTGCCCAGTGCCACTGTGCTGTAGAACCGGCCGAAGCAGCTGCCTGAGCAGGTTGTGCTAGCGTCCCGTGTCTCTCCCACACCTGGGACTTTCAACGTTCTATGGGCAAAAAAGATCTGTCCGAGAATGTGGCTGGGACTCAACCTCTGCACCTTCACTGAGAGCTGCAATCCGGAGTCGCCTCTACGACACCATCTTGGAAGTCGCCCATTTACATTTAAGGTTAATATAGTTATGTGTGAATTTAATCCTGTCATTATGATGCTAGCTGATTATTTTGCTTGTGCGTTGATGCAGTTTATTCATAGTGTTTATGGTCTTTACAATTTGGTATGTTTTTGCAGTGGCTTGTACCTCTTTTTTTTCCATGTTTAGTGCTTCCTTTAGGAGCTCTTGTAAGGCAGGACTGGTGGTGGCAAAATCTCTTAGCATTTGCTTGTCTGTAACAAATTTTATTTTTCCTTTGCTTATGAAGCTTAGTTTGCCTGGATATAAAATTCTGAGTTGAAAATAATTTTATTTAAGAATATGGACTATTGCCTTCCACTTTCATCTGGCTGGTAGAGTTTCTGTTGAGAGATCAACATTAGCCTGATGGACTTCCCTTAGTGGGCAACCCGACCCTTCTCTCTGCCTGCACTTAACATTTTTTCCTTCATTTCAATCTTGGTGATTCTGAGAATTATGTGTTTTGGGGTTGCTCTTCTCAAGGAGTATCTTTGTGATGTTCTCCATATTTCTGGAATTTGAATGTTGGCCTCCCTTGCTAGGTTGGGAAAATTCTCCTGAATAATACTCTGAAGAGTATTTTCCAACTTGGCTCCATTCTTCCCATCACTTTCAGGTACACCAATAAAATGTGGGTAGGTTTCACACAGTCTCATATTTCTTGGAGGCTTTGTTCATTCCTTTTTATTATTTTTCTCCAATATTGTCTTTAGGGTTTATTTCATTAAGTTTATCTTCAATTTCTCATATAATTTCTTCTGTTTGATTGATTTGGCTATTGATACATGTGTATTCTTCACAAAGTTCTTATGCTGTGTTTTTCAGCTCCATCACGTCATTTATGTTCTTCTGTAAAGTGGTTATTCTAGTTAGCAAATTTGTCTAACCTTTTTCCAAGGTTCTTAGTTTTCTTGAAGTGGGTTAGAACATGCTTCTTTAGCTTGGAGGAGTTTGTTATTACACACCTTCTGAAGCCTACATCTGTCAATTCATCAAGCTCATTCTCCATCCAGTTTTGTTTCCTTGCTGGTAAGGAGTTGTAATACTTTGGAGGAGAGAAGGCATTCTGATTTTCAGAATTTTCAGCCTTTTTGTGCTTCTTTTTTTTTAATCTTCATGGATTTATCTACCTTTGGTCTTTGATGTTGGTGACCTTTTGATGGGGTTTTATGTTGACATTCTTTTTGTTGATGTTAATGGTATTCTTTTCTATTTGTTAGTTTTTTTTCTAACAATTAGTCCCCTCTGCTGCAGGTCTGCTGGAGTTTGCTAAAGGTCCACTCCAGACTCTTTGCCTGGGTATCACCAGTGGAGGGTGCAGAAGAGCAAAGATTGCTGCCTGTTCCTTCCTCTGGAAGCTTTGTCTCAGAAGGGGCCATCAGATGCCAGCCAGAGCTCTCCTGTATTATATGTCAGTCGACCTCTGCTGGGAGATGTCTCTCACTCACAAGGCTAAGGGGTCAGGGACCCACTTGAGGAGGCAGTCTGGCCTTTAGCAGAGTTTGAGCCCTGTGCTGGTATATCTGCTGCTCTCTTCAGAGATGGCAGGCAGGAATGTATAAGTCTGCTGAAGCTGTACTCACAGCCACCCCTTCCCGACAATGACAATATAGAATATCTCAATATAGATATAAGAAAAAATAAAAGACTTATGTTTAAGAACCAAATAAAAATTAAAGAACTAAATGAAAATAATAAAAGAAGTAAACGCTTGCTGAATTGGCTTAATAGTGAGTTCAATTTGACAAAGTATTCAAGTGAACTTGAGAAAATATGAAATGAAAGAACCTAATCTGAAAAACAGAGAGAAAATAGACTGGAAAAGAATAAAAAGAACCAAAGAGATCTTTGAAACAATAATGAAAGATACAACATTTTTATCACTGGAGTACTATAAAGAGAAGAAACAGAGAATGAGTCTAAAAGAGTATTACAAAAAATAGTGGCTGAAAACCTCCCAAATTTGACTAAAGGAGAAAACTTACAGATGTAAGATGATGAGGAACCCAAGCAGGAGAAACCCAAAGAAATTCCTGAGAAAATACCTTATAATTAATGTCTGAAGGCTGAATATAAAGAAAAATAAAATTTTGAAAGCAGCCAGAGAGAAGTAAAGCATTACTTATCAGGGAAAGGGCAATTTGAATAGCAGAAGATTTCTCATCTGAAATTATGAAGGCAAGAAACAAAAGACCTAATATTTTTCAAGTAATGAAAGAAGGTAAAAACAACTATCAACTGTGAATTCTACCTTTTATGAAACTATACTTCAGGAATAAGAGTAAAATAAAGATATACTCAGACAAATAAAAACAAAAATAATTTGACACTACAAGACCTACTCTTAAAAATTAGTTAAAGGAAGTTCTTTAAACATAATGGAAATAATTTTTAAAAAGGAATGCTAGAGCATCAGGAAAGAAGAAACAACTCAGAAAAAGCACACAGAACAAACAAAAGATTATTCTTCACTTTGTTAGTTTTTAACTCATAACTGATGATTGAAATAAAAATTAAACTATTATCTGGTTATGATAATAGTGGGAGAGGCAAAGAGAAATGGTAAATTTCTATGGAAGACTTCTATACTTCACTTAAAGTGGTAAACTGTTAATATACTGTTTAATATCAGTAGACTGATAAGATATATAGTAATACATAGAGCGACCACTGCCAAAAATATACAAATCATTACAGTAAAAAAAATCACACTATAAACCAACTAATATAGAATTCTGAAATTATTCAAATAACCCTCAGAAAATCAAGAAAAAATTAAGAGGGAAATAAGAAATAGAGAAAACAAAGGTGGAAGCATAAAAAGACAGACTTACTCTTAAATACATAAATAATTACCTTAAATGTAAACGTTCTAAATATAGCAGTCAAAAAACAAAAACTGGCAGAGTGTCAAGAGCAAAAACTAACTATATGCTATTTACTGAAAACACACTTGAAAACAAAGACATAGGTGAGTTGAGTATAAAAAGATAAAATAAGATATGCCAAATAGACATAAATCATAAGAAAAACTAAGTGGCTTAATTAATATCTGACAATATTTGGTAATAGTTTTTCTTCAGAGAAAATAAGATTACTAGAAACAAAAATGGACATTATACAATAATAAAAGAGATAACACGATTAATCATGAGGCAGACATGACAATCATCAATGTGTGCAACATCTGATGGAGCAGAAAGAAAAAATAGAAAAATCTACAATTATAGTTGGTAAATTAAAGACTTCTCTCAGCAAGTGGTAGAACTGCTAGACAAAAAATAAATTTAAGGACATAGATCTGAACAACACAATCAACCAACGGTATATTACTAAGCTATTTAAATCAATCCACTCAACAACAGAAAAATATACCTTTTATAAATCTCCTATGAAACATTCACAGAGATAGACCACATCTTGCACCATAAAACAAACCTTTAAGATTCAAAAGAATTGAGATTATACAAAATTTTTCTGACCATTCTGAAATCAGAAGCCAATCATAATCCTGAAAGATACAATTTTGAATGCCATAATCCCAAATGTTAAAATCTAAAAAGGTCAAAATTCCAAATATCTAAAATTCTACATACATAGTTTTAAAAAAATATATAAAAATTTTTTGACGATATTATTTATATTTTAAAGGGGGATTTATTTGAGAAACATATAAAACACAACATAACACTTTATGGGCCACTTTACACTAAAAATAGGCAATAATAACATTCTTTTGCAAGCATAAACACTCAGTTATACTAACAAAAGTCACATGGGCATAACAGATGTGAGCAGATGAACCACATTAATAAAGAAATAAGCCAAAAAGGAAAATGCATCAATACATATTACCGTGGTTAGTAATGGTGTACACCCAGCTTTTTAACTGCAGTTTTCTAAGATATTATGATGATCAACCTAAGTATTTTGCTGAGATTGATTGAAAAACAGGGTTGATTAGCACTGCATATGCAGTCACCCAAAGAGCTGACATCTCCAGAAACTTTGTCTTTTACAAATGTAGACAGACAACAACAGCATCTCTTCATTTACTGAGAAAGTGTTAACACTTTCATATGCATGCACAATGCTTACATACAAAGTCAATATTGTGATAAGGCACTTTTAAGGAGTCAAATTTGCAAAAATAAAATGCATGAAAAGAATTAGAACTCTAAAGGCATATATACAATTTATACCTCTAGTGTTAGAAATGATGTAAAGGTAAATGACACAGTGTAATAAATTATATAAAAAAAGAATGCTGACAATTTAAAATAGTGGGGAAAATAACTAAAGAATAGAAAAAAAACTAAAAAAACTGAGAAGAAAATTTGACATGAAAAAGTGTATTACAGAAATAAATGATGGGCAATTGCACAAAGAAAATTTGTAAGAGCTGACCAGCTTTCACAAGCATTGACTATATTTTGAAGTCTTGCACCATAATAAAGAGGTGTTTCTTTTTTGAGATGTCACTCTCCTTGAATAATATATTCACATTTTTTTTTGTGAATGCACATCTCTTTTTGAAATTCTTCTGATTTGATAATACACCAACATGAGTATTTCCTATTATTTTTTTCTGTCTTCTGTGCCATGCTTCTATGTTGTTTTTGGTACATGGAAATCCATTCTGCATGCACTGATGTACACACAACAAATTTGGTGGAAATGATAGTTGTAATCAAACAGAAATACTTGCTTGTCTCCTTGTCTTACCATGCACATAATTATTTTTTCAACCAGCCAGTAACTTCACTTGTTTCTTCAGACAAATTTGGCTTTAATTCATTAAAAGCTACTGGAACATCATCATCTGAAAAAAATACCAACTTAGGCAAACAGTACATTTTTGAACTGATGTTCTAGTCACTGCCATATTACATGACCAATCCACTTATATAATTTTCCATGAAATGCAAATAAAAACAATAACAAGGTAATGGTGCCCAATATGATACAATTAACATGATGTAATTATCCTGCATACAACAAAAAGTGCACTAATCTCCAGAATTCGCCTTTCAAAATTTCAGTATTCAGAAATTTAATTTTTCATAATTGTATTTTTTTTTTAGAATTTTGTATACAAATTCTGATCTTTCTGTATTATCAATATTTGGGATTGTAGATTTCTGGATTGTATTTTGAAATATGATCAAACAATATTAAATTAAACTAGATGCACCTAATGTAGTGCTGAGAGGGAAATGTATAATACTAAATGCTTATATTAGAAATAAGATAAAGTATCAAAATGGTATTCTAAGTTCCTGACTCAAGAAACTAAAACAAAAAAGGAAAACAAGTAGAAGAAACAAAATAATAAAGAACAGTAACCCATAAAATTAAAGTTAGGAAAATAATGAAAGAAATCAATGATATAAAAAATTGTTTCTTTAAAAAAAAATTAATAAACACGAGAGAAGATTAAATCAATATTGAGAATGAAACAGAAAATATCACTAGAGATTATGTAGTCATAAAAATCATAATAAGAGAATGCAATGAATAATGTAATACTCATAAATTTGATAGCTTATAATAAATAAACCAATACTTTAAAAATCACAAACTATCAGACTTCTACTAAGAAGAAATGAGCATTCTCAATAACCCTATAATTATTTAAGAGGTTGAATCACCAATTTTTCACTTTGTCCTCCAGAAAATAAAAGAGAGAGGAAGAAATTTAAACTCATTTTGTGAGGTTAGTATTATCTGAATACCAAAACCAGACAAGTAAAAACAAATAAAACCACATAGCAGTATCTCTCGTAAATGTAGACAGAAAAGTGCACATTTAAATATTAGCAAACCTCATTCAACAATGTGACCAAGTGAGATTCATTCCTGATATGCAATGCTCATTCAGAGTTTGAAAATAAATCAGTGGTCTGGGCTTGGTGGCTCATGCCTGTAATCACAGCACTTTGGGAGGCTGAGGCAGGTGGATCACGAGGTCAGGCATTTGAGACCAGCCTGGTCAGCATTGTGAAACCCCATCTCTACTAAAAATACAAAAACTAGCTGGGCATCATAATGCTCACTCTCCAGCCACTCTGGAGACTGAGGCAGGGGAATCACTTGAACCCCAGAGGCAGAGGTTACAGTGAGCCGAGATCGTCCCATTACACTCTAGCCTAGGTGACAGAGTAAGACTTTATCTCAAAGGAAAAAAAATGAATCAGTGTAATCCACTATATAAACAGACCAAAAGAAAATTAAAATTTTTAATTTTAATTAAGAAAATTAAGAAAAATATGATAATACTAATTAATAGAGAAAAGGCATTTGATAAAATTCAACATCCAGTCATGATTAAAGGAAAAAAAATACTTTCAACAAGTTAAGGATAGGAATAGTTAGAACTTGACGGTGCAGCTCCAAAATCCTACAGCTAACATAACTGATCACGAAAGACTGAATGCCTTTTCCTACAATTAGGAACAAGGCAAGAGTTCTGCTCTTATCAGTCATTAAACATAGTAATTGATATTCTGGCCACTGCAATAAGGCAAGGAAAACAAATAAAAGGGATATGGATTGGAAAGGGAAAAATAAAACTGTCTTTATTTATAGATGACATAGTTGTTTTCTAAAAAAAATCTATGAATCTACAGAACAACTTCTAAAAATAGTAAGTGACTTCAGGGAGGTCTCAGGATACTAGACGAACACATGGATATTAGATACATTTCTATATACTAAGAATGATAATGAGGAAACCTTAAAGTATTCACATTCACTCCAATAAAACTAACTAGTTAGATATGAACTTAACGAAATGCGTACAGAATATGTATGCTGAAAATTACAAAAGTCTGAAAAAATCAACATAAATGGAGAGAAGGATACCATGTGGATGAGTTGGATAACTCAATATCTTAAAGATGTCAGTTATCTCTAAATTGATCTATAGATATAATGCAAGTCCTACTGAAATTTTAGAGAAGTGGAGCAAAATGGGGGAATAGAAGCCTACACCATTTATCTCCTTCACAAGAACGCTACATTTTAACAACTATCTGCATTCAAAAAAGTACTGTCACAAGAACCAAAAATCAGGTGAGCAATCATAGTACATGGTTTTAATGTCATATTGCTGAAAGAGGCATTGAAGAGGGTAGGAAAGATAGTCTTGAATTGCTGAAACCATCCCTCTGCTCTGTGACACTGTTTACAATAGCTAAGATAGGAAGCAGCCTAAGTGTCCAACCACCTGCCCTGGCTGTGGCCACATGGCACAAAGAGAGAATCTGTTCACTTGGAAGAGGGAAAGTGAAGAGACTGGGGGACTTTACATTGATCTCAGTGCTTCCCTGTCACAGTGGAGAGCAAAGCCATGCAGGCTTCAGTCAGAATCTACCCATTGAAGGAACCTTGGATCAGCCCTAGTCAGAAAAGATTTGCCCATTCCAGTGGTTGGAACTTGAGCTTCTCAGCAAACCTCACCTTCATGGACCATAGTGCTCTGGAGTTCTAGGTAAACTTGACAGGCAGTCTAGGACACAAGGACCATAATCCCTACACAACTTCTAGTGCTGGGATGGGTCCAGAAGCAGTAAACTAGGGTGGCATGTGACCCAGGGAGATACCAGTTAAGTGGCTAAAGGAGTGCTTGTGCTACTCCTCTCAAAGCCCTATGCAGTACAGCTCACAGCAATAAGTGTCTTCTTCATTCTGCTTAAGAAAAAGAGCAAAGAGTAAAGAGGACTTCATTTTGCCTCTTGGGTACCAACTCAGCCTAAGTAGGACAGGGCACTGGGCAGTCAAAAGGCCCCATTCCAGGCTCTAACTCACCTGAAAAAAAAAAAACGGAGATATGTGACCTTACAGATGGATAATTCAAAATACCTGCATTGAGAAAACTCAAAAAAAAATGAAAGATAATCTAATAAAATAATTCAGAATTTTATCAGATAAATTTAACAGAGACTGAAATAACTAAATAAAATCAAGCAGAAATTCTAGAGTTGAATAATGCAATTGACACACTAAAGCATGCATCAGTCTTTTCACACAGAATTGATCAAGAAGAAGAATGTGTGAGCTTGAAAACACACAATCCAAGAAGACTAAAGAAAAACCCCATAAAAATAGAATAAAGCATGTCTGCAAGATTTAGAAAATAGTCCCCAAAGGGCGAATCTAAGAGTTATTGGCCTTAAAGAGGAGGTAGAGAGAAAAGACAGGGTTGGAAAGTTTATTCAAATGAATAACATTAGATAACTTTCCAAGCCTAGACAAAGATATCAATAGTTAAGTACAAGAAGTTTATATATAGCACACCAAGCAGATTTAACCCAAAGAAGACTACCTCAAGGCATTTAGTAATCAAATTCCCAAAGGTCAAGGATAAAGAAAGTATCCTAAAAAGTAGCAAGAGAAACAAAAGAAATAACATACAATGACGCTCCAATACATCCAGTAGTGGACTTTTCAGTGAAAACCACACGGACCAGAAGAGAATGACATGACATATTTAAAGTGCTAAAGGAAAAAAAAAGCTTGTATTCTTTAATAATATATCCAGTAAAAATATCATTTGAGTATAGAGGAGAACTAAAGATTTGCCCAGACAAATAAAAGGTGAAGAATTTCATCAACACTAAACCTTTGCTACAAGAAATGCTAAAGAAAGTTATTTAATATGAAAGAAAAAGATGTTATTGAGCAAGAATGAACTATCAGAAGGTACAAAACTCAGTGGTAATAGTAAGCACACAGAATGTTATAACACTGTAATTGCGGTACATAAACTAGTGTATCTTTTTGAAGGTTTTTACTTTTTTAACTTTTGTGGGTACACACTATGTGTATATATTTATGAGGTACATAAAATATTTTATACAGGTATGTAATGTGAAATAAGCACATCTTGGATAATGGAATATCCAAATCCTCAAGCATTTATCCTTTGTGTTACAATCAATCCAATTACACACTTTAGGTTATTTCTAAATGTACAATTAATTTATTATTGACTATAGTCATTCTGTTGGGCTACAAAATAGTTCTTATTCATTCTTTCTCACTACTTTTGTCACCATTAACCATGTCCACCTCCCTCAAGTTATCCACTGCGCTTTCCAGCCTCTGGTAAACCTTTCTTCTGGGATTTACGTCCATGTGTTAAATTGTTTTGCTTTTTAGATCCTACAAATATGTGAGAAGATGTTGTAAGTGACCTGATCTCATTCTTTTAACAGCTGAATAGTACTCCATCTTCTATATAAACCACATTTTTAAATCTATTCCTCTGTGGTTGGACACTTAGGCTGCTTCCTATCTTAGCTATTGTAAACAGTGCCACAACAAAAGTGTTCCCTTTTCTCCACATTCTGGCCAGCATTTGTTATTGCCTGTTTGAATAGAAGGAGTAATAACTGGAGTGGGATATCTCATTGTAGTTTTGATTTGCATTTATCCGATGATCAGTAACATTGAGCATCTTTTCATATGCCTATTTGCCATTTTTATAAAATGTCTATCCAAATCTTTGGACAAATTTTTGATTGTATCATTTTTTTCCATATAGTTGTTTGAGCTCCTTACATATTCCAATCAGATGGGTAGTTTGTAAATATATTCTCCCATTCTGTGTGTTGTCTCTTCACCTTGTTGATAGTATATTTTACTGTGCAGAAATGTTTTAACTTGATGTGCTCTCATTTGTCCACTTTTGATTGGTTGCCTGTGCTTATAGGGTATTGCTCAAGAAATCATTGTCTAAGCAAATGTTCTGGAGATTTTTGCCAAAATTTTATTGTAGTAATTTCATAGACTGAGGTCTTAGATTTAAGTATTTAATCCATTTTGGTTTGATTTTTGTAAGAGACGGGGGTCTAGTTTAACTCTGCTGTATATGAATATCCAGTTTTCTCAGCACAATTTACTGAAGAGAATATTGATTCCCTAGTATATGTTCTTGGCTCTTTTGTCAAAAATCAGTTCACTGTAGGTGTGTGAATTTGTTTCTAGGATCTTTATTATGTTCCATTAGAACATGTGTTTATTATTATTTTTAAAATTAATTATCAATTAATTTTAAATTTGTGGATATATAGTAGGTGTATATATTTACAGAGTAGATAAGAGGTTTTGATACAGGCATGCAGTGTGAAATAAGAACATCATTAAGAATGGGGTAGGCAAGGCACAGTGGTTCACGTTTGTAATCCCAGCACTTTGGGAGGTCGAGGTGGGTGGATCACAAAGTCAAGAGATGGAGACCATCCTGGCCAACAGGGTGAAACCATGTCTCTACTAAAAATACAAAAATTAGCTAGGTGTGATGGCCTGCACCTGTAGTCTCACCTACTCGGAGACTGAGGTAGGAGAATCCCTTGAACCCAGGAGGCAGGGTTGCAGTTAGCTGAGATCACACCACTGCACTCCAGCCTGGCGACAGAGAGAGACTCGTCTCAAAAATAAAATAAAATAAAATAAACAAAAAAAAATGAAAACAAATGGGGTATCCATCCCCTCTAGCATTTATCCATTGACTTGCAAGAAAACCAATTAAACTCCTAAAGTTATGTGAAGATGTATAGTTAAGTTATTGACTATAGTCACCTTTTGCTATCAAATAGTAGGCCTTATTCATTCTTTTAAACTTTTGTAACCATTAACCATCTGCATCTCACCCCTATCCCCTCACTACCCCTTCCAGCTTCTGGTAACCATCCTCCAACTCCCTATCTCCATGAGTTCAATTTATTTAATTTTTAGACCCCACAAAAAAAAGAGAACATGAGTTGTCTTTCTGTGTCTTATGTACTTCACTTAACATAATATAATCTCCAATTCTATCCACGTTGTTGCAAATTACTGGATCTCACTCCTTTTTATGACTGAATAGTACTCTGTTGTGTATAGATACTCCATTTTATTTATGCATTTATCTGTTAACGGATACTTAGGTTGCTTCCAAATCTTAGCTACTGTAAACACCACTGCAACAAACATAGGAATGTAGATGTCTCTTTGATATACTGATTTCCTCTCTTTTTGGTATGTGTTCAATGGTGGGATTGCTAGATTATATGATAGCTCTATTTTTAGTATCATGAGGAAGCTGCAAACTGTTCTCCATAGTGGCTGTACTAATTTACAGTTCTACCAGCAGTGTACAAGGATTCTCTTTTCTCCACATCCTTGCCAGCATTGTCTGTCATTTGGATATAAGCCATTTTAACTAATGTGAAATGATACCTCTCTGTAGTTTATGTTTGCATTTCGCTGATGATCACTGATGCTGAGCATCAGCCTGTTTGACATTTGTATATCTTATTTGGAAAAATGTCTATTTAGATACTTTGCTCATGCTTAGTTAGATTGTCAGGTTTTTTTATAGAGCTGTTACAGCTCCTTATATAATTTGATGTTTAATCCCTTGATGGGTGGTTTGCAAATTTTTTTTTTACATTCTGTGGGTTTTCTCTTCACTTGATTAACTCCTTCTTTTGCTGTGCAGAATATTTTTGACTTAATTTTGTCCTATTTATCATTTTTTTTTTGCATTGGTTGCATATGTTTGTGTGCATTGTTTAAGAAATTTTCTCCCAGACCAATATGATGAAGTTTTTCTCCAATGTTTCCTAGTAGCAGTTTCATGGATAGAGGTCTTAGATATAAGTATGTACCATTTTATATTATTTTATTTTATTTTTATTTTATTTTAAGTTCTGGGATGCATGTGCAGAATGTGGAGGTTTGTTACATAGATATACATGTGCTATAGTGGTTTGCTGTACCTATCAGCCCATCACCAAGATTTTAAGCATCATATGCATTATTTGTCCGAATGTTCTCTCTCCCCTTATCCTCACCCCCTGAGAGGGTTCATTGTGTGATCCACTCCCTGTGTCCATGTTTCAGTGTTCAACTTCCACTTATTAGTGACAACAGGTGGTGTTTGGTTTTCTGTTCCTGTATTAGTTTGCTGAGACTGATAGTTTCCAGCAACATCCATGTCTTTGCAAAGGATATAAATGCATTTTTTCATGGCTTCATAGTATTCCATGGTGTATATGTGCCACATTTTATTTATCCAATCTATCAATAGTGGGCATCTGGATTGGTTCTAAGTCTTTGCAATTGTAAATAGTTCTGCAGTAAACATATGTGTGCATCTGTCTTTTATTAAGAGAACGATTTACAATCCTTTGGGTATATACACAATAATGGGATTGCTGGGTCAAATGGTATTTCTGGACCTAGATCCTTGAGGAATCACCACACTGTCTTCCACAATGGTCGAACTAATTTACACTCTCATCAACAGTGTAAAAGCATTCCAGTTTCTCTATAACCTCATTAGCACCTGTTGTTTCTTAACTTTTTAAAAAAATTTTTATTGCATTTTAGGTTTTGGGGTACATGTGCAGAACATGCAAGATAGTTGCATAGGTACACACATGGCAGTGTGTTTTGCTGCCTTCCTCCCCTTCACCCACATTTGGCATTTCTCCCCAGGCTATCCCTCCCCAACTCCCCCCCGCTGTCCCTCCCCTATTCCCCCCAATAGACCCCAGTGTGTAGTACACTCCTCCCTGTGTCCATATGTTCTCATTTTTCTCACCCACCTATGAGTGAGAATATGTGGTATTTCGTTTTCTGTTCTTGTGTCAGTTTGCTGAGAATGATGTTCTCCAGATTCATCCATGTCCTTACAAAGGACACAAACTCATCATTTTTGATTGCTGCATAATATTCCATGGTGTATATGTGCCACATTTTCCCAGTCCAGTCTATCATCAATGGGCATTTGGGTTGGTTCTAGGTCTTTGCTATTGTAAACAGTGCTGCAATGAACATTCATGTGCATGTGTCCTTATAGTAGAAAGATTTATAGTCCTTTGGATATATACCCAGTAATGGGATTGCTGGGTCAAATGGAATTTCTATTTCTAGGTCCTTGAGGAATCACCACACTGTCTTCCACAATGGTTGAACTAATTTACACTCCCACCAACAGTGTAAGAGTGTTCCTATTTCTCCGCATCCTCTCCAGCATCTGTTGTCTCCACAATTTTTAATGATCACCACTCTAACTGATATGAGATGGTATTTCATTGTGGTTTTGATTTGCACTTCTCTAATGACCAGTGATGATGATCATTTTTTCATGTTTGTTGGACACATAAATATCTGTTCATATCCTTCACCCACTTTTTGATGGGATTTATATATGTACACATATTTTATTGCACTTTAGGTTCTGGGGTACATGTGCAGAACATGCAGGATTGTTGCATACATACATACATGGCAATGTGGTTTGCTGCTTCCATCCCCCTGTCACCTATATATGGCATTTCTCCCCACGTTATCCTTCCCCAATCTCCCTACCCCCCACTGCCCCTACCCTATTCCCCCTCAAGAGACCACAGTGTGTCATTCGCCCCTTCCTGTGTCCGTATACTCTCATTGTTCAATACCCACCTATGAGTGAGAACATGCAGTGTTTGATTTTCTGTTCTTGTGTCAGTTTGCTGAAAATGATGGTGTCCAGATTCATTAACGTCCCTATAAAGGACACAAACTCATCGTTTTTATAGCTGCATAGCATTCCATGGTGTATATGTGCCACATTTTCCTTATCCAGTCTATCATCAATGGGCATTTGGGTTGGTTATAGGTCTTTGCTAATGCAAACAGTGCTGCAATGAACATATGTGTGCATGTGTCTTTATAAAGAACGATTTATAATCCTTTGCATATATACCCAGTAATGGGATTGCTGGGTCAAATGGAATTTGTATTTCTAGATACTTGAGGAGTTGCCACACTGTCTTCCAAAATGATTGAACTAATTTACAGTCCCGCCAAGAGTGTAAAAGTGTTCCTATTTCCCACATTCTCTCCAGCATCTGTTGTGTCAACTTTTTAATGATTGCCATTCTAACTGGCATGAGATGGTATATCAATGTGGTTTGTATTTGCATTTCTCTAATGACCAGTGAAGATGAGAATTTTTTCATATATTTGTTGACCTCATGTATGTCTTCTTTTGTAAAGTGCCTGTTCATATCCTTCACCCACTTTTGAATTTTTTTTCTTGTAAATCTGTTTTACTTCTTTGTAGATTCTGGATATTAGACTTTTGTCAGATGGGTAGATTGCAATTTTTTTTCCCATTCTGTTGGTTGCCAATTCACTCTAATAATTGTTTCTTTTGCTGTACAGAAGCTCTGGAGTTTAATTAGATCCCATTTGTCTATTTTGGCTTTTGTTGCCATTGCTTTTGGTATTTTGGTCATAAAGTACGTGCCTATGCCTATGTCCTGAATGGTTTTACCCAGGGTTTCTTTTACAGTTTTTATGGTGTTTGGGCTTATGTTTAAGTCTTTAATCCATCAGGAGTTAATTTTAGTGTAAGGGGTCAGGAAGGAATCCAGATACTGCTTTCTTCACATGGCTAGCCAGTTTTCCCACCACCATTTATTAAATGGGAAATCCTTTCCCCATTGCTTGTTTTTGTCAGGTTTGTCAAAGATCAGATGGTTGTAGATGTGTGGCATTGCCTCCAAGGCCTCTGTTCTGTTCCATTGGTCTATATATCTGTTTTGGTATCAATACCATGCTGTTTTGATTACTGTAGCCTTGTAATATAGTTTGAAGTCAGGTAGTCTGATGCCTCCAGCTTTGTTCTTTTTGCTTAGGATTGTCTTGGCTATGCAGGCTCTCTTTTGGTTCCATTTGAAGTTAAAGATTTCTTTTTTCTGTTCTGTGAAGAGCATCATAGGTAGCTTGGTGGGGATAGTGTTGAATCTATAAAATACTTTGGGCCATATGGCCATTTTCACAATATTGATTCTCCCTAACCATGTGCTTGGAATATTTTCCCATCTGCTTGTGTTCTCTCTTATTTCCTTGAGCAGTGGTTTGTAGTTCTCCTTGAAGAGGTCCTTTATATCCTTTGTTAGTTGTATTCCTAGGTATTTTATTCTCTTTGTAGCAATTGTGAATGACATTTTGTTCTTGATTTGGCTCTATTTTAGTCTGTTATTGGTGTATAGGAATGCTTGTTATTTCTGAACATTGATTTTGTATCCTGAAACTTTTCTGAAGTTACTTATCAGTTTCAGGAGATTTTGGGCTGAGACAATGGGGTCTTCTAAATATATAATCATGTCGTCTGCAAACAGAGACAGTTTGACTTTCTTCTTTCCTAATCGAATACACTTTATTTATTTTTCTTGCCTGATTGCTCTGGCTAGAACTTCCAGTACTATATTGAATAGGAGTGGGGAGAGAGGTCATCCTTGTCTAGTGCCAGATTTCAAAGGGAATGCTTCCAGTTTTGGCCCATTCAGTATAATATTGGCTGTGGGTTTGTCATAAATTGCTTTTATTATTTTCAGATATGTTCTGTTGATAACTAGTTTATAGACAGTTTTTAGCATAAAGGGCTGTTGAATTTTGTTGAAGGCCTTCTCTGTATCTATTTAGATAATCATGTGGTTTTTGTCTTTGGTTCTGTTTATGTGGTGAATTATGTTTATACACTTGTGTATGTTGAACCAGCCTTGCATCCCCGGGATCAAGCCTCCTTTATTGTGATGGAAAAACTTTTTGATATGCTGTTGCAATTGGTTTGCAAGTATTTTATTGAAAATTTTCGCATGTATTTTCATCATGGATATTGGCCTTAAATTTCTTTTCTTCTTGAGTCTCTGCTGCTTTTTGTTATCAGGATGATGTTGGTCTCATAAAATGATTTGGGAAGGATTCCCTCTTTTTGGATTGTTTGGAATAGTTTCAAAAGGAGTGGTACCAGCTCCTCTTTGTATGTCTAGTAGAATTTGGCTGTCAACACGTATGGACCTGGACTTTTTTTGGTTGGTAGGCTATTAATTGCTGTCTCAACTTCAGCCCTTTTTATTGGTCTATTCAGGGTTTCAATTTGTTCCTGGTTTAGGCTTTGGAGGGTGCAAGTGTCCAGGAACTTATCCACTTCTTCCAGCTTTGCTGGTTTATGTGCATAGAGTTTTTTGTAGTAATCTCTGATGGTAGTTTCTATTTCTGTGGAATTGGTGGTGATATTCCCTTCATCGTTTTTTATTGCATCTATTTGATTCATCTTTCTTTTCTTTTTATTAATCTGCCTAGCCATCTATTTTGTTGATCTTTAAAACAAAACAAACACAGTTCCTGGATGTATTTATTTTCTGAAGAATTGTTTTTGGACATTTTGTGTCTCTATATCCTTCCATTCTGCTCTGATCTTAGTTATTTCTTGTCTTCTGCTAGCTTTTGAGTTTTTTTGATCTTGCTCTTCTAGCTCTTTCAATTTTGATGATAGGGTGTTATTTTTAGATCTTTCCTTGCTTCTCATGTGGGAATTTATTGTTATAAAGTTCCTTTTAGACACTGTGTCCCAGAGATTCTGGTATGTTGTGTCTTTGTTCTCATTGGTTTCAAAGAACATCTTTATTTCTGCCTTCATTTAATGGTTTATCCAGTCAACATTCAAAATCCAGTTGTTCAGTTTCCATTAAGTTGTGCAGTTCTGAGTTAGTTTCTTAATCCTGAGTTCTAATTTGATTTCACTATGGTCTGAGAGACTGTTTGTTATTATTTCCATCCTTTTGCATTTGCTGAGGAGTGATTTACTTCCAATTATGTGGTCAATTTTAGAGTAGGTGCAATGTGATGCTTAGAAAAATGTATATTCTGTGGATTTAGGGTGGAGAGTTCTACAGATGTCTATTACTTTTGCTTGGCTCATATCTGAGTTCCAGTCCTGGATGTGTTTTTAATTTTCTGTCTCAGTGATCCTGGATGTATTTATTTTCTGAAGAATTTTTTGGACTTTTTGTGTCTCTATATCCTTCAGTTCTGCTCTGATCTTAGTTATTTCTTGTCTTCTGCTAGCTTTTGAGTTTTTTTTTATCTTGCTCTTCTAGCTCTTTCAATTTTGATGATAGGGTGTTATTACCCACTTTCTGAAGCCTATTTCTGTCAATTCATCAGACTCATTCTCCATCCAGCTTCGTTTCCTTGCTGGTGAGGAGTTGTGATCCCTTGGAGGAGGAGAGGCATTCTGGTTTTGGGTGTTTTCATCCTTTTTGTCCTTGTTTCTTCCCATCTTTGTGGATTTATCTACCTGCAGTCTTTGTAGTTGGTGACTTTCGGATGGAATCTCCGAGTGGACATCCTTTTTGTGATGTTGAAGTTATTTCTTTCTGGGTTTATTTATTTATATTTTTGCTTTTTGTTTGTTTGTTTGTTTCCCTTCTAACAGTCAGGCTCTTCTGCTGTATGACTGCTGGAGGTCCACTCCAAACTCTGCTTGCCTGGGGATCACCTGTGGTGGCTGAAGAACAGTAAGGGTTGCTGCCAATTTCTTCTTTTGTTATCTTCATCCCAGAAGGTTAACCACCAGATATCAGCCTGGTCTGTCCTTTATGAGGTGTTTCTTTGGATATATGGGGGTCAGAGAGCTGCTTGAGGAGACAGGATGTCCCTTATAAGAGCTCAAGTGCTGTGCTGGTGGCTCAGTTGTTCCATTCAGAACTGCTGGGGAGGTATGTTTAAGTCTGCTGCAGTGGAACTCATAACCGCATTATTTTTCCAGGTGCTCTGTCCTGGGAAGGTGGCACTTTATTTATAAGTTTCTGACATGCTGCTGCCTTTTTTTCAGAGATTCCCTGCCCAGCAAGGAGGTAGCCTAGTCATAGTCTGGCAGCAGAGGCATGGCTGAGTTGCTATGGGCTCTGCCCAGCAGCTGTGTGAACTTCCTTGTGGTTTTGTTTACAGAGGAACAGTTAGAACTGCCTTGGTAATGTCAGTCTGCCTCAGTAATGGTGGACTGCCTCTGTGATGGCAGACTGCCTCAGTAATGCAAATGTCCTTCCCCCAGCAGAGCTGGACCATCCTGGGTGCAGCTGCGCTTGCTGTGAAACTCTCAATCCATAGCTTTTCAGATTGCTGGTTTTTGTGAGGGTGGGACCTGCCAAGCCAAATCACCTGGCTCCCTGTTTTAGACCCTTTTCTCTTATTTGAATGTGTGGCTCTGTCTCCCAGTCATTCCAGGCACAAGTTGAAATGGCTGCCTAGATTTGTGTGAGTTTTTGTTCAGAGACCAGTTGCACAGGCTAAAACAGCTGTGATGGAAATTCATGGTGCTTTTCTCCTAGTCTGTGGTCAGTGAAAACTCATTTGGAAATGTGGTGATCACTTACCCTCTATGCTGTTCTTGCTGGGAACTGCACCCCAGAGCTCTTTCTATTCAGCCATCTTGGATCCTTTCTCTGTGATTTTTTTTTTCTTGTAAATTTGTTTAAGTTTCTTGTAGATTCTGGGTATTAGCCATCTGTCAGATGCATAGATTGCAAAAAGTTTTCTTCCATTCTGTAGGTTGACTGTTCACTCTGATGATACTTTATTTTGCAGTGCAGAAGTTCTTTAGTTTAATTAAATCCCATTTGTTAAGTTTGGTTTTTGCCAAAATTGCTTTTGGTGTTTCAGTCATGAAATATTTGTCCATGAGTATGTCCTGAATGGTATTGCCTAGGTTTTTTTTTTAATCATTTTAATCTCTCATTAAGTATTTAACTCACCTTGAGTTAATTTTTATATAAGATGTAAGGAAGGAGTTTAGTTTCTATTTTCTGCATATGGCTAGCCAGTATTACCAGCATCATTTGTTAAATAGAAAATCCTTTTCCCATTAATCATTTTTGTCATGTTTGTTAAAGATCAGTTCATTGTAGATGTGTGATGTTATTTCTGAGGTCTGTGTTGCATTCCATTTGGTCTATATGTATTTTTGGATGTCACTGCCATGCTGTTTGGTTACAGTAATCTTGTAGTATAGTTTGAAGTCAAATAGCATGACACCTCCAGCTTTGTTCTTTCTGCTTACAATTTCTTTTTTTTTTTTTTTTCAATACAAGCTCTTTTTTGGTTCCATATAAAATTTAATGTAGTTTTTTTTCTAATTCTGCAAAGAAAGTCAATAGTAGCTTGATGAAAATAGCATTGAATCTATAAGTTACTTTGGGCAGTATGGCCATTTTCATTATATTGATTCATTCTATCTATGAGCATAAATTTTTTAAATTTGTTTGTATACTCTTATTTCCTGGAGCAGTGGTTTGCAGTTCTCCTTGAAGAGGCCCTTTATGTCCTTGTAAGTTGTATTCCTAGGTATTTTATTATCTTTGTCACAATTGTGAATGGAAATTCTCTTATGATTTGGCTCTCTGCTTCTCTATTGTTGATGTATAAGAACGCTTGCAGATTTTTTCCATTGATTTTGTATTCTGAGACTTCGATGAAGTTGCTAATCAGCTTAAGGAGTTTTGATGATGAGATGATGGTTTTTTTTTTCTAAATATAAAATCATGTCTTCTGAAAAGAGATAACCAGCCTTCCTCTCTTCCTATTTGAAAACACTTTATTTCTTTATCTTGCCTGATTGCCCTGACCAGAACTACCAAAAATATGTTTAATCAGAGTGGTGAGAGAGGACATCCTTGTTTGTACCAACTTCCAAAGGGATTGATTTTAGGTTTAGACCAGTTAGTATGATATTGGATATGGGTTTGTCATAAATAGCTCTTATTATTTTGAGATATGTTCCATCAATATCTAGTTTATTGAGAGTTATTAGCATAAAGAGATGTTGAATTGCATTGAAGGCCTTCTCTGCATCTGCTGAAATAATCATGTGTTTTTTTTTTTCCATTGGTTCAGTTTATGGGATGGATTACATTTATTAATTTGTGTATGTTGAACCAGCCTTGTATGCCAGGGATGAAGCGAATTTGAATGTAGTGGATAAGCTTTTTGATGTGCTTCTGGATTCGGTTTGCCAATATTTTATTGAGGATATTTGCTTCAATGTTCATCAGCGATATTGGCCTAAAACTTCATTTTGTTGTTGTGTCTCTGCCAGGTTTGGGTAACAGAATAATACTGGCCTCATAAAATAAGTTAGGGCAGAGTCCCTCTTTTCAATTGTTTAAAATAGCTTCAGAAACAATGGTACCAGCTCCTGTTTGTACCTCTATTAGAATTCGGCTCTAAATCCATCTGGTTTGGGGCTTTTTTTTTTTTTTTGGTTGGTAGGATATTAATTACTGCTTCAGTTTCATAATTTCTTATTTGTCCAGTCAGAGATTCAACTTCTTTCTGTTTTAATCTTGGGAGTGTGTATGTGTCCAGGAATTTATCAATTTCTTCTAGATTTTCTAGTTTATTTGCATAAAGGTTTTTATCTTATTCTCTTATGGTAGTTTGTATTTCTATGGGATCAGTTTTGACATCCCTTTTACCATTTTTTATTGTGTTTGTTTGATACTTCTCTCTTTTCTTATTTAGTAGTCTAGCTAGCTGTCTATCTATTTTGTTAATCTTCACAAAATCAACTTCTGGATTTATTGATTTTTGAAGGGTTTATTGTTTATCTATCTCCTTCAGTTCTGCTCTTATTTTAGTTATTTCTTGTCTTCTGCTAGCTTTTGAATTTGTTTCCTCTTGCTTCTCTATGTCTTTTAATTTTGATGCATAAGTGTTGATTTTTTTTTTAATTTTTATTGCATTATAGGTTTGGGGGTACATGTGCAGAACGTGCAAGATAGTTGCATAGGTACACATATGGCAGTGTGCTTTGCTGCCTTCCTCCCCTTCACCCACACTTGGTAGTCATCCCCAGGTCATCCCCCCCAGTGCCCCCCTGCTGTCCCTCCCCCATTCCCCCCAACAGTCCCCAGTGTATAGTAGACCGCCTCTCTGTGTCCATGTGTTCTCATTTTTCTCACCCACCTATGAGTGAGTATATGCGGTATTACTTTTTCTGTTCTTTTGTCAGTTTGCCGAGAATGATGTTCTCCAGATTCATCCATGTCCCTACAAAGGACACAAACTCATCATTTTTGATTGCTGCATAATATTCCATGGTATATATGTGCCACATTTTTCCAGTCCAGTCTATCATCATTGGGCATTTGGGTTGGTTCCAGGTCCTTGCTATTGTAAACAGTGCTGCAATGAACATTCGTGTGCATGTGTCCTTATAGTAGAACGATTTATAGTCCTTTGGATATATATAACCAGTAATGGGATTGCTGGGTCAAATGGAATTTCTATTTCTAGGTCCCTGAGGAATCGCCACACTGTCTTCCACAATGGTTGAACTAATTTACACTCCCACCAACAGTGTAAGAGTGTTCCTATTTCTCCACATCCTCTCCAGCATCTGCTGTCTCCAGATTTTTTAATGATCGCCATTCTAACTGGTGTGAGATGGTATCGCAATGTGGTTTTGATTTGCATCTCTCTAATGACCAATGATGATGAGCACTTTTTCATATGTTTGTTGGCCTCATGTATGTCTTCTTTTGTAAAGTTTCTGTTCATATCCTTTGCCCATTTTTGAATGGGCTTGTTTGTTTTTTTCCTGTAAATCTGTTTGAGTTCTTTGTAAATTCTGGATATCAGCCCTTTGTCAGATGTGTAAACTGCAAAGATTTTTTCCCATTCTGATGGTTGCCGATTCACTCTAGTGACTGTCTCTTTTGCCCTGCAGAAGCTGTGGAGTTTGATTAGGTCCCATTTGTCTATTTTGGCTTTTGTTGCCAATGCTTTTGGTGTGACCAATGAAACAGAACAGAAGCATCGGAGGCAACACAAAATATCTACAACCATATTATCTTTGATAAACCAGACAAAAACAGGCAATGGGGAAAGGATTCCCTATTTAATAAATGGTGTTGGGAAAACTGGCTAGCCATGTGCAGAAAGCAGAAACTGGACCCCTTCCTGACACCTTACACTAAAATTAACTCCAGATGGATTAAAGACTTAAACGTAAGACCTGACACCATAAAAACCCTAGAAGAAAATCTGGGCAAAACCATTCAGGACATAGGAGTAAGTGTTGATTTTTTTATCTTTTTAGCTTTCTGATGTGGATATTTAGTGCTATAAATTTTTCTATTTACATTATTTTAGCTGTATCCCAGAGATTCCAGTATGTTGTCTCTTTGTTCTCCTTACTTTCAAATAACTAATTTATTTCTGCCTTAGTTTCATTATTTACCCAGTAGTCATTCAGGAGGACGTTGTTCAATTTCTATGTAGTTGTGTAGTTTTGAGTGAGTTTCTTAATCCTGAGTTCTAATTTGATTGCACTGTGGTCAGGGAGACTGTTATGATTTTTGTTCTTTTGCATTTGCTGAGGAGTGGTCAATTTTAGAATAAGTGCTAAGTGGTGCTGATAAGAATGTATTTTCTGCTGATTTGGGTTGGGGAGTCCTATAGATGCCTATTAGGTCTGCTTGGTAAGTTGAGTTGAAGCCCTAAATAGCCTTGTTAATTTTCTGTCTCATTGATTTGTCTAATATTGACAGTGGGATGTTAAAGTCTCCCAGTATTATTGTGTGGGGGTCTAATTCTTTTCGTAGGTCTCTAAGAACTTCCTTTATGAATCTGAGTGTTCCTGTATTGGGTACATATATATTTAGTATAGTTAGCTTTTTTAATTGAATTGATCCCTTTACCAATATGTAATACCCTTCTTTGCCCTTTCTGATTTTTGCTGGTTTAAAGTCTGTTTTCTCAGAGACTAGGATCACAACCCCCACTTTTTTTGCTGTTTATTTGGTAAATATTGCTCTATCTCTTTATGTTGAGCCTATTTCTGTCTTTGCACATGAGATTGGTCTGCTAAATATAGCACACTGTTAGGTCTTGACTCTTTATCCAATTTACCTCTGTGTCTCTTAATTGTGGAATTTAGCCCATTCCCATTTAAGGTTAATTTTGTTATGTGTGAATTTGATTCTGTCATCATTATGCTAGTGGGTTATTTTGCACATTAGTTGAAGCAGTTTCTTCATAGTGTCATTTGTCTTTATATATTTTTTGTTTGTTTGTTTGGCTCTTTACCAAAGTTATATTCGTAAATACATACATATTTAAGTAGCTACCTCCAAATAATTACTTTTCTCTCATTTACCAGAATGGTTCACCATAAAATGACATTTATATTTTGGCGTGTTTTTGCAGTGACTGGTTCCAGTTTTTTCTTTCTATATTTAGTACTTGCTTTATGACCTTTTGTAAGACAGGCTTGGTGGTGACAAAATCCCTTAGCAATTGCTTTTCTAAAAACTTTATTTCTTCTTCGCTTATGAAGCTTTGTTTGGATGCATATGAAATTCTGGGTTGAAAATATTTTTCTTGAAATATGTTGAATGTTTGTCCCCAGTGTCTCTGGTTTGTAGGATTTCTGCAGAGAGATCCACTGTTAGTATGACGGACTTCCCTTCTTAGGTTACCTGTCCTTTTTCTATGACTGCCCTTAACTTTTTTTTTCCATTTCAATCTTGAGAAATCTGACAGTTGTGTTTCTTGAAGTTGCTCTCCTCAAGGAGTACCTTAGTGGTATTCTCTGTGTTTCCAAATTTGAATGTTGGCTATCTTGGTAGGTTGCGGAAGGTCTCCTGGATATTATCCTGAAGGGTGCTTTCCAAATTTTCTTCTCCCTATCACTTTCAGCTACACCAATCAACTGTTGATTTGGTCTTTTCACATACTCCCATATTTCTTGGAGGTTTTGTTCATGTCTTTCCATTCTTTTTTCTCTAATCTTTCTGCATGATTTATTTCAATTAGTTGATCTTCAATCTCCTATATTATTTCTTTCACTTAATCAATTTGGCTTTGGATACTTGTCTATGCTTCACAAAGTTTTTGTGTGGTGTTTTTCAGCTCCATCAAGTCATGTTCCTCTCTGAACTGGTTATTCTAGTCAGCAATTCTAATAACCTTTTATCGAGGTTCCTAGCTTCCTTGCATCGTGTTAGAACATGCTCCTTTTGCTTAGAGAAGTTTGTTATTACCCACCTTCTGAAGCCTGCTTCTGTAAATTTGCCAGTCTTATTCTCCATTGAGTTTTGTGCTCTTGCTGCAGAGAAGTTGGGATCATTTGGAGGAGAAGAGGCATTCTGGTTTTTAGAATTTTCAGCACTTTTGTGCTGGCTTTTTTCTCATCTTGGTGAATTTATTTACCTTTGTTCTTTGAGGCTGATGACCTTTTGATGGAGTTTTTGTGTGGGTGTCCTTTTTGTTGATGTTGATGCTGCTGCTTTCTGTTTATTAGTTTTTCTTCTAACAATCAAGTCCCTATTCTGCAGGTCTGCTGCAGTTTGCTGCAGGTTCACTCCAGATCCTTTTTGCCTGGGCATCAGCTGTGGAGGCTGCAGAATAGCATAGATTGCTTCCTGTTCCTCTGGAAGCTTCCTCCCAGAGGGGCAACACCTTGATGCCAGCCAGAGCTCTCTTATATGAGGTGTCTGTCAAATCCCATTCGGAGGTTTCTCACAATCAGGAGGCATGAGGGTCAGGGACCCATTTTAGGTAACCATCTGTGTCTTAGCAGAGCTCAAGTGCTGTGCTGGGAGAATCCTCCTTGTCAGAATCAGCTGCTCTCTTCAAAGCCAGCAGGCAGGAAAGTTTAACTCCAATGAAGCCATGCCCACAGCCGCCCCTTCCTCCAGGTGCTCTGCTCCAGAGAAATGAGACTTTGATCTGTAAGCCTCTGACTGGGGCTCCTGCCTTTCTTTCAAAGATGCCCTGCACAATGAAGAGGAATCTAGAGAGGCAGTCTGGCCTTAGCCACTTTTCCATGCTGTGGTGATTTCTACCCAGTCCTAACCTCCCAGCCTCTTTAGCATTGTCAAGGGGAAATAGCCTTCTCAAGCCTCAGTAATGGTGGAAGACCCTACACTGACCAAGCTTGATGATCCCAGTCAACATCTGACTGCTGTGCTGTCAGTGAGAATTTCAAGCCAGTGCTTCTTAGTTTGCTGGGCTCCATGGGAGTGGGACCCACTGATGGAGACCACTTGGCTCCCTAGTTTCAGCATCCTTTCCAGGTGAGTAAATGGTTCTGTCTTGCTGGGGTTTCAGGCATCCACCACTAATGTACTAAAATAACTCCTGCAGTTAGCTGGATGTCTGACCAAACAGCCATCCAGTTTTGTCATCCAGGGTCTTGGAGGCATAGGCACACCGGGTAGCCATTCAGTGTCTTGGAGGCATAGGCACACAAAGGAATCTCCTGATCTCAGTTGGAAATGCAGAAACCACCCACCTTCTGCATTTAGTCTTGCTGGGAACTGCAGATTGGACTTTTTCTTTTTGGCCATCCTACCTAACATGGATTGAAAAGAAGGAATCTTAAAATTACACTGTATTCCTTGACTTTTGGCTTTTCCCTCCTTCTTCAAGGTCAGCAGCATCTGCAGATCTCTCTCTGACTCTAATCTATTTAATCCATTTTAATTTTACTTTTGCATATGGCAAGTGATGGGGTACTACTTTCTTTCTTCTCCATATTGATAATCAGTTTGCCCAGCACCATTTATGGAAGACACTGTCTTCCCAGTGTATGTTCCTGTCACCTTTGTCAAAAATTAGTTCACTTTAGCTGTGTGGATTTGTGCCTAGGTTCTCTATTCTGTGTCATTTGTCTATGTGTCTGTTTTTATGCCACTGCCATGCTCTTTTGGTTACTAGAACTCGGTGGTATAATTTTAAATTAGGTAATGTGATTCCTCCAGTTCAGTTTTTTGTTTGTTTGGGTTTTTTTTTTTTTTTTTTTTTTTGCTTAAAATTGCCTTGGCTCTTCTAGGTCTTTTGTGGTTTTGTAGTATTATTAGGATTTTTAAATATATATTTATGTGAAGAAACCTTTGGGAATAGGCAAAACCTTAATAGGAATTGCGTTGTATCTGTAGATTGCTTTGTATAGTATGGACATTTTAACTATATTGATTATTCCAATCCATGAACAAGACATAATTTTTGGTGTTCTCTTCAATTTCTTTTATTAGTGTTTCATAGTTTTCAGTATAGAGATCTTTCACTTCCTTGGTTAAGTTAATTGCTGGTATTTAATTTGATGTGTAATTTTTGTAAATAAAATTAATTTAAAATTTTATGTTTAACATTCTTTATTGCTGACATATGGTAACGTAGTCAATTTTTGTATGTTAATTTTTTATTCTTCAAGTTTACTAAATTTGTTTATCAGTTCTCATCATTTTCTTTTGGTATTTTTAGGATTTTACAAATCTAAGTAAGATCACATCATCTGCAAACAAGGATGATTTGACTTTTCTTCTTTTTCCAAGTTTGAATGCCCTTTATGAATTATCTTCTCTGATTGCTCTAGCTGGAATTTCCAGTACTATACTGAATAACAGCCATGACAATGGGCATCGTTGCCTTGTTCCAGGTCCTAGAGAAAAGACTTTTTTAGTTTTTCTCCATTCAGTAAGATACTAGTTGTGGGTATGTCACATATGGCTCTTGTTATGCTGATGTATGGTTCTTCTATCACCAGCTCTCTGAGGGTTTTAATCATAAAGGAATGTTAAATTTTATCAAATGCTTTTTCAGCATTAATTGAAATGATCATATAGTTTTCATTCTTCATTCTGTTGATATGATGTATTACATAGATTTGTGTATACTGAATACTCTTTGCATACCAGAAATAATTCCCACCTGTTCATGATGAATAATCTTTCTAAGGTATTGTTGAATTTAGTTTGCTGCTATTTTGTTAAGAATTTTTGTATCAATATTTTTCAGAGATATTGGCCTGTGGTTTTCTTCTTTTGATATATCTTTGTCTGCTTTTGGTATTAGCATAATACTGGCCTCATAGAGTAAGTTTGGACATATTCCCTTTTTCTCTAATTTGCAGAATAGTTTAAGAATTGGTTATAGTTATCTTGCAATTTTTGGTATAATTCAACAGTGAAACCATTGGGTCCCAGACTGTGCAGGGAGACTTTATTAAGGCATCAATCTCATTAATTGTTATTAGTTTGTTGAGGTTGTTATTAGTTTGTTATTAATTGTTATTAGTTTGTTGTGATTTCTTTCTGATTCAATATTGGTAGCTTGTATATGTATAGAAATTTGTCGATTTGGTTTATATTGTCCAGTTTATTGGCATATAGTTGTTCATAGCAGCCATTAATGATCATTTTCATTTCTGCTTTAACAGTTGTTAATGTTGCCTTTTTCATTTCTGATTTTATTAACTTGTATTTTCTCTCTTTTTTTCTAACTTAGTCTGACTTAAGGTTGGTAAATTTTGTTTACCTTTTTAAAAACAGAACTTTTGTTTCATTGATGTCTTGTATCTTTTTTAATATTTCAATTCTGTTTATTTATGCCCTGATTTCTGTTAATTTTTTTTTCACCTAATTTTGGTGTTAGTTACCAGCTTCTGCTTTTCGGGTTCTTTAAAATACATCATTAGATTGTTCATTTGAAGTTTTCCCTCTTTTTCAATGTAGGCACTAACAGCTATAACCTTCCCTTTTAGTAATTATTTTGCTGTATTCTATTGGTTGTTGGTATGTTATATTTCCACATTGTTTGAAAAAAGTTTACAATTTCATTCTTAACTTTTTTATTGACCCACTGGTTATTCAGAAACATACTGCCTAGTTTTCACATATTAGTGTATTTTCCAAATTTTCTCTTGTTATTAATATCTAATTTTATTTCACTATGGTCAGACAAAATGCTTCACCTCCAACTATTATTGCATTGGAGCATATCTCTCTCAGTTCTAACATTTACTTTACACTGGATGCTCCAGTGTTGAGTGCATATATATTTAAAAATATTATATCCTCTTGCAGTATTCACCCATTTATCATAGCGACCTTCTCTGTCTTTACTTACAATTTTTGTCTTGAATTCTATTTTGTCTGATACTAATTATAGCAGTTCCGGCTCTATTTTGGTTACCATTGAAATAGAATATCTATTTTTATTCCTTTATTTTCAGTCTATATGTGTCTTTATAGGTGAAAGGTGTTTTTTGTTGGTTACAGATCAATAGTTATTCTTTTCTCATTTACTCAGTCTATGTCTTTCGATTTAAGAGTTCAGTCCATTTACATTCAATATTATTATTGATATAAAAGAACTCAGTGCTGTCATTTTACTACTTGTTTTCTGGTAGTTTTATGGTTTCCTCTTCCTTCTTTCTTTCCTTTTAACTTCCTTTAGTGAAGGTAATTTTCTCTTGTGATATGATTTAATTTGTTGATTTTAATTTTTTGTGTATCCATTGTGTGGTTTTTCTTTGAGCTTACCATGGGGCTTTAAAATTCTTGGGGCTTTAAAATACTATCTTTTAACTCATTATTTTAGACTAATAACAACTTAACACTATTTACATAAGCAAACAAACAAACAAAAACTCAAAGCTTTAATATCATCCCCCTGCTTCATAACTCTTTGTTTTACTGTGTACATTTTGTTGCATTGAATATGTCTTGAAAAGTTGTTGTAGTTCATGTTTTGATTGGTTCATTATTTTTTCTTTCTACTTAGGCTAAGAGTTGTTTAAACATCAGAGTTACATTGTTTCTGTATTTGTCTGTGTACTTACTATTGCCAGTAAGTTTCTTACCTTCAGGTAATTATTTATTGCTCATCCATGTCAATTTCTTTCTGATTGAAGTACTCTTTTTACTATTTCTTATAGATCCAGTATTGATAAAATCCCTCAGCTTTTGTTTATCTGGAAAAGCCTTTATTTCTCTTTTATGTTTGAATAATATTTTTACCAGATATGCTATTTTAGGATAAATGATTTATTTCTTTCTGTGCTTTAAATTTATTACACCACTCTCACCTTGCCTATATGGTATCCACTAAGAAGTGTATTGTCAGATGTATTCGAGCTCGATTGTATGTCTTTATTATTTTTTCTTTTCTTTTGCTGCTTTTACATTCTTTTCTTTATCCATGTCTTTTGAGAGTTTATTAAATGCCTTGAGATAGTCTTCTTTAAGTTAAATCTCCTTGGCATTCTGTAACCTTCTTGTATTTGAACATTGACATCTTTTTTTACTTTGGGAATGTTTTCTGTTATCACTTTGAATAAACTCTCTACCTATATTTCTTCCTAGGTCTCCTCTTTGAGGCCATCAACTGTTAGATTTTCCCCTTTCAGGCTATTTTCTAGATCCTGTAAGCATGCTTTATTGTTTCATTTTCTTTTGTCTTTTTGACTGTTTATTTTCAAATAGTCTGTTTTCAAGCTTACTAATTCTTTCTTCTGTTTAATAACTTCTGCTATTAAAATAATCTAATGCATTATTTTGTATGCCAAGTGCATTTTTCAGATTTAGAATTTCTCCTTGTTTCTTTTTAATTATTTCAAACTCTTTGTTTGATTAATCAGATAGAATACGAAATTGCTTTTGTGTGTTATCTTAAATTTCTTTGAGTTTCCTCAACACAGCTACTTCAAATTCTCTGTCTGAAAGTTTACATATCTCTGTTTCTCCAGAATTGGTCCCTTTGGCTTTATTTGTTTCATTTGGTTAGGTCATAGTTTCCTGAATGATGCTAATGCTAGTAGATATTCTTTCATTTCTGGACATTGAAGTGTTAGGTATTTCTTGTAGTCTTCACTATTTAGGCTTTTTATGTACTTGTTCTTCTGTTTTTATTTTATTTTAAATTTTTATTGCATTTTAGGTTTTGGGGTACAAGTGCAGAACATGCAGGATAGTTGCATAGGTACACACATGGCAGTGTGTTTTGCTGCCCTCCTCCCCTTCACCCATATTTGGCATTTCTCCCCAGGCTATCCGTCCCCAGCTCCCCCCCTGCTGTCCCTCCCCCATTTCCCCAATAGACCCCAGTGTGTAGTAGACCCCCTCCCTGTGTCCATGAGATCTCATTTTTCTCACCCACCTATGAGTGAGAATATGCGGTATTTCCTTTTCTGTTCTTGTGTCAGTTTGCTGAGAATGATGTTCTCCAGATTCATCCATGTCCTTACAAAGGACACAAACTCATCATTTTTGATTGCTGCATAATATTCCATGGTGTATATGTGCCACATTTTCCCAATCCAGTCCATCATCGTTGGGCATTTGGGTTGGTTCCAGGTCCTTGCTATTGTAAACAGTGCTGCAATGAACATTCGTGTGCATGTGTCCTTATAGTAGAACGATTTATAGTCCTTTGGATAGATACCCAGTAATGGGATTGCTGGGTCAAATGGAATTTCTATTTCTAGGTCCTTGAGGAATCGCCACACTGTCTTCCACAATGGTTGAACTAATTTACACTCCCACCAACAGTGTAAGAGTGTTCCTATTTCTCCACATCCTCTCCAGCATCTGTTGTCTCCAGATTTTTAATAATCGCCATTGTAACTGGCGTGAGATGGTATCTCAATGTGGTTTTGATTTGCGTCTCCCTAATGACCAGTGATGATGAACATTTTTTCATGCATTTGTTGGCCTCATGTATGTCTTCTTTTGTAAAGTGTCTGTTCATATCCTTTGCCCATTTTTGAATGGACTTGTTTGTTTTCTTCCTGTAAATCTGTTTGAGTTATTTGTAAATTCTGGATATCAGCCCTTTGTCAGATGCATAAACTGCAAAGATTTTTTCCCATTTTGATGGTTGCCAATTCACTCTACTGACTGTTTCTTTTGCTGTGCAATAGCTGTGGAGTTTGATTAGGTCCCATTTGTCTATTTTGGCTTTTGTTGCCAATGCTTTTGGTGTTTTGGTCATGAAGTCCTTGCCTACTCCTATGTCCTGAATGGTTTTGCCTAGATTTTCTTCTAGGGTTTTTATGGTGCCAGGTCTTATGTCTAAGTCTTTAATCCAACTGGAGTTAATTTTAGTGTAAGGTGTCAGAAAGGGTTCCAGTTTCTGCTTTCTGCATATGGCTAGCCAGTTTTCCCAACACCGTTTATTAAACAGGGAATCCTTTCCCCATTGCTTGTTTTTGTCTGGTTTATCAAAGATTATATGGTTGTGGACATGTTGTGTTGCCTCCGATGCCTCTGTTCTGTTCCTTTGGTCTATATCTCTGTTTTTGTAACGGTACCATGCTGTTTTGATTACTGTAGCCTTGTAGTGTAGTTTGAAGTCTGGTAGTGTGATGCCTCCTGCTGTGTTCTTTTTGCTTAGAATTGACATGGCTATGCGGGCTGTGTTTTGGTTTCATATGAAGTTCATGGTGGTTTTTTCCAGTTCTGTGAAGAAATTCAATGGTAGCTTCATGGGGATAGCATTGATTCTGTAAATTACTTTGGGCAGTATAACCATTTTCACGATATTGATTCTTCCTAACCATGAACATGGAATGTTTCTCCATCTGTTTGTGTCCTCTCTTATTTCATTGAGCAGTGGTTTGTAGTTTTCTTTGAAGAGGTCCCTTACATTCCCTGTGAGTTGTATTCCTAGATATTTTGTTCTCTTCGTAGCAATTGTAAATGGCAGTTTATTCTTGATTTGGTTCTTTTTAAGTCTGTTATTGGTGTATAGGAATGCTTGTGATTTTTGCACATTGATTTTATATCCTGAGACTTTCCTGAAGTTGCTTATCAGTTTCAGGAGCTTTTGGGCTGAGGTGATGGGGTCTTCTAGGTATACTATCACGTCGTCTGCAAATAGAGACAATTTGGCTTCCACCTTTCCTATTTGAATACCCTTTATTTCTTTTTCTTGCCTGATTGCTCTGGCTAGAACTTCCAGTACTATGTTGAATAGGAGTGGTGAGAGAGGGCATCCGTGTCTAGTGCCAGATTTCAAAGGGAATGCTTCCAGTTTTGTCTGTAGAAGGCTTTTCAGATATTTGAAAGGACTTTGGTATTATGACCTATGCTTTATTGACTTTAGAAGGCAACCCTAGCCTAGTAACAGTGTAGTTCTTACAGATTCATAGAGTTACTGCCTCGATGATCTTACACAAGGTCTAATTACGAGACAGAGACTCCTTTTTTTCTTCCCATCTTCCCTTACTTTCTCCCAAATGGAGTCTCTCTCTCTCTCTGTCTCTCTCTCTCTCTCTCTCTCTCTCTCTCTCTCTCTCTCTCTCTCCCTCTCTCTCTCTCTCTCTTTCTCCTGAGCCACCTAAAGTTGAGGATAGAGTGACATAAGCACCCCTGTAGCCATCACCACTGTGACTGCACTGGGTTAAATCTGAAGCCAGTACAGCACTGAATTTCACTCAAGTCCTACTATAACAACTGCATGGCTACTGCTTATGTTAGCTCTAGGCCCTGGACCTCTCCAATCAGCCAGTAGCAAAACCAGCTAGGCTTGTAATTTTTTCTTCCAGGGCAGCCCGGTCCACAGGCTCTGGATGTGTCCAAAAGTGCCTTATGTGACTCAGGGACTAGAGTCAAAAGCATTAGGAGAAATAGAAGCACATTTACACTATTGGTGGGCTTGAAAATTAGTTCAACCATTGTGGAAGACAATGTGGCACTCACTCAAGGACCTCGAAATAGAAATTCCATTTGATACAGCAATCCCATTACTGGGTATATACCCAAAGGATTATAAATTGTTTTATTATAAAAACACATGTGCATGTATGTTCATTTTGGCAACATTTACAATAGCAAAGACCTGGAGCCAACCCAAATACCCATTGATAATAGACTGGATAAGGAAAATGTGGCACATATACACCATGGAATACTATGCAGCCATAAAAATGATGAGCTCATGTCCTTTGTAAAGACATGGATGAATCTGGACACCATCATTCTCAGGAAACTGACTCAAGAACAGAAAATCAAACACCAAATGTTCTCACTCATAAGTGGGTGTTGAACAATGACAACACATGGACACAGGGAGGAGAGCTTCACACATTGGAGTCTGTTGAGGGAGCAGGGGAAGTACATTAGGGGAAGGAGAGATTGGGGAGGGATAACATAGGGAAAAATGCCAGATATAGGTAATGGGGGAATGGAGGCAGCATACTACGCTGCCATGTATGTTCTTATGCAACAATTCTGCATGATCTGCACATGTACCCCGGAACCTAAAGTACAACAAAAAGAAAGAAAAAGAGAAAGAAAGAAAGAAAGAAAGAAAGAAAGAAAGAAGAAAGAGAAAGAAAGAAGAAGGAAGGAAAAAGAAAGAAAGAAAGGAAAGAAAGAAAGAAAAAAGAAAGAAAGAAAAGAAAAGAAAGAAAGAAATAAAGATAGAAAGAAAGAAAGAAAGAAAGAAAGAAAGAAAGAGGGACTTCCAAGATGGCGTCATAGAGGCGACTCCGGATTGCAGCTCTCAGTGAAGTTGCAGAGGGTAAGTCCTAGCTGCATTCTCGGACAGATCATTTTGTGCACAGAACGTTGAAAGTCCCAGGTGTGGGAGAGACAAGGGATGCTAGCACAGCCAGCTTGCGTGGCTGCTTCGGCCAGTTCCACAGCACAGTGGCACCGGGCACAAAACTCACTGGTCTGGGTGCCCTGTAAAACCAGAAATCTGAGATTTGGAAGGGAAGATTGGCATGTCCATCTGATTGAATGCGACTTGGACAATGAGCCAGACCAGGAGATTCCTGGGAAATGTGATCTGAGCCGGTGCAGTGGGCAGTGGCACCGGAGATCACATGGATCCCAGTACCCTATCAGCAGGCTACTGGGGTGCCAGGGAGAGAGTTAACTGTTCAGCTTGGGGAGAGGAAGAGAGAGAGAGAGAGAGAGAGAGAGAGAACAGACTCTGAGGCAGGGAGCTGGGTGATCGGGCTTGGCGGGTCCCACCCTGATGGGGACAAGCAGGGCAGCGATTGGAGGTGCTCAGAGCTGAGAGTTTTGCTGCTGGCATCTAGGACGGTGCAGCCCGGTGTGGGAGGGGCATCCACCACTACTAATGCAATCCCCCACTACTGAAGTACCGCCCAGGGCTGACACAGCCTGCTGTTGCCAGGCAACCTGCCATAAAAGAGAGACTCTGCCAGCAGGGTGGAGAAAGCCACAGCAGGGCGGAGCAAGCCACAGCAGAACGGAGCCCCTCAGCAACAGGGCGGACCCGGTGTTAGCAGGGCAAAGCCCCAGCAGGAAAATAGTGAATAGACTGCCTCCTAGCTGGGCAGGACAGTGCAAGAGATACTCATAAAGAAAGCCCCAACTCCCTGAGACAGAGCATATAAGGGGGAAAAAAGGGGGGGTTTATGAGTTCTGTCGCAGCAGACATAAACACATCCTCCCAACAATGCTGAATGAACAACAGAGCTCACAGCTCCTATAAAGCACAGACCGTCTCCTCAAGCAGATCCCTGACGCCTGTATATCCAAAGAGTGATCACCCCAAAAAAGGACTAATCAGACTGATATTTGGCCGGCATCATGGTGAAACAAAGACAGCAGAAGAAGACACTGGTAGCATCCTCACTGTTCTGCAGCTACTACAGGTGTACCCCAGAGAAGCAGGGCTTGGAGTGGAACTCAGCACACGTACAGCAGAGGGGCTAGACCATTAGAAGGAAAACTAAGAAACAGAAATACCTAATCACCAACAATCTGGGTGTCCACACAGAGACCCAACTGAAAAATCATCAACTACTAAGATGGCAGGTAGATAAATCCATAAAGATGGAAAGAAACCAGCGCAAAAAGGAGGAAAACACCCAAAACCAAAACACTTCACCTCCTACAAAGGAACAAAACTCCGCATCAGCAAGGGAACAAAACTGGACGGAGAATGAGTGTGACAAAAGGACGGAATCAGACTTCAGAAAGTGGATAATGAGAAATTTCAGTGAGCTAAAAGAACATGTTCTAAATAAGTGCAAAGAAACTAAGAACTTTGAAAAAAGATTTAAAAAAAGATTTGAGGAATTGACAACAAGAATGGATAACATAGAGAGGAATATGAATGAATTGAAGGAGCTGAAAAACACAACACAAGAACTTCGCGAAGCATGCACAAGTTACAACAGCCAAATTGACCAAGCAGAAAAAAGAATATCAGAAGTTGAAGATCAACTCAATGAAATAAAATGAAAAACCAAGATCAAAGAAAAAAGCACAAAAAGGAATGAGCAAAATCTCCAAAAAACGTGGGACTATATGAAGAGACCCAACCTACGTTTGATAGGTCTACCAGAATGTGATGAAGAGAATGAATCCAAGCTGGAAAACACTCTTCAGGATATTATCCAGGAAAATTTCCCCAACCTAGCAAGACAGGTCAATACTCAACTCCAGGAAATACAGAGAACACCACAAAGATATTCTGCAAGAAGAGCAACCCCAAGGCACATAATCATCAGATTCACCAGGGTTGAAATGAAGGAGAAAATACTAAGGGCAGCCAGAGAGAAAGGTCGGGTGACCCACAAAGGGAAGCCCATCAGGCTCACAGCAGATCTCTCAGCAGAGACTCTACAAGCCAGAAGAGAGTGGGGGCCAATATTCAACATCCTTAAAGAAAAGAACTTTCAACCCAGAATTTCATATCCAGCCAAACTGAGCTTCATCAGTGAAGGAAAAGTAAAATCCTTCACAAACATGCAAGTACTCAGAGATTTTTTCCACCACTAGACCTGCTTTACAGGAGCTCCTGAAAGAGGCACTACACATAGAAAGAAACAACCAGTACCAGGCATCCTAAAAGCATACCAAATGCTAAAGAGCATCAACAAAATGAAGAATCTACATGAACCAATGGGCAAAACAGCTGGCTAGCATCAAAATGACAGTATCAAATTCACACATAACAATATTAACGCTAAATGTAAGTGGGCTAAATGCACCAATCAAAAGACACAGACTGGCAAATTGGATGAAAAAACAAAACGCGTCAGTGTGCTGTATCCAGGAAACCCACCTCACTGGCAAGGATACACAAAGGATAAAAATAAAGGGATGGAGGAAGATTTACCAAGCAAATGGAGAGCAAAAAGAAAAGCAGGAGTTGCAGTTCTCATCTCTGATAAAATAGATTTTTAAGCAACAAAGATCAAAAGGGACAAAGAAGGTCATTACATAATGGTCAAAGGATCGATACAACAAAAAGAGCTAATGATCCTAAATATATATGGACCCAATGCAGGAGCACCCAGATATATAAGGCAAGTTCTTAGTGACTTACAAAGAGACTTAGACTCCCACACAATAATAGTGGGATACTTTAACACTCCCCTGTCAATATCAGACATATCTACCAGACAGAAAATTAACAAGGATATCCAGGACTTGAACTCAGACCTGGAACAAGCACACCTGATAGATATTTAAAGAACTCTCCACCCCAAATCCACAGAATATACATTCTTCTCAGCACCACATCACACCTACTCCAAAACTGACCACATAATTGGAAGTAAAGCACTCCTCAGCAAATGGAAAACAACTGAAATCATAACAAACAGTCTCTCAGACCATAGTGCAATCAAGTTGGAACTCAGAATTAAAAATATAACTCAAAACCACACAGCTTCATGGAAACAGAACAACTGGCTCTTGAATGTTGATTGGATAAACAATGAAATGAAGGCAGAAATAAATAAGTTATTTGAAACCAACGAGAACGAATACACAATGTACCAGAATCTCTGGGACACATTTAAAGCAGTCTGTAGAGGAAAATATATAGCAATAAGTGCCCACATGAGAAGAGTGGAGAGATTCAAAATGGACACCCTATCGTCAAAATTCAAAGAGCTGGAGAAGCAAGATCAAAAAAGCGCAAAACCTAGCAGAAGACAAGAAATAACTAAGATCAGAGCAGAACTGAAGGAGATAGAGACAAGAAAAACCCTTCAACAAATCAATAAATCCAAGAGCTGGTTTTTCAAAAACATCAACATAATAGACAGACCACTAGCCAGACTGATAAAAAAGAAAAGAGACAACAACCAAATAGATGCAATAAAAAACGATAAAGGGGAAATCACCACAGATTCCACAGAAATTCAAACCATCATCAGAGAATACAACAAAATATTCTATGCACATAAACTAGTAAACCAGGAAGAAATGGATAAATTCCTGGACGCCTGTGTCCTCCCAAGCCTAAACCAGGAGGAAGCCGAAACTGTGAATAGACCAAAAACAAGGTCTGAAGTTGAGGCAGCAATTAAGAGCCTACCACACAAAAAAAGCCCAGGTCCAGATGGGTTCACAGCTGAATTCTACCAGACACACAAAGAGGATCTGGTACCATTCCTTCTGAAACTATTCCAAATAATCCAAAAAGAGGGAACCCTTCACAAATGATTTTATGAGACCAAAATCATCCTGATACCGAAACCCGGCAGAGACTCAACAAGAAAAGAAAACTTCAGGCCAATATCCATGATGAACATAGATGCAAAAATCTTCAATAAAATACTGGCAAACCGATTGCAAGAGCACATTAAAAAACTTATCCATCATGATCAAGTAGGATTCATCCCGGTGATGCAAGGCTGGTTCAACATATGCAAGTCTATAAATGTAAATCAGCACATAAACAGAAGCAAAAACAAAAACCACATGATTATCTCAATCAACGCAGAGAAGGCATTTGACAAAATTCAACAGCCCTTTATGCTAAAACCCTCAATAAACTCGGTATTGATGGAACATATCTCGAAGTAATAAAAGCTATTTTTGACAAACCAACAGCCAATATCATACTTAATGGGCAAAAACTGGAAGCATTCCCATTGAAATCCGGCACTAGACAAGGATGCCCTCTCTCACCACTCTTATTCAACATAGTACTGGAAGTTCTAGCCAGAGCAATCAGTCAAGAAAAAGAAATAAAGGGTATTCAAATAGGAAAGGTGGAAGCCAAATTGTCTCTATTTGCAGACGACATGATAGTGTACCTAGAAGACCCCAGCACCTCAGCCCAAAAGCTCCTGAAACTGATAAGCAACTTCAGGAAAGTCTCAGGATATAAAATCAATGTGCCAAAATCACAAGCATTCCTATACACCAATAACAGACTTAAAGAGAACCAAATCAAGAATGAACTGCCATTCACAATTGCTTCGAAGAAAATAAAACACCTAGGAATACAACTCAAAAGGAACGTAAGGAACCTCTTTAAGGAAAACTACAAACCACTGGTCAACGAAATAAGAGAGGACACAAACAGATGGAGAAACATTCCATGTTCGTGGTTAGGAAGAATCAATATCGTGAAAATGGCTATACTGCCCAAAGTAATTTACACAATCAATGCTATCCCCATCAAACTACCATTGAATTTCTTCACAGAACTGGATAAAACCACCATGAACTTCATCTGGAACCAAAAGAGAGCCCGCATAGCCAAGTCAATTCTAAGCCAAAAGAACACAGCGGGAGGCATCACACTACCAGACTTCAAACTATACTACAAGGCTACAGTAATCAAAACAGCATGGTACTGGTACCAAAACAGAGATATAGACCAATGGAACAGAACAGAGGCATCGGAGGCAACACAGCATATCTACAACCATATAATCTTTGATAAACCAGACAAAAACAAGCAATGGGGAAAGAATTCCCTGTTTAATAAATGGTGTTGGGAAAACTGGCTAGCCATGTGCAGAAAGCAGAAACTGGACCCCTTCCTGACACCTTACACTAAAATTAACTCCAGATGGATTAAAGACTTAAACATAAGACCTGACACCATAAATCCCTAGAAGAAAATCTAGGCAAAACCATTCAGGACATAGGAGTAGGCAAGGACTTCATGACCAAAACACCAAAAGCATTGGCAACAAAAGCCAAAATAGACAAATGGGACCTAATCAAACTCCACAGCTTATGCTCGGCAAAAGAAACAGTCACTAGATTGAATCGGCAACCATCGGAATGGGAAAAAATATTTGCAGTTTACATATCTGACAAAGGGCTGATATCCAGAATTTACAAAGAACTCAAACAGATTTACAGGAAAAAAACAAACAAGCCCATTGAAAAATGGGCAAAGGATATGAACAGACACTTTACAATAGAAGATATGCATGAGGCCAACAAACATGAAAAAATGCTCATCATCATTGGTCATTAGAGATGCAAATCAAGACCACATTGAGATACCATCTCACGCCAGTTACAATGGCGATCATTAAAAAATGTGGAGACAGCAGATGCTGGAGAGGATGTGGAGAAATAGGAACACTCTTACACTGCTGGTGGGAGTGTAAATTAGTTCAACCATTGTGGAGGACAGTGTGGCGATTCCTCAAGGACCTAGAAATAGAAATTCCATTTGACCCAGCAATCCCATTCCTGGGTATCTATCCAAAGGACTATAAACCTTTCTACTATAAGGACACATGCACACGAATGTTAATTGCAGCACTGTTTACAGTAGCAAAGAACTGGAACCAACCCAAATGCCCATCGATAATAGACTGGACTGGGAAAATGTGGCACATATACACCATGGAATATTTTTTTTAATTTTTATTGCATTATAGCTTTTGGGGTACATGTGCAGAACGTGCAAGATAGTTGCATTGGTACACAGAGAGGCGGTCTACTATACACTGGGGACTATTGGGGGAAATGTGGGAGGGACAGTGGGGGGAGCTTGGGGGGATAGCCTGGGGATGAATACCAAGTGTGGGTGAAGGGGAGGAAGGCAGCAATACACCATGGAATATTATGCAGCAATCAAAAATGATGAGTTTGTGTCCTTTGTAAGGACATGGATGAATCTGGAGAACATCATTCTCAGAAAACTGACACAAGAACAGAAAAACAAATACCACATATTCTCACTCATAGGCGGGTGAGAAAAATGAGAACACATGGACACAGGGAGGGTGTCTACTACAAACTGGGGTCTATTGGGGGGAAGGAGGGAGGGACAGTGGGGGGGCTGGGGAGGGATAGCCTGGGGATAAATACCAAGTGTGGGTAAGGGGAGGAAGGCAGCAATGCACACTGACGTGTGTGTACCTATGCAACTATCTTGCACGTTCTGCACATGTACCCCAAAACCTATAATGCAATAAACATTTAAAAAATTAAAAAAAAAAAAACTTCTGCAATGCAAATAAAACAATCAAAAGTGAAGAGGCAACCCAAAAATGGTAGAAAATATTTGTAAACTACTCATCTGACAAGGGATTAATAAACAGACTATATAAAACTCTCAAACTACTCTATGGAAATACATCCAGTAATCTGATCAAATAAATGGGCAAATGATGTGAATAGATATTTCTCAAAAGAAGATGTACAGATAGCAAATAGACAAATGAAAAGGGGCTCAGCATCTCTGATTATAAGAGAAATGCAAATAAAACCTACAGTGAGGTATGATCTCATCCAGTTAAAATGGCTTTATCTAAAAGCCAGGAAATAACAAATTCTGATGAGGATTTAGAGAAAAGAGAACCCCCCTAAACTATTGGTGGGTATGTAAATTAGTGCAACCACTATGGAAAACAATTTGGAGATTCATCAAAAAGACAAAAATAGAAGTACCACAAAATCTAGCAATCCCACTGCTGTGTATATATCCATAATAAAGAACATCAGTATATCAAAGAGATATCTGCACTCCCATGTTTGTTGCAGCACTGTTCACAATAGCCAAGATTTGAAAGCAACATAAGTGCTCATCAGCAGATGAATGGATAAAGCAAATGTGATACACATACACAATGGAGTACTATTCATCCATAAAAAGGAATGAGATCTTGTCATTGGCAACAACATGGATGGAACTGAAATTTCTTACGTTAAGTGAAATTAGCTGGACCCAGAAAGACAAACATCACATGTTCTCACTTATTTGTGGGATCTAAAAATTAAAACAATGTAACTGTTGGAGACAGAGAGCAGAAGAACAGTTACCAGAGAGTGTGAAAGGTAGTGGGGGATCCCGGGGGGAAGAGGGAATGTTTGAGGGACACAAAATACTAGTTGGAAACAATGAATCAAGCCTAGCATTTGATAGCACGACAGGGTGGCTATAGTTAATAATTTAATTATAATTTTTTAGTTGATACAGTGTCTCACTTCACCACCCAGGCTGGAGTGTAGTGGCACTATCGTGGCTCACGGCAACCTCTGCATCCTGGGTTCAAGCAATTCTCCTTCTTCAGCCTCCTGAGTAACTGGCATTACAGGTGCATACCACCACACTTGGCTAATTTTTGTATTTTTTAGTAGAGACTGGGTTTCACCATGTTGGCCAGGCTGGTCTCTAACCCTTGACATCAAATGATCCACAAGCCTCGGACTACCAAAGTACTGAGATTACAGGCATGAGCTACCTCTCCAGGTCTAATTGTTCATTTAATATAACCAAAAATGTGTTATTAGACTGTAACACAAAGGATAAAAACTTGGGAGGACAGATAACCCATTTTTTATCATGTGATTAGTATGCACTGTATGCCTATATCAAAATATCATTTGTGCCCCATAAATAAATACACCTATGACTCCACAAAAATTAAAAATTAAAAAAAAATATTATTTACAAACAGAGTTCAACAGAGTCCCCAAGGGAAGTAATTTTCAAACTTCTAGACTCTGTAAATATAAAGTACATTTTACATCTTACCTTTACATTTTACACACACACATAGAACTGCAACAACAATTTTATACTTACCTATTTCCTATCCATTGTATTCTGATTTTTTTTTATTTTCTATTTTATTCTATTGTATTAGAGTGCTAATCTTGAGCCAGACATTTATTTTAAGCCTACTATTGGGCTGCAAACCACCAAGCTCTGGATTTAGGGTCTGCTGGTGGCAACTGGATAGATTAGGATCTGAATTCTTTATCTCACATTGAACAGAACTGTTTTTCTTTTACACTTCAGGGTTCCAGGTAAGGTATTGTTTAAACACCAAGTACCAACAGTATATATAAAAAAAAATTACTAGACTCCCAACCGATTTAAAGCTGCTGAACGCCAGGGACTTAGAATCAGTCTTCACCACTTTCTAGTTGACTGAATTCTGCATATTGGTTTCGTACTGTGTGCTTTGTTTAAGGTGTATGTATGTATGTTTTGTCTTCCTTAATCCTTAGGTTCCAGCAACTCATTTAAATAGATGTTATCATTTTCACTTTTTAGAAGAAGAAAATGTCATTCCGAGTGTCGAAATTAGTTTTCCAGTGTCACACAGGATACTAGTCCTGGAGTCCAGAATTCCTAACCCACGTCTGTGCTACAGTGCATACTTACATAACTGTGGCTGTGGTAATATAAAGTGTGTGGGCTTTAAGAGTAATGTGAATTATGTTTAAATCCTGGTTTAGGTTTCTACCTGGGGTAACTTGGAAATCACCTTATCTGACTGAATCTCAGTTTGCACATCTATAAAATAGTTAATAATATTTACTCCACAGGCATTGTAATTATTAATGTGGCAATGTATGTAAAGCATCTAGTACAAAATTATACTATAGTAAATGCTTAATGATTTCAACAGATATTAATTTATTGGGGCTTTGGCTAACACATGACATATAAATTAGGGACAAACAGAAATGAGAATGGAAAAAAGACCAGGTAATACAATCCATAGCAGTAAAATTCCCAGGGTGCAGAGCAAGGTAAAGGAGGACAGAGTAGATATAGGAGAACCAATGGAGAAAAATCAGCACAACTTGGGTGCATGCTTTTTCTGTCCTGAGACTTCTGATCTGTTTCCTGAAGGTCTGAGGATAGTGGAGAGCGCAGACCATACAAATAAAAATGGTGATTGCAAGAAAGAGCTTCAACTCTCCTAGCCTTATGGTCTTAATCTTCAATCTATTATTCAAACCTGAGTTTTTGTTCAATCTCAATGAAATCCACAGCTCTGTCTCACAAACCCACCTATTTATCTCCATTCTCTTCCAACTCCTGGTCAAAGCCACCAACATTACTACAGTCTCCTAATGATCAACTTGATTCCAGTCTCCCTCCAAAGCAACCTTCACCTTGTTACCAAGAAGAACAACAAAAATGCTAATTGATTCTAATCCATTTCAGTATTTAACACTCTCAGTGGCTCCTCTTACAGTAAGGTCAATATTCTTATCATCTATTAAGGACATGCACTCTTGAACCATTCTCCTTAGTTCAGATTCTAGCTTCAACATTCTTTACCAATGAGACCTCTAGTAAATTACTTATCCACTATGAGCTTTAATTTTTTTATCTGTAAAATGGAAGCAATGACAGTATCT